>CM061031.1:9527500-10777500 GCA_030763125.1 Hippophae gyantsensis
TTAATTAGAAAAGGAATTCCGCCGGTTCTCCGCCCTAAAGTCTGGTTTTCATTATCTGGGGCAGCCAAGAAAAAGTCCACGGTGCCAGAGAGCTATTACAACGATCTCATAAAGGCAGTTGAAGGCAAGATCACTCCCGCTACACGTCAAATAGATCATGTAAGTCCCGTCTCCCCTCTTTTGGTGCATTGCAATCATATGTGTTAAATCTAATTTCTTGATAAATTATTTTGGACTTCATTTGGTTGATGACTTGATGTTTGAATCCCGATCGTTGGATTTAAAAAAAAAAAACTTGGACATTTTACCATTTTCTGTGGCTAATAATGTGTACCATAGTGTATTACACATGATTAATCCTTCTGATAATTATTACTTTTGTGTGAACTTTGGCGGATCTGTATTAGCATGGAAAGTCATAACTATCCAACCACCTTGTAGTTTACTAGTTTTTGCTTGGATAATTAATAGAGATGCATTAATATCAGAAAACAGGTCAATAGTCTCTGAAGAGGAACATGATGAGGGTAAGAGAAACAAAATCCTTGTAAAATTCCTCATCAGGTTAAAATGATATGCGATTTACAAGGATCGAATGTACAGTGGAACATGCCCCTATAACAGTTGACTTATATGTGTTGAGCAAGCATGGGGTGTCTGATAGAAATGTTTTATTGACTTTGATGACATTACATGACTCCATAAGTTGCCAAGACATCCTCTGCAGTTAGCACTTGGTTGTAGTAGCCTTAGTATTGCATTGTTTTTTATTCTCTATAAATGCCTTAGTATTGCATTGTTTTTGATTCTCTATAGATAAGGTTAAAGCTAAAATCAGTTTGTCCCTTTAATTACGTGTAAATTAAAGTGTAATTCACCGTTATTTTTCACATGGACATGCAGGACTTGCCACGGACATTTCCTGGTCACCCATGGTTAGATACTCCTGAGGGCCATGATGCTTTGCGACGTGTTCTGGTTGGTTATTCTTTTCGTGATTCTGATGTAGGATACTGTCAGGTAGCCATTTACTCTCTCCTATAACTCCTGAAATAGCTAACTAATTCATGAAATTATTTTGTTGCTATGCATGTCTTACAGTTCAACAACCAAATATATTAATTTGCTGTGTACTTTGCAGCACCAATTTATATTCTACTCAATTCTCTCTATAAGATGCATTTTACACTATAACATTAAAAACTTTGTTGGTGCAGGGCTTAAATTATGTAGCAGCTTTACTGTTGCTCGTAATGAAAACTGAGGAAGATGCATTTTGGATGTTGGCTGTCCTCTTGGAAAATGTCCTGGTTCATGATTGCTACACTGATAATTTATCAGGATGCCATGTGGAGCAAAGGGTTTTTAAAGATTTACTTGCCAAGAAATGTCCTAGGTATTTTTTATTTGAAAGTTTGGTAATATTTTTTTTTTTGGGTGTCCCCTTAAAATTTTAAGAAGAACAATGCAGGATAGCCACTCATTTGGAAGCATTGGGTTTCGATGTTTCCCTTGTTGCCACAGAGTGGTTCCTCTGCGTCTTTTCTAAGAGTTTGCCTTCAGAGGTCGGAATATCGAATTTCATTATGCCCTGCTCTTTAAATTAGAGATAATAACCTGAATATCATGTTGATTTTCTTATTCTATTGTCATTTTATCAGACTGCACTAAGGGTGTGGGATGTCCTGTTCTATGAGGGAGCAAAAGTTCTCTTTCATGTGGCTTTGGCAGTGTTTAAGGTACAAAGAACTTTCGATTAGTCTTTAAGAGTATTTACCTGATTTATTTTAACCATTTTATATACTGTTTAATACTCAAAACATGTTTTATATTTTGATATCACTTCACTGACAAATCAAAATTTTATTATTGCAGATGAAAGAGAATGAGTTAATCCTTACCCACCATGTGGGAGATGTAATTAATATTTTGCATCAAACCACTCATCATCTATTTGATCCGGATGAGTTACTTACGGTAATAAAATTCTGTCAAGTGTTCCTGTTTTCTTCATACTCCTTACTTATCATAAATCTCCATCAGTTTAGTGCTGACTTTATTCACTTATTCTTGCAGGTAGCATTTGATAAGATAGGATCAATGACAACAGGCACTATTTCTAAGCAACGAAAGAAACAAGAACCAGCAGTAATGGCGGAGCTTCATCAAAGGCTAAGACGGCTGAATTCTTTAAAGTTGGATTAAAAATAACATTTAACAAACTCATCAAAATGTTGGACTTGCTTTTTAGATGCTTGTTGTTCCTCCTCCTCTGAAGAAGAAACATTTAGTTCCTGAATCATGGGAAGAACAAGTAGGCAAATATATAGTACTGCCTGTTGTTTTAGGATAATGATCTTGTAGGTGATGAATGTAAATTATATGTTTTGTCATATACTGAGTTCAATGCAAATTGGAGTGGGGCATATTTTTTGTACTAGTCTGCCCTGTACTTTTGCTTTAAATTCTAGTGCCTATTTAAATCGATGGAATCAAAACCTTGATTTTCCTGCATCTTGGAAACCATTTTGAGTTTTATAGTATCATTTTATACTCCGAACACTTCAATGCTAGATGCAGTATGCTAGAGAAAACTTGTATTAGTTTATGGAAAGGAAAGGATTTACTGTGCAAAACCTCTGCTTACTAGGAATACCAGTCGGACCAAATAGGAAGGATATAAGAAAACCGAAAGAACGATAGTTAAGTTGATTGTAATATATCTGGTGTGTATTGTTGTTACTATCTTCTGCACAGGAGATTAGGAGTTCGAATCTTGGTAGCTTTTAGTCTCCATGTCAGATTGAGTTGTAACTATACTGTTAGCACTAGGGGTGTTCACGGTTCGGTTTTGAGTAATTTTTTTTAATCAAACCGAACCGTTCATAATGCTCAAACTGGACAAGATCAGACCGTTTAGCTATCCAAAATTTTGTAACCGAATAGTATGGTCGGTCTGGTTTGATTAACGGTTTGGAACGATTTGAAACGATTAATAATACATAAATATGATACAGTTTAATATGATATAATTTAATAGTATAAAATCAAATGTAATGTTCATCAATCATCATACATAAATAGATATTATTGTTAAATACATAAATACAAAAATAAATATACAAACTGTTATTGAAATCCAAAAGTTAAACATATTAGAAGAAATGAAGTCTCAATATCTTATTTACATAGAATTCTTACTCATTATTAATCATTAATGATCAATGTAGTGTCTTTAATGAAATCTACGATAAAATAAAATCATATACCATTAGATAATAATATTTAAAAAATAAAATTAGAAATAATTTTTAAGTATTGTAATTACCTAACTCATCATCTTCATAAATTTCTAGGTCATCATTGTATTTTGATAAGACGATAAAATCATTAATGGAGGAACGAAATCAATTTTGACTACATACTAATGTCTCTATCATTCTAGGATTTTTCATATCATAAGGTAAAATATATGAAAAATAATTCCATATTTTTGACTTAAAAATTTTTGATTTCTTCATATCAGATTTGTTATCCGAGTGAACATTACTTACTTCTATTCCTCTTTTTGAAGATGAGTCATTTAAATTTTATAGTGGATTTTCCATTTTCTCTCCATGAATTTCAAGTTTAATGTTTTCAATCATAGACATATTAAAGTCTAGAAATTGAATTGTTCCAATAAACTGTAAATCATAATCACCTTTATATAGAATATAGATTAATACATATTCCTAATATATTAAAATATTAATTTTTGTACTTTATCAAAAATCATTTCAAAACTAAAATAACTAAATGATCTTAGTTATAAACAATATGGCTGGAAGTAGGGTGTCCATTTATACAAAAATTTAAATCTCAAATATTTTGCTTATTAATTAGATTAGGCAAATCCATACTAATTAGATCAAGACAGATAGATTATGATATAAACAGGACAAAACATTATCCATTTCATTATAAATAGATCGAAATAAACGTAATTATATGCAATTTTGTAGCTTAAATAGCACATTATATTTTCTGCTAGTAAAGAATATATATGTTAATACTGGTTGAAATCAGAAATCACATGACTTTTTCTGCTTGATTTTTTATTAAAAATCAGGGGAAAAGAACATGTTATTTTAATCACAATCACGATTTAGGCTTAAATAATAAATAAAATATTAGTAATATTGAGAATATGTAATTTACATTGAAACTGAAAAATAAAATGATTGAAACTAATAATTCAAAGCAATATCAGAAAAAGACAAACACAATGTAATGATAATTTTGGCACACACGGTTAGTGAAAGAAAGAAATAGAATTTGGGAGTGTCCAAAAATCCTATCAAAAGCTTATTTGAGAAGGCATTTCAAAAACTCAAAAAAATCCTATCAGAAACTCAAAAAAACTATATTATAAACTAAAAAAAATCCTCAGTAACTCAATAAATCCGTATCATAAACTAAAAAAAAATCCTATCAGAAACTCAAAAAAATGTATCATAAACAAACAAAAAATCATATCAAAAACTCATTTGAAGAAGCATTTTAAAAACTCAAAAAAACTTTATTAGAAACTCAAAAAGATCCTATTATTAACTCAAAATAACCCTATCAAAAACTAAACAAAAAGGCTTAACAACCAATCCAAAATACAGAGTACAGATAATGTCTCGTACACAAAATTGTATTGAGAATGTTTGAAAAAACAGTCAGCTCACTACATAGTACATACCTATTTCGTCCATGGATGATAGGACGTGAGGCGACGCAAGAAAATGTGATTGGTTAGTGGTAGAGGGGACGCAAGGATGACTGGGTGGTTGGGTGCTACTAGAGGCGAAGGCGGTTGGCTTACGCTAAGGTTGTTTTGAGTCTCGTTAAGTCACTGTCGCTCTTGCAAAAACGCAAACGCAGATGACAGATGAAAATAAATTAGGGTTAGGTTAGGAGGATAACGCGATTTCTTAATATTATATATATATATACTGTAACAGTTAATTAAAAAATTAATTATTAATGAAAATTGGTACGATTCAACCCGATCTGATCAGCTTATAATTTTTATAACTGAATCAAACCCTTTGAAAATCGGTTTTACTTAATGCAGATCGGATCGGATCATTTCAATTATAAAATTGTTTGGTTTGATCTGATCTAGTCCGGTTTATGAACATCCCTAATTTACACTCAATCAATAATCTTATAATTATAAATGATCTAGAAGCTGTGGTGTTATCCATCTTATTTTTTCTTTTATTTTCTGTTGAAACTTGGAACAACAAACTCTTATATTTTTAAATTAAGTCGGCTCTTAACAATATAATTATAGAATAAATTAAGCCGGCTCTTAACAATATAATTATAGAACAAGGTATTGCTGTCAACCTCATTGCAATTTCAAATTGGCATGTTGACTTACTGAGACAGGCTCGTATTCTTCTTACGATACTGCTTAGCTTAGGATGGAAGTTAGAGTTGTAAAATGAATTTAGCGGTAAGATTGTTTTAGGTGAGCTTTAATTTATTTAAATTTATGTGAGTTAATTTAACCTAATTAGTTGGGTTGAACTCATCAGATATCTCATTTATTTTTTTTAGAAGTAGAATAAAAAAATAAAAAAATACATTTATAACTTTATTTATAAACAAAAATATTGATACAAATATTGTATTTTTATTATATTTTTATAAAATAAAAAAATAAAAATATTTTTTTATTATGATAATTATAAAAATATTAATATAAAAAAAGATATTTTGTTAAATGAGTTTACGAATTATTTATTAATTAAATGAATTAATTTATTTGAAATTATGAGTTAATAAGTTAAGTGTTTGTTTTAATCTTTTATTAGATTAACCTTAAATAAACTAAACTCCGTTGAGATGCTAATCTTACACAACTAATCTTAATAAGTCTCCAAATTCAGATTATTTTTGGATCGGCAAGTATTTGGAGTGGTCAACAAATGTGCTAATATATTGCATACCCTGCAAGTTGTTTGACCAATGGAACTCAGCAAAAGCTGCGTGTGGAATTTTGGATAATGAAAAAGGCTATATTGGGGATTTTATCTATAATTGCATTTATATTTTATTTTTATTTTTTTGTTTAGAAAGTATGAAATTGTCATTACAAAATAAGGGACACCATTGCAAACAGCTCAAATCATCTTGCTGAGGCCAACAAAGGCAACCTAATCATTACACCCTATCCTGAACAACATTGTTACTAAAAAGGGGAGCTTTTAGCCAACAGTACTAAATGTCATTTCTAAGAATGTTACCACCTAGTAACATCCAAATAGCAAAATAAAATAAAATAAAAAAGATCATGATAGTCTACATCCAAATTCAAACCATACAACCTAACATGACTACAAACAACAACACAAGATTAAACACAAAAATGAAAAAAAAAATAGTAAACAAAACTTAAAACTTAACCACTTATATCAATCATAAAGTAGCAACATCACATTGTTAAAATGATCTGATCTCTTGAATAAAACAAGTAAGAACAGAGTTCAACAAATCACAAACCAAACCACGAACGAACATAAAAACACGACGTGTCATAGAAAGGAAAAAACGAACAAAGATGATTTAATAGCTATATGACTTGAGATGGTCATTTATTACGAAAAATGATGAAAGTATAATAAAAATCGGTAAAAATAATAAAGAGATTAGAAAAAGGCAACTAAGATGGCGAAGGTAGTGAAGAGATTGCAAAAATTGCCAAAATCCTAACCGAGTCTAAAAGGGAGATTTTTTTTAGAATTTAAAATATGGTGAAAACATAAAATCTAGTCTAGCAAATAAAATAAGAATAGGTAGTGAATATACATAACACAGATTATTTGAAGGTGGCTAGAAGAAATTAGAGGAGTGGGGGAAAATAATTGCATTAACTTGACCTATAATTTAAAAATAACAAACTTTTTGGCAAAGTTAAGAAATATTCTATTAACTTATTACGTGAATTGGTGGCCATTATTTTCCTCATCCTCTTCCCCTAATTATCCTCTATAAGTCCTTTATGAGCTCTCATAACTCAGCATTTATGAAACCCAAATGAATTTTTAGCCCCACAACCCCCTTCTCTTTTAAACCCTTGCTTGTTCTTAACTTGCGATGGTGATGGTTATATCACGCAATCCATACTTGTCAATCTTCCAAATTTAGTTCACAACAAATTCAACTGAAATTGATCAAGTATGACTAAAATAATAGTTATATCTTAATTTAATTTTTATTTGTCATTTATTATTATTATTATTATTGGATATATTTAAACTTAGGACACACCCAATACATTTTAGATACTTAAATAATAGTTATATCTTAATTTAATTAATTTAAATTTTACTTAATTCCAACTTATATCATTTTTGAGTTTAGCATATCAAATGACTAGCTAATTCTTATGTAATTAAAAACCAAATATTACACGTATAATTTTTTAAAACAAAATATTAATATAAATATAAATATTTTTTTAATTATATTTTTATTATAAAATATTTTATTAAATAAGTTAACAAATTATCGTGCATTAACTCATCTCCAACTCATGTGATAAATGAGTTGTGTTTTTCAAGTTTAATGAATGACATTAACTGTTCATATAACCATCTATTAAAAGCCAAATTTAAGGTCTTTTAATCATTTTAAACAAATTCTCTTTCGAAGGAGACGTGATTGTTTACATCATAGATGTAGTTAAATTTTCATTTATGTTATGTAATTATCATAAAAAAAAATTAGAAAACAATACAAATAAATTTTTTACAATTTATAATCACAAAAATAATATCTATTATATATATTTTATATATTATCAATATTGAAAAAAATGCATGACACATCATTTTATACGAATATCGTTTAAATTGAATTATAATTATTTAAATTCGTTAAATATTAAACATTATTTAATTAGATCTATTTATTATTATTATTATAAATTTTAAAGGTGTTATTTTTATTATTATTTTTTAAATCAAAATATTATTAAAATATATGCCGTAAAACTTATAAATAAAACAAATTAGGGTCCTTCGTATTAATAATAAAATAATAGAATAATATGTATTACTATTCATTTTATTTTTTATATTAAGGAGAGAAAAAAAGTTAATTAAGCTAATAATTATTTTAATTTAATTTAATAACTATTGAGTTTTATTCATTAAATTTTATAATTTAATAAAAATAATTAAATTTATATAATTAATAAACACCATCAAAATCAGACATTATACTTAACAAAAAAAAATTTATTATAAATATGTATTATTAATTAATACTAATGTAGTAACTTTAAGTTACAATATATTTTTAAAAAATTAATATATAACAAAAAATTTAAAATCTCTTTTTACTAATGAAAAATAAAAAAAATTGATTTAAAAATAACTTAACTTAAGAATATTATAATTTTATTTAGCACCAAAATAGTTAAATTTACCAAATATACATAAAAAAAGTTTTTATATATCTTATTTGTATTCTTTTATTTTATTTAAACTTAAAATTATGATTTAAATTTATTTAACAATTTTAGGAGAAAATTGGGACTAATTGAACCAATTCACGTTAATGAAACTAAATTGCTATTTTTAAAAAAATAATACAACACTCACCGTTATTACTGTTATTCTTTTCTTTCTCGTTATGTATCCGAAAGATATTTTCCTCCCTTACTCTATGATCTATCTTTAGCGAAACTAATTACCTTTATTTTAAAAAAGGTTGCCCAATGAACGCAAAAAAAATTTAAAAGAGAAGGGAAAATTTTATTATGTTTATAAAGATTATAAATATTGGTTATTTTTATAGATTAAATATTATATATAATTTTATTTTTAAGTTTTTAATTAAATCAAATTTAATATTACACGATAAAGATATCAATTTTTGAAAATAAATCAATTTCTCTAATAGACGGATTCATCCCTATGTTACGTAAGAATAACTCATTTTTGAGAAGGATTAATCCCGTTATTAAGAACTGATATATTTCTTTCAATCTAATTTTTTTTAATCATACTCAACAGCAAATTACCTATAGAATTATACCATATAAAATGTGTGACATTTTGACTTTTTAAATTTTGTATATATTATTACTCTTCTCTCACAATTAAATACACAACCACAAAGTAGATTTTTAGAAATGTAAGGTTCAACGATCATATTTCTTTTCTCCTTGTTTCTTTTTAATTATGCTAAATTTCATCTTTTCATATATTTATATATGATTTTACTGATATAAATCTAAGCTTATTTATTTCATATTTTTCATGTTTTTATAGCTTCTTCTTAATTAAGATATTATATATTTAAATTAAGTAATTGTATAAGCGATGATTGTTTGAATTTAATTACTAAATTTTAAAAAAGTTATTTTTATTGAATTTGTATTTAATTTTCATACTCTAATATTTGTCAGTTGAATTGATTTAATTAACATATGTTTTGACTCATCTAATTAGTATTATTTATTATTAAATTTGTTTTAAAACACACATAGATACTTGTTTTTTTGTGCTAAACTTGATTGCAGGTTGATTCACAAACATATCTAATTAGTAAGGAACTAATAATTAAAACATTGATCTAGATATCACTCACGTTAATCTTGAAATCTGTGAAAACATAACAGAGATTCGTAAGTTACGTACATTGGGACAATATGATAAGGAGGATAGCATAAGACAAAATTTATACTTAGAATGTTTGGTTTACATAATGAAAATTAAAGTAATCCGATAAATCGATAGTTTTCTTCTTCAATCATGGTAAGTTGTTTTCACTTAAGAATATCATATATATTCTTTAATTTTCATATTTTATTCTTTATATGTAATTACGATGATTCTTTTAAGTTTTTAAAATTTAAAAATAACCTATCCATAATTTCATTATTTCATATTTTAAAACTTTTAATTTTCCGTTAGCCTCCCTCCTAACCATTGTACTGTTATACATCACACAATGTGTATAGACGGATGAATTCTCGAATTTCCTGTAAAACAGGTACTACAGTAGCTTTAATAGCTCAAGAAATTTTAATGAATTTGTGATACAATATTATCTCATTTTATTTAAATATCATCTCATTTTATTTTATCTCATTTAGATTGTAACCTTAACTAGCAAAACTTTAAAAATATATTGTATTATTTTTCTTATTAAACTTATATTATAAATAATTATGTATTATATTTTTTATTGTTTTTGTATTTGTACTTATCTCATTTAAATTCATTAGAGATAAATAAGATATCTTGATTAATATTGTATCATTATCATCTTATCTCATTAAAAATTAAGCAAAATAAGATGAAATAAGCTGTAAAATTAATAGATTTTATCATAAATCTCGTTAACATTTCTTCTCCGTATCTCTGGTTACTAGCATCCAGCAATCAACTGATTGCTCACCAGCTATCCAACTGGCAACCATGAAAGAATAGCCAACCTTCTGCAACAGCCATCTCCAGCCCCCATAAAACAGCATGCAATTACACATGATCCACTGAGATACCTCTAACCTGTTTAGCGGTAGCTTTGGCCAAATTCCCACCATGGTCACGCACAATGACACTCACTACAAATAGACTTCCATTTTTATAAGCAGCATCACAATTCAATTTAACACATTCATAAGCAGGAGGGAACTAGTCACATCTCTTCTCTACACTTGAGCTAAGCATTACTCATGAGCTAGCTTTAGAGGCACTGGATTAGGAGCCTTGAAGGAGAATAGACTTTTTTATTTCGACTCAACCAAATACTCCAAACCACATTGCACAGGTAAGCAATACCACCAGTCATCCCATATGCTTACTTTTCTTCCATCACCTATACTCTAGAAAGAGTTATTCCTCGTCACCTCCACCTTTCTAAGCACACTCTTCCAAGCCCATGAACAACAGAGGAACAATTTGCTTGACAAACCTCACTATGAGGACAATAAAAGCCCTTTAAGAACTTTAGCACAAAGGGTTATTGGTCTGACTAATAAGTTCCATGCTTGTTTAGTAAGCATGACAATATTAAACAACTTAAAATCTCTAAAGCCTAGACACCCTTGCTCTTTTCTCCTAGTCAGTTTCTCTTTTGAACACCAACTAGCATGATGGCCATGAGTTTTTTACAAACCTTCTTGGGAAGTTTGAAGATACTCATAACATAGTTAGGATGAGCTCGAGGTACTGCTTTCAACAATGCCTCCTTACCCACAACAGATAACAATTTTGACTTCCACGCAGCAGTTACTAGCCTTCATCCTTGCCTGCAAAAGTCTATACAAACTGGACTTAGAGGCACCCTAGTCAGTGGGTAAACCCAAATAATTTCCCACATTTTGAACCAGAACTACCTGCATTACATTAGCCAATCTATGCTGCATCTCAGGCAAAATGTTCCTACTAAAAATGACATACTTTTCCCAAAGTTTACCAATTGTCGTCATTCTTGACAATACAAAGCTATAGATGCCATCAATCTCCTACAATTCTCCTCAGAGACAACCCCAAAAAATACGGCATCACGGGCAAAAAATAAACTTGACAGCATAAGCACATTCCTTCTGAACTTAATGCCTTTGAGATTTCCACAATTAATTTATTTTTTAACCAGTTTTGCTAATACATGCGCAACCAAATAAAGAGGTAAGGGGAAAGGAGGTCACCTTGCCTCTACCCACTTCGTAGGGAGAATCTACCTTGGGGAGTTCCATTAATCAAATTTTTTTAACTGACCGTACAAACACAACACCACACCTTCTAGATCCAAGACCGAGCAAACCCCATTTTGTATAATAAAGCTTCTAAGAAACCCCAATCCACATGATCATAAGCCTTAGCCATGTCAGTTTTGACTGTAAAATTACCTTGCTTACCTTTCTTTTTCCTTTTCAGAAAATACAAAATTTCCTGAGCAATAAGCAAATTATCCAGTATAGATCTTTTGCTCACAAATGCCCCCGCTCCTCTGAAACAGTACCAGACATAATCACCTTCAGTCTATTCATAATGACCTTGGAAATGATGTTAAAAGTGAAGTTGCACAAGAAAATTGGTCTGAAGTGAATTTTGGAACCTTTGGGACCAAGGCAATATGTGTCTCATTCACCTACTGTGGAGGAAAGCCAGTGTCAATAAACTCTTCACAGCATTAATCACATCATCTCCAATAAGGTTCCAACGTTGTTGAAAACAAAATCCCAGAAAATCCATTAAGGTCTGGTGCCTTAAGCCCACCCAAATTGAACATAATTTTTTTTTTCATCTCTTCACAAGTCACAGGCTTAAAAAGGTTGGAGTTCATATCATCAGTAATGACAAGATCAACCACCTGTAGAACATCATCAATTTCTTGACATTGGATAGAGGAAAAAGCTTTTTCAAAATTCTGTTGAATCAGATCCATAGTCACATTAGGTTCACTCTGCCAATTCCTCAAATAATCTTTTACTTTAGAGATTCTATTATGCACCCTCCTAAGTTGCACTGTCCTGTGAAAGAAACGATATTTTTGTCCCCAAAATGAAGCTATTGTACTCTGGATCTTTGTCCCCAGTATAGCTCCTCCTTTATACGCAAATCATCAATCTCCTTTCTTAACATTTTCTAGTCATTCTAGGTAATACAACCACTCAATTCAACAAGAGTAAACTTGTCTTTGAACCGCTTAAGTAGCTTCTTAGAATTGTTTGCTCCAATACTTGAGTTTACGTCTACTGTACCCAAGCTTCCTTAACGTGCTTCTGATATCCTTACCTCAGACACCTCAGCCCAACCATCCACCACAACATCCCCATAGCCTTCTTCTTCTTGCCAAGCTACCTCATTCTTGAACAATTTATGACCGAAAAAATTTCTCGCATCCAAACTTAGATCAAGCATATTATAATCACACCCAGTAGTAGGTGGAATAAAAACTTCTAGATCAGAGAATTCACCTAAGGCTGCAGCATTAACTAACACAAGATATAGCCTTTCTTGAATGAAATCCTCATCATGGCCATTCCTCCAAGTGAAGAAGCAGCCCTTAGCCTTTACATCCAACATCTCACAGCTACTAACAAAACTGTTAAACTTGCGTGATCGATTAAAATTGAACTGTCTGTCTTCCACCATCCTTTTCAGTAGATTGCAACATCTCGTTGAAATCCACAACCATGATCTATGGAAAATCATTAACACTTTGACCTTGCAATACGATCAAACTCATCATATTGTTTACTCTCCTCCTGAAGCCCATACAACAAGGTAAATCTAAAAACACCACTAAATTCCAGATCTATCGCACCTACGTTCCTAAAAATATGATCGAACTACAAACCAGCTAGCCACATTATCACCATACCCTCTGCACTGATTCGCACTGGATTCACAACATACCAAATCACGAAGCCTAACCTTCTGCACAATCTAATGATCCTTCGTCTCTTTGATTTAGTTACCAACAAACAAATTGCAACTATTGCAAACTCCATATTAGCCTCCTTCAATGCGCACATTGTTTCACATCTACCAACACCCTGACAATTCTTGATGAGAAGCTTCATCTTCAAACTTGAACAGAGAAACGTAATCCAAGTAGAAACTAGTACTAAGCCTGGGAAAGGAGACCAGAGAGCAACTCTTGACTCTTGAGGGAACTCTTCTAGATAATTAATTATTAAGATATTAAAGTTGGGTAGAGAAAAAATGGACAATTATCTATCATTTGTGGGTTGCGGTATTTTTAAAATAAAGGCAATTGTTGACCAAAATATAAATTGATATTAAACAGAGCTACATACATGTACACATGACACGAGTAAATTTAAGGGTAAATTCTGTGGCATTGAAATACCAGAGCTCAATTATCTGGAACTGTTTCAGTATATAAAACAACCAGTTCAGTTCAAAATATACTCTTGAAGAGATGAATAAAAATCGCTTTTTCCCTCTCCATCACATTTTTTCAGCAAAATGGTATAATTTCCGCCGAACTAATAAGTCTAGTCTTAAAAAAAATCATAATCCAAATTTACAACATCTTCCTATTTTCTTCTGGTGCTACTTAACCCTAAAAATCCAAGTACCCTCGCCTAGCACTGAGAACAAGTGGGTGTCTGCTAGCTGCAAACTGCAAAGTAACTTCACTGCCCATTCCTGGAATAAAATATAAAATATTTATCAAAATAAAAGAAGTGTGAAAAAAAACTCATTTCCTTCTTTCATTATTTGTAGAGGGTTCTTCCGTTTCAATATTTTGAGACGAGTCACGGTCGTCAATGGTTAGTTTAGAGGCTTCACCACCCAAAACACTTGCATCTTCACCATCCCTGGTAGCCAAAGGGGACTCGTTAGGACTTGTAGGTACTGAATCTAACTCCCCACCTGGTTGCTGCAGGCTCCAGAACATAATGCTTGCAGTCAAGGTAAGGATCATCTTTTGGTTTACCTGCAATGGAGTGCAATTGACACTCCAATTGATTGTTAAATTGAAGTCATCCATTGTAAGTATTCAACACATGATTATTAGAATCAAAGTATTCAAGAATGAATCAAATACCAAATCAGAAGGATTTACTTTACCACAGCTATTATATGTATTATATGTATTATATGTATTATATGTATCATTCATATTTAGGAGTAAAAATTGTGAAAGTACGTATTATATGTATCCATGTCCAAAGAAATAACTGACCTCAATAATATCCTCAGGTAATAGGAAAATAGAGCAGCCAAGTTTTCGAGCAACACTGATTATGTATGTTGCATTTAGCTTCATATCTTCTTCTGCAATTTAAATATCAATCAGAGAAACTGCTATATTTTTTTAATGTAATATAAATTTCAGGGATTTAAATACATAAACTATAGAAGCCACAAAGGTGATAACTTGATTATTTATTTTCTGAGTGAACACAATCCATAACCTACTTCAATATTGTTTAGATTCATTGAACATGAAATTTGAAAATAACTTACCAGTTTCACCCTTTGTGACAAGACTCCAATTAACCACTCTTGGTTCCACGGCACTGAGAAGCTCGAGGAAGAAAATTCCATTTGATAGATTTTTATTCTAAAAACCAAATATTACAGTTTAATAATGGAAATTACCAGTGATGGGTACCAAGTGGTTATAGCAGGGGCTGGTCTTTGCTCACCTTGAAACTCTCCATTTGGGAGGTTTTACCTGCTTTCTTCACCTTGTTGTTTGCCCATTTTAGAATGTCAGCATCAGTGATCTCTTTACCTTGGGAGTGAGATCTCAAATTTTTCAAGAGTCGAAGCATAGTAAACCTCATCAGCTGCCATAAATATGCTGATAGAGTGGAAAGAAAAAAAGGTTTGAGAATTAATACTGTTATTCAAAGAGCTATCTAAATCTATGAGATTTCATAGCAGATAGAGAGATGAAAACCATGTTATTGTTATTAAGGATCATGCCTTGAAAGTGTTGAATAGATATGCTGATAGAGTGGAAAGAAAAAAAGGTTTGAGAATTAATACTGTTATTCAAAGAGCTATCTAAATCTATGAGATTTCATAGCAGATAGAGAGATGAAAATCATGTTATTGTTATTAATGATCATGCCTTGAAAGTGTTGAATAGTGTCAGCTAACAAATAATCTTAAAAGCCAAAGCTACTGGGAGTAGGTTCACCATTAATCTTTCACTAGTTTTGCAATATATGAATATCAACAATAGAATACTCAATGAAATCTACTTATCTCAATTAGATGGCTGTAATTGTTTGCAATTGTTTGCATGAAAATTTAAATAAAGAAAATTCATTGTATCTTAGAAAGAACAACCCATCATATATTTCTCACAAAGGTAAAATGCAGAATCTTATGGGTTTTTTTTTCACTTTTTATAACAAAACACATAGGATTTAATGTTCCCGTCTCTAAGAAGAAACCTATTCACTTAATAGCTATAAATCATGAATAGAGGTGATTTCTTATACACTATTTTGTCTTTACGCAATTAACAATGTCTTATGTGCCTATGTAATTGGATCCAGTAAATGAAAAATTTAAAAACATCGTTGCAATTTCTTTGAGAATTCAGACCTCCCAAAATAGACATAGTATAAACAAGCTGAAATCAATCATTTTTCATGGCTGCCTCCGATTCCACATTTGGTCAGATTTTATGCATAAGTATAGATATCAATAATGCCTTTGATGATCATTGAAGATAAAACCTAAGCTAACCTAAAGATGATTCTTATATGAATAGAAGGTTTTTTCCAATCCAATGTTAAAAGAAACGAATAAATATTCACAGAAAGTTAAAGCATGTGTAATGGAATGACATATTTAACTATTAAAAAAAGCATAATTAACCACTATTTAATTACTGATTTCAGATCGTACAACTTCCAAAAGATACACTGGCAGGAGTTAGATAAAAAATTAATGTGGTGGTGCTAGCAATTTTAATCAATTTTATGAAAAGAAATTTCAAGCTTACCGACTATCAGCTTCTTATTTCCTTGCACTATATCATTCCCGGCAACATTTACAAGGGAAAATTTTAGTTCTTTTCCAACCTGTATAACTTGATTGCAATTTTCAACTTTTCTGAATGGCATCTTTATGGGAGGTTTTGTAGCCTGCTTCCAATTGACCGAGCCTGGTGAAACTTTGTCAAGAACCTCTAAAAGAACCCATCTGTGTGAACAAGGCATGCACAAGCAATCAAGACTCCCTACAAACCTGATATATGTTGAGAAAAGTGGGGAATGTAAGAAGATAAAATAAGAGACTCACCCATTTCTGACGTCCTCAAAAAGATTATTAACATAGGTAGCAATTCCAAGACTGTTAATCCACAGTCGGAAACATCTTTCTTCACGAGATGTTTGGGGATCATCCTCCATCATCTCAGCAAAGGACATTTTGGTGCTATCAACAGTAGTCAATCCGTTCCTGCAGATGAATGCAAATAACTTATTAGACCAGTTAATTTTTTTAAAACAAATATTATTTGTTACCCATAAGAATAGAAAATGGAAAAAAAACAGAATTTAATTACCTGTGCTGAAATATTTCTGCAACAAATGCAAGATTAAGATTTGGTGAGCCATCGACAATGTCCTTGGGAGAGAGATATTTTTTACACTCAAGTTTCTCTGCCTGCTCAAGAATCTTGTTTGCTCTTTCTGTAGGGTCCTTTGTCTCTAAAGCTGTAGGGCCTGCAATCTCTGGTGCAAGAGCATTAAGCAGGTAGGCATAGGCCTCTCCATCCTGCAAAACAGCAGTTCATTAAATTGTCACAAAGATAAGACACAAAGGTACTGAAACAAATAAAACCCTGTTTTGCATAAGTTTTTTACCATACTTGATAAGCATGCCTTAAATCTAAAACACCTCGTTGCATGAACATCATGAGCAATCCACAAGTAGAACAATTAAACCAACAATGACACTTTAGTGAACATTTTCTGACCTGCTGTAAAAGAATATAGAAACTTGCTTGCTGTAAAAGAATAATACAAACAGGCTTTAACAATTTTTGACTTTTCATGAAAGTGGAGGGGGGGCGAAGAATTCCTTTAGTTGTTAACAAAATCCTAGCAGTTTTCTTCCAATCAGATGTTTTCAGTTTCAATATTCGAACATAAAGAAAAACTACCAAAAATCAAGAGGAACCATTTCAATCATCAAAAGATACATTCAAAATGAATAAGCCAAGGCAAAACAAGTATCATCTTAATTAGTTCATTAAATTTTAAGACAGTAAAATGCCACAAGAAAATTTACACTTTCTTTTACCTTCAAATCAGAAGAGAAGTTTGCAACTTGTTTCTCATACCCAGCTTTCTTGAGATGAAAATTCATCCATTTCAGCAACACCTTTTCAGGAGGTAAGCTCATGAGCTCCTCCACTTCCTGCCATTTTTTTAGCATGAAAAAAGCTATACGTTGATAGGAACAAAGAGAGAGGGAAAACCACCCAATCATTTAATTTTACAAGAGACCAAAGCAAACCAGTTAAAGCTTCATACATTGCTGTCATCCACAAGTTCCACAAGCTGTGGAGTATTCTTCAGATTGACATTGGCTAAGAGTTGAATCTGATACCAAAAAATGGTAATTACAAGACGGTTATTTAAGCCTCTGTAACAGGGCTAATAAATGAAGACGCTTCAAATTTAGATAAGAACTACCTGGAAGAAAGAAACTTAAATTTAATACCTTAATTATTTGAGAAATCAATCCAAGTAGAAGATGAGGCTGCAAAAGAAAAGTATATGGACATTAATATTAAAAGTGAAGACTAATTTAAAATTTAAGAATACAAAGGCAAACCTAACAGAGAGTTCTTAATCGGCAGCTGGAAATAGGTCAACTTACTCTTGCCTCCACCAAGTCCTGCGTGCCAATGTTAACCACTGTGCAACCAATAGCCTTTGCAGAGTTAAGGCACAAAGTATGGTTTTCATTCCTCTCCCATGGATTGAGGACCTTCTTAGTGTTAATAGCTCTTTCATCAATTGTGCCCGGAACTGCTAGGTTTATAAGTTTACTGAATCAAGCAACTAAAAGCATCAGCAAAACTTGAACAAGTATATCCTAAAGCTACAAATACATAATTTCCAAATGGGCCCAGCGAACATACCAAAGAAGGACACCATCTTTGACAAGATCAAACAAAGCATTAGTAGATGGATCTATTGGAAGAAACTGCTTCAAAAATTTATCTTCGCTTAGGTAATTGTTAATGTGGTTAACATAAGAAGCCTTCTCTGATTCATTAATTGCATGGCGGACTGTTGTTATTGCCGCCTTGAGAAATGAGGAAGAATGTTTTAATTTTAGACCAGGTGATTTTGAAGATGTTTCAGATTGCAAATCCAAGTGCAACTGGAAATTACCAATAAGAGATGTTGTCATATTCCCATTTCCATCACTACAAATGATAAATTAATGTATAAAATTACAAATGTAATGTCATATTCTTTCCATCTCCAAGTCCTTTTGTTTTGTCAATAAAAAAAGAAAAAAATAAGGCATTCGTTCCACTCCTGCAAAGAATTACCCGGAGGAAGGATTCAAAATCAGTTTCTTTATTAAGGTCTTTACCCGATGCCTCCAGAATGACCTTAATATCAGTCTCAGTGATCACCCCACTGAAACCCTTCAGTTGCACAAATAGAGAAGGCAACTCTCCTAGCTTAACATGGCCTGATTGATTTCTAAAGGAAAGAAACTGAAAGAAAGAAAGACATTCCACAAATCAGATACAAATTTCACACTTCAATCGTATAAATTTTCAAAAATAATAACATCATACGAAATAATTAACATAAGCCTAAAGTAAAGAAAAATAACAATGCAAATGCTTACCTTGGATTTGAGGGTACGAAGCTCGACTTGGGTAAATTGACTCTGCAGCCATTGATCAGAAACAAGTACGCCCACAAAACTAGACATCGTACCTTTATCTACTCAATACCCCAAAGCAAGTAATAAGACGAGCACTGAAAGCATACAAAATCTATCAACAGTATATCCGATCGCCTTAAACATAACGATATGGATGAGTTAGCACGATGTTCATTAACCAAACAAGACGACAGATTTGGATCCATGTGCGCAAAAACAAATAAAAAAGGAAATTGAGACATAAATTATATGTAAATTGAAAATTAAAAAAAGAGCATCATATTATGCTTCTTATGAAATGACCCAATACTCGAATAGAAAATGAGATGACAATTGGAGAAAGCCATGAAAACCGATGTTGAAAAACAAGGATTCAAACGAATAAATGATAAGGAATGTACCTAGTGTAATCAGAAGATGTCTAAAACTGAAATTTCCATATCTTATTTGCAGAACTTTGATGACATTCGAGAAAGGGAGAGAGAGAATGAGGAAGTGGAAAGGTAAGAACTGAGTCTCTGTTCGATTGGGAAGGAAGGAAAAAAAAAAAAGCAAATGGAGAGAAATGCGTATAAGTGATAGGACCTGCTAAGAGCCAGGAAAAAAGGAAGGCAAAGACGCTAAGCAAACCAAGACAGAAAATGATATGACGTGACCTATTATATATATAGCGAAAATATTGTAAAATTTAAGATAGGTAACATTATTAATAATTATAATTAATTTTATTAAATTTTAAATTATTTTTTTATATAATATTATTTAATTTTTTTACATTATAATTATAATTAATTATTATAATACTAATCTGAAAAAAATATCACCGTTCTTCTTTCCTGTACCGTGGGAAACGCTATAGTACGAACTACGAAAGGGCAATCAGATCTCATTCCTTAGAAAGAAATAAGTTATTACACAATAATAATTATTTATTAATTAAAACAATTTAGTTCATATTTCCTTAATCTATTAATTACTGGGGTAAAACAAGGCAGATATTTGTGGATATGATATATAATTTGTTGTAATATAATATTTTGTTATAAATAAATTGATTATATAATATATAATTTGTGGATATAATATATACAGATTTTATTTTATTTTTTACATAAAAAGACTTATCTTGTTACAAATCAATGATATATATAAAAGGACAAAAAAAAAATTGAATTGGACTCGGAAAAATGAATTTAACTACACCATATCATCTGTGAACTTTTATAAATTTAGATTAAAAAAATCTTCTCATTACGTAATTGAGTGGTCCAATTACAGTTTCCCATTGCTTTTTAAAAAAAATTATATTTTTTCTTATTTATGAAAAAAATAAAAAGAAAAATGGCATGGGTGCTTTTAGCTATGGATAAATATATCCCAATATTTTAAATATTTTTACCGAATTTTTGTAAAATAAATGTATCAATATGAATATATTGTGTTCAAATATCTTACACAACATCCTTAAATATTTTAATATTTTCATAAAAATAACAAAAAAATATCCAAGTTTCTCATATTTTCATACCTTCTTTCGTAAATTTATAAAACTTTGATGAAAATTTTAAAAGTATCAAAAATATTGATATAAATATATACACTTTTTAATTTTGTAAAATCAAAAGAGATATTTAAATTTTATATTTTTTTAAAAGTAATCAATTTTAATTTTTTTTATAAATTTTGACATTTATGTAAATAGTATATATTTAATTATAAGTTATAATTCATTAAATTATAATTTATTTATACAAAATCAACTTCACATTTTTTTAATTATCTTTTATTATTATCTCCTATATTATTTTTTATTCCTAAACTATCTAATCCTTATTTTTAAAATAATTTTGTTATTGTATTATTCACTTTTTCACTAATTTACATAGATACCGTTAAATTAAAAATAATTATTTTTTTATTAATGCATAAATAATATTAATTATAATATTTTAATATTATATATGTTCTCTTAGGTCAAAAGTTACCTATATAATATTTAAATGAAAAAATTTAATTTAATTAATATATTATTATTATTATTATTAATTTTTAAAATTCTTAAAAAAATTTAAAAATAGTTATAAAATTTCATGACTTTTATAATTTTCTTCAATTACCCAAGTTTCTTTAATATTTTCTTAAAATTGAATTCTTGATGTTTCAATCATATAGATATTTTCGTTCATGCAAAGCACATTCTTTTATATATTCTTTCGTTTGGAACTTAATATGTGAAATGTATTTTAAAGATAAATTTTTATTTTAAAAAAAAAACTAAAATAAATGGCATGTGCCTGTCCTTCAAAAATGAAACTTAAAAAAAAAATTAAAGAGCGGCTCTCGTTCCTTAAAAATATCTTGTGATAATTTGAATATTCAAATAGTACTTTATAATATAAAAATCTTTCTTATATATATATATATATAAATTGTGATATTTTATTTATTTTATGATATAATAAATATGAATGCTCTATGTTTTAGTACACATTCAGTTTACAGAAGTGGGTCCAGATTTTTCTAGAAAAAATAATTTAGTTTTCTAAAATTAAATATATTAATCCTTTACTTACATAGAATCAAGAACACCGTCCAAAACCAAATAAGGAGAACAAACACGGTGTATAATTAAAAATATTATTAATATATTTTTATATGATATATTATTTTACACCTAACTATATTATCAAAATAAACTTTACCACATTATTTAGTACATAATATAAATTTATATATATATTTAAAGTTTTCCTAACCAAAACATTTATCACATAAGATAAAAGAACCAAAAGATTTATCTAGAATAAACATATTATTTTTACCATTTATCAATAATAATAAAAAGTTATGTTATTAAGACAATTACCTAAAATGTCTATGGAGTTTAAAATATTTTTATTTATACTTTTAAGGTCTACAAAAAATGTTAATATGTTCATAAATTTTATGGTTAATATATCATAAATATTTTTAAAAATAACATTCGTATTATGTTAATATTTATATTGTTCTGATACTAATTTGTGAGCTAGTTCTTTAATACTATGTAATTTTTAAAGATAATTGTAATTAATATTTGAATTTCTTTTAAATGAATGTATCTAATTTTTTCTTTATTTTTTTTGAAAATTTTAAATAGATTATTTAATATAGTTTTTTTTATTATATTATATATTTCTTTTGCATCTGTTATATTAATATTTATTTTTTTATTATTTATTCCATAATAAATTGTATCTTTTCTTAAAAATAATTTTCTTAAAGATGAAAATGATAGGACTTTAAACCCATCTCTTTCTTTAAGATTTAATTTTTCTTTTTGAATTTCTTTAAATTTATTTTTACTTATTACTATTTCTTATGAAAAATATCATAAGATGTCTTCTATTTTTAATTTTACTATTCTTTGTTTTATTATTTATTGGTTTTCTATTATTTCTTCTTCCATTTTTAAAAATGTTATTATTTATTTCTATTAAATTAAATTTTCGTTATTTTTTAGGGATATTTTTAAATTTTTTTAAACTTTAAAAGTATTTTTAAAGATACCTCGAATCTTGAGAATATTTTTAATATTATTCCCATAGAAATAGTAGAACAAATTTCTTATTTTTGAAAGTTTGAAGATTTTCTTATTAATTGTTTTTTATATACTGGATTAAATTTTAAATGTACTTTCACATTTTTTGCTTTGTGAAAAGCATTAGGTTAGTCTTAAAATTATGCTTGAAAAATGTATTTAAGTTTTAAAATTATTATCTTTGGTATTACAAGTCTTATTATTTTCTTGATTAATATACATTATTGGTGTTCAAATTTTAACTAAATTTACATATAACTCATTAAATTTTAAAACATATGGTTGTCAAATTTTTAAAATGTTATGCATAGGTTTTTAAACTTTTAATCTTATAATTTAGTTCCTAAATTTTTAAAATTTTATACATAGGTTTTAACTTGATTACTAAAATATATATTTTAAATCAAAAATTTAAGATATATATGTGAAATTTTAAAACTTAATAATTAAATTATATGATTTAAAATTTAAAAAATATATGTATAGATTTTAAAATTTTGAGAATCAAATCAAACGTTTTAAAAACTCAAATACCAAGAGGACACTTTAACTTATTTTTTTTTAATGTGCCTAATTATTCCTAAGAAGCTAACATCCTTAGCTTATTATGATAACCATAATAATAACCCATGTATAATTAAAATGTGAAATAATTAAAAGAAATTATACCTTCTTATTCCCAACATTAATTTATTTTATAGTTGCAACTACCTAACAAAATAAATAAAACAAAAAAATATAGCTAAAATAAAAGAAAATCTAATATTGTGAAACATATTTTTTTCCCTTACTTATAAGTTATTAAGTTTTTTTTATTATTTAATTTTAATAACATATTCATAACATATCATATCATGTTCTTAAAAACTGAATATCTAAAATTTGCAATGAAATTTCTTAAAAAACCAACATAATCTATTTCAACTTTAGATCCAAATTACACCATAATTTTTTTATTTTACAAGTATAATTTAAAAGAAAGATCGCCTGTTATTTAATATTAGGTTTTTATAGGAATTTTAAAAATAAACCTAACTAAAATATATTTTTTTAGATAATTATAGAAACTATTCATGTGATACACAATTTTTTTGATAAAACAACTAAAATAACGTCTTTCAAAGTATGCAAGGGAGTCATCCTTAGCATATCTAAGGTGGATTTATCCAGTGCCTAGTGTGTCTTGACGAAAGAAAGGAAGGAAGGGCATTTCAGTGTAAGCTTCAAAAGTGAAGTGGAGGACCAACTAGTAGCAGATTAATCAAGAATTAGCAAGCCACGTGTTTTCATAGATCAACTAAGCTGGTTATAAAATGTATGTCTATAAATAGATGCAAAGCATGAGTAGAGAGGGGTGTGTGTGTGTGCACATTGCAGCTTGTAAATCAGTTTGAGAAAATGTATGTCTCAATTTCATTGAATAGTTTCGTTGTAGTGATTCAATAATCATAGTCTTGGGTATGCGCGCCATATGTTCGACGGAGTGTTTGAGAGAAATGTGGTCAGCTGGAACTCTTTGCTTGAAGGGTATATTAGGTGTGGATATATTTTTAAAGCCATGCAAGTTTTTTATGAGATGCGGATGCCCGATAGAAATGTTATTTCCTGGACAGCCATAATTGCTGGGCTTGCTCAAAATGGTAGGTGTAAGCAAGTTTTGTCTCTATTTTATCAGATGAAGAAAGCTTGTCTGGAATTATAGCAACTTTGTCAGCATGTGTTGAATTAGGGGACTTAAAATTGGAAAGGTGGATTCACTGGCACATTGACAAGGTATTGTGTGTTAGGCAACGACGGGTCTTTATGTCTTTGTACGATGCACTCATTCACATGTATGCGAGTTGTGGTGTAATTGAAGAAGCCTGTAGAATATTTAGAGAGATGCCTGAGAAAAATACTGTGTCTTGGACAAGCAACATTACGGGGTTAGCAAAACAGGGCTTTGGGGAAGAAGCTCTCTATATATTTCAGGATATGCTAAAGCTTGGGAGGGAGGGAAGCAAAACCTGATGAGATAACCTTTATTGCGACTCTTTATGCTTGCAGTCATGGTGGATTTGTTGATGAGGGACGTAATCTTTTCAAGCTTATGACTCAAAATTTGGGGATCAAGCCAAGGATCGAGCAGTATGGTGCATGATTGATCTCTTGACTCGTGCTAGTTTTCTAAATGAAGCATAGCAGCTCATCAAATCGATGCTCATGAAGCCAAATGATGCTGTGTGGGGATACCCTCCTTGGGGGTTGTAGACTTCAAAAGAATGTTATGCTTGCATCGGATGTTGCTCAAAAGTTACTGGTTGAACTTGATCATAAACAAGCTGCAGGTATCTTGTTCTATTGTCAAATGTATATGCTGCTGATAAAAGTTGGATAGATGTTGCCTCTGTAAGGCATAAGATGGTTGAAATGAGTGTGAGGAACCTACAGGTCGAAGTTGGATTCAAATAAATGGAAGTAT
The DNA here is from genome assembly GCA_030763125.1 of Hippophae gyantsensis. Taxonomy (NCBI): domain Eukaryota; kingdom Viridiplantae; phylum Streptophyta; class Magnoliopsida; order Rosales; family Elaeagnaceae; genus Hippophae; species Hippophae gyantsensis. Next base: position 9,552,957 of record CM061031.1, read on the forward strand.
GCACGATTTTTTGGCTGCTGATATGAGCCATAAGCATGCATATTGATATGCGAGGCTCTTAATCAAATTACTAGGGAAACGGAATGGAAAGGTTACAAATTGGATGAATTAATTCTCTTTTCTTGTGTTGAAGAACAATGACTTATTGACTATTATTGAGAAGTGAAAAACAAACATGTCCTGATAAAATACAAATGAGAGCATGAGTTTATAAGTGTATAAATCAACCCTACTTAATGAGTTACTCTCGTTATTTTATGGAAAACTATGGAAGTTATTAGGCCTATCAATTTATATTAGAGCCTATGGTTGCCATTTTGGGATCATTTTTAAAATTTGAACTTGGTTGAACTTTAAATAAAATTCTTTAAAATCTTAAGATGGTGTGAACCCGTTCCATAAGTTGAACTTGAAGAACCCTGAAACCTTAGACAAATAAGATGAGTTGCATTCAAAGTGGGTACGTTGTCCTTGGAGGACTTGTAGAAAACTCACAAACCTTGAACAAATAAAGTGGGTTAAAGTGAAAGTAAAAGTGAGCCATAAAAAATTGATTGGATTGGTTTAAGTTGGAGTGTGGGCTTAAAGAAACCAAGTGAGTTTTGTTTGATGGGAATTTGTTGAGAAATGAAAAGTAAATAAGTGATAAAATATCAATGAAAATATGTACTTCATGGATATATTAGTCAATCCCATTCAATAAGTAATTTTTTTTGGAATGAAAGCTGGAAATCTATGATAGCTAGACTATCAAATATAATATTATAACAAATCATGCTCACAAAAGCAAATACTAGAGTTATAAGTTTGATCAATTTGACCGTTTCTAAAAAGCCTCTTTTATGAATGCAACAGAACATACATTAGTCTCAACTTATTATTCCAAAGAAACTGACACTTCTCACACCAAAAGAAACAAAGAACACATGTCTATGTTTAAAGGTGACAGTCTAATAAAGTGGGAAGTTTGATTGAGTACCGATGAAGTATGTTTAAACTTTGTAAGAAAGCCATTCAAAAAATCATGATAGAAAGATAAAGCAAAACAATGATATCTCAGAACTTTAGGATCTTAAAGCCCGAGAAAGCGGTGAGGTGGCTTATGTGCCACCTTGAAGTTTTGGCCAACAATTTCCTTTACAAGTAACGATCAATAGATCAAACCAATGCATTTCATAACACAATATCTCACATTCCCATACATAAATTCGATAGCAGATATGTTCAAAAGAATAATGGTTCAGAACTAAAACAACTGAAGGAAATCTTAATATACCCACTTCATATAAATAAAAGACTCAACAGATTGTTTCACAAGAACAAGGCTACTCCGCCAGCCAAAGCTAAAGATAGTTGGCTCACAATACCAAAGCTGATTAACTTATTTGAAGAAGACTTTCCTGGTGAAGACAAAGGAGAATTACTTTCAGTCTGATCATCACCAGTTGGGGAGTCAGCACTTGGGGCAACATTGTCTGGAGCTGGTGCAGGAGCTGGTGTTGGAGGAATATCAGTACCAAAAATGGCTTCAGGAAGAAGGACCTTATCAACTTGGTAAACCGAAACCGGGTCGGTTGAGTGAACACTACTACTAACTTTTGTGCTTGTCCAACCTGAATTTAAATGCACAGACCCTGAAACATCAGTGAAATTCAAAGCGTAAGCTCCGCCACCAGCCATTGTGTTAATGGGACTCATTTGACTAAGGTTCTTGAAATCAGACAGAGTATAGAAATGTGGCAAAGCATGGAACAACAATAGTGATTTGAGTTGGGCATTAGTAAGATTGGACAGAGAAGGCTTTTTAAGAGATGAGAAAGCACCGTCTTTTGGTACAAAGATAGTTACACCTTCCTCAGTATTATTGGCTTGGTTTTGTAATGTTTCAAGTACTTTGGTAGATTCAAGGTAGCTTAAGAAGGTGTGAAATGGGCCAGCAACAGAGAGTAAGTCAGTTAGGTTTACATAATCTGGGGCTGGTGCTGGTGCTGGAGTTGGGCTTAGTAAGGGCGATTTAGCAGATTGAGCTAATGCTGATGAGGAACATAGAAGCAGTAATGTGCTGCTAAACATGAAAATCAAGTGAGCTTCCATTTTTTACCACAAATTCTATACCAATGCCTTCTAAATTGAAAAGGCTCTCCAAATTCCTACAAAATACAAATCATACTAAGATTCAGATCTCAGCTGACACCAAAAATAACAAAGATCTAACATTCAATCAAATCACAATGGTGGAAGAGGTTATGTCATGACTGAGCCAAGGATTATCAACATGTATTTATATATATATATATATCAATTTTTAATTTAATAAAAATTAAAACTTTTTTACATAACTTATATAATTCAATAAATAAAGCTAAAAAATATTTGGAATATTTAATATTTTCTCACAAAATTTCGATATTTTTGAACTACTATTAAAAACAATCCTCTGATTTACCCTTATAAAAAGAAAACATTGATGATATATAAGAAATATGTAAATGTGTGGATCCATAGATTAGCCAAAGTTCATAACTTTTTCTTTTGGTACTTTCCCAATTCACTAGAGCCCTGATTCTAGAAAACAAACACACAAAAACCCAGCAACAATGAGAGCAGGTTATATTAGAGAGGCCCGATGAGCATTAATATAGACCCAAAACTAGATCTTGATCAACACAAGAAAGAAGATAAAGTGAAAATTAAAGAAATCATTTTTATAGAGGAAGATCTGATTTGGGTTTAGGAAAGCAAGGAACATATGTGGAAAACCTTAAATTTCAATGTTAGAGATTTGACAAATAAAACAAAAAATAATTGTTCAATTCATTGACTAACATTTTCTGAACAAACCCAAGTCAAGAAAATTAGGAACTAAACCAAATACCTCAACCACACAATACATTGAACAGCAGTAAATAAAGAGATCTACATGAGCTCATTAACAGGTACCTAACGAAACAACACACATTGTCGATCAAACATAAAAGACTATAGAAAATACCAAATCTAAAAAATAGCAGACAAAAATTGGAAAAAAAAAGTTCTCAAAGAGATGTAAAGATACAGCAAGTAAGAACACTGACCTCAAGCAAAGAGGAACTCAGAGAAATGAAGTTGGAAGATGATAATGCAATATAGATTGAAATGTAGAGATATTATATAAAGAAGGATTTATAATTTATTAGTAGTGTGAGATAAAAACAAAAGAGAAAAATTGAAGTAGGGATAGTAAACAGCTAGCTGATAGTGAAGAGATTTTAAAGTAGTAGGTGGTGTAAAATTACCAGAAAAAGAAGGCTTATTTCCAAAGGGTTGAGAAGAAATGGCTCTTACTTTTACGGGATTTTTTCAATAAAGGCATATTTCTTCAAAAAGTATAGAAATAGAATAAAATGAGTTTTAGTTTAAAAATAGTATAGAAATTTAACCTTAAACTTGAAAATGTATTTTTTTGATAAATTTTATTTTTAAAAAAATAAAAATATATAAATATTAATATTTTATAAATTTATAATTAATTTTAAATACATAAATCTCTTTTATCATATCATATATTAAAATTTTATTTTAAAAAATAAAAAATATTTTATTTTATAATAAAATAAATATAAATTTATACATATATTAAAAATGATATGCTAAATATTTTGATAATTCATAAATAATATAATACATTATTATTATTAAATATAATTATAATTATATTTAATAAATAATTATAATATTAATTATAATTATGTTTAATAAATAATTATAATATTAATTATAATTATGATATAAAAAATAATATTCATAAAATAATTAAATTATCAAAAACAATTGTGAAGCTTCTATATCCAATTTTTTTTACAAGATACAATACAAATAGAACATTATATCACAAATTTTGTGGAAAAATATTATATAATATAATATTATTATAATTATTTTTACTATTAATATAATATAATGTATAAATTATATCTAATTAATTATATTTTAATAATTAAAGATAATTATTGTTAATAAATATTTGTTATCTTAATAATAATTAAAATTATAATAATATTAGAGATATTTGTTACCATGTAATCTATTTTTTAATTTTTTTAATCTTAAATAATTTATTTTTTTAAAATATCAATAATTTTTTCTAAAAATTATTGTAACTATTTAGTAAAGTTTTTAATAATTTAAAATTTTATAATTTATTATTATTATTTTAAATTATTTTATAATAAAATTTTGATAAGTTATTTGTTATAAAAAAATATTTTTTATTTATAATAAAAATAAATTATAAACGAGTATATTTTATTTTTAGTATTGTTTTATAAAATAATAAGAGAAAAGAAGAAAATTAGGTGATGGGAAGTAAGAAAAGATAAAAAAATATTTATTTTTTTAAGAAAATGGAGCTTATAGGTTGCTGGAATCAGTGAGATGAGAGTTAGAATAGGATAAAAAAAAAATATGACCGAAACTTATTAAATGGATTATAATTTATTCATTTTTAAACTTAAACATCACTTAATCTATTTTTAAATTATTGACTTTTCTAATATATATATATATATATATAAAGCTCTGTTTGGAGGTGGTGGGCTTTCTAAATCACAGCAACTGATGAGTATCTTAATATCCTTTGAAAAAACCAACCTTGCACTCTACCCCTTGCATTATTTTTATTAGCATCTTTCTCAATTTTTAACATTCTACTGTGTAAGTCTTTATTTTTAACCGTGTAAGCAACGATATTATATAAATCCAAGAAGCGAGAAAATTTGATAAGATAACCATGAAATTGAAGAAAATATAAATATAAGGAAAGAAGTAAAATGAAATAGCTTAAGTATAAAGAAAAAATTAAATAAGGGATCAATAAGGGTTATATGATATTTAATTTTTTTAATGAGTATTTTATTCGTGATATTTTTATTTAAAAAATTTTAATCTTATTATTATGTAATTTATTTATAATTAATAGATTAAAAAATATTTATTTTTTATAATTACATATCAAAAGTACTTATTTTTTTATAAGTTTAAGACAAAAAATATATTTAATTTAAAAATATTAAGATTAAATTATTTATTTTTATAATAACATAATTTTTATTATGATTTATTTAATATTTAAAAAAATTAAAGTAGTAGAGATTAAAAAGAAAAAAAGAAAAAAAAATTGTAGTCATTATGACTTGAGATTTAGAATGGTTGTAGGGACATGGAGGTGTTCATCATTTGTTTAAATAACTGCGGGACTGGGTTGAGAATTAAAAAAACAACAATATTAATTATATATTAAATATTCATAATCAATATTAAAATTCAATTATATAGATTTATTATGCAATTAAACATAATAAATTTAAAATTTTGAATACAAAATAATAGATATACTCAAATTAATTATTTTTTTTTAATAAATTATTATATTATATTTTACAATTTAAATATTAATTTAATTATAAAATAACAAGGGTTAAAAAGATAACATTATTATAAAAAATATTATATCCGATTCAAATGATTAGTATACAACATTTCTTTCAAAAACAAAAGAATAATTTTTTAAGTGGAAAATTAGAGAAATTTTGTTTCACTATAACGAATTATTTCTTTTTTATATTTTACAAAATTTATATAATACATCATATAATCATTTGTAAGATTTCAGTCTCCAAATCACAATGAACTTTATAAACTCATGTAAATATATAATATATTTAAAATATATATATAAGAAAAAAATGGATAGAGAAATGAGCGGGATGGAGAAGACAATCTCCACCTCCACCTGTTCTCCACGGGTGTTCTCTGGCGATATTAAAATTATATATATTTTATTTTTTGCAAATTCTTTTTCCTACTAAGTAAATTAATATACTTAGTTGTATACCAAAGGAAAAAAGAAAATACGGTAGAAATGAAATTTGAACTAGTTAGGAAATTAGGATAAGTCTAGGAATGGCAGTAGAAGTCGAGGAGATAATATACTAGTAGTTATAATTGTCTCATATAAGTTTTGGTTAGATTTTACTAATAATGGTCGGTTATTATTTACTCGTTTGTTTATGTTTTAATCATATTTATTCTTATTATTTAAAAATATATTTAATTTTAAAAATTAAAATATTAATATAATATTTATTTTATTAAATTATTTAAATTATTTTTATTAATTTTTATTTTTAATTTATTTATTACATATGTTTAAATATAAGAATAAATAAAATTTAATATGATTATTAAAAATATTGTTTGTTTGATATTAAAAATATTATTTTATATAATTGTGTACATAAAAAATATAATATTAATATGTATTTAATTTCAAATAATTATAATTTTAATTTATAATAACCATTTATATCTTACGCATAATTTATCGGGATTATTTTAAAAAAATAAAATTTTGATTAATAATTATGATTTTTAATTATAAAATGCTCATTTTAAGGAAAATTATATTTATTCACTAAATAACGTATGTTTGGTATTAAATAGATAATAAACGTACGATCTTAAGTATGTAGACACCCCGTTATGGTATAGCGAGATAACATGATTAGTTTACCAATGACTTGGACCCAAGTGATTTGGTAAAACACATTACCCCATTGACAAAAATACCTCATTGTTCAAATGCGAGGTCCTAGGCTTCAAGATCTGATGTGCTAACCCTATTATGATAACTTGATCATGGTTTTCCCTTCATATAAATGACCCGATGTAACACAACAATCTTTTTTCTAATGATATTAGTTTGTGTATCATTTTCTAATGTATAGATAATACTTTTAGGTCGTTTATACGTATCTTTTTATGTGCGTAGGTTGTAATACAATACATATATATATATATATATATCCCTTAAATGAGGATGATACAGGATCCAATTTAGTTGTTCAATTTTTCACTTCTTACTGAAAATCACTAGAATATGACACTTAAAATTCTCTCAAAACAATTGGCACCATCGAGCTATTTTGTAGCTCAATCTGCCTCATTTTTTTCTTTACCACTAATATCTAGCTTACTTATGAGCTGGCTAACTCGTGGTTGTGAAGTATTAAAATTAGGGTTCTAAGTGTATCGAATTGAAAAATCCACCTCGTCACCCCAAATATCCCCAATAATGTAAAAGTATTTATCTTTCCAGCCAGAGGTGCTGTCGGGGAGTCTGAGGTGCAACCCATGGCCGATAACATAGGATATGTACATCCTCACTTTGTCTAACCCATTCCTTTTAAAACAATACAAACACCTCAATTCATCATTTTCGAGGTCTATTTTATGCTTTCTAACTACCATGGAGAGACATAAAAGTATTCGTCACCCGTTTAGATTTATTTGGGCAAAATTAATATCAAAATTGCTCAAAGCATGGACCACTAATTTGAGAAAGGGGCAACAAAAACCTATTTTAAAGGTCGTTAGATGTATCATCCACCACCTCGATGGAGGATCATCAGCATCACATAAATGGCGAGGCATTGGCATTAACCCTACACGAGCTGGAATGTCATATGTTTGTCTAATTTTTGCTAATTCTTTAGTTGTTAGAACACTATGCATCTTTTCAATTTGATGCTTATCTTTGGTTCTATGTGTAGGTTCGCCCTTGTTTTCTCTTTTCTTTTTTGGGTAAGGTACTTTGGTGGATGTCGACACGGGAATCTTGATAACAAGAATTGAACCTCGTGGCGACGAGGTAGACACCGCCTTAGACCCCGAGGAAGCAGGAAGAGCGAAAACCTTTTAACAATCCTCGGAGTGGGCCTATTGTAACTACTCCCTGTCGTTTCATATCGTTTGGTTTGTAACGACCTCGAGGGAATAGGATCGGGAGATACATTTTTGGAGGGATCTCCCTTTGAATACCTACTCACTTCTTTTCCTTTATGCGACATTAAAAAAGAGGATGAATAATAACCTAACTGAGAATGTCGTATCAAATCAAAAGGTAAGGATATAGCATTGACTTGAATTCCACCAAACGTCGTTAAATAAACGAGCTAAAATGACTATCAAATAACTTCTAAACGACCTTATGAAGGAATAATACGACCTCTGAGTAATCAATAAGTTAAAATTCTCTGAATAAAATTACTAAGTTAAAAACATGTAAAAGATAAAAGTAAATTCTCCCACTATTTATAATGAAAAAATGAGAAGTTGAAAGGTCTCAACAAAAAATAAAAAAGAAAATAATAATATATCTATCTATTCTACGAGTAAAAAACTTCGCAATTAGAATTTGCATTATCTGAGTGGTTGTTATGTATATAAACACGTTGAATCTATCAATTAACAATTACTTAAAATGGAATACACGACCAGATTATTCCCTTGATTTCTTAAAATCAAGAGAATAGGGGAGTTAATATTTGGTATTAAATGGGTAACAGACGTATAACCTTAAGAATGCAGGTACCCCATTATGGTATAGCAAGGTAACAGGGCTAGTTCAATAATGACTTGGGCCCAAAAGGTTTGGTAAAACGCATTACCCGTTGATAGAATACCTCATTGTCTAAGTGCGAGGTCCTAGGCTTCAAGATTTGACGTGTTAACCCTATTATGACGACCTGATCATGGTTTTCCTTTCCTATAAACGACCTAATGTAACATAACGATCTTCTTTTTAATGATATTAGTTTGTGTATCATTTTATAATGTATAGATAGTACTTCCAAATCGTTTATACGTATCCTTCTATGTGCACAGGATGTAATACACATGTATATATATCCCTTAAATGAGGAGAATACATGATCTAATTTAATTGTTAAATTTCTTACTTCTCACTACAAATCATTAGAATCTAATACTTAAAATTCTCTCAAAACACTATATAATTGAAATTTGGAAAATTACATGACTTCTAAAACTTAAAATAAAAAAACCCTTCCAATAATATCGAACATTATCGAATTAGATTGAGTTCAATATTAAGATTTAATTAGTTTTTTACATTCAATATAAAATGATATATTCGAATTTTTATAATAATAAATATGAGTTAGACATAAATAATATTATTTTATGATTACAAGTTTTTAAAACATTATTTTTTTTTCTCAAAGATGAAAATATCTTTCATATTATAGATAATGTCTTGATAATATTCGTATTTTAGAGGTCTCTATATAGACATATTTTTCGTAACAATATTGATAAAATATTGATATTGTCGAATAAATTTTAGAGTATAATTAGGTAAACATAAATCGTCGAATAATATAAATATAATATCATTTATGATTAATTTTACTTATTTTTAAAAGAATTTTCATTAAATATTTTTATTTAATTTTATTATTTTAAATATTATAATTATTGATTTTATAAATTTTTGATCTATAGATAAAAATAGATATGAAATATATTTATATTTATAAAATTAAATCTTATTAATTTAATTAACATTTATATTTAAGCATTGTTTTATCCTTAAAATTTATAAAAAAATTATTTATAATACTTTATTATAATATGATGTAATAATTATTTATTGATTAATAAAATATTGATTAAATTATTGTTAATAAAAATATTTGAACCCAAAAAATGTCTTTTTTAAAATATCGTATGATGATAATCTTTTATAGAACTCATAGAGGGGTCCACCATGAGAGTTCGGCCAACCAGGCAGCGTAGACTGTATTTTGGAAATGGGTTGCTGCCAACTGTAGCCCAATAGCTAATCATTACTTCAACATGCGAACTCTTGTAAGAAGACTGGGGATTATGATATTATCACACCTCCGTTAACTTGGGAGTTACCAAACAAAGGTTAATTCGAGAAAAAAAGACTACAATGTTACGTACTTATATTCAAACTTAAATTTTATGTATACTTCAAATATATTATTAATGTTATTAAATATTGAAAAAATTTACAAAAGTTATAAACAAAAAAATTATGAATTTTTTTAATAAATTTTTAAAAATATCAAAATAATTAATTAATTATTTTTTAAATTAATTATCTTATTTAATATATATAAATATAAATATAAATATATTTTATATTTGTTTTAACTAATAAATTTAAAATATTTAAATATTTAAATTAAATAAAATTAAATAAATATATTTAATGGAAAACTATTTATAAAATAAATTAATTAATATTTTTTCGATATCAATATTTTCTAAGCATTTTTGCTAATAACGTGTGATCTTTAAATACGAATATATTTTTGTAATTGCTTACATCCTTTTATTTTTATCTTTGTTTAATAACGACATTGTTTACTTCTAGGATTATCAACATGAAAACCGGACAGAAACTTCTTCCCTGTTACTCATATTTTGTTTAAAATTTGTTCCACATTCTTCCTTAAAATTATTGCGAGTATGTATCAGAATCATCAATGAGAAATATTAATCCCAAATAAAACACAAAAATAAAAATATTATTTAAAAAAAAATTCTGTTATTTTTTTTATTATTATAAAAAATTAAATTAATAATAAATATTTTATCACGAGAATGAAAACAATTTGAACCAATAAATAATAACAATTTATATGATAAAATGAAAAATAAAATATTTCTAACAATAAATAAATCATTTTTACACTAAATAAATTTGATACAATTTTGCTACAAAATAGTTTTAAATAATAAGGATAAATTAAAATAATTATTAGATTTAATTTTTTAAAATTAAAGTAAATAGTTTAAATAATTTAAATAAAATAAAATTATTAATATTTTAAAAGAATAAAAACATATTTTAACTATCAATGTAAAATATAATACATAATTTAAAATTAATTTTAATTTTAATATAATTAAATATGTTAAAAAAATTATAAATTATAAATAAATTTATATATTTATTAAAATAAGATATATGTATTTTCGAAAAATGAGAAATAGAAGGAAAATCTTGTTCTTATCTCATCCTTATAAAATATAAATCTCTATTTTACATTATCTATTTATTATTTTATTATTTCAAATTACAAAAGCATAATTCTCACCGAAATTTGGCTCTTTAAAAAAGTTTCACAGTCCAAAGTTTTAAATTCATAATACCCTTGCCGACAGATACTTGCATATGAGCATACTGTCGATACGCGCCTAACGTGTTCCATAATCCAAAAAGAAATAAATAAATAAATAAAAACGTGTTTTCCTTGTGTTAGTGTATTCCCCACGAAGAAATTCAAGAACAAAATGCAACTTGATAGGATTTGCTACCCATAATTAATTGGAATTATCCCGAATTATGACTCGTAATTTGGAGGTTAAGAAGCATGACCCACTAAATTATTATTTCCTCTTTGTATTATTAACTCGAAATTAAATTTCTCTAATTAATCCATTCAACTTTTGTAGATAAAAAACTTACCCATTTGTTTTATCAATTTTTTTCTAGAAGCCGTGAATTTTATTTTTTTGAAGTGCGTGAGAGTTTATTTGGTAAAATAAAAAAATACCTTCACCATTTCCTTAAATAATTAATAATTATTATTGCTGGCACCAAAAATCAAAATTTTCTGGCCAAATAAAAAACAGAGATTTTGTACGTGAAACAGATAGCATGTAATGGTCATTGAAATTAGCGGTGAAATTAGATAGGGTGTAATTGTCATAATATTTTTTATTATTATTAAAATAAAAATAAATAAAATATTTATTATATATATATATAATATTAGTTAGATTTTTTGTTATTATTATTATTAGATAAAATTATCATTAATCAATTATTTTTATAATAATAATAAAATCAAAAATTATTATATAGCCCTTTAAAGTTTTCTAAAACTATAAAACAATCATTCAAGTTTAAAAAAAAATAGATAATGAAACTTATTCTACTATTATTTTATTATAATATTTTATTAATATAATTATTAAAAAAATTCTTAAAAAGTTAAAAAAAAATAATAACAATAAAAGATATAATTGTTATTTTTTAAACTTAGGAATGTTTTTGTTATTTCAGAAAATATGGAAGAAGGTATTTATAATTAAATCGTAATAAAATTCATTGTATCTGTAGAATTAATGTGTGACTCTTAAACAGTTTTGTAAGGTTTACAAACAATCAAGCTGTCTAGTATAAGGTTTACATAGAGTGACATAAGTGCAGTGTAAACTTTAGCCGTATAGTGTAAAGGGTTACAAAGAGAGTGTAACGTACTAGATCAAGAATAGGTGCAGTGTAAACTGAATTATGTTAAAATCTGTGTTAATAATTAATCTCCTTGGATCTTAATGTTTTTCTTTGCTCATTATTTTTGTGTGTGCAAATTGTTTTGTGTGAATATTGTTAGTGCGATCGAGTAATTTCCAAAAGTAACAATATCATTAATTACACAATATTTTAACAGTTAGTTGACTTAATAATGGATTTATCTTAATTAACATATGAAGAAGCGTTTGCAGCTGGTAATTCTCAATTGCAATTGATCAATTGGTATTTCTTCATATGATCCTCATTTCATCACCTAATTAATGCCACTCACTGATTATAATAATCACAAGGTAATGGTTTTTTTTTCTTTCAATTTTTTATGAAAAATAAACTTTATTAAAATAAAATTATAACAATGGGTAATTTTTTTTCAAGTATTATTTTTTTACTCTTTCTAGTTCCTATATAAATTTTGACTTTTTTAATTGATAATATGATAAATTTTTTAAAAAATTGACCTTTTATGACTTAAATTTTTTAATTTCTAAAATATAAAGAAATTTTAAATCATAATACTAAATGTAAAATGTCACCATAAATCAAATTTAAGTGAAATAAATATATTTACCCTATGAAAAAAATTACATAAATATTATTGTGATATTTCTTCGAAATGAAAAATAAATAACGATTAATCTATTTAATAAAAAGTTTCTATATAAAAAAAACTTCATCTTTAGAATTTTACCTAGAGATAAAAGGTAGAGAAAAATGAAGTGCTTTTAAGGATAATGATATTGATCCAAATATTTCTATTTTGTCACTGTTATTAGATAAATTGATAAATAATAATTTTTTTTATAATAACAATAATTTAAGTTGTGATAATATTATCATATTTTTATAATTTTTTTCAAAATAGTGTATAAATTATTTCATTTATTTATTTATATAATTAATTATATTTTAATGTTATTATTATTAAATAAAATATTATCAATAAAAATTAATACAATAATAATTAAATTGTGAAAATATTATCACCAAAAATTTATTATAAAATTACAAGTAAGTCATTCCTTGATTTTTATTATTGAATACTTTAAAGGGTGGAGTATTAGTATTACTACACTCAATGTTGCTGACTCAATAATATATTTAATATTAATATTTTAAATATGTAATAATACCCTTAGGATATATTAAAAAATAATAATCTACGTTAATATAAAAGAATGACTAAAATTATAAAAATATCCTACCTTATTTTAAATGGAAAAGTTATATATGTGTTTTGGTATCTGTACTTCTCCGATTATAATCCGTACATACAGTTTTATTTTTAATTTTTTCTAAACTTAAATATATATTTATTTTCTATAAAATTATAAATTTTTATATTTTTAAGCCTTTAATATTTATTTTATAATTTAAATATTTATAACTTAAATATGAAACAAATTCTAAAAATTCAATATTATTTATAATAATAAAAAAACCAAATTCAATCTCACACTCCTTATCCTATGGTAAAAAAAAGAAGCCTCTATTAACTAATATAGCTTTGCTCTAATTTTCTCCGAGGCTTGAAATGTCACGAAAAAAACTCTAATTTTATCCGAGGTATAATTTTTATAAAAATATTATGTCGTTTAAAAACAAAAAAAATATAAAAATTATATAAAAAATATAATTTTTTTATATAACTTATAAAACATCAAAACAATCAATTATTTATATTTTAAATGATCTTTTATTTAATACATATATTTTTAAATATTTATAATATCTATATTAACCAAAAAATTAATAAATTAATTAAAATACTATATAATAATATTTTTTTATAAATTATTGTAGAATAAGTAGTTAAAATTTTAAAATAATTAAATAAATTATTTAATTTTATAATTAATTATTTATTTTTAAAAATATTCATAGTTAAAGGAACATAAAGAGGCTTGTCATCCAATACAATACACATATTATAACATTGATTTAAGATAGTAAAAAATAAAATATACATACCAAATTTATACTTGAAAATTAAATTAGATAAGTTTCACTCTCTAGCTCACCAAATAAAATAATATATGATATAATTTTTATTTATTTATATATTTTATATTTACAGTAAATATGACACAAATAAGAAAAAAGAATATATTATCTTTTATAAAAATGAGAAAAAATTAAATTAAAATGATTGTTTAAAAAGAAAATTAAAAAAAATATTAAGAATTAAATTTTTTGATATTTTATTCGATATTTTAACATAATATATAAAATATTTAAAAAATGATAATAATATTTTAACAATATTAAGATGATTTGATAAAAAAAATATTAATATTATATTTTGATATATGAAAAAGATATTATCCCATCATTATAATATCGTTTGCATTTTATTTATTCCAATGAAAGAGCGAGTTAATGAACTGTCACAATTAAGATAATTATCAGGTGTGGGTGTGGCCAGCAGCTGGCATACCAGGATACCACTATCAAGCTCATTCTATTTAATTCTCTTCGGGAGATGGGTAAAGTCACGGAGGGCGTAAGATGCATAGTGCATAATAACCTTAAAAATGGGGTTTGGAATATAAAATTCAACTCCTAGATAAAAATTTTAAAATGGACATAACTAATTTTTTTTAAAAAAAATAGACATAACTAAGATTTTTTAAAAAAATGGACAAAATCTTATCTTTAACTTGAAAAAAATTTTTTTAATCAATTTTATTTTAAAAAAAAAGATATATTAATTTTATTTTACAAAACATAATTATTATAAACATAAAAAAATATTAACATCTTATAAATTTATAATTAATTTTAAATACATAAATCTTTTTATCATATCATATATTAAAAATTTTATTTTAAAAAATAAAAAATAAATTATTTTACAATAAAATAAATATAAATTTATACATATAAAGAACATCATATCATAACTTTTGTGAAAAAATATTATATTATATAATATAACATGATTATAATTATTTTTATTATTGATATAATAAATTATATTGAATTAATTATATTTTAATACTTAAATATAATTATTGTTAATAAATATTTGTTATCTTAATAATAATTAAAATTATAATAATATTAGAGATATTTGTTACAATGTAATCTATTTTTTAATTTTTTTAATCTTAAATAATTTATTTTTTTTAAATGTCAATAATTTTTCATAAAAATTATTGTAACTATTTAGTAAAGGTTTTAATAATTTAAATTTTTATAATTTATTATTATTATTATTTTAAATTATTTTATAATAAAATTTTGATAAGTTATTTATTATAAAATATATATTTTTTTATTATATAAATATAAATTATTTTATTATTTTTTATTTATAATAAAAATAAATTATTATTTATTAAAAATTTGTGAATGAGTATATTTTAAAAAATAAGGTTATGAAAATTAATGAAAGAGAGATAAGAAAAAGATAAAAATATTTATTTTTTAAAAAAATGTGGTTGATGAGCTGCTAATTAAAAAAAGGAGAGAGAAAATATGATAAGAATTAGAAAAAAAAATTACCCTCGATTATTTTTAAACTAAATTTTAATTAAATCTATTTTTAAACTATTATATATTAATAGCTTTTTATAAAAAAAACCCTTGAAAATCGTTTTAAACCTTTGTTTTCAAGAGACTGATATGACGTTGGGGTTAGTTTAGCAGTGTGACGTTAACATTTGCTGTTTTTTTTTTTTATAAAAAACAATTTCTTACAATTTTTGTATTACAATAATTTTTTCTCTATCCCATAATTTATTGGTTATATATATATATATATATATATATATATATATAATCATCTTTCAAAATATATATACTTAAATTTTAATTATTCATCTTTCAAAATATATATTTAAGTTTTTAAATTTTTTAAAAATTCTAATAAAATTTAAATAGTATTTTTAAAATAATATCAAAAAATAAAAAATAAAAATAAATATTCAAAGTTAATAAAAATATTCATTTTTGAAAAAAAAAACTAAAAATAAAAAATTACTAAAACTAAGAAAACATTCTATTTATATTAGGAACGAAAAAAGTTAAATTTTTATGTTTTTTCATTTTTTAATTTTTTTTACATTTTTTTCCCATAATTTTATTTTTTTAAATATATAAATTTAAAAAAATATGATTTTTGTATTTTATTTTTCAAAATTTTAAATTTAAGACTATTTAAAGTTGATTGAAACTTGAATTAAAGGATATAAGTATATATTTTAAAAGATAGATAATTAAATTTTACTTTTTAAAGAATTATATGATTTATAAAAATCCTAATTTTGTCATTCATATTAAGAAATGGGAAAAGGGTGACGTAGTATATAATTATTATAAAATAAATATTTTATTCTTATAGTATTAGATTGTGTTAATTAGGTTAATTAACAAATATATATTACAGAGAATATGCATTTATTAATAACATGCACAATTAACTAAGTATAATTTAATAAGGGTTAATTATATCGCCTTCTCTTACTTGTACCAGCTCTACTTCTAAGTACCCGATGTTAATAAATCGGACATGACATGTGTTTTGACCTTGCTTTGTTCAATCTTTGGTTGCCTCCAAGCTTATGTTTCTTTCATGAAAAAAGGTTGATAAAAACTGTTTTCATTCTGTACACCCAATGTCTCCCTAATATCATGTTATAGTGTATCAGAGTATTAATGATTTCGATGTTTGTTATAACCGTAGCTTCAAGTATTATCATCGATAACATGACTCTACCTAAAGTAAAACTAATCAGAGTACATCCATTTTTTAATTGTATCCCTCGTTGTGAGACCCGAGGCTTGTAAGGTAGACACAAATAACAAATAAATCAATGTTTTAAAGGCATAGTAAGAATCTACCCCAATGTTAATGATTAGGGAATCATGCATTATTCAATCATGTTGTTGTATCACTTTAATTTGCTTAATGAAACGAGCTAGCCTTCGACCTAATCTCTCCATTCGTAGATCAATTTTGGTACTTTTTTTTTTTTTTTAGTTGCATCGTGCATTCATCCTAAGAATTAAGCACCAACTCTTTGATGGGTGCAAAATATTTGTTTGAATAATAAGTTTAAGAGATTAATTCATATGAGATATGAGTTAGGTTAATGATTATTGTGTGTAGAGTAATTTTTTTATTATATATATATATAGACAATTAATAAGATACACATATCATTATATTATAAGTTTTAACAAAATACACATATCATTATATTATAAATTATAAATACGATAAAAATAAATTAAGAATACATCTTTTCTCTTGTATTTGCATCTATGTGATTATTTGACATAGAATTAAAATGGGTCTTACTCCCTTAACGACTTGCAATCAGTATGTATCGAGATAATGTCCAAACACTAGGTATTTAAGTAGTTTAGCATGAGTTAATAATAGCTAAATATTTTTATACAAGAAAAAGAATATTTAACATCATCTATATTTTTATGATAGGTTTAAAAAATATAATTTTTTATTATTAAATATATTTATATTTAAAAAAGTTAACATTTATACAATTTTACTAACATTTTGATATAATAATTATTGTTGTGTTTGAATGATATTTTTTAAAATAAGAATAATTTAATAGTATAAAATCCCTTCAATTTTTATATGATTCGGTTATTTACCTAATTTTATTTTTAATATAATATAAAAAAAATTTATAGAAGTATTTTGGACATGAAAAAACAAACTTTTGATATTTATATTTTGAACTTACTTTGACACTTTTAACTCCATCTATAATTTTATGTTATGTAAAAAATAACATATGTATGTTGTATAAGTGAATATTAAAAATAAAATTTGATGTTAAATAGGATTATACGAAATTAAACCTAAATTTTATTTACCCAAATAATTTAATAAAGCAATGGTATTAGCAGGGATGGTAGCTGCTAAAGCAACCAGAAATGGTAGTTAAATGCTTAAAGATATGTTGTTTAATTAAAGATAATTTCTAAAAGCAAACTCAATCCACTTTACTTGATAATGATTATTAAATTGGCAAGGTTTTTAAGTGATTTTGTTTGTCAAAAACTAATCATTTAAGTATATTTATTTATAAAAAAAATTATTTAAAAAAAAACAATGTTAAAAATAGAGTTAATTTTTTATTTAATTTTTAATAAAATAAAATAAAATAATTTATGTGTGAGATATATAAATATATATGTTTATGAAAAGTATTAACGTTAAAAATAAAGTTAATTTTTTATTTAATTTTTAATTAAATTAAATAAAATAACATATATATTACATATATATTTATATTTTTAAATAAATATATACATAAATAAAAACAATATTTAATTAAAATTATTCAAATTTTTTAAGAAAAAATTTATTTCAAAATTAAACAAAATTTGTATGACTAATATCAAAAATTACATATTAAACAATAAAAATTTAATTTAAATATGAGCGAAAGATTTGTTAAAAAAAATTAAGTATTTTTTTCAATTAAAAATTATTTTATTAGTTATGTGTCTGTTAAAAAATACAAAAATATATTTAATAAAAATGTATCATTTTCATTATCTTGCGTATTTTTACACAAAATTACTAAACAACTCATAATAATTAAACAAATTTAACTCTATAACCCTTCTACCGATTAAATATGTGAAGCTTTGCAATCCATCAACATACACAATAGAACTGATTAAATTGATGAAGAGGTAAAAGCATAGCACCAAAAGGAAAGCTTCGGCTATTAATAAAGAGGAGTATAAAAAAAATAAAAAAAATAATATTTTAAAATTTATAATAACAAAAATATCACTAATAATAAGAAATAGAATTCAATTAGATGTATTTAATATTGAACGGTTTAAATGATCGTAATTTAATTTAAATAACATTTAATTAAATAACGTTTAAAATAAAATGATATATCATAATTTTTTTAATAATAAAAATATATAAAATTTATATAAAGAGTATTGTTTTTATAATTTTAAGTTCTTTTTACTAATTTTATAGGGATAAATTCAAAATATATTATTTTTATTATTAAAAAAACCCTCTCACTCATTGCGTCTCATCTATCTAGTCTTCTTACAATCCAAGGCTTTGAAAGTCAACTTAGTCCGATATTAAATGAATGAGGGAGATATGCCAGCAGCATTACTTGACTACTCTCCCTTTTATGTGGCAACCCATTCCTTCTTAATGTCGAATGTGTAATTGATTTCCAAGTAGCACCTGTTATCATCATCAACAAACTGCACAAATAATGAAGAATGAGACTGCAGTGAATCAACAGAAAATACACTATACCAATTTTTTCAAAAATTTAAATTATTGTAAAGAAAGTCATTATACTTTTATTGAGAGATGATTTAAGTTTGTAATTTTTTGTTAGTACGAATTTAATTGGAATTGAAATAATAAAGCAAGGTGTTCATGCATTTCCTTTGTGCTTATGCTCTTTTTTTTAGCAAAGGAAAGGCTCCCTTTTGGTAGACTCAATATCCTTTCGTAGGAAGAGCGACATATCCCTTATCCCTTATCCCTTATCCCATATCCCAAGTGGGGATCTATTTAGCCACTTCATTTCATATTTAGGGGTTATTGTATTATTTTTTTGTGAGAGAGAAGACATATAAGAGTGAAATTAAATTCAACCCCTAAATGCGCTTCCCAAATAGGGGGTTTATTTTAGTGAACTCAAGACCTTTTCTTAGGATGTGAGACATACTATTTATCTCACATCCCAAGTGGAAGGGTCTATTTGGCCACTTAACTCTATACTTAAGGATTATCGTGTTAATTTTTTGTGAGATAGGAGACATGTAAAGGTAAAATTGAATCCAACCCGTACATGCGCTTCCCAAATAGGGGGTTTATTTTGATGAACTCAAGACCCTTTCTTAAGACGAGAGACATACCTCTTATCTCGTATCCCAAGTAGGGGATCCATTTGGCCACCTCACTCCATACTTGAGGGTTATCACTTTAATTTTTCACAAGACAAGAGACATGTAAGGGTGAAATTGAATCCAATCCCTACATACGCTTCCCAAAGAGGGGGTTCACTTTGGTGAACTCAAGATCGTTTCTTAGGACGGGTGACACACCTCACTCCGTACTTAAGGATTATTGTGTTAATTTTTCGCAAGACAGGAGACATGTAAGGGTGAAATTAAATCCAATCTCTACATGCGCTTCCCAAAGAGAGGGTTCACTTTGGTGAACTTAATATCCTTTCTTAAGACAGGCGACACGCCTCTTATCCCATACCCCAAGTAGGGGGTCCATTTGACCACTACACTCCGTACTTGAGAGTTATTACTTTAATTTTTCATGAGAAAATAATACACTTGAATGATCTAGAATTAAACTTTATCACTTATCAATATATATTAAACGTAAAGTTTCATACATAATATTTCTTTAAATGTTCCCCATTCCAACTTAGCTCCTCCCTTATGCCATCGTGTTCTATCCGATAAGACCCTCTTAGAGTGATATCGTATATTTGGTATTGATCTTCCCACGTTGTTGCAAACTTTTCATAGGTAGCTTCGACTTTATTCCCCACTGATTTTTGTAAGACCTAATCCCTTACATTGAAGTTCTTGTGTTTAACAGATCTATTGTATGACCTTTGGATTGTTTTTTTTGTTTGTGAATCAATGCATAACATGGACTCCTCTCTTTTTTCTTCCGCTAATAAGAGATCATCTCTTCTAAAGTAATAATTATCCTTTTGCGTTATTTTTGACCGAATGGTAGGTTTTTGTATCTCCGATGGGATAACCGCTTCCATGCCATAAATGAGGGAAAAGAGATTTCCTCCATTGTCGTCCCAAGGGTTGTTCTTGTAGGCCAAAGAATGTTAGGTAGCTTATCTACCCATTTACCCTTCGTCCTTTCCAAATGTTTCCATAGTATATTGATAAAGGTTTTGTTTGATAATTCCACTTTATCGTTTGCCTGTGGTCTATAAGGGATAGAATGTGACAATTTGATACCCATTTCATCGCAGAAAGACACCAACTACTGACTTGTGAATTGGTGACCATTATTTGGGTTCAATTCTCGAGGCAAACCATACCTACATATGATATTTTACCAAATAAATTTTGGCACATCCACTTCTTAGATTCTTGCTAATGGTTCAACCTCTATCCACTTGAAAAGTAATCACATGTCATGGTTAGAAATTTTCATTGGCTTGGGACAAGGGGTAAGGGGCCGACAATATCCAACTCCCACTTTTGAAATGGCCATGGGTTGACAATGGACTTCAGGTCATTGGCCGACTAGTGTGGGATACTGACTCCACATCATCCCTCATATAATTCGCTCAACTATTTTAGCTTCTAGGGTAGGTAAGCACTTTAACCATGGTCCGCCATAATTCTTTCGATATAGTACCCCTTGAATAACGATGTAATTTCTTGCTTTTATCATGATTTTGCATGCCTCGTCTTTGTTCTCAAGTAAGGTATCATGAATAACGGTGTAATTTCTTACTTTTGT
Organism: Hippophae gyantsensis; assembly: GCA_030763125.1. NCBI lineage: Eukaryota > Viridiplantae > Streptophyta > Magnoliopsida > Rosales > Elaeagnaceae > Hippophae > Hippophae gyantsensis. The sequence continues at coordinate 9,574,634 of CM061031.1, forward strand.
CATGATTTTGCATGCCTTGTCTTTGTTCTTATGTAAGGTATCGTGAATGAGATATTCCAAGTATGAAGTTGGTACTCAACTGACTTTGATCCTTTCCTTCGTTCCTTATGATGCTCGGTCCTGATAAACACAATACAGCAATCACTCTTTTCAATTCTGATCTTACCTCTAATGCGAGAGTAATAGGGAGTCTGCATGTGCATTTCCTCCTCGCAATATTTGTTTGATCTTGAACGTTTCAAAGGCTATCCTTGCTTTCTTCCTTGGCCTAAAATTTATCGTTAACTTGGGTTACTGCAAGCCGTGAGTCGCTATGGACCAACACACTTTTAGCTCCCAAAGTTGTCAATTGGCATAAAGCTAGGAGTAATGCTTCATATTCGACAACATTGTTAGTTGCTTGGAAAGTAATACTGAGACATTGCTCTATTAAGCCTTTAGATGGAGTGAATATCACTATTACAATCCTCGTTCCTCTCGAATTACTTGCCCCATCAACGTATGCCTTCCAAAGATCGAAAGTAGAGTTAGGCACTACAATTATAGACACTGATACCATAGCATTTTACTCGGATATGGACTTTTGAGTCCATTCAGTGATAAAATCAGCAAGAGCCTACCCCTTGATTGCTAACAAGGGCTTATAATGTATCTCGAATTCGCTAACTCAATAGCTATCTGAGAAATGATTGTTCAAAAAGAAGAAGAAGAAGAAAAAATAGAAAAATAAATCAAGAATTAATATTTTTGATATTTTGTTTGACATTTTAACAACGTTTTAACAATATTTTAGCTATAATATCTAAGATATTTTAACCAAAAAAAGATATTTAACAAACATTCTCGATAATTTGACAAAAAAATATGAATCATGTTTCAATATCGGGATATATAAAAATGAGTCATTTTTTACTATGTAAACAATAACGCTTACAAATTCAGTACCATGATGCAATACATGTCAAAGAAAAAAAAATTAATACTTTCAGTTACAGTAAGTACGCAAACTAAATCCTATGTTCTCTCTAGCCTGAGCTTCGTTCATTTAAAAAGGAAGAAAATAGGTTATAACGTTTATGACAGATTATATAAAGATGGTAATTTATGAAAATATGCTCAAGAATTAATTCAACAGAAGGACCTTACATACCCTTGATCTTGCAGTATATGAACCTCTTGCAAACATGCCAGAAGGGGTTGTCTCCTCTGGGATCAAATGTGTGTATGGCTCAGGCTGGGGACTGAAGGCTCCAATCATCTCTTTTGTGCTATCAACTGAAATTCTGAACTTTTTAGTAACTAAGGAACTAACTTGAGGATTTTTCTATTAAAATGTTTCTGCAGAAGAATTAGTATAAAGATACTTACCCTTCAAACCAGCTTTCCAAACAGTGTTGGTGTACTTGAGACCAATAACAATGTTATTGCTTACTTGAAAGGAGAATTTCAGGTTATAACGACTACCTTCTTTCAATGTAAACCATGAACCCTTTGGTTTTCCATCTTCCGGAATTGGAAGAATTATGTCAGGCCTACCAGGTGATATAATTGAGAGCTCAAGCATCTTCACTTCTGGTTCAAGTGTCTCTACAATACAATACAAGAAAGCCCAGAAAATAAATTGAGTGACTGGTGAGAGGGAAACAACATATATGTGCTTATTAATCTTGTTGGTCATTTCAACTCTGCAGCCCTCCACATATTTAACATTATGAGTTACATATCAAATGCAGACTAAACTAATATGTTTTCTTTATAAATTTCTATGGGAAATTATAAACAATAAATCAGCAGTTAAGCCTAAAATATTTTCCAGTAAGAAAAATGTGAGTTCATGAACAATCAGAACATATAGAAGAAAATACTCAAATAAAATAGAACATTTCTTTACAAAATTTAGGAACCATTGTTGAATTTCATGATTCACTATCATAATCCACATGGGTCATTGTCAATTATCAAACCAAAAGAAGTTTTAAAAAAAAGTTGAAGACTAGCAGGGTTACATAAAATGCCAAATAATCAATTGGGTGAAATACCTCCAACAATGTTAGTATCCAGACTACCAAGGAGATGTTCCTTCCACCTCCTCAAACTCTCATCATCCTGAGTTACAGAGAAGTTATCAACCCATAAAAAATAAAAACAGAGGAAATTAAAAAGACAAGTAAATTTACCTTTTACTTTTTGGGTAAATTTAAACAGAAAATTAGATGAGAAGAAACAAATTACCTTATCTTTTTCAAGCTGTTCTTTGATAGTGTATTGAGGACCCAAATGCGGATTATTGGACCCTTCCTCATCATTGTCCTCGACATCAGTAGCACAAGGAGAAACGTCACTCATGGTTCCTTTACCCCCAGTCGCACCTCTTCCTTCATCCTCACTGTCTTCATTTGCATCCCCACTTTCCTTCACTTTCTTATCTTTCTTATCATAAAACCCCATTTTCTGTGGACTTCAAACCGCTCCAACAACCAATGACATTCAATTTGTCAGGCAGTGAATGGGTTCAGTGTGATAAATAACAATTGAAATAAATGCATACCCACATAGCTCAAAACAATAAACAATGTATTTACATTTTTTCGGTTTAGTTGGAAAGCAGGGAAAATGAGAGGAGCCCAGGAGGAGAAAATTGAAAAGTAAAAGAGAAAGAAAAGAAAGTTGGCAAAATTGCCTAAACTGAAAAACCCAGAAAGGGGACAATTGTCGGTGTTTTAGAAGGAAACAAAAAATAATTGGCTAAAACCCAAAAAAGAAAAAGAAAAAGATAGAGCTGAATAGAAAACAAAAAGTTGATTTTGACTACCAGCTTTTTGTGGTGGTGGTTGTTGAAATTCTCGAAAAAATGAATTAGACAGAAATAGAAGGGTGGTTCGCGAAATTTTTGTCAAACTGAGCAAGAAACGGTCCTGTGCTGACCCGAAATATCAGATTGAGATAGAGAGAGAGAGAGCGTGAACGTGAAGGTCACTAACGCTTTTTGCATTCAAGCTGGACACGAGTATAAGTAGAGTTTATTGCATTTTAGGATTGGTTTATGGATCAAGTTGGATTCTCCATCACATCATCGTAGATTTAGGTTGAAATTTTTTATTTAATAAAAAATAAATTTAATTGTTTTTTTCTTTTAAACAAAGTTGAATTTCTTCAATATAACCAAAGTATGTACATGCGATGGTATTAGGATTATTACCAATAATATTGCCTTTTATTATCATCATGATTATGAATCGGTATGGATAGTAACGGTTATGTTAACTAATTGGTATTAATTTTGATTATATTTAACTAATAATTATAATGGTTATAATTTTCACATTATTTATTAATTTTTATTTTATTTTTAAAATTTATTTAAAAAATTACATACTAATTTAATTCTAATTTTACTATAATTTTTATTTTTTTAATTATTTAGTATATATTTTTAAGTAAAAAGAAAAAATATAAATTAAAAATAAATAAAATTTAATCTAATTATACAAATATTAAGTATTTTATCATTAAAATTATATTTTATTATTTAATTATATGTATATAAAATAATAATATTAATATATGTTTAATTTTAATTAATCATATTTTCGTTATTGTAATAATCATTCTCACTACACGTTTTATCGATTATAGTTATTTTTGAAGAAAAAAAATTCGTATTTTTTTGTATGTATAATTATAATTTCAATTATTTATCAGTTTAATTGTTAAAATTTATTTAAATGTCATTTTGGCCTCGGGTACATATCCCATTGGTATGTAGGCTAAAACATCATGTTCTTTTGTTTACAAATTTACAATTGTAGCTTAACATGCATGCCTTGAAATCCACAGGATATTTTGATGTTTTATTTCAAAAAAATATACGAAAACAATAAAAAAAATTATTAAAGTTTGTAATTATAAAGTTAATATTTTTTATTCTAATTAAAATATTTTATTATTTAAAAAAAATTAATTTATCAGTGCACATTGAATATGGACTAATTAAATTCAAATTGAATTACATCCAATATTAAATATCGTAAATATTAAGTTATATTTTCATTGTATAAGTTTTTGGAACGTTATTTTATATAATTTTCTAAAAAAATTATTACAAATAACACAAAAATTAGTCTTTACAAATCCCATTTTTTATATTATTCATCAAACATTTATGAAAAACAGAGGTTACGAGGGAAAAAAAAGGAGATAAAGCAGAGAGAAAAGAGAGATGGGTCAGAAAAGCCTGAAATGAACCAAGCCCAGTGGCCTAAAGCTGTATCTTAAAAGGATCCAATCTTATATGCGTCCAATTTTAGCCCACTAATCATGGGCTAACCGTATACCTTCCTAATAGATTCTATAGACATTGATAACGAAATTATTTTCAGAACAAGATATAAAAACATCCTCTATATATATATATATATATATATAATTTGAAAAAAAAAATATTTATACGAAATAAGAACATATATAGCAAATTCAAAATACTTTTTGAATGGAACCAAGTCTCTTTACAACAACGGGGAAAAAAAATATATCTTTATCATCTTGAGTTTAAATTTAAATTTCACTCATATAATTTTTATTTATTTAATAAAAAAATAGGTCTTAATGTATTTTTTTAAAATAATATATCTTAAAAAAATAATGTTAATTTTAAGATTTGTTTCTAATTCATTATAACTCGTTATCTTTATCATCTCTAGCTTAAATTTAAATTTTACCAATGTAATTTTTACTTATTTAATAAAAAATAGACCTTAATGTATTTTTTAAAAATAACAACATATATATAACATCTAAGTAAGAGTTAAAAATAAAACTCTATTTATAAATGAGATCATTTTATACAATTAAATGATATTAGTTATTTATTAAATATAAATTTAAAAATAATTAAGATTACTTAAAAATTAATTAATGATATTTTGTTGATATACAATAATATTTTTTTATAGTAATCACATCCAAGGACTTAGGGTGACCACATCACTACCATGTTAGTTGTATGCTTTACGCGTGTCATTATACCATTGGACAAAGCGTGGTTTCAGGTCCAACTTGGGCTCCACGTAGCTGTGCCGTCACACTTAGTAAAAAACTGGCGTTGTTCTACCAAATGAAATGAGATAGGAATTGAATGAAACGGAACGTTGTAACTTGTCCCTAAGAATAGCAATCATGGCACACACATTCCATTTGTATTTCCCAAGGAGACTTCGATTCGGTACTTGCTAGCGTACGAAGTTTCCAATCAATTATAGAGAGTTTTTTCATAACTATTTTGATTTTTAATTTAAAATAAAATATAAAATATTTTATTGATGGCAAAATACTAATATACTAAAGTTTATTAATTTTTTATATAATGATATAATTATTTATTATTTTATCTTATTTAAAAAAATTATAACTTTTATATTTATAATTTTAAATATATATTATATTTTTTTCATATATTTATATAATCATTTATTATTTTATAATATTTAAAAATAAAAATTTATTTTATAACTTTACTTCATTTATAATTTTATACTTTAATATTTATAATATATTTTTTAATTTTATTATTGAAACAAATATGATAATAATAATAATAAAAATAATATTTTTTTATTTTCATTTAATTAAATTCTTATTATCATTTTCATTCTCAATCTAAGAATTTAACTACTTGTAATCAACAAAATTTAGTAGCATAGGTATCTTAGAGGTTAGATTAGACTTTTATTAGTTTATAATTTACATATAAATCATTTTATTTCTTTTATTTTTGATAAAATTTAAAAATAAATCATTAAAAAAATACATTTAATATCACTTTAATTTAACAAATTAAATATATTAATAATTTTATTTTAAATTTGTACACTTTAATAACATTACTTTTTCTATTTTTGAAAATTTTTGTTATTTTGAATAAATTTTGATGAAATACTTTATTTTTCATTTTTTTTTAAAGTTGAGACATTTTTATTTTCAAAATTACTTATGGACCTTATTAGTAATATTTATTTTAATTCAACTTAAGTTTTTGTGAGAAAAAAATAATAAAAATATTAAAAATGATAAAAGTGTTCAAAATATAATAACAATGTAACTAAAGTGTATTAATATTAAGAAACTTAACTAATATAACAAATTTGTAAAATTAAAATTACCAAATTATCATGTTATCCATTCATTGTGTTGAAAATTACTAAGATTTATTATTTGTAATGTTTGAAAATTAAGAAATGATTACTCTCTTTTTATAATAAAATTAATTTTTTAATGCGGAATAATTTAATATATTTTTATTTTATTAATTTAATTCTTTTTGTATATTTTTAAATTTTCAAAGAAAATTCATATACTCTTAAATAAAATTTAAACTCTAAAATTTTGATATGTTTTAATGAATTTTATATTATTGAGTTATAATTGGTTGTTTTTAATTTATGTATTTTTTTATTTTTTATTTAATATATTAAAATACGTATAATTTAGCCGCTCTAAATTTTTAATGAGTACGCCAACGAACATGGTTAATGCTTATATAATGCATATCAAAAATTCACAATTACGTATATGTATATTTGTATCACAATATTTATTTTCAATTAAAGAGAGCATATATAGAACCAATGTCTCGTTCCATAAAAGCTCGAATAATTTATTGCAAGTATTTGCAATATCACTAGTGGATTAAAGAGTTTTATAATTATGGTTTTAAATATTTTTTATTTAGTAGAATTGATTAAATAATTTTCTTTATTTAAAATTACACCGTAAATTAGAGCTTTTTCAATAACAATAAAATAATAATTATATATATATTAACAAGTTTTAATTTTCACAAGAAAGTGATCATATTAATTTAAAAATGATAAGTAAAATATAAATTGATAATAGTATTCTAATTATCCATATATTTTTATATACAATCTTATTCAATTATAAATTGATTTTAATATATTTATTTTCTAAAATTTATTTAAAATAAAATAATTTATTCTATGTATTAATTATATTTAAACATAAAATTAAAGAAAAAACTAAAAGTAATTGCTTTTACGCTAATAGATTTAAAATTTATAAATTATTTCTTAATAAAAATTAAAAGACTTCCGAATATTATCATAAATATATATTATTATGAAATTAAAAAATCAAAAATCTTCTAAAATAAGAAAAAAATGATAGTAAAAGTTTAATACTTATGATTGAAGTGCACTTTAAATCCATTATTATTTGATAAAGTGATACAAGTCCATTAATTCTTGTATAAGGGTTATCTAAGTCATTTGGTTGTGCATTAGAATTCATTTAATTATTTAATTTGAACAATTTAGTTTTATAATTATTAAACAAGACATTAAAGTTTTTATAATTTTTTAAAATTAGCATTTAATCTCGTAATTTTTGAATTGTATATCTATAGTTTCTTTATTTATGAAAGCTAGAAGTTAAAAGTTATTATTTTTTATACTTTTAATGAACTAAATACTCATTTTAATTTCATAAATAACATGATTAGTAATGCTTAATTAACTCATAGAATTATAAAGTTAAAATATTTATTTTAAAAAATTATAAGATATTTAATACTTTTTATCTGCTTATTTGTTTATAATTATAAGACATTTAGAACCATTTTTTTCATTTTTAAAGGATAAATTTGATATTTTAAAAAATATTTTTTAATAAAAAATACAATCATAAATATTTAAATAATTATTTTTTTGTTTACAACTACACCATAGTTTATCTTTTTACAAATAATAATATTAATACTTTTTTAATATTTAATTTGTATTTTTTTTGTTATTTTAAATCATAAAATATTTATTTAAAAAATATCTATAAATAATTTATAAAAATAAATTTCTTTATCAATTCTTAATATAGTATTTTAATGCTCAGTATGATGAATATTTTAATTTTTTTCATTATTAATTTTCTTTTTTGTCCTTTTATTACCTTCAATGACAGTTTCATGAACTTTTCTCAATTTATCCTTTTAATGTCGATTTTGTCTTTTACATTTAATATTGAAAAAGATTTATTATTCATTTTTCAATTGAGAATTAGATAGTGAAAAATAAATAACAAATATGATGAAATGATATGCCATGTAAATAAAAATAAAAAATTTATAATTATATTATTTTAATATGATAAAATATTACGTAATATTTTTATCAAAAATAAATTATATATGATTTAAAATAATATGTAAATAAAAATTTGATGTTAAAAATTTTAATATAATTTTTTTAATTGTGAGCATATTCATTGTATAAAGATAAATCATGATGTAATTGTTATTAAAAAAATTAAATATTTAAATATTTATTATAACATTTAAAAAAAATTAATTATTTTTTAAATATTAATTTTATTCTTGAACATTTATTATAAAGTTACAGAGTTTGATGATCTTTTATAAGAAGCAATAAACTTATATTATTCTACCAAATAACAATAAGTCAAAGCCAAAATAATGGATTTCTTGTACTTTTTATCCTTTAAAATAAGTGTTAAGTTTTAATTTATTTTTAAATTATATTTAGTGTAAAGTATAATTGATTTTATATAATAATTATTTATTAGTGTAAAATTAAAAAAATATATTCATAAAATAATTGATTTTTTAGGAGAGATTTAATAAAATTAATAATAATTATTTAATATTATATAAATAGATTTAAAATTTATAAATTGTTTTTAAGTGAAATTTAAATTAAAAAAAATCAAATTATCGATGAACATAATAATAATTATATATATTATGGAATTAAAAGTGTAAAGAGTTTTTTCGATATGTGTTAAATTAATATAATTCAAAAATTACAATCTAAAAAATATGTTTGAAAATTTTATAAGAGAACCTTTCCTTTTACTTGTATATATAATATTATTATGCATATAATATTTTAAATTTTTAATATTTTTATAATTTGTATCTTGAATTTTTAATGTTACATAATATTAATGCATATTTTACACATAAATAAAATGATACTAAGATAATTCTTCATTTTATGTTTTAATTTGAATTTTTTTATGTAACAATGCATCCAAAAATATAACTATTTTGATAAACTTAAAATTTAATTGTTTTGAGGGAGAAATAAAACTTTATCTTAATACGAGATTAATTATTTATAGTGTATATATTTTTGTTTTATTTTATTTTTAACTTTGATTTTTATTTTATACATTTTTAACATTATAACCTCTATAATTAAGTAGAAAAAAATGAATTTCTATTATATTTTAATTTTAATTTTTATATATTTTTAAAATTAATTATATTATATTTAATTAAATATTTAAAATTATTTTTTTTTCAAAAAAAATTTACGTTTTATTTAATACTAGCATTTAGATATGACTGTTGTACAACTCAGCGGATGAGAGTTATCTGGGTTAAAATCTGTCGGCTTGTTGAATGGGGGAAGCACAAGTCATGCAAGATATGATGTGCCACATCAGTATTTTGTATGCTTGTAAGAGGAAAGCTATTACTATTGTCATTTAGTACCACGCTTATCACCGTCCTGCTTACTTTATATCATAAAATAAGAAATTTGGCCGTATTAAAATTTATAATAAAAAATAATATTTTTACATTCATTGTATCTATTTTTTTACTATTAAAAAAGTTTAATATATTATTTTATTTAAATTTTAATGATTTTTAAATTAAATTATAATTATTTAAATATTTTTAATATTAAATATCATTCAATTAAATTCTATATAATAATATTAAATTATTTTTTTATAAATTTTAAAGATTTTATTTATTTTTTAATTTTTTTATATATATTAACAGATCATATAATTTAAATTAATAGTATAAATATTATTATATTTTAAAACTTAAATTTAATTAATAACTATTAAATTAAGAAAAAAATTAAATAATATATATATATATATATGACGAAATGAGCTTGGCAAGTATTAGACAAATTACTATAATGACTCTATTGTAAAAGTAGGAGGTTCCAGCTAGTGAATTGGGATGTTTATGCGTTTGATAATAACAATAAGTACATCACTCGTCAATTATTTCTCTTCAAAATTGAAACAAGTAATTATAGAAAAAACATTGTAAGATTTTACATTTTATTGACGTCTATTATAATTTTAAATTTAAATAATTAGTGTAAATTTAAAAATATTGTATTAACATTTAAATATTAAAAAATAAATAATGAAAAAAGTTTTTTTTAACAAGTTAACAATGATTGTTAAAATAAAATTTAGGATAACTTTTAAACTCAGGTTAAACATGTGAAATTTTAAAACATGACATATTTTCAATGAAGTTGAGTGATCAAAATATTTACAAATTGAGTATTTAAAGTTAAATGCATAATTAATTTATGTAATAAAGTGACATATAACATATCCTTCAAGTTTGAAAATGGTATAACATAAATGGATATATGAGTGCACATTAATTTATTAAAGAATCATTTAAATGTATAAAAGTGAGTCCATAATCTTTAGCTATTGGAGATAAAATTAAGAAGTAATTTAAAGAGTAAATTAAGGAGTGTCAACTCCTTAATTCAAGAAGTAAATAAAGAATCTTAATTCAAGAAGTAAATTAAGGAGTAAAACAAATAATTATTAATTCAAAGAGTAAATCAAAAAATCTTTAATTCATAGAGTAATTTAAGGAGTAAATCTCCCTATATATAGCTATAGATTTGTAATGAAAATATAAAAGAAACAATACAATTTTAAGAGAACTTGTTTTATTTAGAAAGACCTTTAGACCTTGGTCTTTAGTCTTTGTATTTTTAAAACCAATTTTTAACATGATATCAGAGCAAGTCGATCTTCGTAAAAAAAAATTATTATTATTCTATTGAAACATCATATACTTATAGCTCTTGTAATTTTATCTACAATACTATCATTAAAATTGGTTGAAAAAATTGATGGTTATAATTTTGAACATAGACTTAGATTGATATGGGAAAATAATTACCTCCAAATCTCTTATATATAAAAATTATTCCAATGATGTAATAACATGTTATTTTAAATAAATAAAATTTAAAATTTACATAATCATTAAAAAAAATTATCTATTATTTAATAAAGGGAAAAAGAATATAATTGTTAAAAAACAATAAATAACTCTTAATATCATGTTCATAACCCTTTTAAATCAGTGAGTTGTGGTGTCAAATCCAAGATTCCTCAAAATGTCCCCACCGTCACTCCCACTAATATTTCATACTCTTTCATGACACAATTTTATCAACTTCAGGTCTATACGCGTCTATATAAAACCTCTTTGCCTCTCATCAGTTTATCATATGACCAAGACCTTTCTTTAGTTTTTTCCTCTCGTTATTATTAATTATCAGTTTTATTTCTCTCTACATTCTTTTGTAGAATTTTACTACTAGATCTCCTTGATTTTTTCATGGCTACTGCTGAGGTAGTTAATTAATCTACCACCTCCTTTATTTATAATACTTCTATCTATAAATCTTATTCATTTATGTCGTTTTTAGTTTTCTTTCAAGAACAAACAAAGAATATCATATAACATCATACATAAAAAGAGTTCATTATCATATCTTATTACAACTATACATGTCTTGCCTTTTTAATTTAGATTAAACTCAATTTACTAGTAACCCACCTATCAGATTTGAGCTATTACATGGATTCGATTGAAACTATCTGACATGTATTTGGCGGATCTAGGATTAGAACCCAGAGTACTTTAAAAGAAAAGTAGTATTTCTTTATCAGTTATTAATTTATTTCTTTCTGGTCGAATAAAAATACTATATATAATTTATTTTATTATAAATATATTTAAATTATTGAATTTATAATTTTTTTAATATAATTCTATTTTATGCATGGATTTAATCTATAATTCTATCGATATTACATCTAAACTTTTTTATTAAGAAATGAGAAGAGACATGTGTTATTCCTCTGTACATCCACCTCTAAGTGTTTAACACATCTATTTTCCTCAATTTTCTTTTTTTAATAAATATTCATATCCAGTATATTCCTAGATCACAACAAAAATTGAAGAGCCAATGATATATTTATATATAGGATTTGAGTAGCAGGTATCTTGTATATAGTTTTCATATGTTACAATTTTAAAAAAATGATTTCATTAATTTCGATATCCTAAAAGTGATTTTATTTACTTTCTGAAACTGTTCAATATAGGCAATTAATTATCTGAGAGACTGAGACTATTTGTTTGCTCTATATGTAATTATGTACAGGTTGCATCAGTGAACAGTGCCCTTCATGAGGAGAAAACTGAGGTTCAAGAAACCACTATTCCTACTACTATTACTACTACAAAAGATGTAGATGCTGTATCTTCTGAAGATGAGGCTGTGACTGAGGAAGCAAAGGGCAAAAAAGTTGTAACACCTTCTGAACCAGAGCCCGTTATTGAGGAACCAAAAGAGGCAGAGCATTCTGTTTCACAAGAAGCTGATCAAACCCCAGTTGATGAAGTTAAGGATATCAAGGAAGTGACTGAGGAATCAAAAACAGAGAAGATTGAAGAGGAAATTGTTCCAAAGGTAGAAGCAGAAGTAGTAGAGGAGAAGAAAGAGACTGCTGAGTCCAGTGAGGCTCCAGCTGAAGTAGTTGAGAAAGAAGAGGTTGTCAAGGAAGAAGAGAAAGCTCATGATGTGGAGGAGAAAGAAGTTAAAGAAGAAGAAGCACTAGTTGGGAAAGCTGAGTGATTGAATACATATGGAAGGCCATGTGGTTTTTGTGTTTAATTAGTGGGTATGTTCTGCTTGCTTGTAGTAATGTGTAATAAGGAATGTTATGGACAGGTGTATATGGAAATGGAACCATTAGGTGTGTGATAGAGAGAATTACACACATGGGTCTCTCTCACCAATGCTAGATTGTCTCTCGACACTCGCATTGGTTTGGTTCTAACTTCCAAGAAGGATATTTTAATTCTCTAGTGAAACTTTTATACTTTTTTATGGAAAATAAGTTATATTTTGTTGAATAATATGATCAATGATAGTACTACTACTTGAAGTTGCTGCAGGAAATTGTTTCATCACATGCATTTCTTCAACATTGTGATATAATATTGCTGCTTTGGTTTGTTTAGCACATGCATTTCTTCAAAGAATATGTGCAGTAGCATATGTTGAAGATTATTTATTTATTGCATAGAAAGGATAACTAGTTTCCTCACCTACAAATTCTACTCCTGCTCCAATCAGTGATGTTCCAATTTAGTCACCAACTTCGCCACCTCCAAGCACTAATGCCGTTGTTTTTAACAGATTTGCTGCCGCCGGATCTGTTGCCGCAATTTTCTTCGCTGCTTCGTTCTTCATATAGATCTGATCGGAGGTTTGCTAATCAAAATCATTAGGGTGTGTTTAATTAATCCGTAACTGTAATGAACATCAATGAGAATGAAAACTTATTCTCTTTATTGCGTCCACTAAATGATACAAGAATCTTAAAAAATAATAATTTACTTAAATATCTTTTAAAAATAATAATGAAAATGTTTAATTATATGATATAATTTATTTTTTATACAACATAAATAAATAACTTAATTATATGATTTTTTTTTATTGAAATGGTTAAAAAAAAGTTGAATCATTTAATAATTTATGTTTAGAAATTTAATTAAAAACGAATAAAAATAATATTAAAATAAAAGATATAATTGTAATTACATAGTATAAATTTGAGGAAGAGAATCAATAACAAGGATGAGTAAAAACAACCAAATTAGAGATCATTATTACCTTTTCATACTATTTTTCTAAAATAAACATGTGAATGAAAATGATTTATTATTATTATTTTATTTCCTTGATACTAAGCACACCATGCTCTCTTTAGATTTGTCTGTTAAGTTTCTTGATTTCTTATACCTCTCAAAATAAATTCATGTGAGTCTTGTTAATAAATCACTAAATGGTATATTAGTTGTATGCAACTAATATACTTTATAAGCTGTATTTTTGTTATATGCAACTAATATATTGTTTCTTAAAAGCACTTTTAGGAAAAGTAGATTCCTTTTCTTTTATATTTATACATGTATTGCTCTTCATTATTTGTAACCTTGTAAATACATTAAGTAAATTCAATTTGGTATCAGAGCAGGAGAGAAAAAAAAAAAAATTCTGGGTTTGAATAAGCGCCCGGCAGTGTGTAGCCCAACCGCCCGTATTCTCGCCTTTGTTGCTTCCTTGTGCGATTGCGGATCTGTTATCCCACCCGTAGCCGTCGAGTCCGTATTTGTTCAAGCCGGTGTCATTCCGCATAGCGACTGTAGCGGATTCAATCTGTAGCGACCGACGCAGATTGACTGCAGCGTCGACTTGCGACCTGCGTGCGGTTGACCTCGCGCGGCCCGGCGGCGTTCAGGCCGCGCACCGCGCGGGTTCGGCTCTGCGCCACGCACGCCGGATTCGGTCCACGCCGCCTGCTGTGGGTTAAGCTCCGCGCCCTGCGCATCGTTCGATCCGCGCCTCTGCCGCGCCGTTCGACACCTGTGCCTGGTGCCGTTCAACCCACACGGTGCGCCGTTCGGCCCCCATTGTTGATCGCGCCCTGCCCGTTCGGCACCCACGGTGTGCGATTTCTTACATTTAGTTATAAATTAGTATAATTGATTAAGGTGCACTCTTGGTGAATTCCGGCTTTCCGGTAGCTGTAAATATTTACATTTTCGAGCAACCGTACCCGTGACCCTCTGGCCCAACCCTAGCCCGGTTCGGTGACCACAGCCGTGTCTGGCCATGCAACAAACCCGTGACACCAAACATTCAAGCTTGACCCGGCCCGTTTATCATTGACAGCGAAAAAAAAAAACCAAAATTTTATTCCATTTGCCTGATATACTTGTTATTATTATTTCAATGGAAGATTTGGACAACATCAAGTTTCTAGAATTCATGACGTTCCAAATTTTGAAGTTTAGTTAAGGAGTTCGAGAAATTGGTTCTTTCGGGGTACTAAACTTAATGGTACAAATTTTCGAACATGGAAAAAAGTTATGTCTGTTTATCTTCGTGGAATGCATAAGATGGGACATGTATCTGGATCGATCGGGAGCTCACAGTCGAAGATGATGTAGAAGCCTATACTCGGTGGGAAGATGATGATGGCTTTGTCATGTCGAATCCTATTTAGAGCAATCAATGATGATATATTACAAATGGTGGAGGAATGTGAAAGCTGTGAGGGTATATGGAATACCTTAAAGCGATCTTTATACAAATGAGTCGACTTTATTCAAGTTCATGAACTCAATGTGCGAAAATTCTGGCGTGCGGCAAAATGGAGCAACCAGGTATCTCTTTTTTACCAAAATGAAAAATGTATGAAATTTGAAATTGACGAACGCCCGTACAAAATTAAAAATCGGAAGATTTTACGTGGTACCGAGAAGGAGAAGGAGCTTGAGCAGTGCGTGCTTTCTTAAGAGGCCTTGATATAAAACATAATAGTGCTAAGGCGGGTGGCTTCGGAATGTCGAGATCCTCGAGCTTGACTACCGCAACTTTACGTACATCAGTAAAGACGAATCTCGGCCAGAGAGTCTTCGTCGGGCACGTGTTGAAGTATCGAGCTTAGCCATTCAAGCTAAATCAAAGGCACCTTTCACTCGGCGTGACCAAACTCGATTTCATCTCATCGGCGGGGCCTTCACCGGGCTTTCCCAATCGCCTCGTTCTCTTTGCTCTTGTGCAATGAACGGGGGCATCTCGTGAAACTTGTTGGAAACTATATCCACACTTGGAAACCAAAACGACAACGGATGCCTCGTTACAAAGCAAACGTTGCCGGTGCAAATTGTCCAAGAACCGGACTACTGTATGGACGAGAATCATCCTTTGGAATGTGGAGGTATCCTACCGGCTTGATAGGCAGTCGTGGTAAGATTGGTATGACCTTAAATGTTTCTCGCTCTGTTGGGTCTAATACTTGGATTATTGATTAGGTGCAATACGATCATATGACTTATGATAAATCTTTTTTAATAAGTTATCTCCCTTTGAGGTGTCTTATGTTACCAATGCTAATGGTGAGGCCTTTCTGTCTTAGGACGAGGGAGTCGATTCAAATATCACTCCATCTTTACGGCCTCATGTAATGTTTTATATGTACGACTTATCTCATCACTTAATATACATGATTGAATATTGAGTCTAAATGCTTTGTAACCTTTTATCTATGTATGTGATTTTTCGGGATCTTAACTTACGGGGAAATAATTGGTCGAGGGTATCGAGGCGGGTGTTATTCCGCTTGGATCGAGAACTACGGAGGAGAAACCAAGAGCACGAGCAAGCACTTGCATTGATTTCTAGTTACGATAAGCTAAGTGAAATTTGGTTGTGGCATCGTAAGCAGACATCAGATCTTTTAGTCTTATGAAAAAAACCATGCCTACTTTATTTATTGGTGTTAGTGAAATTTGTGTTGCATTGTGAGACTTGTGTTTTGGCCAAGAAGCCATCGTGTTACTTATTCTCTAGTATTTCTAATAAAAGTACTATTCCTTTTGAATTAATTCATTCGATGTTTGGGGACCATCTAAAGAACCCATTTATATCGGGTATGAGATATTTTGTTTCATTTATCGATGGTATGCTGAGGTTATGTGGATTTCTCTTCTTAGAACAAAAGATGAAGTTTTTGTTTTCAAAATTTTCATACCTTTGTTGAGGAGACAATATAATGGCATCGTTCGGATCCTGGATTCGACAATGGAGGAGAATATGTTAATCATGTTTTTCAACAATTTTCAAAACAAATGGGATTATTCACCAAACTACTTGTCCCTGAGCAGGAACAAAATGGAGTGTCTGAAAGAAAAAAATCATCATTTACTTGATATGGCTCGTGCAGCTCTTATTTAGTGCTTATATGCCAAAATATCTTTGGGGTGATCTTTGTCTGAGGCTTGCCCGTCCTCGTCAATCGTCTCTAGTCTAGTGTCCTTGGAAAAATCCATTTGATTCGCATCTTACGTATCCTTATCATCCTTTCATAATCTTCCTACTCGAGTATTTGGTTGTGTGGTTTTGTGCGTGTTCTAAAAATCAACGTTCTAAATTAGATGCTCGGGCAATTAAATGTGTGTTTGTTGGTTATGGAAGTTATCAAAGTACAAGTGCTTTTATCCACCAACCGAGAAAGTATTATGTTACTATGGATGTTACCTTCTTTGAGGACATGAGTTATTTTTCCTCGATCTTTGCTCGTCGGGGAGAATACATATTTCGGACTTGTATCATGGTGAAGGGGAGGCGTTAGGTGAGTCATGCGATGTTTCAATGAGACCCGGATGAGACTTATTTCATTGAATCCGGTCATTGCGAAGAGATCTTAGTATTCAAGCACCAAATTCACTTCTGACAAATGACATTGAAAGCGAGAATTGTACCCTCGAGGCATTACTCACTGCTTGATCAATGACTCACCAGTCTTGAAGGTCACTCATCGAGGTATGTACATTGATACTAATAACATCGAGTCTAATGTTGGACGTTATGTGTTACCAAATAGGTCTACTCAAATTGACCAAAAAGGTATGAACCAAATATTCATGCAAAATCAAAATACCCGGTGACGATTTCATGTCCCTTTAAAAGATTATCTAAGTCGTACAAATCATTTGTGAATCAAATATACGGTGTATCGGTACCTAACAAAGTGCGGGATGCGTTGGGAGATCAATATGGAGGAAGGCAATGGATGAAGAGATGGATGCATTAAAGAAGAACGATACTTGGCAACTTGTGTCACCACCTTGAGGAAAAAAGGCGAGTTGGTTGTCGATGGGTGTTTACTTATAAAACATAATGGTGATGGATCAAGTAAATCGGTATAAAGCTCGTCTTGTAGCAAAAGGGTTTACTCGAAGCGTATGGTGTAGATTACGATGAGACTTTTGCTCACTGTTGCTCAAAATGAACACGGTCGGGTTCTGCTCTCACTCTTTGCTAACCTAAGCAGCCCCTTGGCGGTTTGATGTCAGAATGCGTTTCTTCGTGGAGAATTAGCCCAGGAGGTGTACATGTGAGTCTTCCACTTGCAGGTATGTAGTTGATTCTCTGCAGTAATTTTGTATGCAAATTGAGGAAGTCTTTGTATGGCCTCAAGCTTGATCCACTCGAGCCTGGTTTGGAAGGTTTTCACTGATTCATGCAAAGGTTGGTTCTGATGAGTAATTCGGACCACGCTCTGTTTCTCGAAACATCAACGAGGGAAGATGCCGGCTCTAATAATTTATGTTGATGATATGGTAATCCTTGGTGATGATACTATTGAGATGGATAAATTACAAAGGCTGACTAGCCTCTGAATTCGAAATGAAGGACTTAGGTGAACTAAGTACTTCTTAGGAATTGAGGTAACCCGAGGGAAGAGAAGGAATATATCTTTGTCGAAGGAAGTACATTATTGATCTGCTACATGAGAGGCACGGTATGTTGGATTGCAAACCTATTGATACTCACATTGAGCAAAACCATGGTTTATGAGTATCGAGATCAAATACCAGTGATCGAACCCATTATCGAGAGATTGGTTGGACGTTTGATTCTTAGCTTCAAATACTAGACCGGATGTTGCATATGCGGTAAGTGTGGTGAGTCGGTTAAGTACCTGATCAAGTGAGAACCGTATGAATCTTTGTTTTGAGAATTTTAAGGTATTTGAAATCGGGAACAGGAAGGGAGTAATGTTCTCAAGCTCTGACAATCCTCTTGAAGTACGTGGATTCACGGTCACCGGTCTGATTAGGCGAAGTATTACGGATAGAAAGTCAACATCGGGTTATTTCACCTTTGTGGGAGGAAATTTGGTTACATGGAAAAGTAAGAAGCGAAAAGTGGTGGCACGATCTAGTCTTTGAGAGCGAAATATAGAGGTATGGCTCATGGGGTTTGTGAATTCTTTGTGGATAAGAACTTTGTTATTAGATTTGGGTTTCGAACTCAAAAATACTATGCGGATGTATTGTGACAATCGGGCGACCATTGATATATCCTGAAATCCGGTCTGACATGATCGCTAAGCATGTAGAGGTTGATCGTCACTTTATAAAGAGAAGTTAGATGCCAAACTTATTAGTTTTCCTTTTGTTAGAAGCGGAAGAGCAACTTGCGGATATACTTACCAAGGAGTCTCGAGAAGTCATTATATGACTATTTAAACAAGTTAGGCATGATTGATATCTGGCGCCAACTTGAGGAGTGTTAATAAATCACTAAATGGTATATTAGTTGTATGCAACTAATATACTTTATAAGCTGTATATTAGTTGTATGCAACTAATATATTGTTTCTTAAAAGCACTTTTAGGAAAAGCAGATTCCTTTTCTTTTATATTTATACATGTATTGCTCTTCATTATTTGTAACCTTGTAAATACATTAAGTAAATTCAATTAGTCTCTCTCTAACCCATCCACTCATGCTTTTAATTTATTTTATTTTTGGTAAAACCTTCCACTCATGCTCATTTTTCAATTTCAATAGCTATTTTTGATTTCTCTATCTTCATCTCATTTGTCTTTTTTGCTTTTGTTAAATTTTTTGTCAATAATTCTTCGAGATGTTAAGTCTTGTTTATAGTCTATATGTCTTGTTTGCTTTTCGTTTTTGTGCTTAAATCTTGATCCAAGTCTTGCAATTGGTATGTGTCTATTATGGAATGCAAAATGCTGCTCACCTTTCTCTTTATCCTACTAGAGTACGCTGAAGAGATGTGATTTTTTTTCTGTGCATTTGCCTTCAACTCTTTGCAAGAACTTGGATATTGTGGATTCCTTGGGTGGCCGCTTTGGCAGACTGAGAATCGAGTCTCTGCTTTAATGTGTTAGGCTTTTAATAGTTTGTGTTAGTCTGTTAGGTGTTGTATAAACACGTAACAGACTAATACTACCAGGTTGGGGGAATCAGACTTTTCCTGTATTGTGTGTTTTGATGGTTCAGTTCATAGCTTGTACACGAATCCTTCAGAACTCACGTAACTTATACACAAGTACAATAGCAAAAAACACAATTTTGAGTCAATTTCTACTTAAATCAAAAGACCCCTAACTTTAGGGCATTAATACCATTCAACCAAGGGATGAATTCTAGCATTCTGCATGGATGCACGTTCTTTTGGTTGTTTTGAAGGTATAGTTAGAACTCTGAAACATCCTCAAAATCTGTAGAAGGACAAATATGGTCTATTTACAAGTTACAACATTCATAGGTTCAGTCACAAAGCCATATAAGTGAGGTGTTTTTGTATTGTTTTCCTTTGCTTTCTCAGACATTTGCTATTCTTGTGGTTGGTGGTATTGACATAAACTAGTGCAACATGAGTTCCAACTACAAGGAAGCCTCTAATAGATTGGAAATACTTACCCGAATTGCTGTGTTTGGCCTGAAATAATAAGACCTTCACAAGAAGAAAGCAGATGGCATAAAAGGTTAGGATTATGTCAGTTGTTAAACCATAAACTATTTGGACAACCGTGTGTTATGTGTCTACGAGCATAATAACATCATAAATTTGAACCTCTAACCTTGAATTCATTTGGAGTTTGCTACAAAAATTCCAAGAATGAAATATATATTTCAATAAGAAAAACATAGAGTTTGAAAGGTAAAAAATGAATGTCCAAAAAACATAGATCCCAACAAGATTATAAGTCAACCATTGTAGCAGATTTCAAATCGTTTTCTTGTAGAGTGTTCCCAGAACAGTGTGCGATTCCCAATGTCCCGAATTATCGTTTTGTTAAAAAAAAAAAATCATTGTTGCAGATTACGTACCAAAGTACCAATTGGATTGAGGCTACCAACATGGACCAATGTTTGAAACCAGTCAGGCATCCCAGAAAACTTAACATCTTGAAATTTCCCAATTTGGGGATCATAAAGAACTAGAGCTCTGCTGTTATACTCCAACAAGATCTCGCCGTTCCTCAAGACACACAAAATTCTAGCAAATTTTCCTTTAACTGCATATTTTGAAATCTTGAATGATTTATTTACTTCTTGTTTTAAAGCCCTGGGCACATAGCTTCCAATATTGAATTCCTTAACCCATGATTCATCCACACCATAGTCTTTCATAACCCACACAGCCAATTTCCCATACCTACAATAAAACACTGCAGAAAGACAACCTCTTATCACTACCAAATGATAATCACGTCTCCTCAAGCTATTTCCATCCGGTTTTGGAATCTCCCTGAATTGTTCATCTGCAAGGTCGAACGAGATGAGGTTGCTACCGTTATATCGTCTTCGTTGCCAGGCTACCCAATGAAGTCTTCCATTAATTAGAACTGGTGATGGCCACTGATTAAGGCAATATTTCATTTGACCTATACTTCTCCATTTGTTGCTTCCTAAAGTTAGAATTTGAATATCTGATTTAGGAGGAGATAATCTCCAGTCATTCCTATAGACTCCTGATCTGTTTCCATTCCTATAATAGATGATCTTGACCACCTTGTATTCCTTTGTTATTTGATGAAACCCAAATCCAAGTACTATCTTTTGATTTGGATACTGAATAGATTTTGGCAATTCTATGTAATCTCTGGCAAAGGGATTGTATATGTAAATTCCATCATTGTACAAAGAATCGGATAGACATAGCAGACCATTGCATGAGCTTATCACATCAAATTCAGACAGTGAAGCAGAAAAAGGCGTGTGAATTCTCTTTACTATCTCTTTTTCCCGGCTATTAGCAGGGAAATCCACAAAGTAAAGATGGTTTCTGATGGGATAATCACAGTGAAATATAAGGCATGGATCACTGTGGATGGTTCGAGACTTAAACAGCTCAGTAATACAAGGATCTTGAGTGAACAGATACCATGATCTGCATACATACTTAAATTGCACCAAAGATGAGATGGGAAGCTTTGAAACTATTTCAAATACGATTTCAAGTGGAAGATCTTCCAACCCATTTTCTGGTTGATCTTCTTCTTGAGTTCTCTTGCTTCTCTTATTTCCATGTGTTTCACAATCTGAGCCCATGGTAGAGAGGAGCTTTAGAAAGAGATAAGAGAAAGAAGGTAAAGGGGATAACAAAACTTAGAGATGAAAAGAGAAGAACAGCAGATTAATATTATAGAGCTAATAAAACAAAATAGAAAGGAAAGAGACGGAAACTACAAGGAAATAGTCAAGTTATGGTGGGATCCAAGGTTGTATAGTGGTACAGTCGAAAGTAGAAAAGTTGGTTTTCTCTTTTCAAAGTAGAGAAAAGAGGACTTTATGATAGATAAATAAATAAAATAAACAATCTGTGCCGCTAAGTTTAGCATGAACAGCCATGATGTTATGTATTGAATGTGAGTATTATAAACTAAGTTCCATAAAAATATACAGCTGAGCGCATTGATGGTGACCCATCAACTAAAAAGTCCTGAATAAGAACAAAACAGAGTTCTTTAGCCTTTACTATACTACTTTGACAATATGTGTTGCTTTAATGGTTCTGTATTATATTCACCAAAATGCTAATGAAAAAAGTTGACTTAACCACAACGAATTATTTGCAAGTAATAAATATTCAGATAAAGATGTTCGCATATATCTATATAGGACAAAGTGAATGAGTTTATCAAGATAAACAAGAAGTTACAAGCTGCAAAAATAAATTCTCAACATGATCAAAACAATTAACCGAGATAAACAAAGATTATATGAACAGTGATTTGGAAAACTCAACATAAAATTCATGGGAGGTGGAAATAAAGAATCTGGTTTAAAACCCACAAATACAATAAAGAGAAACCAGAATCGAGGTTACCATTGATCCAATAAATTGATTAGAGCTTTCTCTGTTGCTAATAATGGACAACAAACAATTGGTGTGAAGCTTTAATTTTCAACCGTAAGATCCACTCGAACTGTTGTGAAGAACATAACCTGGGCCTTTGGGAAAACAAAAGTAGAACCAAGAATATTTCTTTCGTATTCGAATCATTTCTATAGGCAAATTCTTGCTGAATAAATTTAGCAGAACAAAATATCATCACTTGTAATATCCACAAATCCACCCGTTGTCACCAAAAGTCAAGCTCAAGCATATATCTCTTTGGGATGCTTGCTTCACTCGCTACTGCAATTTTTTTGTTTTTAATTATAGAATCGCTACTGCAGGCCTGTAACTTTGAGGCTTTGTGCACCGACAATATTATTATTATTATTATTATTATTATTATAATTAGGCGTGATTATTCATCAAAAAAATTTATAAATAAATTTTACTTTTAACTCTATTTTATATTGTATGCGTATGTTTTTCCATATAACATACAAATACGAAGAATCTATTTTAAAAAAGTATATTTAAAAAAAAAATTAAGAAAAAAATATTTTAATAATTAATTTATATAAAAAATACAAAATTATTATTATTATCAAATTTCTCTAGCTCTTGTAATTTTGTTCACTATAATTCTTATCAAATTTCTCTAGCTCTTATAATTTTGTTCACTATATAAATTACCTGATAAATTGAAAAGAATGTGATACAAGCATAATTTGCTCGAGCTGTTTGGCACAGCACATAGGCGCGATACGCTGGAGAGGGGATCACAAACGACACAATACGTAGGCAATACACGTTACCACCAACAAGCGCAGGGAACACACGAAAAATGACCTTAATCAAGCCGTGTAGAAGAACTATGACTCTGTCAAGGGATGTCAGGAATCAGTTACATGTAAGACTATATATAGCCATAATATTTGAAGTAGGGATAACAAGAATTATATATCAATTACCTCTCTTTCTCAGTTCTTCTTCTTTCCTCAAACCCCTCTGAAATTCTGTTCTTAACAATGGTATCAGAGCTGGTTCCAACCATGGACAACCAGAATCGATCCAACACAGAGACCTCGAATGAGGAATCTGATACCCTCAAGCGAATAAACGTTGTCTTACAACTGGTGTTGATCAAGCTGCGAGCTCTACGCGCTACCCATAGTTCACCATTGGCTCCCTATCTTGGCAATCAGAGGAGTAAATCGTTTGAAACTTTCGAGTTGAGAGCTCTTCGTACTTCCCACAACACACCTCTGAATCCAAAACGCATACCCAGATCTGAATCAAATCCATACCCAACAACAATTGCTCAAGTTGATATATCTAACTTCAAAAACACAATGTTCACTACCTCCTTAGAAAAGTTTGAACATCAATCATCACCTTTACCACTGGTAACCTCTCTTGGCAATCAGAGGGGTAGATCGTTTGAGACCTTCGAGAAGCCTGAGGCTACACCCACTAACTCCTTCGCAACAAGCGAACTACAAACCACAAAACTCAGAGCTAATAAGAGCTGCGTTTTTGGGTTACAAGAAGAAGGAACAAGGGTTTATACAAAACCCAAGTCGAGGCTCTATGGATCACCACCAGTTGGACTCACAAAATCAGCCCACATATTGGCCCACCAGTTGGGCTTCTTTGTAATGGGTTTGGTCTCAAGTCTTTAGACGAGCCTCAAGACCCGACCCATGAAGAAAAGACTGCTCCATATGATAAGGTCACTTGTGTGAAACCCTATTTGGTAAGGCGCTTATCTCGTTGGGATATCAATCGTGCAAAATTGCGTAGGTGGCTTAGAGTTTTTGATGGAGGTTTTTGCAGAGAGGGTCGAAAGATTGCCGGAAATAAGGGTCAGGAGGTCGTATGTTTGATCCCGATAAGAGCTGGCAACGGTGGTACTTTAGGGCTAAATTGAAAGGATACACTCTTGTATCGGTTAGAGCTGTCTTTTCTATTTCATCTATGGTTATGGCTCATGGTCGAAGTCTAAAGGCTATTTCGGGAAGAACCTCAGTAGTCCGTGACTCAACTGAAGGCATTGAGAACATGTTGATTACAAGTTACAAAAGAGGTTTCAAGGGAATGGCAATGAATCTCATTGACCTTGGAACAAAAAGACTTGCTGACATTAGGGGTGTCCATGGTCCAGTCCGGTCCGATTTTGCCAAAAAAGAATTTAACCAAATCGGATCATTCATATTACTCAGACCGGACTGGACTAGACCGGACCGTTTGAAACGGTTTTAAGAAATAAAAACCTGACCGTTTGAAATGGTTTTAAGAAATAAAAACCGAACCGGACCGTTTGATTTATAAAACGGTTCGATCCGGTTTGATTCCCGATTTGGTCTGATTTTTTTATAATTTAATGAAGAATAATATGAAAATTTTAATATATTATTAAATCGGTCTGGTCCGATTCGAACGGTTTAAAATTAGTACAAATCGGACTGGACCGTTTGATTAGTAAAACTGTTCGGTTTGGTCCAGTCCGGTCCGATTTGGTCCGATCCGGTTTTACGGTTTGGTCTGGTCCGATTCGGTTTATGGACACCCCTAATTGACATGAAGGTATTAGCTTCAATATTTCCTAGTATAATTCTTCTAATCCATACCACTAGATATGGGGATTTTTTGGATCTCCAAGAGAAAATTGAAAGAAACCCTATAATTGGTAATATTGATGCTAGAATTGGGCCTGAATTAACCACATTAAAGAATGAGTCAGCGAAGGGTCCAAGGGGAAAAATAACACACACTTATTCAATGGTAGCTGGGAACCATGTTAAGGATGTTAGTTTGTATGGAACAACTCAAGGCATAGCCATAAGAGGTTTCCCTTCTACAAGAATTGCTACATATAAAATCCACAGTACTTGTATAGATTGCAGTGCAGTTGATATTCTTACTGCTTTTGTTGATGTTAGGGACGATGAGGTTGATTCTATTTCTATATCAATTGGATCAGCTCACCTAGTTGAGTCTATCAAAGACCCAATTGCAATTGGTGTTTTTCATGCTATGGAAAAAGGGATTCTAACCAAAGCTAGTGTATCTTCTTGGATTTTATCTATAGCCGTTAATAGTACAGAAAGAAAGATCATTGACAAGGTTGTTCTTGGAAAGGGGAAAACACTAAATGGGAACTCTGTTAATTCATCCAACTTTATTGATGCAAATTTCTCTCTAATATACGAAAAAAATGCTTCAAGAAAAACTTGTCGTGATTAGTTCCAACATGGAAAATGTGTGTCATGGTGCCTAGACAGGGGATTAGCAAAGGAAAAGATATTGTTATGTGGGAGTTATGACACTGTTTCAACTAATGTTGATTGTTTCAAAGCAGGTGCAGTTGGGGAAATTTTAAAGGATAAAGGAACTCACCCGAGGAACATTGAAGGATTAACTAGAGAAGATATTGCCAGCCATCTTTAAGGGTATATGCATTATTTGAAGAAGATCAATGATGAAAAAACTAAACCAACTAGCAAGGTAGCTGCATTTGTTTCTGTCAATGAACTTAAGACAGTGGCTGAGGGTATGATTGAGAAGGAAATTCTTTTTATCTGGTCACTTCAAGGCCATTTTAAGAATTTGTTGTCAATTGGGTCTCATGAGAAGACAAAGTGGTAAGGGAAGACAATTTTATGGGCTCTCCTAACTAAGGTTTTGACACACGAATCAGTTGGGTTTTTCCTAATTTATTGTGGTTATAACCCTACTTATGAAAGTATTACAAACAGGGTAGAGGGTAAACAGAATGATGAGCTTCTAAAAGCGATTAAGAGGAATGGTTATAAAAAAATTGCTCCAATTCTAATGGCGGTGATTCCTCTTAGTCTTGAACAACAAGAAGTTGTTGGTGTTGCTAAGATTGGTTGAGGTAAGGTTGTTGTTCTTAAAAATTCTATGCTAACTTACAATTCTAGACTGTTTCCTATTTGGGAAAAGAAGGAGGCCGAATGGCCTTATGCTATTATATTGGCTTCGACCCGTGGGCTTGTCCCGCAGATTGAGGTTGAGGCTATGAAATCTGCTCTCTATTTGAGGATGAAAGTGGTGTCAATGGTTATTGAGAAACAAGGGTTGAAGATCATCACATGGGTGATCTCAAAACTCGTTGTGAGTTTCAGTGGCAGGAAACTCACCATCCGAATTAAAAATACTAGAATTACAGATGTTGAAGCAAAGGCAGAGGACTCTTCACCCCGTTATATCACAGCTTTATCCTTGAGGATAAGGATTCTAAAAGAGGAATGAAATGATATGAGCATAATTTGCTCGAGCTACTTGGCGCAGCACATGGGCGCGAGACGCTGGGGGAGGGGACCACAAACGGCACAATACGCAGGCAACACATGTTGCCACCAACAAGCAGTGCAGAGAACACACGAAAAAGAACCCCAACAAGCCGTGTAAAAGAACTATGATTTTGTTAAGGGATATCAGGAATCAATTACACGTAAGGCTATATATAACCATAGTATTTGAAGTATGGATAATAAAAATTATATATCAATTATCTATTTTTCTCGGTTCTTCTTTCCCCAAATTCTTCTTAAATTTTGTTCTTAACAGAATGTCAACTTGCTTTTGTTATATTAAATGGTTAAAAATTTGAAGTTGCTTTGCTCCCTCCCATAATTGAGTCATATTATGCCTCAATTTTTAAAATATGAGCTTTATCGTCCAGAGCGAAGCCAATACATATTTTTTAGAAGTTTAAGTTGTTACAGAGTTATAATTTATTTCATACGTAAACTGTTACTAATTAAATTTTATGTTATAAATTATATAATAGTAAATAAAGTAATATTTTATATAATAAATAAATATAAGATGTTTTTTAAAATTAAAAAATTATATTAGTTATTTTATTTTTATTTATTTATATATAATAATAATAATTTTAATAACAAAATATCTTATTTTATTTTTAAAATATTTAAAATTATATATTAATAAAAGAAATTATCTAATTAAGGAGTTGTAGTACACTCTAATCCCCCTAGCTCCACCCCTATTTGTCCTGCTCTGCTGCGCTCGTTGAGCTTCTTTTAGCATGACCCATGATCAATTTTTTTTACTGACATGTCAGCATTTAAAAAATATATAATAAAATAATGTTTAAATAAGTAGAAAAAGATAGTTATAGTATATAATATCTTTCTTTAATTGAATCATTCACGAGCCTTATTTTTACGACTATCCCATTTTTGTTTTGATAAGAATAATGTAAAAATATATTATTAATTTTTAAATTTTAATTAAATTTATATATATTTTAAAAAAATTTAAAATTATAATTTAATTTTTAAAATTTTAAAACTTTACATATAATTTTATAAATTTTAAAATATATAATTTAATCTCAAATTTTGAGACATTTTTAAGCTATGATATCAATTTATTACAAATGCATTTTAAGCAACAATACGAATTCTTACGGAGTTGATCAACAATGACCGTTTCGTCCCGATCTACACAAATGTGGAAGTCCCACAACCATCGGAGTTTGCACGCTCCCTCACGCGCCGCTCAAAGGAACTGCACATCTTCCTCACGTGCCGACTACCTTTCTGTAAATACCACTGTGATCGGCTTGATCAGATTTACACACTTGTGGAATTCTCGCAAGTATCGGAGCCTACACATGCCCTTATGCGACGCCAACAAAAACCACGCGTCAGATTCACGCGCTTCACACGCCATACTCTGGTCCGCTGATGTCACCAGTGACACATCCACTAGGGCTGATGTCACTATTGATAGTTGACCGTTGAATTTTTCAGATCAGGTTCGCCCTATCCATTTTTTCGAGTAGATCTCGTTTTTACAATCTGTTTTTGCATATTGTGTTTCTAAATGGATAAAAAATATGTTTTCTTCCTCGCCCCATCAATACTGTATTGGAGTGGACCAAGAATTACTTATCATGGTCTCAAGTTATTCACAATTTTCTTAAGGGTCGTAGGCTTTGGCATTACTATATTGGTGTAATTATCATTCTTGTCAAAGGAGCGAGTGAAGAAGATGCTACCTTCCTTGGTCGCATGATTGAATGGGATAGTCATAATCACATGATTCTCACATGGATTCAGAATACTTCCATTCTCTCCATCTCTAATCTGTTGGATAGCTTTGATGATGCCAAATCAACATGGGATATGTTGGGTAGTCCATTACTCACGGATTCATGAAATATCAGTTAGTAGTTGAATTGCATCAACTTCGACATGAACCAGGGCAATCCATCAATGACTACTATGATCAGCTTCGCTTCCTTTGGGACCAAATTGACCTTTGTGATCTAATTTGGGCATGCTCAACGGATGCTCAGCAATATGCTACAATTAGGGATGAATTTTGTCTTTACGAGTTCCTGATGTCACTTCACAAGGACTTTGAGCCCATCCGAGGTCAGCTTCTTAATCGTAGTCCTTCTCCCTCTCTTGATACTGTTGTAAATGAGTTGGTTAGAGAAGAAGCTCGGTTTGCAACCCTTCAAGCCCAGAATAAGTTCAATGTTCTTGACGAGTAACTGTAAGATAAACCAAGTTTCCAACCAATAGTCTGTAAAGAGAGGGATTAGACGTGGTTTCCCTCCCGAGGGTGTCAGATGCGCATTAAGTTCAAATGGAGTGTTAACAGTCTTGCTGTTAGTGAGTCCAGCTTGAGATAAAAGATCAGATGCATACTTGGCTTGAGTAATATAAAGACCATCTGTGGAACGAGTGATCTCAAGACCCAAGAAATAGTTGAGATGTTCAAGGTCTTTCATCCCAAACTGTTGACTAATAAAGTCCTTAAGTTCTTGAATGCCACTGAGGTCATCACCAGTTATGATCATATCATCGACATATAGGAGAAGCAAAATGGTACCTTTATCATTACGACTAAGAAATAAGGTAGAATCATAAGGACTGACAGTGTAACCCAAGCGAAAGATGGTGGAGCTGAACTTGACAAACCACGCTCATGGAGCTTGTTTAAGGCCATAAAGTGCACGTCGAAGGTGACAAACCTTGTTTGTTTCAACAGAAAGACCAGAAGGATGTTGCATATAGACTTCTTCATGCAGATCCCCATTAAGGAATACATTTTTAAGATCCATCTGAAAAAGGTCTCATTTACTAGCAGTGGCAACAACTAAGAGGGTAGAACAGAGGAGATATGGGCAACTGGAGCAAAAGTCTCTTCATAATCAATCCCATACTCTCTTGTAAAACCTTTTGCAACAAGACAAGCCTTGTAGCGCACGATGGACCCATCAGAGTGAGTCTTGATCTTATAGATCCACTTACAACCAACCACAGATTGACCAGAAGGGATAGTAACTAGATCCCAAGTATGATTTTTGATTAATGTATCAATTTATTCTTTCATTGCAATCTGTCATAAAGGGTTAGTAGATGCCTCACGATAGGTGTAAGGCTCATGGAGTGTAACAAGGGTAGTGTAACAATGATAGTCAAGTAAATGTGCATGAATGGATCTTACCCAGGTTGAGTGGCGAGGTGGAATGTCTTGTGGAGGATCTTCAAGCAGAGCAGGAACATGGGACCTATGATCAAGGTGGGGTAGCTCGTCATCAACCTATTCTTCTACAACCTATCTAGGAGAATCATCAAAAATATCTGAAGATTGAATAGAGAAGTCCAAAGAAGGATCAAAAGTATCTATAGAAGTAACATGAGACTCATTTGAAAAGATTTCTAAAACATTTGAGTTAGTTAGGGAAGAACGAAAGTGAGAAGGTTCAACAAATAAGCGATGTTCCCAAAAGACAACATTACCGGAAACACGAAGACGATGTGAGACAAGATCATAGCATTGATACCCTTTTTGAGTTTACTATAACCAAGAAAAAAACAAAGTCTAGATCGAGGCTCAAGTTTGTTGTGTTCATGAGGCTGAAAAAGAATGAAACATGCATATCCGAATGAGCGAAGGTAATGATAGTCAGGGAATGACCCAAAAAGACGCTCATATGGAGTCTGATTATGAATGACAGAGAGGTTAGAGGTCGAAACAAAACCTAGACTATTCCTATATATGGTGAATCCATCAGCTATATGAATATTAAGATGATGTGGTGTAGGGTCAAGTTTGGAGAATAAAGATGAGTGAGGTGTCATGTGATTACAACATGGAGAATAAAAAAGCCAAGTTTGAGACTTACTGGGCAGAACTGAGAGAGTAGTGGAGTACCTTTTGGCTAATATATACCATACTAATTTGGCATCATCAAAGCTTCCCAACAGATTGGAGATGGAAGGAATGAAAGTATTCCGAATCCATGTGAGGATCATGTGGTTGTGATTATCCCATTCAATAATGCGACCAAGGAAGGTAGCATCTTCTTCACTCGCTCCTTTGACAGAAATTCCTTAACTTACAAAATATAATACAATCATTACGTATTTCTAACACTAGAATTAATAACATTACTTAAGCAATAACTCATTTGTGTAAAATTACAATCATTTGATACCTCTCGGTCATGCCTTTAACATAATCACACCTAGCACTCACATTCACATTACAACCGCCAAAGGCTACATCCATACGAATAAACAAAAGAAGAAGCAAAACAAACTCCTTGCTCATGTGCCACGCACATGCTTCTTACTCAAATAAAATAACATCACAATAAAAAAACACAAACGACGTGCTATTAAAACGATACAACTTAATAATAAACACTTGAAATAACAATAAATTATATACATCAAAGCTTTGACATGAATGGGATGAACTAACGAATAAAATAATAAGGTTGTAGATGATGAAGATGATGATGAAGTAGTGCTATTAAAACCTGCATGTAGATTTTGTTTGTTAATTATAATAGGTTTTATGTTCTTATATCGAGATTTGATATATTTGTTTTCATAGGTATCTTATGTATTTTATCTCTAATTTACACCTTTTTGCATGGAAAATTTGGGCTGCAACCAAGACTTATGGTTATTGGAGTGTTTGAAGTATCATGGATGTTCTTTATCCTTACCTCACTGATCTTAACCTTTGATCCAATTTAAAATTAAATGAAGAAAAACCCATTCAAAAATGCATAAAAATTAGAATTAATGTACATATATAGCTCAATCAGATTACCAATAGCATACCTTCAAGTTGCACTTATTCCATGGACAATAATCCTCGTCTATTATAATTGGGTTACAAACGTTATCTATTACAATGTCCTCCTAATGCAAGTTTGAGACTTGACCTGGAAAAGAGTCTGGCCAAATATTCTAATTCCATTATTAGTACTTTTGAAGGTGCAGTTCATCACTATTATTTCATGTACCTCGTTTTGAAACTTTCAAAGATTTTCAATATTTATTCATTATCAGGTCTACATTGAACTTTGTTGATTATTACTTATTTAGTACCATGGCCTATAGAAGGAAACAAATCACAATTATCTATTTTATTAGAACCATTTAGAGGTTATAATAATGTAATCTGAAGATTAATCTCAACAGAAACTTTGCATGGACCAAATAATGGTGCTTTGGTTAATTTTTATGTGCCACTAGGAATTCTTATTTTACTAGGGATTTTTCATACGTCATTTTTCAAATACATATTTTTTAAATAAAATATTTTTATTTTCATGGTGATCAAGTTTGGCAGCTTAAATGTAAAGTTTAAATATTCATATTTTCTTTTTAGAGTCTAGAATTAGGCATATGGGTTTTTAAGTAGCATAATACAATATCTCAAATTACCAACAAAAACAAAACTACAATAGTGAAAGGCAAAATCACATCTAACATACTGGGAAGTTTGGGATGGGCGAAAATAGAAATCTGGGATATTTTAAAAAAAAAGAGGGAATATTATATATTAGAAAAAAAGAAACAAAATTAGTACCTTACAAAAAATTCTATTACTTTGATGTGTAAATTACGAAAATTCATCCTATTTTGTTCCAATTGAATGAGATAATATTATGATATATTATCTTAAAATATCTTATTTACCTTAAATAGTTTTTTTAATATAATAAATAAAATTTTAAAAAAATAAAGAAAAAATTAAAACTTAATTATTTACTACATGAAAAAAGTTTAATAACGAGAAGTTATTTAAATTGAATCACGTTAAAATTTTAATTTAAATAATATAAAATAAATTAAAAATATAAATTTTTTATACGTTAAATAAAGGTTACATATTATCAGCATGTAAATTAATATTTTTATAAAAATAATTTATTAATAATAAATTTATGTAATAATATTATGTATAAATATTCTTTTATATAATATTAAAAAGCTATAAATATAAGTTCAAAATTATATAAAATAAAATAAAAATATATTTTTACCATATTATTAAGACAAATATATAGTAGTTTTTACGATATGTTATAGGTCCTTTTTTTCATATATATATATATATATCATATCAATACATTTAATTTCCACCTTTTTGTTTGGAAATTATGACTACTATAACTTAGGCTAACGGCTATTGGAGTGTTGAAATATCATGGATATTCTTTCTCTTTAATTTACTAATCTTAATTTTTGATCGATCCAACCTAAAATTATTTTCATGCACTGGTTCCTCATTTTGAAACTTTTCAACAGTTATTTCATGACTTGGTGATTGATATTTGATTATTACCATCCATTACTACAAAAATGAGTATTTAAGTCGATATGTAAAGTTAGTTTTTAGAAAAAATGACTTATAATGAATTTAAAGTCGGTTCGGTGTAGAACCGACGCTATCCACGTAGGACATAGTGTCGATTGATGTGTCGAATCGACGTTGCACGTGGAAGTTGTGTCAGTTGACACCTGAAACCGACGCTACACACATGGATAAATTCTTTTATTTTCTTTCTTCCCTAGACAGAAACTATTCCAAGCGCTGCATAACTCTCAAAAATCCAAAACCTTCTCCACTTTTCCTCCATTCTTTCTCATTTTTCGGCCATTTACGACCATCGTTTCTAGCGCTGATTAGTTGGTTTTCTTTCTCTCTAATTAATCTTTTAGATCCCCTATTTTTTTGAACAAAATACTCAAAAAATTTATACCTATTTCTCACTTACAAAACACTATTTTTTCTTCATTTTCTTATTTTGTCATTTCATTTACTCTTGTAATTATTTCTATTAATTCTACGCACTTATTATTCATATTTATTCTGCTATTATGTGTTGTTATTTATGTGTATAAATTTTTGTATTATATATGTAGGTTTGTATTATAACATCAGGAGAAAAATACACCATGATAATTTTTCTACTATTAATTAATATTTTATTTTTTAATTATTTGTATTATTTAAATTATTTGTTAAATAGATTTTTTTCTTACTGTTATTTAGTAATTGAATACAAGTTTTAATTTGAGTATAATAAAAAATGAGTAAATTTTATTAAAAAAAAATTAAAATCAGTTCGTGCGTTTAACTGATTTTAAATTTTAAATTATTTAATTTAAAGTTGGTTAATACTTTTTTTTAAGTAACGATGACTTAAATGCAATCATGCATCACCATTTCCAATATTTGATTGGGTGATGATATATCTTAATTTGTTGAACGCACTGTATGAATCCCGTCCGTGTTGATACTAGCTATCACGAGGAGCTATCATGGTAAAGTTTTGGAATTAATGTAACATTAATTATTACAACCCAAAATGTTACTACGAAATTGTTTGCTATATATTAACCGAAGATAATTGTATCAAAGAATTGAATTAGCTAGTAATGAAATTAAATCTAATGTTTTGAGAGAAAATAATAAGAAGAAAATGTTAGTTGTAAATATATATATAAAAGGTAATTAAGTTATTAATCATTGAACTTGTAGTCTAATTAATTGGTATTCTAGTTCACTAAAGTGTGAGTATTTAAGATTGTGAGATTAAGCTGATGCACCAAATAAGTATTAGGATTAATGAAGAAAAAAACTCTTATTTTTTAGGATTAATGTCTTATATTTTAGGTTTTAATAAGAAAGGAAGGGGCGTGGGTTTTATTTATTTTTAAATAAAAAAGGATTAAAATTAAAATACTTACCATTGGACTTAAACTTTTTGCAATATTGATTTTTAACACACCTTTCGGTTTTACCCCATCCACCAGACGACTCGTTTCAGCCACCCATTGTCATGGAATTAAGTAAGAAAGACGTGCATGTGTTCCCCAAGATCGTCCCAGTAATTTAAAGGATTGTGACCTGCTTCCGTGCATGCATGTTGATCATATTCATATATAATATTAAAAAAATTTATGGCCTAACCCCTTTCAAAAGAGTTTTCAAAAATAAAAGATTGTTATAGACTTATAAATACAACAGAAACTCAACGTTTAATCGATGTAAGACTTCAACACTCTTTTTTACATCAATTTTTGATCAAAAATATAGAACGCCTCCCCCTCACACCGGTGTAGGGTCCATCCCCTACAACAGATCGAACACCGACCGAGTCACCTGATTTTGATACTATGAAAAAATCTATAACCTAACTCTCCCAAAAGAACTTAAAAAAAAGTTACCATAAACTTATAAATACAATAAAAAATTAACTTTCAATCAATGTAAGACTTCAACGAATAACAGTATTAGTATTAGTGACTTGTATGGACTAGCTATGGTTACATATTTCTTGAGAACCATGAACAAAAACACTAAATTAAGATGAAGATTATTACATATATCATCTGTTTTAATTTAATTGACAAATAGATTATTATTTTATGTATATGAAACGATAGTACCATTTCATATATAGATGATATTTCAATGCTCAAATATGTTATAAGCGCGCCGGAAACACAGTCAAAATAATCGAACAAAAAAATAAAAAAAATGTTATGTATTTTAAATTTAAAACGTAATATATCAAATCACTTGATACTTATAAATATAATAGAGAACATTTAATAATTTGTGATGTGTAATAGTAAAAAAAAAAAAACTCCATACTTCACTTTTGAATTGCAAATCTTAAGCCTAAGATACATTAATTTACACTATATATATATATATATATATATATATATATATATATATAGTGATTTTGGTGTTCTATAGACCTTCAAAAGATAATTCATTTCAACTAAGAGTGAGCATCGGTTCGAAATTGCAAGTTTTAGGTCAATCTGAATCCGATCCGATCCGAAGCAAATTGTAAATTATTCAATCCGAATCCGATCTGTTGTACATGTCAATTCGAATAAATCTGAAACCGTTAATTTTAAGTCAATCTGAATCCGAATTCGATCAGATCCAAAAATTATTCAATTAAAAAATTATTCAGTCTGAATTTGCTTTAAATGTCAATCCGAATCCGATCCGTTGTACATATCAATCCGAACAAATCCGAATCTGCCAATTTTAAGTCAATCCGAATCCAATCCAATCCAAAAATTATTTAATCTGAATCTGCTTTAAATTCCACTCCGATCGGATATGGTCAAAATTTTAATTTAAATCTATTAAAAAAATTACATAAATAAGCAAATTATGAAATATCAATCTGATCCGAACTGTTATAAATGTCAATCCGAACAAATCCAAATCTAATATAATTTCAACATATAAAATGAAAAATTACATAAAATAAAAAAATCTAAAATAAAAATATTTTTCATACAAATTAAAAAATAGACAACATGATTAAAAATAATTCAACAAAAATAATCAAAAAGAAAAAATTCAACATCAATTACATAATTTAACTCCAAAAAATAAAATATCAATTATATAAATTAACATCAAACAGCAAACAATAAACAACGACGACAGAAGCCTAACGGCAACGAGCAAAGTGCGGCGTGCCAGCGGCAGCAAAGTGCAGCGTGCAAGTCAGCGTGGCAAGGCGGCAATGGCGATGAGCGGTGCAGCGTGCGGTGCGGCATATAGAATGCGACGGCGGCAGCAATGAGAGCGGCGAGCAGCGAAACGTAGCGAAGCAGAGCGGCGAACGGCGACAGTAGATAGGTGAGTAGTAGAACAACAACGAACAACGAGCAACAAATGAGCAGTAGCGAACGAGATAACAAGAGAATAGAAGCGAAAATAGCGTCTGGCCAGCGACAATAGATCGTTGAGCAGCAGAACAACGAACAACAGAACGGCGAACAACAGAACAGATAACAGCAGAATAGAGAGCAGTAGAACGGCAAACAACAGAACAACGTGCAGCAGAACGGCAAGCAGCAGAACGACGAGGAGCAGAACGACAAGTAGCAGAACGACAAGTAGCAGAACGACGAGGAGCAGAACTTGAAACCAGCAATGAAGGCAGAGAGAAAGATGGAAGCAGTTGGAAAAATATTAGGATGAAGGCAGAGAGAAAATATTAGGTTTTGTAAGAGATGTGCGACTAGGTTTAATAAATTAGGTTTATTAATTATTATATATTTATTTTAAAATAATATATAAATATATCGGATTAGATCGTATTATTCAGATTTGAATATTTTTAATCCAAATCTGAATCCAAATCCAAACGGATTGATAAAATCTAATCCGAATCCGATCCGATTTTGGATCGAAACCACTCATTTTTTTCGAATTTGATCGGATATTTTGCTCACCCTTAATTTCAACGTACCCACCAGGCATGCATACCAGTAATCCTCGCTCACTCACTCACGTAACAAACTAGTCCCCGTCGAATATATTAATTTAGTATTAATTTTGTCGGACACCAATCAAATTAAATCCACTATATATTCCTTCTTTTTCTTTTTGACTTATTACACACTATTTTAATAGGACTAGATTCTACTACATAAAAGTCATATTAATAAAAAAAAAATCATCTAAATTATTAATTAAAGTGTATAGAAGAGAGATATTTCACTAACTAGCTAGTAGTGTTTACATTACATTCCTTTGTAAAATGTATCTCATTGTATTTCTATCATTTTCTAAAATCTAAACCAATTTTCAAGCTTCCACGTAACAAACATCGTAACAAAAATATATACCACTTTTTTTCTATATTTAGGTTGTTAACTATGTAAACGTTTATTAAGATACATATAATGTATATTGTTATCATATAAATAAGATATAAATAATTAAATTTTTGATAATTTTTAGTTTTTATTCCGACAAATTGAATGATATCGTTAATATTTTATAAATAATTTTATAATTATTAAATATGATTATCTTATAAGAGATTTTTGTTCATAACTACATTACCCAACTAATGTATCAGCTCCTCATCGTGCTTGGCCGTTGTTAATTTTAATTCCAATGTCAACTGTAAAATTTCACTATATATAAGAAGCCTCTTCAAAGCGCTCTAAGAAGAAAGGATCAATTTACTCAAAATTGTAATTATAAATGGGAAAGTTTAATTATATAGTAAAATAAAACCAAATTGGAATTTTTTTTTCCTTACTAACTAAAATTGATGCATCCTTTGTCAATGCTGAACAACACATGCGCACATATATACCTAACCAAATAGATTTTTTTAAGAGTCAAATTTAATTATCATTTTATTTAGACAATAAATGTCATTTAGTTTCTAGATTATGAAATGTGATTTTTAGTATTTTTATTTTTATGTAATAAGGAAGAATATTTGATATTTTTGAATATTAATGAAAATATTTATCATAAATATAAAAAGCTTTTTAACTGGTTAATTTTCATAAGAAAAAAATAATTTAATGATATTTTTTTCCTTTTTTTTAGCTTAAAGTTTTTGCAAAATATCTACTTCCCGATATTAAGATCTTGTTGGATTCTTCCGATTACTGAATTATATTTTGTGCTGAGTAAATCATATATTAATTATCTTTTAACATAAAAAATAAAATGAAAGACCAAAAACTCTTAAATTAATTGATGCTATGAATAAATAAAATTTATAAATTATCTTTAGGTAGAGATTTAAAAATTAAAAATTAAAAATTAAAAAACTCATGATCATTATAATAAATTATTATTATTATTTTATCTTATAATCTTATAATATAATATAATTATTATGAATGTGAGAGCTTATTCTAAAAATAAAGATAATATCATTTTATCTTATACTAAAACTATTTAGTCTCTTTAAAGTATAACATGTGAAATGAGTTTTTGTTGTTTTAGTTTTTAATAAAAACTTTTGTTGGAATTATTAGTTAAAATATTAAATTAATATTTTTTTTAGAGTTAACATCTCAAAAAAAAAAAAATTAAAGAAAATGTTTTGGGAAGTTATTTGATCATAAAAATTGAAAGCCCAAGAGTTTTATAATTAATTTGCTATGAAGGCTTTAAGAAATACAAAATTAATAGTGGGTCTAAACGTTTTGATTGGTTGGTAAAAAAAACAATAATCTAATTAATATTTTAAATATTAAACTAAGTTAAAACCACTAAAAATTGAATAAACTCTTTTTTTATATATATATTAATTTTTTTTAAGAAGTGGCATTGCACACATTAAATAAATAAGAGAAAATCAATTTACTCTTTTTGCATATATGTTAGATGAAACGATATCAAAAGATTCAGTTTCGTAGTAATTCAGAGTTTCAATTGTATCTAAACATGTTAAAATTTGTAACATCTAATAAATTCATCTCATGTTACGAGTTAAATTAAATAATTTTTTTTTATTTCTCTATGATTCAAATTATTATATTTCTTATATAATATTTTCAAACATTTTTTATTGGTATTTTGAAAATTTCTTTTAGCATAATTTGAATGTTTATTAGTAATTATATTTATTTTGTTTTATGTTTGTTTCAACCAAAATTTTGCATAATTTAATTTAATAAACAATTATATTTTATAAATATTTATATTTATGTACAAAGCACATACAATGATCAGTTAATTTAAATATATAAGTAAATTAAAAATGAAAATTATCTTGAATATATAATAAGTAATTTGAGTTTTCATTTTTGGTTTTATTAAGGTTTTTTATACTTGTTTAAATTGATGCATTTAGAAAAAAAATTGTTATTTTATTGTATATTTATGCTATTTCAGACAACAAATATAAATAAAGATTTAAATTAAAAAAAATATAAGCATCATAAATATTATGTGTTTTGATTTTTTTTAATCAAAATTTTAATTCTATAAGTTGAACAATAGTCTTGAATACGAGCGTGAACATGTATACTAATAACTATTCTTGAAACGAATTATAAAATCTATATTTAAAATTGTTTAAAAATTGTTATGATTTGAGAATGAGTTTTTACTTGTGAGTAACCATTCGAGACAGTTATTATAAAATATCTTTAAAAAAATGTTTTTTTAATTTTTTTTAAAATTCTATATATGTATGTAAAAAATTAATAAATTATAATTATTAATTAATATATAATTTAATTTAATAAATATATAAATTAATTAAATAAATATAATTAATTTTAAGTGCGAACAGATAAGATTATTATTAGTTTTACCGTATTCATTGCTTCATTTTTAATTTTTATTTAAAATTATAATTATTTTTAAAATTTATCTAATAAAAATTAAAATAATACACTGAGATTTTTATTTTACCGGTATTCCACACAAACCCAATCACGCCACGATTTGGAATCCAAATCTTAAAATATGGTATCTAAAAAGATTGTTGATTGCGTTCCAATTCCCAACTGATAAGCGCGTCTCAGAAAGCCTAAAATAAAACAAAAGGAAAATTTCAGATACTACCAACAAACCTTTTAGATTAGATTTTGGTGTCTGCCTTCCAAAGTATGGGACAAACTTAAGACATTTTATTAAAAAGGTAAATTATTCATACAACTTCTTTAATTAAATTTATATAACATATAATTTAATAACTAAATTTTTAAAAT
The DNA here is from genome assembly GCA_030763125.1 of Hippophae gyantsensis. Taxonomy (NCBI): domain Eukaryota; kingdom Viridiplantae; phylum Streptophyta; class Magnoliopsida; order Rosales; family Elaeagnaceae; genus Hippophae; species Hippophae gyantsensis. The sequence goes on from CM061031.1 coordinate 9,615,313, forward strand.
TTTTTATATATGATTTCCAATTTTTCTAATAAAATAAATATTTATGAATCAAAAATTTATGTATAAATTTTTATAAATTTATGGAAATGATTTAAATTTTTTAAAATTTATGTGTAAATTTTATTAAAATTTAAAATCAATAATACACTTTAAACTTTTATCCATCTAGAATGTATGGAAAGTATTACTTTCATTTTAAGATCACAAAAATATTATACATTTTTTCTAGAACTAGAATTCTTAATAAATTATCAATCTTATTTAATATATTTTAACAATTTTTAATCATTAATCTTACTTACATAAAATCCCCAAACTTAAAGTAGGAAGCTCTCGTTTTCTTAATAATAAATAAATAAATAAAACAAACAAACAAACAAACAAAATCGAGAAGTTGAAACGAGGAAAAAAGAAGAAGCTCTATGCTATTTTTAGAAAGAAATTTTTTTTTTAATGCTTCGTCCAAAACAGAACCTGCATTGTGAAAAAGGAGCTGAGTTTTTTCATTGTTTTGCAAAGCCATGAGGAACATGGACCGCCAATAATCAATGTTATGTTACTTAAAAATCTAAAATAAAATTTTCCTTAATATAAATAAACATATATTTTTTTATCGAAAGATTAAAAATAAAACCATATTAAATAACTCAGTTATTTAACACACGATTAAAAAATTTATTCTCAATAGTTTTTAAGAATCAGGATGTGACTTATAGTTACATGGGGACCCTATATGAGTATTCTCTAAATTAGTCTCACTATGAAAATCAACAACTGCCCTGAGGTACAAACTGCATAGCAAACCAAAATCATGTGCTGAGAGGGAGGGGGGAATCCTGACTGAAAACACAGATTAGCCAAATACATTACATAAAAAATATAAGAGAAAAAAATATTTGTATATTTATAGTCTATAATTTTTTTTTTGTTGGTATTGCCGCATCACAAGAGATGCATGATACAAAACAAAAAACCTAAAAATGGTAACTCAAAACTCAATCCACAAACAAATTCCATGTAACTTTTTCTCTCTAATTTAAATCTCCAAAATAAGAATTCCAATTAGCTATTAGTAACCAAATCTCTTTAACTGAATATATTAACGAAGAAGGTTTGCAAAATCCTCACTTCACCTGCTGCTTCCCCATATTATCTTCACCTACGATGTTGTTACATCCAAAACGATAATCTAAGCTGCAATTCCTGAAGCAATTACAAAAAAAGCTTGCGTATGAGTATACAAGATATCATTATACAAGTTCAGCAAAAACAAACATGTAAAAACAACAAGAGAATGGATTTTCAGAGAGAGGATAGAAAACAAGAAAATGGATTTGCATATTCCAAGGATATTGATGATAACAAAAGGTCACAAATGTTACAACTAAATCGGCAACTCAGAAATCTTCATCAACTATGTCCCAGTAAACATTACAATTAAGTCTTATGAACAACATGTAATAATAACAAATCCACTGAAATTACTTCAACCTGGAGATAACGTATCCGCAATCCAGTACTGACATGCACTAATCATTAATATCCAAAAGCATTCTAGATATACCATAGAATTATTGATGCAAATCTGGTTGGGAAAGTGAGGAACTTCTTAAGATAATACGTAGTAATTATCATTTTTCCTTTTATCATTGCTGAGTATTTGAGTAATCCAAACTTTCATTAAGTAACATTATTAAGGAATCTTATTTGAAGCTATCAAACACAAACATCTTTAGTACTCTCTGGCATTTTATGATCATCAAAGCTATCGACTAGTGGAAATTTGGTGAGCATAGCCCCCAAAATTTTCAAAATGCCTTAATATTTTATCCTAAATGAAATCACAGAAACAATAAGTAACCAGCATGCTGAACAGCTAAGCTAATGATGGAGAATCACTTCATGTGGGCGGACTAAAATTCAATTATGAAACCTTGTCTAAGAGCCAAAAAGGGGAGCATAAACCAACGTTGATAGATTTTTTGTACACCCCTATTCTTATCCTCCAAGTTACACATCAGCATATATCATCATATCTCCAATCCGCAATGAAGTAAATAAAAATGAAAACATTTATATTGGGACCGCACTTAACTATCAAAACCTAATCAATCTATTCACTTTGTGTGAGCGCTATAATGACCAAAATTCAATTATGAAACCTTGTCTAAGAGCCAAAAAGGGGAGCATAAATCAACCACGATGATGGACTTTTTGTACACCCCTATTCTTATCCTCCAAGTTACACATCAACTGCATATATCATCATATCTCCGATCTGCAATGAAGTAAATAAAAATGAAAACATTTATATCGGGACCGCACTTAACTATCAAACCCTAATCAATCTATGTGGGAGACACAATAAATTATCAAGAAAAAACATGCAGCCATCTAATTAATTGGAGAAATTGTCTTTTTTGATCCTCAGCTTGTTAAGCTGAAATGTGCATAAATGTGTGCCTTATTGCTCCCCCATCTTCTTACAAGTTTTACCCCTTTTCTTAATCAACAAAGGCAAACTAAAACAAGCTATTCATACTTGCGGTCTTAATTCTTTAACTGGTGCATGTAACTTTGAAATGCACCAACATATACTCGATAAGTGTGCAGAAAAGGAAAACAAAGAAGTGACCACCAAAAATATTTACATCTATCTTCATCCACCAAATACCAATGGGTTAAGCAGTATTAAAAAATAATGGATGCTAACTTCAGAAATAACATGAAAGACTGATGAACTCATAGCAACAAATATGTGCGTGCATGTATACACAGAAAATAGAGAACACTACAGTAATAAAAACCACTCATCGAACTCTATAACTAAATGAATAGCTGCAAACAATCCTAATCACAAATATCATGGTAAGCACAAGAGATCCCCAAACACAAAAATTATAATTTGCTAGAACATGCCTGGTCAATCAATAACTATTAACAATATCATAATCCTTTATTTGTTTGAAATCAGCACTTAATTTAGATTTTCAAAAGAGCTCGCAATATCCGCTGCTAATTCCATAAAAGGCAATCCAAAAACTATGCTAAAGTACAATTATCAACTGAAATCCGTATGAGAAAACTTATTCTAACTATAGTGGACAAACTATATATAACCATTCTGACCGAGTAAGAGTATTTTACAGTATAAAAGAAATATTTCTACACTCCTCGTGATCTCTTTCAGAAGCAGAACAATAAGAGACAAAAGCCTAATTAATATAATACTTCACAAGCAAGTAATGAAAGTAGCCAAACATCACACAGTGAATGGAAAAAGAGAAAAAGCTCCAATGAGATTTTGTATTTAGCATATAAAAATGAATATGGATGACAATTCGTGACAAAACAGGTCATGACATAGATCTTTTCTTAATAACATTTATTTAAAAAAAAAGTTGCATTAATAAATCACAGAACAGCTCTTACCCCGGATGGGTTGCCTCTTGTTGACGCTGTAACCACCAACATAACCAGGAGCACTTTTAGCAGAAGCACCTGAAGCAGCACCATCGAGTCCGTAACCAAATGGACCAGAACTCTCTCTTTCAGAATTTGATGAGCGCCATGTGGGATCCTCATAAACTGAACCAGTAGTATAAAAATCAGAAAAAGCCCCATCAAAACCACCATTTGATGCAGTAAATGAAGATGTTGATGCCATGTTTGTGCTACTGTTTCTGCCATAACCTACTGTTCCCAAACCATAATTATTTTCACCAGATCCATAACCATGATTTCCACTATTGTGGAGAACATTGTTCCCTCCACCTTGGGCTGTAATTGTTGAAGAACCCCAATTAACTCCAGCATTGTTATAGGTGCTTCCTCCAATGGTCCCACTTCCTGACCCCATGTATGCACTGGAACTAGAAGAATTTAATCCATAATTAAGTGCCCCATTCCCCCCATTTCCCCACAAATTCCGGGTCATGGAGCTGAAAAAGGAGTCATTTCCACCATTACTGCCATCATACCCAATAGGATTTCCAAATCTGTTTGAGTTGCTCATGTAATAAGGGTCCAATCCCCTTCCATGGCTGAGATTACTGTTGAAGTTTGCACTGCCTCCATAACCTGTCCCCAACCCAGGCTCAAAATTCATCCCCATGCCATAACCAGAGCCAAAAGGAGGAAACCCAGTTCGAGCACCAGAAACCGGACTGAACCTACCAAGACCATAGCCTCCAACTGTACTTGGAGTATATCCCTGAGTGTAGCCATTGAAGAAGCTGTTGACCCTGTTCAGACCATAATTGTATCCACCAAGTGGACTGCGACTAGGACCAGGTGACAACTCCTTTGGCACTGCACGCTTGACCTCAACCATCTTATCATTCAGTTCATGAAATGTCTTAAGCAAAGCCTTGTCCACTGCTTCCTCTGAATCATAAGTGATGAATCCAAACCCTCTTGGCCTTTGGGTATTATGATCATACATTACCACAACATCTGTGATTGTTCCAAACTGTTCAAAATACTTCTTGAAGTCATTCTCTGTGACAGTGGATGCTAAACCTCCAACAAAAATCTTTCTCGTACGTCCTTGACCTGGAGAACCATGAATACTGCCACTACTTCTGCTCAAAATGTTCTGATCATCTCTAGGAACAGCTTTTTTTGCCTCAACCTAAGGATAGAGAATGCAGTTAAGTAAAACAAAATTTAAACAGCCCATGCTTCAGCAATTCTTTCATCAGCTTAGAAAAAAAGAGCTTAACATTAAAAAGAGCAATATCACAAGGAAGCTAAATGAGAAAGAAGAGAACAGATTACATAATTTATAATTAGCTTAACTTAAAAGTTAGTTTAACATAGAACCAGAATAAAACAAATTCCACTGAGAATGACTTTGAATTCAAGCTTCTGAAAAAGAAATGCAGTTTTGTTGGGAGCAATTCAGGAAGTAAAAAAGAAAAAAAGGGAGAGAGAGAGAGAGAGAGAGCATAGATGATGAATAGATAAGCATGAGAGGTTGAAAACTGACCATCCTTCCATCGATGTTATGCTTTTCCTTTATAACTCTATCAGCAGCAGATGGGTCAGCAAAAACTACAAAACCGAAACCACGGGCACGACCGGTGGTACGGTCCTTCATGATTACAGCTTCTACCACCTCTCCATAAGCACTGAAATATTCCTTAAGACGCTCCTCATTTGTGTCCCATGATATTCCTCCAATGAACAACTTCCCATTATCAGATTGCATTTTGTCTGCCCACCAAAATACTTTATCAATCCAAGCTCAATAAAATTCACGAGTCCAAATCAAAATGGTTTCATTTGGAAATTTATAATGAAAGATGAAAACTTTTTTTTCAAAACAAAAATCGAATTTAATAGAAAATATATACGGCTTGTGATGGATCCAATCCTCAGTATATAATTCTACAGAATTCACATCATTCAATTTATTAAAGCACAATTAGATTCAAACAACCAAGCAAGCAAATCTTACAGTAACAAATATAACTTCAATGAAAATTTCTCCTCCATCAGAGTTTCCGGGTCACTGAAATGGAATGTGATAAAACTAACACCGAACAAGATAAACAATACCTTGTCTGAATAACAATGGCAAATCCCAAAAATTCTAGTCCGATGAAAAGCAAGTATTCTGAGCTTCAATTTACTAATAATGGATCCTTCGCCAAGCAAATACTCGACCCAGAATTAAGTATGCCTTTAAAAAAAAAAGAGAAACGCGTCCAATAAGAAATCAACTAAGATCCAAAACTAAAACCAATTTCACAAAGATTTAAAAAACAAAAAATAAATCCATATTCTGACAAAACCCACCGATTCAGAAACCCAGATGCTTAATCTAGCGATAGACTAAGATCTGAGAGGAGGCACGGTAAGGATAAGAACAGAGGGAATGTTCAACCTCCTCTATATGTGCCCGTCCACCCCTTCTTTGTTCTTACAATTTTTGTGAAGTGATTACGAAAAAATGTAAATTCAGTTACCAAACAGATTGTAAAAGATGAAAATGTATATTGTAGAGAAGGAAACAAAGTCATAGAACAAGAAAAGAAAAGAAAAAATAAAAAAATTGAGAAGGTTAGTACGTATTGGGGTGGGAATTATATAGAGTTGGGAATGCAAGATTAAAATTTATTTATTCTACCTGGTCTTTTGGGTTATCTCAATTATAAAAATTAAGACAAAAAAGTACTCTCTTAAGTTTTTTTCTTTTTCTTATGTCTGTAACAACAAAACTTAATTTTAAATTTATGAAAATGTTTGAAAATATTATCTACTCATTGTAATATAATTCAGATTTTATTTATAAATTAACCACAATTATTTTCATATTTAGTATTTTTAATTTAATATTTAATATAAAATTAATGTCATTATATATATAAAGAGTGTTTATTCTGATTCAAATTATTTGAATTTAATGCATTGTGTTTATGGGTTAAAAAATTCTAACTTGATTAACTCACCAACTTAAGTAATTAGTTCAATGAGAAGCTAAATAACCCATTTGGAAAAGACATATTTAATTAAAAATCAACAATGAGAGAAACAATGAAAAAGTTAACAAAATAAAATTATTTAATAATATTATAATGTTAATCAAAATGTTAATATTAACTAAATTAATAAATAGAAAAATACCAACTGATATTTTAAAAATAAAATAAAAGATAAAATAAAATAAAATTTATATTATAATATTTTTTTAAACAAATAGTAACTTAAAAAATATACATGATATAATCGAGGATAAATAGATAATCATTTTCTGAGTTTTAAAATTAAAATTGTATTAATTTATAATAATTTATAATTAAATTCATATATTATTGAAAATATTAAACAATATATTTTAAAAGAAATATTACATTTTAAAATTTAGAGTTTTTTTAGAAAAATTATGTATTCTATTAAATATTTTTTATATATATTATACTAATTCATAAAATATTATAACTTAGTTTATATGTCATTATAAATCTCTTAATTTCTAGTTTCTAAGAAATTTTTAGATTTATGATTTTAAGTTTTCTATATAAAATAATGTATATTTTATTAATAATTTTTTAGATTCATAAGAATATTTTTTCTCATTTTAAAATATAAATTGTACTAATTCAAATAAATTTATGAATTATTTCATATAACATTAAAAAGTTTTAGAAGTCTAGGTTTTGATAAATTTAGAGTTTTTTATATAAATTTATTCACACTTTACTAATTATTGTTTATATGTAGAAAAGTATTTTTTTTACTAATTTTAAAACTATAAATTATACTAATTCATAAAATTTTATATATCATTAGAAAGTTATAGAAATTTAACTTTTAATAAATTTTACGATTTGTGATTTTTATAAAAAATTATGTTCATTTTATTAATGATTGTTCAAATTCAATAGATTTTTTTTACTCATTTCTAAAATATAAATTGTACTACTTCACACAATATTATGAATAATTTCATATATCATTATAAAGTTTTAAAATTATAGTTTCTAAAACAATAACGGTTTATGATTTTGAGTTTTTTATAGAAATTTATACTCTTTTTATTAAAATTTATTTAGATTTTATGAACATTATCAACTCATTTTTTTAAATATAATTAGTATTAATTTTATATACTAACTTTAATTTATTAGATCAAATAACTTTTTTTTAATATTTTAAAATTAAAATTTTAATTTTAAAACTCAAGTATTAAAAATTAAAATTTAAAATAATTATTAAACATGATTCAAAGGTTTAAAATAATTTAAATAAGTTAAAAAAAAATTCAAGTCAATTCAATTCATATATAAATGAAATAAGTTATAATTCATTTAAGATAAATTTAATTTAAATAAAGTGAATCAAGCAAACTTATTTTATACTTATAAATTAATATATATATATATATATATATATATAACAACCCAAAAATAATTGAAGATGTCTTTTTTCTTTTCTTCTTTTACACTATAATAATGATAAATGTAAAGCATTGCTTATCTTCTATTCATTGATAATACTTAATGTATATATATATATATATATATATATATATATATATATATATATATATATATTTATTTGTTTTCAAAAAAGAAAAAGATAAAACATTGGTGAAGGGCTATGTGTAATATGAGTAGGTAAAAAAGAAAAGTAATATGAGGATGATGGATTGAATTTAAGCCAGCTGATTTCATCTTGAACATACACAAAACAATGTTAAGCCTTGTTGGATCACTTATGAACAGCTAGGATCTTTGTGGATTTCTTGACTTTTGTTGGCTGAGTAACTTAAATCTACCCGTAAAGTAAACGACATTTTGGGTTTTGTTTTGGGATGGAAGAAACTTTTGCAATGAATAATTGTTTTTAGAATATAAAATTTCGTTAACTAAAAATTAAAATGTATAACTTATAAAATTTGTAAACTAGTTTATTTAAGTATATATAATTATAAAAATATATTAGTAATTAATTAAAATATAAAAAATATATTAATAATTATAATTATTAAATCAAAACTAAATTTTTTTAAACAATAAATGTTGTTTATGTTTTTTTTTTCTTTTTTTTTTGTTGAGAAATTTTATGTTTGTATTAAAATTATTAAAATGATTTTGATCGATTTGTAGTGTAAATTTGTTTTTGAGACATTTCATTAATTTGGTAATGATTCTCATCTAGATAAAGATTGTGGTGTATTTATATAATTTTTTTATACAAAATATATTTATTTAATTAAAAATTATATATTCAATAACAAATTCCTATAAAGTTTAGGCATAAAAAAAACCAATAATATGCTTCAGATAATCGAGGTTAATTATTCACAAAATATGATTAGGTTTCCTTTATTTACAATTTATATTTTTTTTTTCTACGTTGATTTGGTCAATTAAAAAGTGTTTGGTGTCATTTGCTGTATATTTCACATTGTAGCGACTAAATGTGAAAAGATACAAACAGAACTTATGCAGTGGTAAATAAATTAAATAGAGTTTTTTCCTATTGAATTTTGAAATTTGTTATAATATACAGTAAGTTATATATATATTGATGATATTTTGTTATATTTTTAAAATTTAATGATATAAATGTAATAAAAAAAATCGATAATATTTTTATAACAATCGTGAAGTTTAATGATATAGAAATAATAAATTAAAATTTAATGATATTTTTATAAAAAATTTAAAAATTACATGATAAAAAAACTACTTACTTTGCTAATTATGATGGAAATATTAAGGGTAGGCAACCTGATTGTATGAGTTTTGTTGCCGAGAGCCCTAGACGACTCTATTATTAGGGCCAGTGATGATCGGTGGTGGTAATAGATGTTGTGAACGGAAGTAATAAATAACGATATATGAATATATCAAAACGATAAAATGAACGCACAAAATTTACTTGGTTCGACAATTCACCTAGATCTACGGGAGGCAGCATATATTATTTGAACTGAGTAGGAAATATTCAGAATACAGATACACATTTTCTCACTAATAATATCTCTCAAATGTTTCCCCAAATCACATAAAACTTCAAACTCACAAGTATTTTCTCTCTTTGAGTTTGCTTATGCTCTCTCTGATTTTTGGCTTGTTCTTCAATGCATGAACTCTTCCCTATTTAAAGATGAAGCAAGACTCTTTTTTCCTAAAATTGTGCCATAATTTAAGCCTTAAATTAGGCCATTAATTTCCTTAAATCATGCCACAAATTAGGCCATTAATTTCCCTAAATTATGCCACTAATTTGTTACTTTTAGAGCCAACATTCAACAATCTCCACCTTGGTGAAAAATTTCATAACGATGCCTTCAAATGCGCCCTAGGCGCTCTAAGCTTGAGAGATGTTGATCAAGTTCAAGCAGTGTTGAAACTTGATCCCTGTAACCACCTTTGTAAGCATATCTACAGGGTTATCTGCAGTTCTAACTTTCTGGAGTATAACATTCCCTTCATTGACGATTTCCCGAACAAAATGAAATCGAACATCGATGTGCTTGGTACGACCATGATGAACTTGGTTCTTTGCCAAACAAATGGCATTCTGGCTGTCGCAAAAAACCTACACGTTCTTCTAAACAATACCCAAATCCTTGGTCAACCCGAGAAGCCATATAGTTTCTTTGAATGCTTCTGTTACAGCCATATACTCTGCCTCTATAGTAGACAAAGCTACAATTGATTGCAATGTTGATCTCCAACAAACTGGTCCTCCTGCCATTGTGAACACATAACCAGTTGTAGATCGACGCTTATCCAAATCTCTAGCATAGTCAGAATCCACATATCCTACTAAGTGTTTGCCTTCAATCTTGTCTCTCTCGAACTTCAAACCAATATCCACAGTACCATAGATGTATTGTAGAATCCACTTCACTGCTTGCCAATGTCTTTTACCCGAATTATGCATGTACCGACTCACCATACTAACAACGTGGGAAATATCAAGTCTGGTGCAAACCATTGCATACATCAAGGCACCAACGGCATTTGCATATGGAACACGTTCCATTTGCTTCTTCTCATCGATGGTGCTAGGTGACATCAATGCACTAACCTGAAAGTGAAGAGCAAGCAGTGTACTTACTGGTTTGGTTTTTTCATCAATGTCAAACTTTTGTAGTACTTTCTTTAGATATTGAGTTTGTGTCAGACAGACTATGCTTGCAACTCTATCTCTTGTGATTTCCATCCCAAGAATTTTCTTAGCTTCTCCAAGATCTTTCATTTCAAATTCTGAACTCAATAGAGCCTTTAATCTGTCGATCTCCACCTTGCTCTTAGATGCAATCAACATATCATCAACATATAAGAGAAAATAAATGAAGATACCGTCTTGGATTTTCCGAAAGTATACACAGTGATCAAACTGGTTGCGTGTGTACTTCTGCTCTCTAATGAAGCTATCAAAGCGCTTGTACTATTGTCGCGGTGATTGCTTCAAACCGTAAATTGACTTGCCCAGCTTACAAGTCCAATTCTCTCATCCTGGAATTTTGAAGCCATCTGGTTGAGACATGTAGATTTCTTCGTTCAAAGTACCATGGAGAAAAGTTGTTTTGACATCGAGTTGAGCTAACTCGAGATCAAACTGTGCTACCAAAGCCAATAGTATTCGAATAGATGAATGCTTAACAATAGGTGAGAATACCTCATTGTAGTCTATTCCTTCTTTCTGAGCATAGCCTTTTGCTACCAGTCTGGCTTTGTATCTAATGTTGTCTTTACCAAGAGCACCTTCCTTCTTGGCATAGACCCATTTGCAACCAATAGTTTTCTTTCCTTTGGGAAGTTGAACCAACTCCCAAGTCTGATTCTGATGTAGAGACTTCATCTCTTCATCCATTGCCATCTTCCACTTCATACTGTCAACTCTTTGCAAGGCTTCTCTGTAAGTACATGGGACATCATCATCAATTACTGAAAGTACAAATGCTACCATGTTTGTGTATTTGGTAGGCTTCCTAATCTCCCTTTCTCGATCGAGTAGTGGTAATAGATTATGGCTGCTGATTAATTGGTGGTGATGGTGAGAGAACCTCCACCTCAACTGAGATCTCTTCTTGATCATCAATTTCATCTTCACCACAATTGGTAGTCGGTGCAATCTTTTCTGGATCTTCTGGAGTCTCAAGCATCACCTTAGAAAGAGTATTTGGATTTTCATTCTCTTTCTCTAAATTTGTCTGTCTTAGCATAACAGACTCGTCGAATGTAACATCTCGACTTAAGACGATCTTCTTGGATTCACCACACCAAAGTCAAAATCCTTTAACTCCTTCCTTAAAGCCCAAGAAAATAGCTTTCTTTGCTCTAGGATCCAGTTTGGATTTACTAACATGAAAATATGCTAGACATCCAAATATTCGCAATGAATCATAATCAGTAGTAGTTTGTCCAGAATATACCTCTTTAGGAGTTTTCCCATCTAATGCAGTCGCAGGAAGTCTGTTGACTATATGAGTTGCATATGACAAAGCCTCAGCCCAAAATGCCTTGCTCAATTTGGATTGAGATAGCATACATTGAACTTTCTCAACCAAAGTTTGATTCATTCGTTCTGCAACTCCATTCTGCTGTGGTGTACGAGGAACAGAAAAATGTCTGATTATCCCTTCATCTTGACAAACTTTGATGAAGGGATCTGATTTGTACTCGCCACCATTATCAAATCTAAGCCTCTTAATTTTCCTGCCTGTCTGAGTCTCGATCATTTTCTTCCATTTAAGAAAGATATCCATAACTTCATCTTTGTGACTCATAGTGTATATCCAGACATATCTAGAGAAATCATCAATAAAAGTCACAAATCAGTGTTTACCTCCAAGTGAAGCATTCTTTGAAGGTCCACAGACATCCGTGTGAATATAATCAAGAGATCTCTTAGTACGATGAATGGCAGTGCCGAACTTGACTCTTGTTTGTTTTCCCATTACACAATGCTCGCAGAAATCAAACTTTCCAGTCTTGGTACCTTTCAAAAGACCTTGCTTCATTAAGCCTTGCAAAACCTTTTCACCGACATACCCTAAGCGCATGTGCCACAGGCGGGAAGAATCATTTGCCTTTTCTTCAGACCTACTTGAGACAGATGCTCTTCCTGTAACTGTACTCCCATCTAAGAATATAAGTTCGCCTTCCGAGTACCCTTCATTGCTACAAATGCACCTCGTACAACTTTCAAGACTCCATTTTCCAATGTTACCTTGTAACCATCAGAATCTAGAATACCTAAAAAAATAAGGTTTTTCTTTAGGTCAAGAATATACCTTACATTTGTAAGTCGTCTGATTGTACCATCGTGCATCTTTAGTCGTACTGTTCCGATCCTTTTGTCTGACAGGTATTGTCGTTGCCCATAAGCACAACTCCTCCATTGAGCTCTTCAAAACTCGAAAACCAATGTCTATTTGGACACATATGATAAGAACATCCAGAATCAAGGATCCACTCATCTGAGTAGGTTTTTGATGATGAAATTGAAAAGGTTGATTCTTCATCTTCATCGGCCCTTTGTGCAACATTTGCATTTGACTTGTCCTTGTTTGGACAATCTTTCTTCCAGTGCCCTTTCTGGTGACAATAGGCACACTCGTCCTTAGCAGGACGTCTTCTGGATGACTCTCCTCTGGACTTTGATCTGGATTGCTCCCTATTATTTGATCCGCCAGATTTTTTGTTGTTAGTTCTACCTCTGGATGCCATCAATGCTTCTGATATTGAGTCTCTATGATCATGTTGATCCTTCTTCCGGTACTCGCTATTTACCAAAACATTTGAAACATCTACGAACTTAACCTCATCCTTTCCATATAACAAGGTTGTGGTTAAATGCTCATAGCTCTCAGGTAATGAATTCAATAACAACAAACTTTATCTTCATCGATAATTTCAACATCTAAATTTTGCAGATTGGTCAAAATTTTATTGAAATTATCTAAGTGCTCAATCATAAGGGTACCTTTCTTGTATTGGAAACGGAAAAGTTTTTTCTTCAAGTAGAGTCTGTTCTCAATACTTTTCGTCATGTACTTGTCCTCTAGTTTCTTCCAAAGAACTGTGGCTACCCACAACAATAGATGGGAAGGGATCGGGGATTTTCTTTCTAACATTTCAATGATCATTAATGAAAAATAGTACATAACTTGTGTGATGGAGGCTACAGTGATCACGACAAGAGCAAGTGATAATACTGCTTGGGTTTATTGTCCATACGGCTTTGGTTTCATCAAGGCACGTGACAGTGGTGACAGATTAGTAGCGATATAAGGATGATATTTTTTCTTTCCAACATTTGAAGTGCACACTATGGAATTTGATGGGATTAAACGCTTTCTAAGTTCCTTTTTTAGCAAAAGGGTATATTTAGTATTCTTTTTAATGGGTATTTTAGTATCTTTTTATTATAATATGGATAATTTGGTCTAAATGGTTATTTTGTAAATAATCAAAAAACACATTAAGTTAAACTCCAATTCTCCACTCATTAAATTTTCTTCCCACCTCCGACTCTATTAATTATATATAAATAATTAGATTTTTTATCACTAAATTTTAAGTTGTTATAAAATATCATCGAATTTTAACTTATTATTTTCATATCATTAAATTTTATAATTATTGTAAAAATATTATTAATATTTATTTATTAATTACATAATATTAAAATTTATAAAATGTTAAAAAAATATCATCAATATCAATCACTTAACATGAGTTAACGAAAAATTAAATATAAATCGATAATTTTTTTTGTTACATTAATAAAGTTGAATCGTATGAAAGTAAAAAAATATTTTATTTTTATAATGTTTATAAATTTTAATAATATACGAGTAATAAATTAAAGTTACATATTTATTTTACAAATAATCTCGTGTTAAAAAAATACATTTACTTAATTTAGTTTGGTTTCTCTCACGTCACCTCTATTCCCTTCTTTCTTTTTATTTTTCTTTATTATCTCTCTTCCTCTCGTTACTTTCTCTCTCACTCACTCTATTTTTCTCCTATTTTTTCCTTTATTTTGTAGAAGCGAAAAAACCATTAATGATGGAGGATGGAGAAGGAAATTTTGGGCTTTATTTTACTATGCAATTGGTTGTGTTATTTATTTGTTTAAACTGTCATGGTAGCTACAAAAAGTGGCTCTGATTTTTTTTTTGGGGGGTATTTAATTTCTAGCTTCACATAATCTATAAGTTGTAATGGATCTGTTTCGTTTAATCTAATGCAATATTTCAACATAAAAAAAAAAACTAGAAGACATAATTATTCAGATAAAATTGAGAATGAGAAATACATAATCCCCAAAACTTGTTTGGATTTGTTCATAAAATATATCTAACAAAGCTTGCTTATCATTATAACATTGTTTGATTTAGGAGGGTGAAGATCATGTATTTTATCATTACACAATTTGATTTAAGGATTTATTTTCTAAATAACAGTTTTTGTCCTCTAACTTATATTATAAAACAAACACATAAAATACATAGGACACAATAATTTATAATAAATATACGAAAATTGATGTATAAATATATATATATATATATATAAAATAACACCGATCAGAAATATGTTAGAGTCTCAATTCAATCCAGAAACGTTCATAAAACCATATGAACTCATAATTTAAATGCAGCGGAAACAAAATTGGATTGAAAACATACCTCCCGCCATTGATCAATTTTTCAAGCACTTACACGGAATTCCAATGGATTTTCTCGTTTCGATGTTTTCACCGGTTTCTCACACTTATTCTCTGTATTGATGGTGTATCCGAATTGTTATGCAGCTTAATAAGTGAGAGGACCCGAGACTTTATTAAGGTTCTTCCATCAAGAACCTTGTTCGGTTTCTCGAATCGACGCATTTGCCGATTTTAAACCGAATCATTACCATACGCTCACTAACGTTGCACCACTTTGATTTACATTCTCCCACTTGGTGCAAACGCAGCGAAATTTTCGAGTAACAAAACACATGAATCATATCGATAGATCCTCAAGGGCAGTATTATCTTCCATGTATTACAATGTATTTAGTTTCTCAAGTACTATACTTTACGTGGTAACTAAACTTAATGAATAAATCCTATATTTATTCTTGGTCCAATAAAAGATATATTTTTCTCAAATAAATTAAGGTGCACATGAATATGAGAAAATATCACAATATATAAGAGTTTCATTAATAAATTGTATATATACATTTACAAAGTGAACCAATTCCTCATTTTCTACATGATCCTTGAATTTCATTGGTGGTATGCCTTTAGTCAAAGGATCAAGAATCATCAACTCAATGCTTACGTGCTCAATGACCACTTTCTTTTCCTTAACACGCTCTCTTATGGCTAAGTACTTAATGTCGACAGGCTTACTACGACTACCACTTTTGTTGTTCTTAACCATAAATACAAAGAACCGAGTTGTCACAAGATAATCTTAATGGCCTAGAAATGAGTCAACTACTCTAAGCCCTAGAAATGAAACTCTTAACCATACACCATGCGATGTGGCCTCAAAACATGATACGAATCGCCTCCATGTATGAAGTAAAGCCAAGGACCTGCCGCACTCCTCCAAGACACACTTCCACTGGCAAGCATGAAATGTAACAGATGTTGATTTTCGTGGAATCAATACAACAAGAAAGTCCGGTGACGGAAAGCAGCTTACTTCCAATTCATCGGTTCGTCTATACGAAAGCATATAATCCTTGGTTCCTCAGGGTACCTCATCACTTTCTTTGCAGCCTTTCAATGGTCAACACCGGGATTACTCGATATCTCCCTAAGTATCCCAACAAATGCAATGTCGTCTCGGCACTAGCATACATCAAAGAGCTTCCAACAATCAAGCATATGGAATGGTTTTCATTTGTTCTCTTTCAAAATCATTCTTTCGGGTATCGTCCAAATTGAACTTATCACCCTTCACAATGGGAGCAACACTTGCGAACAATCCTTCATCCGAAATCTCTAAAACTTTGTTGATATAGGTTTCTTGAGATAAACCCAAGACACCTCGAAGTCTATCTCTATGGATCTTAATGCCAATGACATAAGATGTCTCACCCATATCCTTCATATCAAAATTTTTAGAGAGGAATTGTTTTACCTCGTGTAGCAAACCCCTATCATTGGTTGCAAGCAAAATATCATCCACATATAGCACCAAGAAACAAATCTTACTACCACTAACTTTCTGGTATATACATTGATCCATAACGTTCTCTTCAAAACCAAATGAAGTGATGACGTTATGGAATTTCAAATACCATTGACTCGGAAGCTCGCTTAATCCATATATGGATTTATTAAGCTTACAAACCAAATGCTCACCATCACTAGAGAAGAATCCTTCAGGTTGTTTCATATAAACCTCTTCCTCTAGGTTACCATTAAGAAAAGTCGCTTTTCACATCCATTTGTTGCAAATCCAAATCAAATGGGCAACCAATGCCATGACCACACCTAAGTGAATCTTTCTTAGATACAGGAGAAAATGTCTCCGTAGATTCCATTCCTTTTCGAGTGAATCCTTTTGGCAACGAGTCTTGCCTTTATGTCTTCAATGTTGCCTTTGAGTCTTTCTTTGTTTTGAAGACCCATTTACATCCAATGGCTTTCACACCATCGTGCAACTTGACGAGATCCCGCACTGCTAGACACCATAGAATCCATCTCTTCTTTCATGGCATTGTACCACAAGTTTGAAACCTCGTAACTCACGGCCTGTGGAAAACGCCTCAGGATCATTTTCGCTTCCAACATTATAGTCACATTCTTGTAGATACACAAACATAATCATTAGAATCGCCGATTTCTCTTACTCTAGTAGATCTTCTTAATGTTGCATCAACATTCTTCCGGCGAGCAAGATCATGTTGTTCAACCGGTTGTTCAATGTTTGTAGGCATCTCGTTGAACTTCAACATCTACCGGATCAGGATCAATAGCTGTGGTACTTCTAAGATCGGGTTCTTCAACATGCATTTGTACTTGAGGCATGTTGTTAACAATAACGATCAATCCATTACCAAAGGGCATATTGAGCATCCGAATGATCTTTCTCGTAACCAATGCTCGGGATCGATCGCCCCACTAATCATAATTCTCAAGAAATTTTGCATTTCTTGATTCCACAAACCTAGTGTTGTGAGATGGACAAAGAAAATCTATAACCTTTAGACTGCTCGCATATCCAATGAAATACCCACTAATGGTCCTGTCCACTTTTTCTCAGGATTATAAATCCTTACTCAGACGGCATCCCCAAACGCCAAGATATGTTGTAAACTCGGTTTCCAACCTTTCCATAATTCAAATGGTGTCTTTGAGACAGCCTTGGTTGGAACTCGGTTTAATATATACACGTACTGCCTTTTAAAGCTTCAATCCACAAGGATTTAGGAAGATTGGAGTTGCTAAGCATACTCCATAGACCATGTCCAAAAGTGTTCGGTTTCTTCTTTCGCTATACCATTCGGGTCCGCGAACTGCATGTGTATTGGGCAACTATCCCACGTGTTCGAAGAAACTTAGCAAACTGGACTGTGCGTCATTCATTCTGTATCTACCATAATATTCACCACCTCTATCCGATCTCACAATCTTTATTTGCTTTCCACATTGCTTTCTCTACTTCAACCTTAAAGCTTTCAAGGCATCCAATGCTTCGTTCTTATTATGAAGCATATAGAGATACATATATCGAGAAAAATCATCAATAAAGGTGATAAAATAATTCTGACTAATGTCCACGTCTGGACAACATATATCCGTATGTATGATTTCTAATATGTTTGAACTCCTATTGGCACCTTTCTTTGACTTGTTAGTCCGCTTCCACTGTACTCCACATGTCAAAATCAGTAAAATCTAGAGTACTAAGTACCCCATCTTTCACTAATCTTTTAATTCTTTCTATGAGATATGTCCTAATCTCCTATGCCATAACGTAGAAGAGTCATCACACAATACACCTTTTAGTGCCACTTGAATACGACATAACATGAGTGGCATTATTTCCGAAATTAATGCAAAGAAAGACCATCGTAAAAATACCATTCCCAACACAATCAGATTTATTAAATAAATTGAAAGATGTTTCAAAAGTGAAAGGAATAACCATAAGGTACAAGTCTTGAATTGAAATCAAGTTTCTAGAGAAACTTGGAACATAAAAGGTCTTTTCTAATTTTAAAATAAAACCACTACTTAAAATCAAACTACATGTCCCTATTCTCCACACGCGAGCCCATCTTGTTACTCTGATAAGATGTATTGCCACTTCCCACCTGGCTTCCTTAGATTTTGCATACCCAGAAGGAGTTCGCAACATGGATTGTAGATCCGTAATCAATCCACCAGGTGTTAATATTAACATTAACCATATTAGATTCATAACAAACAAACGAGGTTGGATTACCTTTATTCTCAAGCCATTTCTCGAATCGATACAATCCTTCTTCACGATGTCCTTCTTTTACAAAAGAAACACTTGGATTCTTTCTTAATATCAGCTCGAGGTGGAATTATCCCTTTTCCTTTATGCTTGTATTGAGATTTTCCTTTCTGCACGTTGTAGCCAACATTGCACTTTCACCAAATTCCATAGCAAGTCTCCCTTCTCTTGAACACACATGGTCATTAGTTCATTGATTGACCATTTATCTTTACGTGTATTGTACGAGATTTTGAATGGCCCGCATCGACGCGGGAGAGTGTTAAGAATATAGTGCACCAGAAGGATTCCGACATTTCAACCTCGAGATGCTTAAGTCGAGCCGCAATGTCCCTTATTTGTACAATGTGCTCGCGCACACCTTTCACACCGCGAAGTCTTAAAGAAGAGAACTTCATAATAAGTGGTGCTTACTAAAGCCTTATCTCGAAGTGACGAATTGATCATTAATGGCCTTTAGCAAGTCTTCAACATTGGTATGCCGATCAATCGAACCACGAATACCAAGCAGAGATTTTAGTCTTAATAAACATCATACTAAGGCGATTAGATCGTTCCCATTGCTCATAAAGCATGATATTCTCCGGAGTACTCGGGTTTGAGTAATTTTAGGTGGTTCGCTTTTTCCTAATAGCATAATCAATATTCATCCACCCTAATTGAAGGAGAATTTTTTCTTTCCATATTTTATAGTTATCCTTTCAGCATCGGAATATCACAGCGGATATTAGAGAAATTTACAGGTTTGAGTAGTAAGCCGCAAAGATTATATGCTTATTAAAATTTGAGGCCTAAACTATAATCATTCTTTACCAATGTAAATCATGAATAATATGAATCTAGTGACATAAAACTTCACAAGGCTAAAGTTTTAATTCAATTAAATTCATCATAACTTTACGATAAAACTATCAAATTATGTTCCTTTTCCTAATCCCTGGGTAAATTAGAAAATATAATTTGATATTATATCCTAATTAATCACACAAAAATATAATAAAAATTCCATGTGATAAGATTTATTATATCACATATGATTAATTACAATTAATATTTATTTTCTAAATGTGATCCTAAATAAATTTTATTATAGTTTTAATTAATTAAAGATGACGTGGCTACTCCTAATTAATTAAACTATATGAATCACTTAAATATTAATTAAATCCTTATGTTCAATTATTGCATAAAACCATAAGCAATATTAATTTAATTTCAAATGTACAAATATTATTTATCTTAAATTATATATATGACAATAAATTATACAAGAAAAAATTAAATAATATAAGCACTAATTAAATCCATAAAAGCCATTAAAAAATTAGTTTCATTATGCATAAATTATTTAACTCAATTTTATATGTATAATTAATTACAAAATTTATACATATAAATACCCAAAGTAAATAATTTAAGCATAATGTATTTAAATAAAATTTTATTGTGTCCAAAAATTATTTAAATAAATATAACATGTATAATAAATATTATACATATGATAAACATAAATTATATTCGAAATTTATTTTTATTTTTATTAAAATGAAATTCCAAATACATATTTAAAATTAAGTTGGATACTAGGTACAATGCAAAAAATCGTTACATCCCAGTGGAAAGTATCACTTATACCAGCCAGTGAAGTCTGGGTTCAATTCCCAGTTAAAGCATTTTTTTGTTTTTTTTTTGTTTTAAACATTATATATATAAATATAAGTTTGATACAATAATAACCAAAATGTTTGTTGCAGCCCACTGGATAAGACGATTTAAAGTCTTACGCAGGACCTGTGTTCGAGTCCCCGAGAGCGTGTTGTTTTTTTTTTTTTTAATAAAACTTCATCTTCAACCTTCAAATGTCAACTTGACCTGCTTACCTTAATCTGATACCCGGCCATATCTTTCTATTCCGGCGACGGAATCCAGCGTTCTTTTTATCAAAATTCTTAGAATTCAATTTCCGAGTGATTCATAATATTAATTTTAAGTAAAAAATTCATTTTAAATAAAAAGTTAATTAATGAAGGAAATTAATACCCACGGCAAATTGGATTTATTTTCTTCATTGTTTTTCAAGTTTAATTTTACAGAATCATTCAAAAATCATTATTGAAACACTTTATAATTTTCATATGCATCAAAAACAATCAATACAAAAAATCCAAAATTTCAATTCTCGTGAAACAATAGAGAAAAACAGAATTGTTTTCAAATGGCTCTGATACCAAATGTTAGAGTCTCAATTCAATCCAGAAACGTTCATAAAACCATATGAACTCATAATTTAAATGCATGAAACAAAATTGGATTGAAAACATACCTCCCGCCATTGATCAATTTTCAAAGACTTACACGAGAATTCCAATGGATTTTCTGTTCGATACTTTCACTGGTTTCTCACACTTATTCTCTGCGTATTGATGATGTATCTGAATTGTTATGCAGTTAATAGTGAGAGGACCCGAGAATTTATTAAGGTTCTTCCATCAAGAACCTTGTTCGGTTTCGGAACCGACGTACGGTTCCGACGAAACCGAATCGTCACCACGGTTCACTAACGTTGCACCACTTTGATTTACAAAATATTCATCATTTTTTCTAACATATTCTCGTGACTTAATAAAAGAGATATAAAATCACCTACAACTACATCTCACAAAACATGTTCTCAATTAAGTGGAAAAGAGATTATTAAAGTTCTCATCAAGCCGTCCCAAAATGAGGGTAGTTTAATTAGTTTGATTGTTATCAAGAGATTATGAAAATGGAACACATCTAGATCAACTTTATTCAAGATTGTCATTGAACAATGCCATTCTGATCTCCAAGATCTCTTGTTGTGTATGGAACTTCCATTACTGCATTTATTGAATATTAAAGTTCACTTGAACTACTTTTGCTCTAATACCGTGACAATTTGTAAGAAAAGAATCAAAATGGCAAGGAATCAATTAGCAACAGCAAGAACTTCGAAGAATAATGAAGATGAACAAAAAGACTCAGATTGCATTCATTGCAGATCAGAGTTGTAATTATATTTCTTTAATACATTGACTTAACGAATAACAATAAACTTTATGCTATTTATAGACATTATTGTATCAAGAATATTAGTAACAGCTCATCTAGCAAACTTACATAACCACCTAATTGCACAAGGTACATTTATATTGTACACACATGACTAATCTAAATGGCCTATTAATACTTTCATGACAGCTTTGCTTCTCAAGCAACTTCACTATCTGAAGTATCTACACTTTCACACACAGAACCATCCTTAGCTGAAATATCAACATTGCTACAACTTTCACCACCATTGTGATCACCAAGATCTCCAACTTTCTTTCATTTTTTTTTGCGTGTTAGCTAATTTCAGATTATATAGCAAAGGGTTTCTCCACAAATCAATGAATATTACTCACCATTTTTTTGAAGAAAAAAATGACCACACGGAGCTGTTATTTTCTTGATAAGTCTAGCATAAATGACACCCTAACAAGTATGGATATTACTCACCACAAATTCTTGGATACTAAACAACGTCACAAAGATTATCAATCCCTTGATAAGTTGCTTAAAGAGAAACAAAGAGCTAAAATGAGCTCTCAAATGATCTGAAAATTCAAACTTCATTTAAAATTATATTTTACAACAGCTGAGCTGCTCTTAATAGGATACAAACCAACTTTAAGCTCTACTACATCATAGTCCTTGATCTCATCCAAGGGTTGAAAATAAACACAGCCAAAAAATAGAAAAGATAACAGAAAATATTGACCAAAACATAGAAAAAATGGAACAACTGATCACAAAGGAATCCTATAAAATATTACATCTTAACCCTTGATTTCATCAAGGGCTGAAAAGAAAGCTGTCCAAAATTAGTCCAAATGACATTCCAAAATTAGAGCAAAATATGGAGAAGCTGAGAACAAAAGAAACCCTATAAAATATTACATCTTAACCCTTTGTTTCCATCTAAGGGATGAAAATGAAGCTGTCCAAAAAAGTCCAAATGACACAACAATGTGCTTAGTTTTATTTTGCCAATTTTGCCCTAATTTCCATCCTAAGATTGTCTCAATCCTTGTACTCCCAATTTAGATCCCCTTGATTATGCATGACCTCTTGAATGAGTCCATTTAAAACCTTTTCGAGTTGTGTCTTCTTAGATCTTGTGATTGATCCACTTGAAATTTGTAAAACTTGATGATTCTCATCGTTTAGTCTCTCAATGGTTTGTTGGATCTCACGTAAGAAACCAAAAACAAAAAATAGGAGGAAAAATAGAAAGAATAATGTCATTTACCATTGAAGCTTAGGCTAGAGCTACTCTACCAAATTGAAGGATGTATATTGATGACGTTTGAGTACCCACAACTTCTCCCAATTAAACGAGATCAACTCTTATCTTAATATTATATTGTTCCACAAGTAAACATTAATCTTATGGTTGTCATTCTTTCTTATACTAGCTTATAGTATTCAATATGCTTATAAAAGGGTTAGTCAAGCAACAACGACCTTTTTGGTCTCAAATCAAAATCTAACCGACATTTTCTCTCACATTATATAACAGTTTTTCAAGAGAAAAAAAAAGTGAAAAAATATAGTTATTTTTCATATATAATTTAATTTCATGACTGATTTTATTTCTAACATTATTTTTATAAATTCAACAACTGTTTATATTTTTATATTGGATAATTATAAATATATCATGTTTGATCCACATTTATTTTTAATATAAATTAATACGCATTCACTTATATAAAAATAAATAAATTTTTAGTTATTCACGCCATAAAATAAATTAAAAGATACATCTATTTTTAAGTAAATTTTAAAGTTTATTATATTTGTGTCAACTAATCCCGAAAAGAAAGGGATAAACATTTAGAAGTAAAGTCACTGAGGGTGTAAAATCTACTCAATGTCTAAATTAAATTTTTTTTATAAAGATAAACTAAATTAGTAATTAAAAGTAGGTGAAAGTACGTAAATTATAATTGTAAAGTTAGGCTATTTACTGGGATTGGAATGTGGCTAAGTAAATCAGGAAAAATATTCGTATATACCATACTATATTAAATAACATTAATACATTATAGGAGAATATTTTATGAATATGCATTCAAGTTCAAACTCATTCCTATCAACTGCCTATACTCTCTTAATTTCATCAGTCAAGGATGCATGATGAAGACTAATAAAAAAGTCACATGTACGTGAAGAAATTCCCTCTAACACATACACAGTTTTAACGTTATAAATATATAAGTTTTTAATGTATGAAAAATAGCTAGAGCGAGAAGTATAATTTCAATAATAAAATAGTCATTTTATTATGAACAATTAAACTAAAATATATCTCAATTAATTACCTAATTAATTATGCAGATGGGGATAGAGAGATTTGAATTAA
Organism: Hippophae gyantsensis; assembly: GCA_030763125.1. Classification (NCBI taxonomy): domain Eukaryota; kingdom Viridiplantae; phylum Streptophyta; class Magnoliopsida; order Rosales; family Elaeagnaceae; genus Hippophae; species Hippophae gyantsensis. The sequence goes on from CM061031.1 coordinate 9,639,714, forward strand.
CTCACTCACTCACTCGTAAAGAGAAACATCTATGCTTGGCCATATCGATCCACGTACTTGTTGCTTTTGTGGGTCGGACTTAGGTTTAGCTTGGATATTGGGTTTCAAGAGGTGATTGTTGAGTCCATCTGCTTACAAGCTGTCCTGCTAGCTAGTAAATGGATAGTCATATTTATTGTCTGCTGAAGGACACATAGTAAACGCTACGTACCAAGCTTCTAGTTAATCTAACTTTGTCTTGTTCTTGTTGTTTTCGTTTAAGGAGGACTAATTTGGCTGTGCTATACTCTTCTAATTTTTGTTAAAGATGTAACTGCTTTAAATTAATTTAATAAAGGTCTTTTATTAAATGTAATAATGAAGATTATAACTTATATATAAAAAAATAAAGTATTAAATAATGATACTTTCATTTTAGTTAAATATATTATTTTAGTAATTAAATTTTTAAAATAATAATAAAATTACAATAAGAATTTGTATTAAGATGACTGCTTGTACGTACCTTGTATAGCATAATAAGCTTTTCAACATTAAACATAATTATTACAATAAAATTTTGATAAATATTAATATTATAGGATAAAAAGATATTCTTATTATATCGATAAAAAATAATCTTAAATTTTTATTTTTATAAAAAAAATTTATACACATAAATAACATTAACTATTATAATTAACAAGAATCATACAATATATTATATTTAAGATTTGTTTTTCTCACAAAGTCGGCAAAAATTCATTAAGAAAAAGAACCAAAGAAAAATTCATTTAACAGCTGTCTAACAGATCACATAACATTCACCAAATTAAAGCTTGACGATATATATATGACTTGTCCAGGAGTTGCATGATGGAGTCTGTAATGTTCAATTTAATAGAGAAACAAAGGAATAAAAGCAACAAATTAAGATCAGAATCAAATCGGAGAAAATATGGAAAGGATGAAATACATTACATAACTCAAGAATATTTATTAGCAGAGCAAGCAAAGGCAAGAATATGAAGAGAATATAAAAGAGAAAATATGGAAAGGATGATATATATTAAATGAGCATTTGTTTTTTACATCTAACTTGTTGTCACACAACAATTTATGTATGTTCATTTATTGGCCAAGATAATAATTGAGTATCACATAGATTGTTATATTACACAACAAATTAAAATAAATAAATTTTATCATACTAAATTAGTATAAGCAATTATAATAAAGCATAATATTATTTGGTTGAAAATCTATTAAACAATGAATTATAATTGAGACATAAGTCATATAACAAAAAAGGTTAAATTTAATTCTCAAAAAATAAATACAATTTAAAATATAAGAAACCAAATAATCTTGTTAAAGTAAATATGATATAATTTTTTATCACATTTTTTTTAAAACAAATGTTATTTAATATGATTCAACCATAAGACTTAAACAAGAAGGAATAAATTTTAAGATGAACCACATACCATTCTTTATTATGTTTTGTTGATAAGTGCTTAAGTCTAAGATTCCCATTTGTGTAGATAGGAAAAGCAACCATTAGAGTAATCCAACACGTCCACCGTCAAGACTTCAAAACTTTATCAAGCACCTATAAAGTTGGTTGTCCCAAAAAGAAAATGCATTTCTTTAATTAAATAACCATCAAACCAAAATTCTAGTTCTTGAAATCATAGAAAGTAATATTACAATTTATTATTATTATTATTATTATTATTATTATTATTATAAAAATATAATTTATTTAAAAAATTATTTATCATAAATTATAAATAATATATCATAATATTATTGATAATTATAATATAACATGTAATATATCTTTATTTTAAATTTGAGACAAATAACATCCTATGATCTTGTTTATAAGTGTAGGATTTATGATGTATATCAATCTTATTACCACTAGTTTGATAAATACGTTAAATATTAAATAAAAAAATGAAGGGTAAAAGAGAGAGTAACACAGATGCGAAGGTGTACCACAGAACAGGGGAACAAAATGTCAAAACCTGATACCCACTCATCTACTTCCAAGTCGGACGGTGGGTTAATATTCTTTACTAAGATGTCTCTCTCTCTCTCTCTTGGTCTACTCTCTAAAGCTAGCTCTTTTAGCTGCCATTCGAGCTCCTAATCATCAGATTCCAGGGTTTATTACCCATATCACTGAATTCGAAGGTTTGTTTATCTTTATCGTTATCACTAATTTGTCTTATTTTTCCGAGTTTGAAACTTTGATGTTATCTCTAATTTGTCTTATTTTTCCAAGTTTGAAACTTTGATCTTAACTGATGTGCTTCTGATCTTTATTCAATTGGCCGCCTTCTATGAGGAAAGTATTGCAATTTGTGCCTATTATTTCTGTGTAACTGTGTTTTAACTATTTAGTGAAGGCCTGGAAAAGACAGAAATTTGGTACTTTTTTGGTTTCTGGAATTTTCGGCCTCTGAAAATCAGGCAATTCAATTCAATTATGTTCTCAAGTTTGTTGGTAAGTATGGTTCATTTAATTTAGTTGCTTGAATTTATTCTGAGCTCATCAGTAAACCTGATACCACTTCAGAATATTTGATAGTTTATACTGAATAAAGCCCATCGTGATTTCTACCTCTCTTTCCTCCACGAACATCTTCCTCCAACATTTATATACTTGATTTTGATTTTGCTGATTTTTCGTAATTCTTTTGGTAGATTTAAGTCAGGATTGAATTCTTTTAGGATTAAATTTGACATATGAATCTACATGAAATACATTGAAACAACGAGAAGAAATAGTTTGAAAATTCATTGAATTGGACCAATGAAATATTTGGGTTGCCTGTTAAGAGGGGCGTTTGAACCTGGCTTGCACACCAATCTTAAAAGGCATTTGGGTGGCCAACTGAATAGCCTTAAGGGCATTCACACCCTGTATGGACTACGGAGAACGTACTTTATAGTGTTGGATTAAAATAGATTGTAATAATTCAAAGCCTCTTCATACCTGGCTTTTCGAACAAGCTGAAAGGGAATTGGAAAAATTAAAAATGTCCCTTGACAATTTTTTTAAAATGCATTCTTGTGGTGTGTGGTCTTAGTGTACCAGAAGGTGTGATTGAAGATATTAAACATTTGGCTGGAGTGCAGAAAGTGCATGTTAGTTACACTTCTCAGGATTTAGGGACTCACATCCTAATTCTAGTCCCTGGGTCCATCCTGCCATGCATGCATGATGCATATTCCTTGATTTCTTGGTCTGTTTTCGATTTTTTTTACTGTTTATTAAATAATTCAGAATTAGAAAAAGAGGAAAAATGAGTTTATGTTTTACATGTAGGATTTTGATATGGAAAAAAGGCCAGATCTTCTGCAGGTTAGCGAAATAAAAAAGATACTAACCCAACCTTGAAAAACAGGCAGTTACATCCCTTGAATAATTGTTTATTTACATAAGATTTTGGCAAATACGTCCCTGAAATAGTTCCTTAAAGGGAAGAGTGTTTTTTTCCAACCTTGTGGGGTATTTTGTCATTTAAGTAAACTCATAAGGAGTTATTTGTAATTATCCCTGTCAATATGGATATGCAGAGAAAACATTGAAGTTGATGGTTTCTTTTTGATGTCAGTTTCTTGTTAGGGTTAAATATACAGAATTTTGTTAAAATTTTTGGGGTTAATATGAAAAGAATTGGCATCGTTTGATCGTTGACGTACTAGGTAATTTTACTAATTAGATGGAAAATAATTTTTATTTTGACTATTAATTATTTTCCTGTTTGTGTTGTAAACTTAAGAAAATGTGTTTGTTTATGTTGTTCTTAGTAGTTTTACTACTGGTTGTGGTAGCACAACCATTAGAGGAATATTAAAATTGGAAAGATATGAAATGATTACGTGCAAACTTTGCTAATTGACTTGTTGCCAACATGTTCTGCTCATTGCTAACATGTTGTGCCTATTTTTCAGCAGTTTTTTTGTCTCCCTGATGTATTTGGCTCAAGATCAACGTTAAATTTTCAGGCTGCTGAACTTTTTATTCATGCTGAGGGTTAGCAAGTTTTGAGTTGTAGCCATGTTCTTCATTACTATTTATTGTATTATTAATTTTTAATCTTGCTGTAACTATAATGGCTTTGTTTTTGCTCATTGTAATACGTTCAAATATATTGTTGCTTTGTGTTTTTTCTGTTGTTTCAGCTTTGCTGAATTTGATTAGCGCTATTTTGTTTATGCATTTCAGCAAATAGTTTAAGCATTGGAAAAAAGAAACTATATCATTTTTAGAATTCTTTATCTTATGTCTTCAGGAGACTCATAAAAGCATGTTTCTGATCCAAGTCATAGATCAAATGCGGTAATGGTGTGCTGAAATGAACTCCTGATTCTTTTAATTTACCCAAGATTAGAAGTTGACATGGTTCTTTACGGGGAAGGGTTAAGAGATGAATTTGCTTCTGATAAATCACACCAAAGAGAGAATTCAAAGAGTGGAGGTCATGTATCAGAAAATATTCCTAATGACAAGATTTCTGAATTGCAATCTGATCAAGAACGAAGCCCTCCATCTAGAGTACCTGAGGAAGGACCACCAATATCAGAGTCCGCAGTACACGGACTGACATTGAATCAAGAAGGACAGTGTTCCTCTTTAATAGTTTTACCTGAAAAAGCCCTAGAAATTCCTGAAACCCCTGTCCCCAAAAGGAGCACCCCCTCTATAACACCAGAGAAAGCATCAGATGATGGATATAATTGGAGAAAATATGGTCAGAAAATTGTTAAGGGAGACTATGTAAGGAGTTATTACAGATGTACGTATCCAAATTGCCTGGTTAAAAAGCAATTGGAGCGTGCAAATGATGGGCAGATTGCAGATATTGTTTACTTTGGTGAGCATGATCATCCTAAATCTCAACGCAACATCCCTGCGGCTGTTGGTTTTGCTGGGTCCATTGTTGATGAAAGACGAGATACGCCTCTTTTATCTACTGCAGAAGGTAAGAGAAAAACTTTTGATTACGAAATATTGAAAATATTTTTGGATCTTAAATGAGTATTGCTTGACTTATTTTCTTCATACTTTAGTGGACAAGCATAACCAAAGACCTATGGAAGCTGGCACTGTAGTTGCTCCTCAAATTTCAAATGTTTTAAGGGACAATGGTGCGAAGGGTGCACTTGTACAATCGAATCATATAACAGATGAAATTTGTGATCATAATGATCCAGATTCCAAAAGACAGTATGTGAACCTGCTTGCTAAGTGTTTTTGTTTTTGTTCCCCCCCTCCTTCCTTCCTATTTAGTACTTAGCAGTACATATATAAATATAAGCTCACTATTTTCTATTTCCCCTTCCAAAAAATTACAGGAAGAAAGATAGAGGTAATATAGATACCACTTCAGTGGATAAGCCAACCAGCGAACCACGTTTTGTTGTTCAGATTCCAAGCGAAGTTGATATTGTTAATGATGGATACAGATGGCGCAAATATGGGCAGAAATTAGTGAAAGGCAATCCGAATCCAAGGTTTGTATTGGTTTCATATTTTCTCAATCTGTACTGTCTGCCATACACATTGCTTCTCCGGTCTCATTGGCTTAGTATGTTTTTGAAGCAAAAAACATGTGCATCTTCCTCTGTCTTTCTGTAATCTAGAGAAGACTTTAAACTTCAATGTGGTCCTTTTTATTGGTAAATTGAGTTTCAATGAAAGTTTACGTTTTGCATTTTGAGCTTTATGTCAATTTGGTAATGTTATCGTGTATGCAGGAGTTATTACAGATGCACAAATCCTGGATGCCCTGTTAAGAAGCATGTTGAGAGGGCATCTTATGATTCAAAAGTAGTCATAACGACATATGAGGGTCAACATGTTCATGATATGCCACCAACAAGGACTGTCACTCATAATACAGTAGGATCAAGCGTGTTTACTACAGCCCATTATGATGATTCTGGTACTAAATCAAAAGATAAGGCTGTCAGCCAGAATCTGGTTGCACATAACATGCTGGGCCATGAAAATAAATCAAATGAACAACCCAGTGGTGAGTCAAAAGCCACTTCAGGAATGGTTGATATTGCTGGTTCCAATATGGTCAGTGACTCTCGTTCATGTCCTGACAGTAAACCAAATGAGCAACAGAAAGGCAAGTCAAATGAAAAAGAAACATATCCTATTGATATGGAAATCCCCTGTAGTTTGGTTGTCGAAGGAGAATTAAAGGATCATCTAAATGGTGATTCAAGAAATACGTCCAAAGTCAACAAAGTTTGCGTGGATGCGGTGGTTCATGATAATCTGGGACCTGAGAGGAGTATAAGTGAGCACCAAAAGCCAAATGCTGAACCCATTCAAAGCTGAGTATATGTTGGATCACCTTGCAAGACTTAAATTGAGTCTCGGAATGATGCTTATATGTTGAAATGGGTCAGAAGGGACATGGTGTCGTGAGTTTAACTTATCTCTTCTCATATGTTTTCTTTTCTTTCTTCCTCTTTTTTTCTTGTGGGATGCGAGGAAAGGTGGGTTTTGAGGGATGGAGGAGTAGGTGGGAATTGCATTTATGCCCGAATACGAATTGGGAGGTTATCAGGTTGTAAATTATTTATGAGTCAATAAGTTGAAAGATGTAGATCTTCTAAGACTGTCTAAAATAATACTTAATAATCTCCCTTATTACTCTTTCTAGTTGGTGGTCAGGTCAAAATTAGGTGAGAACAAATAATTCCATCTGTTTAACTTAAGAAATTTGATCCATCGGATTGATTGGATTGATAATTTTAGAGGTAGATTGAATTTGGATTGAAAAATATACAATCTATTTGTATACGAATCGACATATTTCACGATCCATTATATTTGATCTGGATAAAATTATTATTAAATTAATGTATATTTTATTTTATAATGTTATATTTAAATATTATACATATTGTAATTATATTAAATTATCATTTTAGTTTAAAAATAAATATAAATATTTGTAATAATTTAATAATTGTACATATATATTTTTTATTCTTTTGATTGTTTTAATTGTAACTATAAATAATAAATTTTACTACAAATACATTAATTTGAAATCTTAATGTTATTTATGTCATATTTTTTATATGATAATAATTCATAAATAAATTTTAATATCAATTTAATTTTAAAAAATTTGATTTATTTGGTTTTGGATAGATTTTGATTGGTTACGTCATCAAATTAGTTTGAATTCGAATTTGATAAAAAAAAAAACAGTTTCGATATGATGTTTATCTCTAATAAGGAGCACCTGTATGGTTTAAGTGTCTAAGCAACACTTACAAATTTTATACTCTCTATATGTGTTTTATTCTTCCATTCCTTAGCTTGTTAGTTGTGGAGCAAGAAAACTTATATACATTAAACCATATTTAATATGGTTAGAATAAAATGATGTTCTTATCGAACATAAAAAGTTGCGCAGATTTTGTTTGCCTTTCTAGCATTTTTTAGGCAGATTACATGTGCTCTCAGGATTGTTGATGTCTACCTTGTCAACTTCAACTCTAATTTGTCCCTTCAAGTGTGCATAGGTCTCACCTACCTATTAGGTAGGTGAGATTTTCCTCTGGTTCCCCATATTCCTATATCTACCTTTGTCTCAAATTGTAATTTACGAGCCCTTTTGTCGTCTTAGGAAAATTGTCGTTTAGGGAAGTGGGACTAATCTATTACAAAATTTGTCTGACATGTATTATTCTATTCACGTTTCTGCTGCAGTTTGACAAGAACTCGTCCGATGGGAACTCATATTTAACACCACATTCTTGTATACTACTACAAAGATATGAAGCTTAAAGATTTGTTTTATTTATTGTTCTTATATAATGTAGCTGGTAGTTTTCTTTCTAGATAGTGTATTATGATATAATAGATAGTATTAATAATGAGCTACCATAATCTATATAAAGCACCATTCATTATATATTCATCATTAATGTGAATAATCAGATTATATTTTCAATTAATTCATTCTTATTTATTTAGCTTATTCTCAAATTTTTATATATTGTTGAATCTCATCATGTGATTATTGAATAGTATCAGAGTATTAAAGATTATTCAACACCATTGATTTGATTTTCGAGAAAAAGAAAGCAAAAAAAAACAAAACAAATAAATGAAACAGATTCAACCACCACCGTCTAATTCCTCAAAACCCAAGCCATCTCCTTTACATTCTTGTTTTTTATTATCTCATTTTTGGCTTCGCCTTCTTGGTAATCGACTTTTGTTGTAGTTCAAGATCGAGAAGTGCCCCTTAGAAAGCTATGGAGTTTGATTTATACTTGCAGTCTGAGAAGTGTATCGAGATTGGGTCGAAAAAGATCGATAAGTTCCTTGGAAAGGTGGGAGTGAATCTAATCCTGATTATGAGTGCCTTAGATATGAACTTAGAAAGATGGCTCCTTCTAACGGTTGTGCAGTGTTGCCCTTTCGAGCGAGATGTGGTTGCCATATTGTTAAGCTTGAAGGTTGGGGACCTAAGCTCAAAGAAGGCACTAGTAACTCCTGAACTCGGTGATGAAACCCATGTTAGAATTCTTAAATTAATCCACCAATTCGTTGTTCTTGATCAACATGTATCCTTACGGTCTGTATCGGATGCACAATGGTATCCCAATTGGATTTGCTCTATTTCAAGAACTCCCTTTCAATTTCAGGGATGACTTGACAATTGGGATTCGATATCAAAACCTTTTTCAATATGATGGTTGATGCGGTTGTTAATGAAATGGATGTGGAGGTTTATCAGAACCCTCTTGTTCTGACCGAAATTGGGTGGCCAAGCTCGAGTGGAGAATTGAATGAGGCTTATGCAAATCTGGATTTTTGCTGAAGTGTGATTGAAGGGTTTGGTGGATCATTTGAGATCGGTTATTGGAACGCCATTGAAGAAAGAATTATTTTTTTTCTTCATTTAACATATTAGATCTATTCGGCATCTCTACTTTAGAGTTGAAAAATAGCATGTATTTTTTTCTCTTGTTTTTTTTCGCTTAATTCATTGATAATGATGATCAAGAATTCAAGTAATGTCTCGTATAGATCTACGTTGTCATATCTAGTTCTTCATTTAATGTTACTGCGCACTTCTACGGATGTATTACCACCATCACCACCAGTATCTGAGCAACGTCATGTTCCAAACTCTATCAATTAGTGAGTGTTGGGGTTTCACCTTTTCAAACTCTTGGGTTATTTTTCAATATGTTTCCTTTGTTTTCTCTGTCAGTATTTCACCATTCATAGAGTTACTTGTACAAATTATCTTTTATGAAAGCTCAACTTGTGAGCTACATTGTTGTCTATGGTATGGAGAGTTTAATCAATGGTATACCTCAGTTTGTTTTTCACCTGAATTCAACAATTTGGATCAGTTTTGGTATGAAATGGGTTTTAGATATTGTCCACTTTTTCAAATATGGATCAATTTTCAATCTTACTATCATATTGTTTTAAAGTTACTTCCTAATGTGGATCAGTTTTGGTATGAAATGTGTTTAGACATTGTCCACTTTTTCAAATATGGATCAATTTTCAATCTTACTATCATATTGTTTTAAAGTTACTTCCTAATGTGGATCAGTTTTGGTATGAAATGTGTTTAGACATTGTCCACTTTTTCAAATATGGATCAATTTTCAATCTTACTATCATATTGTTTTAAAGTTACTTCCTAATGTGGATCAGTTTTGGTAAGAAATGGGTTTAGATATTATCCACTTTTTCAAATATGGATCAATTTTCAATCTTACTATCATATTGTTTTAAAGTTACTTCCTATGCGTTCCAAATAAATGATCTTGTCCACTTCATTAGTTTGAAGGGAGGTTATTAGACTATATAATGTAACTGGTAATTTGGGTAACATTGAATAGTATATTTTCATAAAATAGATAGTATTAATAATGAATTACGATAGTGCTATATAAAGCACCAATCATTGTATGTCCATCACTATTGTGAATAATCAGTTTACACTCCAATTGATTCATTCTTATTTCTTTAACTCACTCTCAAAATTTTGCATCTTGATGCTCCGAACACACAAAAACAAAAGCAAAAAGAAAGAAAGATCACCAATCTAATTTGATATGCCATGCATTCTTTAGACCTTAAATTAGAAAGAGAGGGAAAGAGAAGTGTCGCATTGATGTCAAACAGAAGGCCAACTTCTCTTGATGTTGACACCCGGTTACACAGGCATATACCTTCTTCGTAGTGAGTTAGCAGCAGCTAATAACACCTTAAAAGCCCAACTAAAACATGTAACGTAAAAGTAAAATGCAAGCAATTTAATGCAGAGGGCATGCTTTTTTTTTATTCTTCAGAAATACATAGAAGGTTTCCTTTTTCACTTCCATGCACAAGAAGCAACCAAATTTCTGTTCATCCAACCAAGATACAAAGCCCCATCCTTCTCTTCAAGTCTATAGTTATTGCAATAGTTCTCTAGCAGTGTTTTGATTGTGGCATTGATTAAGAAGCTTAATGGGTATGGAGTAAATCCAGCCATTTTGAACCGCATTCTCCACTTCCCAAGAAGCTCATGCCTTTCTATTCTTTCAGCTCCTTCACATGCTATCATATTAACCAACTCTCTAGCCAAGCAGTGCTGCTCAACATTGATCCGCTCTTTGTGTTCTCGTGGCAGAGTTACATCAATTGACTCAAACATAGCTGTATAGTAGTTGAGTGTTTCAACAAACCGTGGGAAGAATGCAGCCGTGTTTGTGTTAGATTCTTGCTCAACAAGGGTCACCACCTTTGGATGCAAGCTCTTGACCATCCTCAGCAGCCTGTCCCGATGATTCTGAGTGCTTACACTCTCATCAGGCATGTGGTGAAGCATGAAGGCAAAATTTACAGCCAAAGCCTCCCCAGGTCTAACCTGGAGATTTTCAAGCTGAACATCACAACCAGACATGGTTGCAGCATGGAACTCAAATGGCACCTTGAATGACTCTGCAAGCTTACAGAGCCTCTTTCCAACAATATGTAGTCCTCCTCCCCGGGCATAAGCTGACATAGAATCATCAATGCCTGTTATACAGATATGAGGAGGTCCACCGGGCCTAGCTGCAAAAGCTTGAATTAAAGCAATCCACTGACTCCCCTGAGCAATTTGGAAATCTATGATATGAACTCTGTTCTCATCCTTCATAGCTTCTGCGATGGCTCCATTTGCAGACATGTAACCAAATTTGAAATAAGGGCAAACTTCGTAGAGAAAGTGCATATAAGAAAGCAGCTCTGAACGTGCAGGTTCTTTACATTTCAATGTTTTGTGGATACTGCTCCCGGAAGAAGAAAGACGCGCAACTAGTCCTTCCAACATGTATGCTCCCAACCTTTGAATTGGTTCCCCAGAAACCGATACCATCTGGCGTAACTCATCCATTAACCATTGTGTCATTAACAGATCATTATCTGATACTGCTCTTGCACAAAAAATAAGGACCTGTTTTACATCCCTTCTAGATATGGATTCCATAATTTGTCCCCAGCTGTCAGTGTCCTGCAAAGTATGGTTTATTGCACTTTGGAAAGAACTTCCATAGTTGACAATACTATTAGAATCAGGGCCAAGCATTACAGTTTCAAGTTCTTTCAGCTTGTACTTCAAGTCACTCATATCATCAGTTACACAAGACCCACTTACTGAGGAGTTGTATGTATTGTCTGGTGATTGATGCTTCTCGGATGGGTATGTATGAGAATCTTGCTGTGACATTGGGCTTCCATTAGGTGAGAAACTGACAGTTGATGGGGAATTGTAAACATTATAGGTACCATTTGCTGAAGATGACTCCAAAGTGCAGTATTGTTCACAGAAACTGTGAGCCGAGAAAAGTGTGGTTTTGCTGCTACCACTGTGGAACGGTCGATGTTCTAAGCTTTGAAGCTGAGCCATGTAGTAAGCTTCTACTTCTTGGACAGACCCATAGTATAAATTGTTGGACATTCCTGAAATTCTGAGCTGCTTTGATGCTTGCATCGGAGAATATACCAATTCTAAAATCTACTGTTTCCCTTTAAAACTAGCTGCAGAAATCTAGGTAGTTTATACTCTTAAAAAGGAATTGCTCATAGCTAAACTGAAAATATTTTGAAGCATATTTTCATGGGGAAAAAAGTTAGGAACCTTGGATTATCTTTCAAGGAAAAGTTTAAGTATAAACTACAAACAGGAAACCTTCTTCGTACTGAAACTTGCATAAGGGTCATCCTCAAGGCTAAGTTTCCAAACCATTCTCTGTAAAAAAGACCTTGAATAGTCTGCAAAACAAGGTGAGATCAGTAGATTTACCCAATAGTTCCAGCGATAATTCTCTCTAGAAAGGAGCTCAAGACACTTTAGAAGGAATCCCAGAACAAAACCAATTACAACCTGATAACATTAAAAAAATTCTCTTCATTCTTTTCTACTATAATAGTCAAGAGTTATAAAAAGATCTATAAGAAAAACTATGCAATATGAATGATAGAAAGTGTCACAAGAATTATGTATTCTCAGCATTTCAATAAAATTTTATATGAATAGAACCTGTTGATCATTAAATCTCAACCAAACTCATCAGCCATCAGGAAAAAGGAACAAAAAGGCTTATGTTTTTGACCGTGGTAGAATATTTTCACTTAACAAACACCATATTTTTATAAGGCATCACCAGAAAAACCAAATCCTACTTCACAAACAAAACCAATACCATAGGGTTAACAATCTAGTGGAAACTCTTAACCTATTTCATCTCCTGAACTTTCCATCAAATTCTAAAAACACAAAACAAGAAAAGAAACAGCCGAGTTCAATGTGAGAGTCTCGTAATCCAAAAAGAAAATCTTATCATCTTCAACAGAAACTAAAAAATTGACAGCAAAAATTCAGAGAAGGAAAGGCAAAGAAACAATTTACATACGAGTGAATTCAAAGAAACATCACCAACTTATTTTGTAGTGGCACCCAAATATCAGTCAAAGTATAGGTCAGACAGCGAAATTTCGAAAACACAATGGTCTGGTTTTGATCAACCATCAACACTAGTGCGGTACGTGTTAAACAAATAGAGCACTTCAACATGAAACACATTGTGGAAATTGAATTGCAAACTCAGAGGAATTTCAAAGTCTACGCTTTCTAAATCACATCATTTTGAGGAAACTACCTGAATTGAAAAAACTGAAGCTTGGAATTCCAACATAGACCCAAGTCTTTTTCTTTCTTACAGAAACATAGACAGCACTGTCCTTTGTAGAGAATCCACTACGGCACTACTGGACTTTTAAAACCAGGAAGTTTGAAAAAGAGTCCAAATTCGATGAGTAAATTACCTCATTACTCCTCACAATTTTTCTTAATTTCCCTTAGGCATCACAAATTTGTTATAATCAAAAATAAAGTGTCCAGATCTATTAAGCCAGTGATCCATCTCACCACCTCATTTATCACCCTGGTTTTCTTTAATAGTTTTTCAACTTAGTCGTATAATATAATTTAAATTTAATAAATATACAATAATATTAATTATTAAATAATAATTGTTTTTAATGTAGGCAGGTATCTCCCCAACTTAATTAGGGTCTTAATTTACTATCCTTTTAATTTTTTTTTATATTATAGTATAAAGGAAAAAATCTTAATACAATGTAAATATTATAAGAAAATGATTCCTACATTATCAAGACACGATTGGATTAAAATTTGTTACTAATTATTTTATAAATTTAAATTCTTATTATTTTTAATATTATAAATAATTTACTTAAAAAAATTGTTGTAAATTTTTTGTTCACAGATCCATCACGTAAGTACACCGTAAACATGATACAATTTTCCAACCTAATCTATTTTTATTGGGGTAAATAAATAAGCATTTTAAAGTTCTATCTAGTACGTTTATGTAAATTTGATAAATAGTAAATTTATATTTCCCGTTATGCACGAATACATAATCATTTGAATAACCATGTAGATATTAGAAACTTTCTTTATATTAATTATTTTTTATGACATTATATTAGTTATATTATTTTATTTTTATTATATAATAATTTTTTAATCGATAAATATTTAATTATTTTACCATCATCTTAATCATATTTTTTTTATTATAGTATACAATAAAGTGCATTTATATTTTTATATATATAATTGATTTTTTAAATACGTAAACTTAATAAATTTGTTAGGTAAAGAAAACATAAAAAATGTTAAATTTATTAAATTACACTGAATAATAATTTCATACCTGAAAATAGATACATCTCAATAAGTATTTATTTTCTTTCATACATTTTATAAACTCAAATTTATTACATTTTATAAAAATATATATATAATTAATTGAAATGATAACTACCGACGTTTTTCAAAACTAAGAGGTTTGAATTCTTAATCACATTTTTTTTAAAAATACCATTTAAATTAATTCTTCTATACATTTTATACATACAATTGTGAAGAAATAATTTATCATGTTTATAAAATAAAATTTATCAATTATTTTAAATTTATTGATTTTTATAATGAATTAAGTTAATAAGATAATTTTTATTATAGTTTACTAAATAAAATATTTGTTAAAATAATCAAAATAAAAATTAGTAAATGTAAAAATGTCCTATAATAAACCTTGTTTAATACTTCATAAATCCTTGACCCACCCTAATTATAATTCAAGGCCGTATGGCCCGTATCTATCCTAAAGTTTTTAAAAGAAAAAAAATTGTCCAAGTCTTGTCTGTATTGTTTGAAGGAAAAAATTAGTACAGTGTGTATTGTTTATTAACATCCATTTTATACGCTGATTTAAGTCTTTTTCTTGAAATTATATATATCAATATATATATATAACCCATTCAATTTCATATTTTCGTGTTTATTTAAGTACCTGTTCTATTTACACAAAAAGTGTCGCTTTTTTACCCCTTTTTTCTTTAATATATCGCTTTTTTTCTTTGTTTCTTTAAATAAGTGTTATCCTCTCTTGGATGCTTTGGATTGCTTTGTCAATTCAAGGACACGTAAAATTTGGTTTTAAGCTTATCTAATTCCATAATATATAAAAAATTAACTCTACATAATTTAATTTTTAATATTTTTATATTTGATAAATTTAACTTAAATTTTAATTTTTATCAAATTAACTTAATAACATTATATTTAGCTATTACTTCATTAAAAAATTGAGAACTAAATTATAAATTGTATGTAAATTAGAGATTAAATTAGATATTTTAAAATAGGTTATTTAACAAATGAATTAAAAAGTTATGCAACAATTAAGTGTAATATTATTAAGTTATTTTGATAAAAAAAATAAAATTTGAATTAAATTTAAAAATCTTAAAAATTAAATTGTATAAATTTAAAGATTAAAGATCAAATTTAAATACCTTAAATAATAAATAAATCTATTAGTCTTAATTTGATATTTGTTAAGATGAGAGAAGTTATGAACAACTATTGAAAAAATTAAATGTAATATTTATTAAATAATATATAAATTATATTCATAAAATAGAATTATATTTTATTTGAATTTTAAAATTTTATCTTTTTAATATTTAATAAATCACTACAAATTCAATAATTTAAACATATTTTTATTAAAATGAGATATATATAACATATTTTTAATTAAAAATAATTAATTACTGAAAAATAACTAGTAATATTTTTAAGAGAATATTGACATAATTTATAACATTTTTTGTTTTTTTAATTAATTTTTCTAAAGTAACAAACGTTTTTTCAAAATTCATAACTTTATATTCAAGAATATCAAAAATATTCTTACAACGTAAATTAATAAAACGAAAATAAGGCGTGAGACAACATCTTCCCTTTAAAGAGATCAAGTGGACATTTATATTATGAGAAATTATATTGTAAAAAAAAAAATCTTAGAAAAATAAAAAATTTAACACTTTAAAAATTAAAAATTAAAAATAATACATCTTAACACTAACTCATACTCTCTTAATTTAAAGAAAATGTGATATTTTTATTGCTTTAATTTTTTGAGGTAATTTATAAAAAAAAATTCAAAATTTGCCTAATTATAAATTTGTAATAATAGTAATAAAAGAAAAAATCCTGTAAAATAAATTTTCTTTGAACCTTTAAAATGGAAAAGGGGTCAAAATTAGATCAAAAACATTGAGATGGATTGCACTTTAATTCTTTGGCTGAAAGGATAATATATATATATATATATTATTTAAGCGTGGGAATGAGTCGATATTAACTGCATTTATTTATTTATTTAAAAAGTTATATACTTCAATTGGCCAAATGATTTTTATGGGAGATTGTACTTTAATTAGCAACGATACATTATTTATTAGTTTTGGGTCAATACCGATAAGCTAATTTGGACTAATTAATAATTTAATCTATAAATTTCGATGATAAAAGAATAAAAATTGAAGTCATTTTTAACTTTTATTTTCATGTTATTATTGATTGGAATAATTGATATTAAAATAATGAATAATTTCACACAAATATAATCTTTTAAATATATGATAAATATATTGTGTTTTGGTGTTGATACCCAGGATTTTATTAAGTAATTAATTTTGAATTAATGTAATTCAAAATTTATATCAGCAAAAAGTCCTCTAATTAAATAAAGGCATAAAATTAGTAAAATGAATGACGCTGGAAAGTTGTGCCTTCCACTTCAGCTAACATGCAAACCCCTCTTCAGTCCGCTCTGTTTTAATTCACTCTCTTCGATATTTTTGGATATCGAAATATTTTTATATATATATATATATTTTATATAATTTATAATTTTGACCCCTACTCATTTATATATATATATATATATATATATTATCTCTTAAAAGATTACATATTTATGGAATAAAAAAAATCCCCTTCATATCTTTTCTACTACGTAAGTATATTTATGGCTCTATCCTTATCTTTTTTTCTAAACCAAGTTGCCTTTATTAATTTCTTAATGAAATATATATATATATATATATATATATATATTTGCTTATATTTTCTATTTAATATGGATTGTCTATATAGTCACTATTAATAAACCATATACATCTTATGTAAAACAGACCAATATGATTTAGTGATGTCATGTAATAAAGCCATTTGATATGCACAATATTTATTCACGATTTTAATCCTTATTTGACTGGAATTTTCAACAAAACACAACCCACGTTGCAACATTAATAAACATAATTAATTAATTAATCTATTTAAAATCAAAGTAATTTAGAAAATTAAATTGTAGAAAATTTCCGCACATGTTTTCAATAACTTATTTGACCAATCACTTTATGCGCGTGCTACTCTAAAAGATAGTACGATATATAAAGATTGCAAAAATGAAATTTTGATTTTCTAAAAGAATAATAAATTATTAATAGAGAGAAAAAAAAATCATTTTAAAAGATGAATTTTTTTTAACACGATAAATAAAATAATATAATAATCAATTCATGTTAGCATGCGAGTGTTTCTAACCCTAACCCTAACCCATGAGTATGTAAATGGAATCAATTTGGGGAAATGAATAAGGGAAAAAAGAGAGAATATTATTGCTTCTTTGTCCCCTCCAAAGAAATTACATATTTATCTTAAATTAGGTAATAATATATTATTTTAAAATATTTAATAAAAAATAGAGATAAAAAATATGATATAGTAATCTCTTATCTTCCATCTTCCACCACCCCTTGTAAATGCTGATGTTAATTTGGATATTTTTGTGCTGGTTTTATATTGTTGGTTGAGATAGAAAAGAGTGATTGCTAGTGTTCTCCCTTGAATATTATTTTATTTTTTAATAAAGGATTATACACTTGCATACACTTCTCAAATTCAATCATGCACAACCAAAATTGTTACACTAACACATGCAGGTGCACTATAAGAACTCTTAATAACATTTTGCTTCAAGTTTTAATTAAATTGTAGCAAAGTGAAAAAGGACTACTAAATTGATTTGAATTTATAACTCCAAATAGTACAAATCAAATCCGAATAATATTAGATCCAATGAACAATCATGGAAGCAGCATTAATTTCGTTTATTGCTTCACTTTTTTTGGCTAAGACCTCATTGCTTCACTTGTTAACATCATGAAGCTGCAATAAATACAAGAGAATTGCAAATGGTGTTATATAAATGTCACAGAGGGTGTGGTTTGAAGATATTTAAAAAGTAAAACTTATATCTTTCTTAATTATATCGCGATCAAAATTAACGTGTAATTTATTTTAAAAATCAATTATGTAAATAATATATTTATGAATGATATTAAATCATATTAATTTTTAATAATCTATAAATAAACTTTAACCAAGTTTAGAATAAAAAAAAAAGGGGGGGAAAGAGTGTGAATAAGTCACATCTTACTACTAACCAGTTTGTGACATCAAATCAATAACGTTGAGGTTCTGTCAATAAAATAAAATAAAAAACTCAATGATGTTTAAGATTTATGGAACTAATTAATCATGGCTTTTTAAAACAATTGAAAAAGGTAGGAACAAATGGATGAATTTGTAACATCAACTTAAAAATGTAGAAGATAGTACCTAATTATCAATAATTACACTATATTCATTACCTTTAGGCTTTAGCTTTAAGGTTTTCCAATTATAATTATTTCTTAAATATTTAACTCATATATGTAAAGAAAAGCACAGTTAATATTATTTGTTGATAATTAGTTAACTTTTGGATAGAAGGGTAGGTATTAGGGATAGAGATATAATATTAAGGTGAAGTATCAAAAGATAAATCTCACATCCATAGAAAATAAAAGATGAAGGTAAAATTTTCAAAGCTGCAGGAAGCAAATGGAGAAACAAAGTTATAATGAGAAGCTGCACTTTGTATTCTTATTTCTCTCTCAATAAACATAAAAAAGACCCATGTTATAACTTTTAGGAGATTTGAGTCCAACGCTTTCCAATACTGTCTTCATTTTAGGTCACATAGGACCCTCCTTTCAACTCTGTTAGTGTTACCCTTACCCTAGTGTTTCTCAATTCTTGTCTGAATCCAACATTTCTTTTCCCATTCCTCAAAAATAAAAAATTTAATAAAACACTGCTTTCCTTATTATAGAACTAGTGGTACAAAATCAGTTTCAAAAATTAAGAAACTTATCTGACGAAAAAATATTAAGAAACATAGCTAGAGAGGATTAAATAAAATATAACGAAGAATGAATTGAAGTTTGCTACTTTGTCTGCATGATATAAAATATTATAAGAACATCTGTTGCATTCAGCACATGTACAAATTTTTGATTTGATGGGTTTCTTTATTTCATTTTTCTCTCTTTTGAACTCTGATTTGTTGGTATTCTTTAACAACCAAAAACAAAATAATAATTAAACTCTCTTTCTGTTGGTTTGTCACCAAAGTTTGGGACCAATAAACTTTGATGAGATACTGTTTTGAAAAAATAGCAGTGCTCAAAAACACCCAATTTTCAGTTCTTTTGGATCTCAACATATTGTAATATCATGCCAAAAGTCAAAAACATCCACAGCCAGCTCTAATATGATGAATTGTTCGGTCTCTCATTGTGGTTTGGACAGGTCCAGGTCCATTTGCTTCATCGAGGTGTTGCCCAATAGAAGATCATGAAAAGATCATTCATCTTTATTAGAGCTGTTGAAGAACAAGTGGGTGTTTTTGGCGTCATAATCATATGATAGGTTCCTACTTTTATGATCAGTGTACAGTGTAAAGATAAATGAAAAGGTCTTGGCAATACAATTTACAGATAAGACTAATACAGATTTCGAATATGTACAGATGACACTACCATTTCTCTAAATTTGGCCACCAGTGGTCATTGCATAGTAGAACATACATATATATATATATATATATATATATATATATATATATATATATATATATATATATATTAAGAATGCATCAAACAACACAAGGAATTCTGGACAAGCAGACAATTACTCTCTATACAAGGGGATACTTCAACCTTGCTCATAGTCAAAGGCTTTACATTCCTAAGAAAATTCAAGGGTTCAATGGGTTAATCACTGAGTTCAAAGAACATGCCATGTGTCATGACTGTACTAAAATTATGTTTAGAAATATAATGTGATTGACTCATATACCCACATTTTAGTAAAATTTTCATTTTTTCCATATATAAACAATTGAATAGCTTTACAAATGGTGTACAACTAGAGTATATTTATGGGAAAAAACATATAAGAAAACTATGCTTTTCTTTTCTTTCTAAAACGTGGGTATATAGAGCAATTTTAATAAATGTCTGAACATGCATGCCAACAGGGAAAAAACATTGTGACCATTTAAAAGCTACCGTGTACTCTGGACAAGAAAATCTTGTCAGAACGAGTTCCTCCACAAGCTCATAGCAGCAACCCTAGTTAATATATAGTGGGAGAACATAAAGCCTCAGCGTTAAATCCAAGAATATCTCAGATCGACCACTTGGCTGAACCGCAATGAAGAACTACATCCATGTTATCTTTCTGTCTACTAGACTCAAAGAAACGTGCCACTGCTGAATAAAGCTGCTCTTCTTCAAATGGTTTGGAAACATAATCATCCATCCCACACTTCATGCATGCCTCATTTGAAGCCTGAATTAGATCAGCTGTCATAGCCATTATTGGAGTGTGCCAATGCACAATATTCCAAAGCATCTCAACCGATGCTTCTCCAGATGCAACCCTCTCATTTACCTCACTCTCCATCCTGCGGATTATTCGTGTAGCCTCAAACCTGTGTAAATGTTGACAGAGCATTAAAGCTTTAATCTGTATTGAATTAGAGGAGTCAATAGCATGTTTTCAATATATTTAGTAAGGATATAATAAAAGTTATAAACCCCTAAACAATCGACTTTGCAAATGTAGGAAAGTTGCAAGATCTTAAACTGTTCCATTTAACAATTTCCAGTTATGAAACTTGTTGACTGATTATTGTAAAAGAGCTAGTAACTATATTTGTTGTTAAGCCAAGTCTTAATAATACTAAAGAGTATAATGAAACTTGGCCATAGAGATTCGAGTGAGGCCATCATAAAGACTTCAATATGCTGTTGCCTAATCCTTTATCAGTTGTGTACATCAACTTACTTTCACATATTGAAAAGAAGTTAAAATAGTAGCGAAAGAAATTACCCGTCCATCTCTGGCATCTGAAGATCCATGAAACAAGCATCAAAAGAATGGGGTGGCTTAAGCATTTCTATAGCAGCCTTTCCACTTTCCACGCAAGTGACAATTGCTCCACGTTTCTTTAGGGTTCCTTCTGCCACTCTCCTATTCACCATGTTGTCATCAACAACCAAAATCCTCTTTTCTTGCAGTAAGTTTCCAAGACTAGAGTGTTTCTTCCTATTTGGAAGCCTCTTTTTACCCCCTCCAATGGCATCCTGGAGGCAAGCGATTATGACACTTAGTCGGAGAGGTTTCGTCAATATGCCATCTACTAAACCAACAGATTTGAGCTCATTGTGTTTAATAGGACTAATGGAAGTAGCCAAAAGAAGAATCTTCGGCTGGTATAACGAGGCTTCAATGCAGCTGTTTTGCATGTGGTTTTTAAGTGACTGATAAAAAATCATACCACTTTCTTCATCCCAAACATCTTTGTCAATAAGAACTATAGCCCATTGTGCAGACAAGAAACTGAAAAAAAATAAAAATTAACAAAGCATAAGCTTCACCAGAATCAAGATATTCAATAAATGAATCTGACCAAGATCAAACATTGCTCTAAGCGTTAACAAGTGAATGTGAAAATGAATACTATATAATGCCATTGTTGGACATTCCATGATTTAAAAAAATTAGAATTTTACAATAATGTTGATGCAACTGCACTCAAAACCAAGCCAATAAGCCTTTTCCATGCAAGTAATTGATTAGTTAAATGACAATCCCATTTGTTGTCGGAAATGTTCATAACAATCAAGTTAACGCCATAAATAAC
Source organism: Hippophae gyantsensis (assembly GCA_030763125.1). Taxonomy (NCBI): domain Eukaryota; kingdom Viridiplantae; phylum Streptophyta; class Magnoliopsida; order Rosales; family Elaeagnaceae; genus Hippophae; species Hippophae gyantsensis. The sequence goes on from CM061031.1 coordinate 9,661,728, forward strand.
TTTGGGCTGAGAAAAGATCTCAAGAATTCAAGATATTGCAGAATATTTACAAAACCCCTCAATAACATGCATGAATAAGATACCAAATTTCATGCATTAGTGTTGGTTGTTTAGATGCATAACATGGTAAAGATTAAGCCTCCTCCCCAATATGAATGGCTAATCATTAATTAAAAAAATTGCTTCCAGAAGTATTGATTTATAGCAACTGGAAACATAAAATTTCCAAGGTTTCTTTTCAGATCAAATTTCTGAGAAGTTGATGAAAAGGGAAAGGAATTTTTTTACTTTTTATTTTAAAGAGAGTTACTGACAGGAAGCTATCTTTTCAAGAGGGTTTGATCACTTATCTATACGCATAAAAAATTTCAAAGGTTCAAACATATGCTATAAATGGTAAATGCAGTTAAGATTAGCTTTGTTATTATTTTATTTTGGTATATTGTTTCCCATTACTAAACCTTACTAATTTTACGCTAGAAATATAAAATCTACCTTGCATTAGAAGTACAAGACAGTTTTGAGCTCGCTGATTCCAGACTGGTAGCCGTGTCCACACTGATCCCCAATCTTTGCAAATGATATCTAGTGACTTCAGTACTGGTGACTCTTTTATCAATCACCAATGCTCTTAGTCCTCGGAACTCTGAAACAGCTGTATCATACCGATGACCCTTTGGGCCCACATAACATATATCCTGTTTTTGTAAACAAGCTGAAAATGAGAAGGTACTTCCAACACCAGGTTCACTCTCAAACCCAATCTCACCACCCATGAGATCCACAAGACGTTTACTAATACTCAAACCTATTCCAGTCCCTCCATAGGTTCTAGATGTGGAACTATCAGCCTGCATAAAAGGCGTGAAAATACGACTTTGGGCCTCTAAAGGAATTCCAACACCAGTATCCTCGACTGTTACAAGTAACTTGATCATATGTTCCTCTATTGTGCTACTTGATTTTTTGAAATTGACCCAGCTTTTCCCTCTTTCAACAACAGGAGATCCACTCAATGTAGTATGAGTTTTGTCTGATGAATCTTCAGCTAAATTTAAACCTGTTCTTAGAACTTCATCCATAGCATCTGGGGGGCCCATCACTTCACCTTCCAGATGCACCGTGACAAACATGTGCCCCTTTTCATGGGTAAACTGCATTTTACATATAATTCTCATCAAAGTTATTCAACCAGTAACAGTATTCAAACCAAAACAAAATGCAAATGCACCGAACAATAAGTTTAAAATATCCAATCATTCACTACAGTAGCTTAATATGTGGAAATTCATGGAGATATCTCACACCACCATAGGTTCCAATCATATGATGATCTAATTTTATTACCAGTACTATCAAATCATTTATAAAAAATACACATTTAAACAATATAATTGAATGCTTCATGCACATTCAATTCAATACTACTGCAGTCTAAGAGCCATACCATTATAATTGCTAGTTTACCACTTGTAAGCAAGACAAATCACTATACTTTTTCACTCCAAGTTTTAAAATTTTCTTAGTAGTTACCAAGGTAATAATTGCATAGAATTACCTCAGATCTTGAAAAGAAAAACAAAAGACAGGAAAAAATAAGTGGCAACCCAAATTCGGAATGCGTAAGAGATGAGCATGCTGTACAGTTCATTTTCTAATGGGTGGCAGACAAGTATTATTGCTTAAAAAGTCTAATTTTAACAGCAATAGAGGATATTTATTCAGTTGGAAACTGCATTTCTTATATACAAAAAATAAATCCAAGCCACAAACAGTACCATTTCTTGGCCAGCCTGTTTATTTCTTATAAAGAAAGAAAATCTCAAATACTAGAAATTTTCTAGTCCATCTGTTTTCAGTTTTAGGTATAAATACAGAGATAAGAGTAAAAAACCAAATTCCAACCTTAATTGAATTTCCAACAAGATTTGTGATGATCTGCCGAAACCGTCCAGGATCACCAATGACAACTTCAGGAACCAAATTTGAGACATAAACAGCCAACTGCTCTCACACAAATGAGCATCCATAAACACAATTATGTAAGAGCTAATATAAACACAATAGATGCAAAAGGAAATGAAGAAAAATAAAATATTCCAGTACCTCTATCGCTTTTTCATTGGCTTTGCCTGAGAAAAGGGATAAAATATTATCCAGAACTTCACGTAGATCAAAAGGTACAGCTTCGAGTTCAAGCCTTCCAGATTCAATTTTTGCCTGGTCAAGAACCTCATTTATCACAGATATAAGATCTTTTCCACTGTTATGGGCAGTTTGGGCATAGTTTTGCTGGGTTGCATCAAGATCAGTGTCCATTAGAAACTGCAGCATACCTGCAATGCAATTAAAGTTGTTATGCTCTCCAACCTCAAACAAGTTAACAGAAGGAATTTTTTTGCCAAATGACACCAGGGTTACCTAAGACACCATTCATTGGAGTTCTGATCTCGTGGGAAACAGTTGCAAGAAACTACAAAATAGAGAGACGTTGAATGTCAGGATCCTCCTGTTCAATATCATGCATAAAGTACATAATAGAACTACATTTATATGGCAAGATAAAGGAGCTATTGCTTATGAACAAACATTATAAAATCTCTGGAGTCATTAGTAGTTACTAGTTAATGAAAGATACGAAAACAAAATGCACCTGTGATTTTGCAACATCTGCAGCTTCGGCACGGACTTTGAGTTCCATCATTTCATGATAGTCTGCCTCCACTTGTGCTATTCGACAAATGGCTGCATGAAAGATGTGCCCAAGTAGCAACGTGATGACTAGGACACACACTGATGAGCTCATTGCGGCCCAAGGTGAAGGAGGTTTATGCTTGAACCTGTAACAAAACAAGAATATGAAACACATTTTTCTCCATCTATATTGTTTAATAAATGACTTGATGTCTTGTGGAATCTCACCTGCAATGCATTTCATGCTTGCGAAGTGGATCCCCAAAGTCAAGGTGGCTAATGTGGAGCAAGCCCGTACCAATTACATCAGTGCCATACATGTTGATAGGAGCAGATGCATTAGTTGTATCATACACATTTACTACAATTGTTTGCTTGCTCGCAAGTTGATGCAGAAGCTTGTCTACAAGTGATGGGACATCATAAGATGCACCTAGATACCTATTGGAAAACCCGCAAAAGCATACCATAAAAACAAAAGGAAAAATATCAATTGCAGTTTTTCTATGCGCAAATGATAAACAGCAATAAAAACACAATTAAATTGGACATGTAAATGGAAACAGAATATTCCATGGCTGCATGATATTACCCCAAGGTAGCTTCAATGCGTTGCCTTTCTGTAGCACCTGGGGGCAGCTCAGACTTGTAAACAGCAAATGTGAGTACAACACCAAGGTAATTGGATTTCAACAGCTTAAAAGGAGAGGTAAGCACTCCCTTACCAATGGCCCTAGCTCGCAGGATGTTCTCACGGTCCTCCTACATCATTACAAGAATAGCAATTAACCACACAAACATTGAAAAATAATTATAGAATTAGATATCATAATCTCCTCAGCCCGTTCAATCATATGACAATCAATAGGCTGGGTAGAGTGCTAAAGGACCTAAACAACCAATATAAATATATTATAAGTTCTGAATAGTCCTTCATATTACATGATAGAGACCCATTTTACATGGATGCAATAAATTATAAAATATTTCAAACCACTTCATCCAACCAACAGTAAGATCTACCAAGCAATAGGCTGGGTATAGTCCTAAAGGACTTAAACAACCAATATAAAGGTATTAAAAGTTCTGAATAGTCCTCAATATAACCTATTTACATGGATGCAATAGATTATAAAATAATTCAAACCACTTTAATCCAGCTAACATTGAGATCTACCAAAGTAGCTGTCTTGCTCATGCATCATAGGGAAATATAACCCTATGATTCATAAAATTCTATTTGGGTAATGTGCAAAAAAAAAAGTAAAAGTAGAAATTAGTATGAGTTAAACACATCTTTTGCCACTGAACTATTTATGATGAGAAAAAATTGCCACTCAACTATCAACTATACACATTTCTATACTTTAACTTTCCAAATATTATTATAAGAATTAGCTTACAGATGTTAATAGAAAAACTATCATTAAGTTCCACATTGACCATTTTTTATGTGTTAAAAATCTTAAATCAGACCTAGATGATCTAGTAAAACTTATAAAAGGGTCAAGTGGGTAAATTAGTAATAATTTTTGTCTATTCTATTAAGGTCAGTAAGTCAATTTCCATATTTTTAAAATTTAAAAAGTTCAAGTGGAAAAAGTGAAAAAGTTGAGTAGCAATTTCAATACAGTGGCAAAAGACGTATTTACCTAAATTAGTATGAGGAGCATTGCATGTTCCTGTAGAAAGAACACTTGATTTGAGAAGTTGAAAGCTAATAATGCACACCTTCCCAGACATCATGTCAATTGAAACAATATGGGAAACAGTTTCCTGAGAAAATATCACAGGAGCATATTCATCTTGAATAGGAGCAGAATCCAAGTTTTCTGGAATACAATCTTGTACAAGGGTCTGATCCTCACTTTCCATTTTCTTTATAGTCCATCCATGCTGCTTCTCAAACTGTTCCCTTTCAGAGTGAAGAACTTTTACAGCATAAGCAACACCACTAGTAAGCGGCCTTTCAAAAGCTGTTCTCTCTGTATATTCCCTAAATGTTTTCTGCAAACAAAAAGACATGGAATTGTTGTAAGTCTCACAACAAAATTTCCTAGTAAAATTATATGGGTATGTCCAAAATGCATCTATATCGCAATGTAAAGGTTAATACTTACTGAAGCTGTTTTTATTTTACAGAAAAATTACTTCCTTTATTTCTTAATATCAAATCCATTTATATATACATTTGTTATGCCTAATCCACTGCTGGAAGTTATTAGTATACAGCTGTAAATCATCCACGAAAATCGAAACTAACATCCTAAAAAGCAGGGGTTGATTCCACAGGAAATCAGAAGCTTGTCATCCTAAAATCGAGGGTTGGTTCTGCACGGAAATCGGAAACTAACCATACTCTAGGTTGATTTCCTACACACTCCCTCGACTAGGCAATATATGTTTTCCAAACCAAGTGCTACATTTAACTCTGTGAAATTAGGTGAAACAAAGCTTTGGTTAAGATATACGCTACTTGTTGCCTAGATGGAACATAGTTGAGGAGATCATCTTGTCTTCAATTTTCTCACCGATGAAGTGTCTATCAATTTCCACATGTTTAGTTCGATCATGGTGTTGGATTTTTGGCAATTGCAATTCTTTGGTTGTCACACATGATTCTAATAGATTACGAATGTTCAACCTTGAGTTAAGTATAGCGGTCGTTTTAGCCAAATTCCTTCCATGATGCCCAAAGCCAATGCAGCTTCGGCCTCGGCACTGCTACGTCTTTGCTTGCTTTTTGCTACGCCATGTCACCAAATTTCCCCAATAAATGAGCAATATCCGGATGTGGATTTGGTCGGTCATGGAGATCCTTGATCAACGTCAGGTATAAATTTCCAATTTCCTATTAATTGTTTTCTTGAACATGAGCCCCTTTCCGGAGATCCTTCTTCAAGTATCTTAGAATACGATTTCTTGCACTCAGAGTGATCTGCTTGATGGGTTGCCAAGAAAGCGACTAACGGCCCAGAAAAACTTATATCGGGCGTGTATGGGTCAAATAAATTAACTTACCTGCAACGTTGATATTGCCCCTTGTCGGTTGCCAATTCATCGGTTCGAGGCATTAGTTTGGTGTTAGGATCCATGGGTGTTTCATGAGCTTACACCACTCAGTACGGTCTCCATGAGATCTAGAACATATTTGCGTTGAGCGAGATTCCTTTACTACGTGCCACCTCCATCCTGAAATATTTCAAATATCCCAGTCTTTAATCTCGAATTCCTTGGATAATAGCATCTTAAGTCTCTTCATTTCTCCTCATGATTTCTGTAAGAACTATATCATGACATATATAATCAAAGTTGTAATTCTCCCATCTGAAGTGTTTGACAAATAAGAAGTGTGGTGCCTGCGTGTGAGAGTATCCCGTCGTTTGAGGACCTTGGTGAATTTTTCGAACCATGCTCTGGTGATTGTTTAAGTCCGTATAGTGCCTTTCTCAACTTGCATACCTTCCTTGTGTATCATTAGTCTCAAAGCCGGGAGGCACGTCCATGTAAACTTCTTCAATCAAATCTCCATTTTTAAGAATGCGTTCTTGACATCAAGTTGAAGCAATGGCCAATCCTCATTAAGCTGATAGATAGCAAGACACCTGTGTGTTAAGTTTTGCTACGGGAGCAAAAGTCTCTTGATAATCAATTCCATATGATTGGGTGAACCTTTAGCCTTGTAGTCGAGCTTTATATGGCTCGATATTTCCATGTGTCTTGTTTAGCGAGAATATCCATTTGGCCTTTGTCCTCTTTCCATGTGGTAGCTTTGTTAACATCCATGTACCATTCTTTTCAAGTGCGGTGTATTCTTCTAAGGTTGCCTTGCGCCGTTCGGGGAACTTTTAGAGCCTCGTTGTGAGAATTAGGAATCTTGGTATTGTCCAGGGATGTCACTGAAATACTGAAATTTTGGGAATGATTGCGTAAGAAATGTAACTTTGAAGAGGATGTTGGGTGCGTGATCGAAACGCCTTTTCTTTGTGAAATAGGAAGATCTACCTCGGGGTTAGAACCAAGTTTTGGACTAGATTAGCTTCATCTTGTAATCTTCGATCGATCGGCTCGGGAGAGTTTCTTGGCTTTCTTCGATTTCGTGTGGACAAGTCGGGATTTCTCTTTCTTTCATAACTTTTATGGCATCATTAGGAAGGAGAAGATGTTTAGGATAGACAATGGGAGATTGATCGGGTTTGGTTTTGAAGGAGAATGCGGAATGGGTATCGGGTTGGAAGAGGACAAGATTGTGGAGGGTAAATGAGATGATAAATTCGGTTCGATGAGTGATGACCAATCCCGGTCTGCAATTCATTAGTGTGATTCTCCCGAATTGCGAGAATTAGAATAGAATGGAGTTTCTTCGAAGAAAGTAACGTCCGTGGAATGGTAAAACTACAGTGATGGGAGAGAAACATTTGTAGCCTTTTTGATTGGTGAGTAACCAACGAAGATGCATTTAATGTACGGGCATCAAGTTTGCCACGATATTGTGAATGAATATGGACAAAGCGGTGCAACCAAAAACCTTGAAAGGAATTGGTGACCTGAAGTTGTGAGGTAGAATATTGACTCTGAAGCACTTGTAAAGGTGAATGAAAGTTGAGAACTTCGAGAAGGCATTCGGTTGATCAAGTGTGTTGCGATAAGAATGGCTTCACCCAAAAATTTTTAGGAACATTGGTTTGAAAAAGTAAAGTTCGGGCAACCTCGAGTATATGACGGTTTTTGCGTTTTATTAGGATTTTGTTGTGGTGTGTCAACGCGGAGCTTTGTTGGACAATACCATGTGATTTGAGATATCCACTTAGATCGAATTAAAGAAATCTCTAGCATTATCGGTTTAGGATTTGAATATTGGTATTGAAGCTGAGTTTGGATCATGGCATGAAAAAGTTGAAATATGTGCTTGGTTTTAGTTGTCTTTCATAAGAAATGTCCAACATAATCAGGTATGATCATCGTAACGGTAAGAACCATCGAGCACCGATATCTTTGGGAACGCGACATAGTCCCAAATGTCACCGTGAATGAGGGAAAATGGGTGACTTGGTTTATGCGTGCGTGGTGAAAAAGTGTTTCGGTATGTTTTGCGGTGACAAACTTCACAATGAAATAAATTGGGATTTTTATTGATGAATAAGGATGGAAACAAGCGTTTCAAATACGAAAAATTTGGATGACCTAGCGAAAATGCCACATCGTGATTTCACTTTCCTTATGAGTATGCTTATGAGAGTTAAGATTATGACTCAATTGACATTGATATGAGAATGATTTGAAAGAGTGTTGATATCAAGAACATAGAGGCCATACGTAAATGTGCCCTTGATCATTTTTCCCGAGCTTAGGTCTGAAAAACACAAGATTTAGCCAAGAATTTAGTTTTGATTAAGGTGTGATTTAATCTACTAAGCGATATGAGATTGACAAAATCCAAGCACTGAAATAACCTGATTTGAGAATGAGATTGTTTGAGAGGCAAATGGTCCTGTTGAATGCGTAGTGCGAGTACCATTGGCGACACATGTGTTTGAAGTCATGTTGCAAGGTGAATAGGTTGTGAAAAGTGATTGATCACTTGTCATGTGATTGGAGAGCACACGAGTCTCTTATCGAGATGAGGAGAAATTTTCCGGCATACTTTGTTGAATTCTTGGAAATATGTGTGGAGTTATTCACTTTGCTACTAAATGTGGTGTTGATACTTGCCTTTTGTATAAGTTGTTGGAGAAGTTCTAAGCATTCCTTAGTGAATGAGATAGGATTACGGAAAAATGCACTTGAGTTTGAAGAAATTTGAGTTATCTTGATGGTTGGAGGCTAGGCCGAAAAGATGCGAGGCCAAAATAGCTCTCCTTGAGAATTTGATCATTAAAAGGAGAAGCGAGAAACATTAATAGTTGCATTGTTAAATAGACCACGAAAAGGATTATGTTTAGGAAGCGGGATCAAGAATGGATCCAAGCCCAGAAAATGCACTGAATTTCCATATTGAATTGATTACATGTTACTTGTCTCTGGAACCTCTTCCAGTGTACTAAGAACATTTAAATTTTCGGTTTTTCATAGCTCTGCATTGCCCAATTTGAAACTTGAGTTGGAAATTGAAAAGGTGCATTCCTTGCACTGAGTATTTGACATCGTACTAGGTGAACTTACGAGCTAGTTGAGCGAGGCTAAGAGCGGCGGTTTATGAGCCTAAGGCTACGATACCATGAAAATTTGTTTTATTTTCTGAGAAAAATTACTTCCTTTATTTCTTAATATCAAATCCATTTATATATACATTTGTTATGCCTAATCCTTCTTTGGAAGTTATTAGTATACAGCTATAAATCATCCTGAAAATCAGGAAACTAACATCCTAAAAACAGGGGTTGGTTCCACCCTGGAAATCAGGAAACTGTCATCCTAAAATCAGGGGTTGGTTCTACCCTGGAAATCAGGAAACTAACCATACTCCTAGGTTGATTTCCTACACTTACATATGGTAACCTCCTGCAAATTGATTAAACAATTAAGATACCAGACTGCAATATTTAATACTCAATTTTCATAGCAAACTTCATTTTTAAAGTTTAGCACCCATATAAGCCTTTTTCAAGTGCCAAATTTTTTTATGTTGATTTCTCTCCGCCTTTTTAAGTCTATAGTATTATCTTATATTAAATATTTGTTTAATCTTCAAGCAATTCTTGTGTCATCAATGGTTTATTTTGATTTACAAGCGATGTGAACCAGAATAAACTTCAAATTTAAGTACAGATAGTAAGAAAAATACAATCTATAAATTTTATGCTAATTTAAATTAGGAAATTACCTGATCAATTGCAGAAGGATTTTTTCCATGATGAAAAGTAGAGATAAGTATTGCCAAAGCATGAACATGGTTCATGCTAACATTAAATTGATCTTGCAACATCCGGGCTCGCTCATCGCACATGTTGGCTAGTGTTTCCACCCTCCCCAAATTGTTTCCTTTGTCCAAGTACCAAAATAAACAGATGGAACCGATAACCCCGGATATAACAAATAGAACAAGAACCACCACTTTCCAGTTCCACTTCCCAGCACCACTAGAAGGGCCAGGGCCTAACAGTTGAAGTTTCTGAGGCTGCTTCTGCATATGAGTAAGAGGCTGTTCATGACCCCATTTTTGCTGTCTAGCCACTGGCTGATCAGGAAATAGCTTCTGCTGCTGAGAGAATGGTTGCTCATTATGCAACTTCTGATTTTGGTTCCACCAGAGTTTAAAAGGAAAGACAGACACTTTGTAGCTGAACATAATTCCAAGAAGGATCCACCAAGATCCCTTTATCAAACTCCACAAAGTCTCACAATGCTTCATTGCAAACCAAACCAAAAAGTATTATGCCACCATACAAGAACATAAAAACTATTACAGTAATAGTTTTCCACTTTAACAAATTTCATATAATATTTATTATAAATATTTTGACTTCACTAACCACACAGATGTTTAAGATCAGATTTCGTGCAACAAACTCTCAAAAACTTAGATATTTCAAAGCATACACATGCATGTACTAAGCATATAGCTATATTTAGGAATAAAATAAAATTTCTGCAGAAGGACGGAGTCTATGTGAAATCAACAATACATATTACATCCTAGTCATGTGAATTCAGCATCTGTGTGGAAGCTCTAAACAAGCATCCATGTCTTGTTGCAGTCTTTACATTAATTAATTAATTATTTATTTATTTAGCTCTAAACAAAAATCAACATGAAGAAAGGGGGTCTAATCTTTTATTCCTCACTTCCGATCAATTGAGTCTATTATTTTACAGTATTCTTTAACTAAATACAAGTCAATGTCATGTCTGGTCTTAGAAATAATAGGATGACAACGAATTCATTTCTATTGAGAACCTAAAAAGAAAACCAGAGAGAACAAAATCACCATTATTTGTTACGCTGTAGTACAGTTTATTTATATTCATAAACCAAAAATATATATTACCAAAAAAAAAACCCAAATTAAAAAAAAGGAGGTCTGGCCAGCCTATTTTAGGAAAAACCACTACTTTCAGCTGAAAAAAGAAACGCAGGAGTGATATATATATATATATATATATATATATATATATATATATATTATACTATTGAAGCTACAAGTTTAAGAGCAAGGAAGAGAGTACCTGATCCGATTCGGAGAACAAAGAAGCTAAAGCATGAAGCTGCTTCTTGCTAACATTGAAATGCTGCCGCAAAATTTGAGCTTTTTCTTCACACGAGCCAGAAATACCTTCCCTCATCCCCAATATCCCAAAATCCAAACCCCAGAACAACCAAAAACTCCCAAGTGTCATAATACCGAAAACCCAGAGGAAAACAAGCTTTCTTCTCCATTTTCTAACAGAATTAAACCCATTAATAGATTCCTTTGACTTCTTTAACTTGAAATTCGCCTGTAATCTACTACTAAGGCCGGAAAGATTGCAATTTAGAGACATACTCACCAAAAGTCACCGTTTTATATCAACAAATACTCAGGGAATTAAGAATGATCCTTCTCCGACAGAACAACTCATCAAGAATAGACCATCTTGAGAAATCCCTAACGAAAATTCAGTTAAAAAGAAAAATTGCTGAAATCTTTACCAGACCCAGCACACCTAACTCAGAAATTCAATAAGTTATGACAAACCCACCCAGAAGATTTGACTAAAAGGGTGAAATCCCATGAAACAAACTTAGTTTATGACGAACCCAACTCTGAGTATTCTCCATATCTATACTATAGCAGCTAAAGGCCTAGAACCCAAATTTGTCTCTGCCTTTTCCACCAGCTAGCTCAATATGAAGTTTTCTTGCTTTAAAGCATTTAAACCAATCAAACTAATTGAACCACAAAAAAGTACAAACAATCATGCCAAACTACAAGCTACACCAAACCCAGTTATTATTTTGGCAACTGTGAGGGAATCATAAATAAATAAGAGAACAAATTGGCCTTTCCCTATTTTTGGTTCGTTTTACTCTCACAGGTCTGTACTACTATAAAGTAGCATCATCAAAGGTGCAAAGTTTTCAAAACATAAAATTTGTATTGGACCCAGTTGTTTTAAGTAGAATTTACTGGAAACAATTATCAAAATGGGTAAAAGTTAAAAGAAAAGGCGAAAAAGGAGAAAACCAATACACCGTCTTTCACTTCCTCTATCTCTTCCCGTTAATTAATCATCCAGCGGTTGACATGGGATTGGGACAGATCATTATCTCATTATCTAGTTGAAGAACGAATATCTACTATATTTTAATAATTTTAAAAATATATTATTATTATTTATATTAAATAAAATAAAAAATAATTATATTTTAATATTATTATTAATAAAAAATTATTATAGTAATAGTAATTTGTTATAATAATATTGGAAGAAAAAACTTTGTTCCTTATTAAATTTTATTTTAAGGTTTTTATTTTTAAATTAATTTTATCAATAATTATGAGTCTCTTTTGCTACTTTTTTTTTCACTCTCTTTCTTACGTTGAAAATGACCTTACCATCACTTCATGAAGGTCTAAAGATTGAGTCTTTATTCTTTTTTACTTTTGAAGAACTTAAAGATCTATACCTTATTTGTTTTATAGTGTGTATAAATAATTTAATTTTAATTTTAATAAAAATATATATATACTTTCATATAATATTATAAATCATATATTTGCTTATATTATAAAAAAATAATCATATATTTTTCTTTAGTGAAATTTACTGTATAAAGCCCATCTTATTTATTTCTATTATTATATATAAAAAAGTTATCCCATTTCATTTATTTTTTATTTATTTTTATTAATTAAGGTAACACATTTTATTTTTTTAATTTAACATTATATTTAATACAAATTCTATAAATTGAAAAAATGTCTTTAAAAACATTTAATTGATATAAAATAAATATATTAAAAATAAAAAATATTTTTTTAATTTAAAATATTAAAATTAAATATAAAGTGTAAGAAAAGAAAATATATATGCTAAAACATTACCTTCCTTTTATTTTAAAAATACTCATATTTTTATAATAATTTTGTCTTATTATAAAATATAACCACACAAAAATAAAATTAATTTTTTAATTTTAATTTTTAATTTTTTAATTATATTAACGAATATAATTTAAATAAAATATAAATAAAAAATAATTATTTTTCTTGCTCATTACTAAAAGATACAACCACACTATATTTATATTTATATCGGTCTATTTTTTTATTTTTTAAACAATTTTATAAATAAGAAAAATTAAATATATATATATATATATATTAATTTAAACTTAAATTAAAATAAAATCAATCTTAAATAATCGATTTTCAAAAATATACTAAACTCGAACAAATAATTTTAAAAAACCAATCCAACATAATCTGATTTTATTAGTTTAATTTAAATTTGATAAAAACAAAATTTTCCCCTTACTATTAATTGATTTTATTTATTAATTTTTTTAACTCTTATATTATAATCTTTAAATTTCATGATTTATTATTCATCTTAATTATAAAGTATAAAAAATATCTAAAACCAAATAAATAGACAAAAAAAAAATTTACTAACTAAAACTTCACCCTCCTAATAAATTATGGTTTTTATTTTACTTTTTATACATGAGTGTAACTTTGACCATAGTGCATAAAACATGGTGCACGTATGAAATGTAAAATTTTTCTACCAAATAAAAATTTCATTTTATCAATAAAATAAATTAAGATTTTTATTAAATAGAAAATATAAAATTATGTTATCGGTAACTAAAGTCTTGGACAAAATAATAAATAAGAAAAAGATAAAAGCTTTATTTTCTATTTATAATAAGTTAAAAGTTTAACTCTATTTATCTTTTTAAATAAAAATGGCAGACATATATTTCAGTTTAAATAAATAATGATGTTGGATCTTGGGATCGACGTTGATGAAAACTAAGAAGGTTGTCACGGTTGGAATGAAATAAGTAGTGGGTGATAAAACTAAAAAAATTAAGAATGAAATAAGTAGTGGGTGATAAAACTAAAAAAATTAAGAAAGAAAATGATAGAAATAATTATATGAATATAAAAATAATTAATTAATTAATTAATTAATTTAATTAGTTTAATTTTTATTCGGTTTAAAGAAATGAAAATTAAAACAAAAGGAGTTATGTAAAAATAAAAACTAATCTAAACTAATAAAATCTTAAAAACAAGTTGGATAGATTTGGATACGTTGAATTAGGTTGATTCATTCTGGTGCAACTTGTTGCCGTGCAAAGGTGCTGGTTATTAAGGTTCTCCAAATGCACATTTTTTCTTTTCTTTTCTTTTCTTTGCACTCTTGGAGGAGTTTCAGTGCCTAGCTAAACAAGGGAAAGACATCATAAAATAACCAACTCTGAAACGATTGATGAAATTTTCCAAAAAGATGATTATTACCAAAAGGTATAAGGAGAGAGATGATTATTCCAAAAAGATTAAGAAAAAAGAAACTAAAAACAAGAGAGTAGCAAGAAAAACTTTGAGATTATTTAAAATGATGGAGAAGATGGAGTTAGAAAAAGACGAAGAAAACCCTACCTCGAAAAACGAGTCTCAAACCAGATAGTGAAATTAGTCTAAGTAATAATTCATCATTGTCAGCAAATAATTTCCTATTTATTCAACAAAGTGATAATTATAAAGATATAATTTCGATATTAAGATACAATGGTTAAAAACATATAATATATTTATTTTTATATATTACAAGGAGATACATATCTCATTGTTCTTCGTTAACTATATATATTTACTTAAGTATCGATGATCAAAGATCGTCGTATCCCACGATGGTTAGAGGTTCTAACGATGTATTTTCAGTTCTTAAATCTCAAAAAAAAAAGATATAATTAATTATTAATGTTAATAAAAATTAATATTAATATCTAATATTATTTATGAAAAACAATTATATTCAATTAGTTGAATAAAAACTACATAAAAAAAATTTGTTGTATTTTTAAACACCAAACTTTATTTTTTGAGAAAAAGCTTCTAAAGTTTCTTTAGACTTCACAATTATTTCTCATGTTTTTTTCAGTTTTATTTTCTTCCTTACCATTCATTTTTTTTCTCTTTTCTTTCTCACATTCTACTATTAGTTCACTTTTTGTTATAATAGTGTTGCATTGTTCCTACCATTTTTCTTAAGATTTTCCTTGTGTTAATAGCAAACGTACCTTTAATTCTTATTTAGAATGTTTGGCGAGTTGTCCCATTTATACATCAAGTTTCTTATATTAACTTTATTGTTGGTTTCTTTAGTCTTTGTATCATCGTTGAAACAACATTAAACGACATGCTTTCTATTGAACTTTTTAACTTATCAAGTCTTGATTCTTTAATTAATAATTGTTGTTGTGATTGATTAAAGTCTATTTGATTAAAAAATATGATTTATTATTAAGTGTTCTATTTTAGTGGTTATTATCAGAAAAGAAGTTAAAGTGGTTCCTTCAATCTAGATTATATTTATTTTATATTTTTAATAGTTAATATAATTCATAACCTTAAGATTGCTTTCACAACTATTATTAATATGAGGTTCACCAAACGCTCACAAACAATAAAATAGTTTTATATCATATTAATCCAGATAAGAAATCGACAACGCTCACAAACAATAAAATAGTTTTATATCATATTAATTCAGATAAGAAATCGATGAACAACTCTCGTGTAGAAGAATAAATGTGTTTAGAAAACATTTTCAATAGAAAGAAAGCTATAAGAGTAAAGGAATTGATCCAAGTTAAACCGATTAAAATAATACTATAAAACACGAAAAATTCTAAAAATAAATTGAGAAAATATGAGCTTATGGTTCACATAGAATTTTGAGTTTGAAATAAGTAAAATGGGTTCTAAGGATTTTTTAAACCTTATTTTATAAGTCTCTTTCCTTCTTTTGGACTCAATAGATGCTCAAGTTAGCTTCACACGTCTAAGAATGATGGGAAAAAAATTTCAATAATATTCTTGAAGTTTTAATTTTTTCACTTATGTCCTCAATTTTTTAAAAATATGTTCTAATCAATATTTGTTGAATATTCATAAATTTTCTTATTAATAGCGTATTTTATAATAAATATTAAAAAATATCAAAAATGTCTCCTGAGATTTCTTTTTTTTTTTTCACAAATGCTCCTAATGTTTGTCTTTAATGACACTAAGGTTATTTGTATTATCAAAAATAATTTCAATTATTAATGTATTATCAAAAAATTCATTTAAAACTAATCATACATGTTAATATAAAAAAATAATTATAACTTTTAATCATGTACATAGAATTTTTTGGACAATTATAAGAATAACTTTGATTATTTTTACAATGATGAGCACTCGTGATTCTAGAAAACAAAAACTTAGTTCTTATTTTTTGAATTTTTTTTAACAATATTTTTGAGTTTTTAAGTATCTTTAACAATACTCCTAAAGTTTAAATAATATGTTATAATATTTTTAATATTTAATATATTTTTAATAATACTCTTACTTATTCGGATGTTAAAATTACCTTAAAATTTAACCTTTAATATGACGAAGAAATTTGAATTAAAATTTGAGAAATTAGCAAAAGAGCTTCTAAGATCTATTATGTGAGAATCTTGTACTAGAAAAAGGGCAACTCAAGCAAGTCTTTTATGGATCAAAAAGTTCAACCTTTGGAACCAAGGCCAACGACTACCCACCATGTCCAACACCATATCTAATTAAAGGTCTTCGAATCCACACTGCTGCCAACGGAATCATTAATTTTCTCTTCCAAGACGACAAGGTGAGTGGTCTTCAGTTTCTCAAGGATGGTCAGTGGATTGATGATCCTCCAATGCACCACTCAATTGTAATCAACATTGGTGACCAACTTGAGGTAAACCCACTAAAAAAAAAAAAGTACAATAGAGCAGATATTGAAATTAACAACAGACCAACTTGAAGTAAACCCACAGAGATAGGAGGCATTTTGTCTGAGATTTCGTGAGTGAGTTTCTTTCTGGCACGAGAAGGAGACTTTTAATTATCCTTAATAGGAAAAATTAATGTTTTACTCTAAAACTTAATACTTTCTTGTATGTAGGATGCCAAGCTATCATAAAGTTATTTTAACTACTAATGTTAATAAAATACATATAATAAGATTTTCTCCTTTAACTCTGCATGTAGGATGGTAAAATTGTATTTTCAAAACAAACTGTATTGCGGTATTGTCAGTAATATAAATATGAAACTGACTTTGAACAGAAAAATGACTAACATTTTTACTAGATAGCTCAGGCGGGAACTAATATTTGAATAATTTCAAAGGAATAATAAATAAATTAATTTGTGACTGCAACTTAAAGATAATAAATTTTTTATTAATTATTTTATAATATAACAGTATACTTATTGTATATATTATAAAATTATCAAGTCGATATTAATTTTTTTTTATGATTTATTCATATTTTTTATTTTTTTAATGTATATTTAAAAATATATTTAATTTAAAATAATTAGATATTAATTTAATTATTATTATACTATTAACATTAATTTAAAACATTAACATTAATTTTTATTTTTTAACAATTTAGTTAATGTTTTAAATACAAAAAATATACAATAAAAATAAATATAATTCAATATAATTATACAAAATATAATATGTTTTATTATTAAAATTATATTTTTATATAATTATATATAAATATAATAATAATATTAATATATATTTGGTTTCAATTAAAGACAATTTTTATATTCTAATCCTCTTCTTACCATAGGCCTTATCGAATTTTTACGAATAATTATAATTTAATTATCAATAATTAAAATATTTATTCATAAATAAGTGTGTATTTTAAATAAAAATAACTTTTTCATAAAAGTGATTAAATTTAACGTCTTCAAGATTTGGATGAATTACTACTTTGAATCGTTTTTTTTTTTGTTTTAATTAAATTTTACAAAAATGCAACTAAATTTTACATTTTTTTTATTTTTTTCATTTCCAAAAAATTAATAAATTTTATCTAAATTTTGTTATTTTCATGTTTTGCAACAATAAATATATATATAAATTGTGATTCTTTTAATCCTAAATAATTAATCTATATTTTCTTTGCATTTTTTAATCCAAAAATACATTTTGTTATTTTTATGATGTACAATTGTCAACTCTTTTAAAAATTAACCTAATAGCATTAAACATTTCTAATTCTTATATATTCTATTAAATTAATGTGAGATAAATTTATCTATAAAATTCTTTCAAAGTGTTAATGTTTGTCTTTTATAAAGTATCATTTTATATTTTTTATCTTATTTTATTATATTCTATATTGTTTGGTCTATTTATCTTTTTTTATGACTCAATTTTTAGTAGATATCCAAAGTTTTTAATCTAATTAACTGAGATTTTAATATTATGTCAAAATTTATAAAAATTACAATGAAATCTTACTAAGTAAAGATTTTGACATATACTTAAATGAGGGATGTTAGAGACTTTGAGGTTATAAAATGTCATATTTTAGAATTTAATATTCTCGTATTAAAAAGCTCATACTTTTTATAGACTTTGAGTTTTTAACATAATATAAAAATTTCAATGGATTAAGTTAAAAAATTTGGACCTCGCTTGCAAAAAAAAAAAAGAAATGAGCATTATAAAACAAAAAATAACAAGTGATCTAATAGAAAAGAATATAAATAAAATATGTTACAAATACAAAATAATTTTATTTATCGTAAACAAAGACCTACATTTTGAGTAAAATATTAGAGGTAATATTCTATATTGATTAAAGAAAACATATATAATTTATAAGTATTATGAATATCTTCACTCATTAAATTAATCTCCTGTGATTAAAAAATACATAATTTTTAATAAATTTTACAACACCATAATTATAAAGATTATTAATATTTTTATAACATTTACACGGGTCAAATAAATCCATTCATAAAGAAAAAAATATAATATCTTTATATATAATATATTACTTTTAACTAAATCATGTGCATGTTCATGTAACTTTATATACCTACGTAACTTAATTAAATAAGTTTATAAGTGATTCATACAGTAGTCTACATTAAAATTTATTCCTTTTTTGCTTTAAGTCAATTTCAAATCACATAAAAAATATCATGTGTTTTAAAAAAAATTAAAAAAGCTTGTACACTTAGTAAAAAATAGTTAAAAATATTAGTTTTTTATATAAATTATGGATTAAAAAATCATGATATATCTAAATATAACGTTGTTAATATCCGATATCGATAATGTTCGATATAGATATGGCTATGTACTATCATTTTAATCAAATTATAAAGATATTATGGAGTATCTTGAATATACTATAGATAATATGCACTATATATATAATTTTTTGTCATGTAATTTTTATAAAAAAAATAGATGTCTATGATATTATTATTATTTCAAAAATTATATGCATATAATTTTTGAATTTTTTTTACTTTTTAATGAAAGATTGTAAGTGAATAAAGTTGTTTTAATTTTTTTTAGATAAAAAAATATCTTGGTGTGGTTCAAAAATGAGAATTAAAATGATGAAGAGATTAATCTTATTATCATACCATTAGGTAAACCACAAACATATTATAAGGTTTTCTTCTAGTGAAAGTAATCATAATGTGTCATTTGGTGAGGTAAGGGAAGAAAATAATAATTATGAGAATGATAATATAAGGAGTAGTGATAATGATGGTGTAGATGGAGTAAACTTAACATCTGATTCTAGATATAACTGACTTTAAAGTCCATTTACATATGCGATTAACTATACATATACTATATAAGATGAATATTATAAACAAAGATGGATTTGTATATCACTAAGAAGTGCATGTGTCCTTTCTAATTTCTTAACAAGTAGTACTATATTTTATTTTTTATGATGCCCTTCGATCTACCACTAACTATATATGTAGAGTTATCGGTCCAAAAATATGTACAATTGAAAAGAAATACAAAAGAAAAAATCATGAAGTATACAATAATATTTCAAAATCAAATAAGAAAACTATGATTATAAGTTTATATTTAATGAGCATTAATACAAATGAAAGTAATCTTTCAAGTAACATGAATGCACATAATATTTATATAAATTTTAGAAACCCTCCACAATAATTTACAAGTAACATGTATGTACATAATATTTATATAATCTTTAGAACTTCCATTAACCCACACTTTTTTATTCATAGAGAAACATTAGAAATAGATCAATTAACATACCTATAACATCTTAATCATTATATTTAAACAATTTTTAATTATATATCAAGGTACTAATATTATTTGAATCAAGATAACACGTGTTTTGAACTCTTTAGAAAATTTCTCTAAAAATAATTTTGTCATATCAACCTATATGGTGATGGTGCCTAATGAGAGATAGTAGATACTTTCCTTAGCATTGTCATCAAGTAAGAATGAGAAGGCCTTAAGCTTGATTTGCTTGTTATCCCAACTGGTTTCGTGCTGAAACAAAATATATGAAAAAATTTAAGTGTTTATTTGAATCTTTTTTAACCGAATTCCTTAAAAATAAGTGATAAATGTATTAGTCTAAATTTTTAAAACCTATCTCTAAGTTGGGATCTAAAAACTTTAAGGGTTACTGATCTAAGTTTGGTGGAACTAATTGGGTTGATTACTATCATGTTTTCTTTCAAGGGATTTTTCTTTCTTGAAATTAAAATCGCTAGAAAGAGTAAATTTTAGTGTATATACTTGATTTTTCATTTAATTTAATTCTTTTATTTAATATATAGCTATTAATTTATCAAGAAACTATCATATAAGATACAATATTTTTTATTTTTGTATTTATTATCTAAAATTTTAATATTTTTAGATTATTATTTATATATTTTTGTGTTTATTTTTGCATCATATTTTTTGTTGATTTAGGTAATAGTTTCAATATATTTATAAATATTGATATTTTAATGATTGGGTAAACACATGTTATATATCTCATTTTATAGAGTAAAATTATTGTAAATTATATTAGATGATTTTGTAATAAAAAATAGAGAGATGGAGAGTTTGCTTTAATTATAATATATAACATCAACATCCTGGTCTTACCATAATCAAGTTTGTACATATATGATAATTTATTTAGTAATTAAATGATTAAACTGACACATCTATGTTTTAATTAAATCACATATTAAAATTATAATAAGTATTGTTCGTTAAATAATAAAAAGTTGAGCACATATGTAATCAAAATAATTTCTAAACACTTAGTCACTATATATAAGGATTATAACAATGCCAAAGTTTTTTTTTTTAATATTTGATTAAGTGTCTTGTATGTGTTTTTAAAGATTATTTTATAAAATTTGAGAACATCCTTTCAATATGCTACTTATCATGTTAGATGCTATAATAGAAGAAACTAAAAAAAAAAGCTTCTTATAGGTTTTTTTTTTAAATAAATTAATTTAATCACGTTAATTTTGAATCAAGTATTATAAATTCTGTTATTATAAAAATGATATGCATTTAATTTCATAATTATTAAAAGTAAATATTTTAATTTTATGATTACTTAAAATGATGACTAAAATGTATATTTTATATTAAAAAAATTATGTTTTTAAATTAAAGAATAAACTAATGAAATTATAAATAAAGGGATTACATTAACTCATTTTACATAATTGCCCTACCTTTATCTCATTTGGGTTGGTATCACATGAGTAGTATTCACAAGTTTATTAAAAAAAATTGTATGAATCATTAAAATACAATACTATATAGCCCCCACAATACATTTTCAAAGCTCAAAATATTATTGGCTTCCTCTAATGATGAATGGTTGAATCAATTCTGTCCATGTATTCTATTTTTATATATTTTTCAAAGAGGTGATTTAGTTTGTTGTTTCGTTTTTGCGTGCCAAGTGATGTGCATGTATCTTGATGTACTTAGTCTTGTATGTGTTTGTTTCTGTTTCTTCTTATAATGAAAATGGTTTCTATTTTTTGAAAAAGAAATAAAATAAAGCAATGGATCAATATTGAACGTATGTAGGTAAAACCATGATTTAAAATGAAAAATGGTGTTAATGATTTTAAATCCAGAACAAGGTTAGGAGAAATTACATGTAAATAAATTTTGAGTAGAGATAATTTTACAAACCAAAAAGGTTGTTCACACAAACACAATCTTTTTTTTTTTATTTCCATGCAAATCTAACTTTTTTTTATCACCTGTACGTTTTGCCCTCAAAAGTTTATAAATATTGTCTCCTACTTACTTGCTATAATTCCCTCTTCATTAAGCAAGACAATTTCATCCTATAAAGTAGGCATTTTCTCTCTATGTTTAGTAGAAGTCATTTAAATTTTGGAGAGGCACACATAAATATGATGTATTTACAAATACAAGAAAAAAATTGTTTTTTTTTAGATTAAAGAGCAAAACCGTAAATATATAAATGAATTTAATCTTAACGTGTGAATAATCTTTTGATTTGTAAAATAATCTCTATCCTAAATTTTAATAGAAGGTGTTGAAATCTTCATCGAAGAATTTATTGTATGATCTAACATCTATATAACACCTCATTCAGATATTTACAAGACAAATAAGGTTACTTGTTTATATATTTTAAAAAAAAGAATGTTGGTATTTTTACAGAGAATATATATATAAAAGGTTGACCAAGATAAAGTAGGAAGGTATTTGCAAGCTAATCATTGAATAAAGCTTCCTCGTAGAATTTTTAAAGTTAATTTTAATGCTAGTTTCAAAAACAAAACGGTTCTAAAGTGTCCGTGGAAAGAGATGAATATGATAATTAATACTAAATGAATATAAGAAAGAAAAAAGATACTAATTTATTTTATTTAAAATTTTATTTCTTATGTATTAATAGAGTCTTATATAGAAATCTTTTTTAAAAGTTTTTTTTATTTCTATTACTAGAGATTTACGTAAAAAAATTATAAATTATTCTAAGGAATTTTTAATTATAAATAACTAGACTCTATGTTTCTATAAGATATTTTAAAAAATAATCAACTTAGAAATATTAAAGAAGTTTTCTTCTTCTTCTTTTTTCCTCTTATTCATAACTTTTAGGAATAGTTCTTCCTTTTTTCGTTTGAAAGTTGAAGTCCTCTTATTCGTGAGATAAAAAAATATTTTTAGGCTAATCATACTCTAGAGTTGTTAGAGTACTCGTCTAAAGATAGATAACATAATCAGACTTGTTCTATTATAAATTTGTTAGTGCTTACCTAGATAATAATTTCTTTTACGTTTGTTTCATAACACAAATACGATAGTTTATTGCCAGAGAGTGAGTTTGAATAGTTTAAACTTTGCTCATATTTTTCTTATTTTCTAAATGTTTCTATATTATTAGTGTATTCATGCTTCCATCCTACGTAAGGTGGTATTAGAGCCAAATTTAACTTAGGAGAATGAAGCATAATCAAGTGATATGAGAAGAATATCAAAAAAATTGAAAAGAGATACGACATCAAATAGAGGAGCTTACTGCAACTAGGGGTGTCCATGGTTCGGTTCGGTCCGGTTTTGCCTAAAAAAAATTTAACCAGATCGGATCGTTCATATTACTCGAACCGGACCGGACTGTTTGAAACGTTTTTAAGAAATAAAAATCGGACCGGACCGTTTGGCTTATAAAACGGTTCGGTCTGGTTTGGTTCTCGGTTTGGTTCAATTTTTTTATAATTTAATGAAGAATAATGTGAAATTTTTAATATATTATTAAACCGGTCCGGTCCGGTTTGAACGGTTTAAAATTAATACAAACCGGATCAGACCGTTTGATTAGTAAAACCGTTTGGTTTGGTCCGGTCCGGTCTGGTTTTACGGTTTGGTCCAGTTCGATCCGGTTTATGGACACCCTTAACTGCAACCGTTACCCAACTGATTAATAATGAAAATAGGCCTCAAGTCCAAGAAGTAGAGGATGCACATAGAGATAAGATCGAGCCAATACTTCTTAGAAGACAAGTTAAAAGATTACCCCTAAGGAGACTTGTTGATCCAATACCCCCAAGAAGACCAAGTTAAAATAATATTTCGGAGGTTGAGCTAAAGAAGGATGTCATCAAAGAGACCAAGAATCACAATATCATAGTCTCAAAATTGACTTCCTTATCTTGAAAACATGAATATGAATGATTTTCTTGATTAGATCTCAGAGGTGGAATAAGTCTCTTTAATGTTATGAGCATTTTCGAAGAAAAATAAGTCAATTTAGTAACCTATTGACTCAAAGGAGGAGCTTTAGCATGGTGAGACCAATTCCAAAAAAATAGATTCAAACAAAGAAAAATTTCAATTAAAACATGGTCTCGGATGAAACAATACCTAATGCATATGTTTCTTCTTTCCTATTATAAGTAAATATTATTTCAACAATACAAAATTGCAAACAAGAGGATTGTTCAATTCAAAATATATCATAAAATTTCAACGTTTGTTTGCTTGAAATAATTTGAAGGAATATGAAACAAGAAATATGTATTCTCATACATTTTTTAATAATCATGGATATTTAGCATTATAATTAATATAATAATAACACATCATTTGAAATATAATCTCAAATTAAAATGTGTAACATTATTTTTAAAAAAAGTTAAATTTTAGTTTTATCTCTCCTTGGTTACAAATAACTAATTTAAATCGTAATAATTTAATTTAATATTGATTTATCGTTTAAGTAGTATGATTCTACATCTTAATATCACATATTAAAGTTTTAATTTTATTTTTATAATATTTTATTTATTTAATAAAAATAACTTAAATATTTCTTTAAAAAAATGATAAAAACTATTTTCATTAAAAATGTAAAATATGTATGTATATATTATAAATATATAATAATTTTAATTAATATGATAATTTTATATAAATCTAAATCCTAGTACAGACCATATGTGATTTATTATTTGACTTTTGGTATACAAAGACGGTAGCTTTTTATTTTTTGTTGTTGGTTGGAAGCTAAGGACTGCCAGTGACCCTAAACCTAGCCACATGTCTTAACCACATTAAAAAGTATCTTTTTTGCTAGCTATCAACTATAGTTGAAACTTGAGTCAGTGCAGAAAGAGCCAAAAGTATAGTATTTTTCATACATGATGGGTGCCACAAAGGTCAAAATAATGAATTTTCGAAGATTACACGATCTTCATTTCTGTCCTTGTACTCTCGTCTTTATATGCATTATTGTTCTTTTTACAGTCAACGATTAAATCTCCATGGATAAGCACTTAAGCTGGTCTTTATTAATGTTATGATCACTATCATTACATAGCCACACAATTATTTATCAACAATTTGGCTTTAATCATCCTATTTTAATACAATTTAAAGAACGAATAAAGATTAATTAAAAGATATATTAAACCCAAGTTTTATTTTAAGAAACAAGTTATCTTAGTTTTTTTTTTAAATAAAATTTAAATAAAGTATTAGGCTCTTCCATAGACGCATGGCTTGAGGTGGCCATTGAAATATATCCCTACCTTTAAGATTTTTTATTTTTGAATTACTTTGTTATAGCTATGTAAAATGTTAGAATATATAAGATACAATTATAATTTGGCTCCCTCACCTCTTACTCTTTTGCTTCTCTTATCCTATATTTATGCTTCTACTTAATGTAAAATGTAAAACAATATGATCTACTATTAATAATTGAATCAATAATAAAATAATAAAGAAAAAAAATATAAAGTAATAAAACTAATGTTTGAAACCCATGTAATAATTAAAGCATAAATCAATAATTTAAATGTACATTGTACTTTTCTAATAATCAATATTTGAAAAATTTGTTATAGTGGGCTCCGGCCTCTTAGATCCTCGCAAAAATATTCATTTTGATAATTGCATTTCTCACCTCTTAATATATTTACATAATATTTATGTAATATTATAATATAATCAACATCATGAATCAATATGAACGAACACACGTTCATAAAAAAAAAATTAATTTTGAAAAAAAGCTTTGAAAATTACATGTATTTCATTATTTCAAAGAATCCGATGGACCCCTAACATTTCATACATGGAGCAAAATTCCCTAACCCTAAATTTTCTTCCCTTCGCTGCTTTCATTTGACCGACAGTAAGCTTTAATTTGCTCTAATAAATAGGCCAGTATTGTTCAACTTAGAGTCCAGAACGTACAAAAAGTTTAGTCCTGCGTTTCATGGAGATTAACCCTATTTAATAATAATTTATATATTATAAATATTATTCTAAATCAATAGAGATACTTTTTGCTGCGACAGATCGAACTCAAAATACTTGTCAATAATCAATAATATAAAGTGTTTAAAGTGTCAAAATACATGAAGCATAATTTAGAAAGAGAGGCATACCGGATAAGAAAATCAATTTTTTTTACTAAGCAAACGTAAAAAAGATTTGAAAGATTAAATAAAATAAACCCCTATAACATAAAAGTAATAATATAAAGATAATAATATTTTCACAATATAAATTATTATTATCATAAAAATAATTTATTAATAAAAAATTTATTGATAAAAATAATTCATTAATAAAATATTTTTCGATAAAAATTACATTAAGATGTAATTAATATTAAAAATAAAATAAATTTTAATACATTTTAGTGTAACAGTACCATTTCTATAATACAAAAGAAGATATAATTCACTAATGAGTCAACATAAATAATCATAATTATATCTAATTATTTTCACTACTATTAAAAGGGTATTAAAGTCGGTTAAAAATTGACTTTAAACCAATTTAAAATCGATTCGTTGAACCGATTTTAAATGAAATTACTTAAAATTTAAAGTTCGTTCAACGCGTGAACCGATTCTAATTTTTTTTTATTTTTACTTATTTTCTATTATATTCAAATAAAAACTTGTATTCGAATAAAAAAAACAAAATCAGTTTAACAAATAGTTCAAATAATACAAATATTTGAAAAATAAAATATTAATTAATAGCAGAAAAATTATCATGATTTTGTTCTATTTTATTCAATGTTATAATACAAACCTACATATATAATACAAAAAATTATATACATAAATAATAACACATAATATCAAAAAATATATATGAATAATAAGTGCATAAAATTAATAAAAATACTTACAAAAATTTGAAGTGACAAAATGAAAAATAGTGTTTTATAAGTGAGAAATAAGTATAATTTTTTTGAATATTTTGCTCAAAAAAATACGAGATCTAAAACATTAGTTAGAGAGGAAAAAAACTCACTAACCGATGCTAGAATTAGTAATCGTAAGTGACCAAAAAATAAGAAAGAGTGGAAGAAAAGTGAAAATTTTGAGTTTTCGAGAGTTATACAATGTTTGAAATAATTTCTATCTAGAGAAGAAATAAGATAAAAGAATTTATCCACGTGTGTAGCATCGATTCCAAGTATCAACCGATGCTACACGTGGACATATCGTCGATTGATGTGTCAAACCGACGCTACACATGGACATACCATTAGTTGACGTGATGAACCGACACTATCCACGTAATGTAGCGTCGATTGACACCTAGAACCGACACTACATCCACACATAACGTCGATTCAACACGTCAACCAATGTTACATCCTATGTGGATAGCATCAATTCTACATCAAACTGACACTACATCCACGCATAGCGTCAATTCAACACGTCAACCGATATTACATCCTATGTGGATAGCATCAATTATACCCCAAACCGACTTTAAATTCATTATAAGTCAAAAAATTTCAAAAAATAACTTTATATATCAACTTAAATACACATTTTTGTAGTAGTGTTTTACGATTAGAAGTTTCAATTTTTTATTTTCCAAAAAGATTTAACCTAAAAATTAATGAAAACCAATCATACCAAATTAGTCTCACACACACACATACCATATTCTTTTGCGCTTTAATATACGAGCACAACATTTGAATTGACTGAGGAAATTCTAATGACTAAATATGACAAGAAATTTTCAAATTTATCCTGCCCAGGTTCTCTAGTGGAGGAACGAAAATTACACAAGTTATGTCTAAAAAAGATGCAACCAAAAATTACTATTTTATTTGGCATTCTCATTTCTGCTTGCCAGCTTGGACTGGTTCCACATCTTCAACTACTAGAGTTTCTGGGTTCAAGGGATGAGCTTCTACTTGTTGAGCAGCTGCAGGGGACGACCATTTCCCAGAAAGAGCTATACCCATCATCTCGTATATTTTCCCACCAAGCTGGGCTGGATTGTCAGGCTGCATCAATAAAAGTTTTATGTTTAGCAGGATATGAAAGGCATCGTACCACGACTACAGAAAACTTCCAACTCTTCCCTGACAAGCTTCCTTAAGAGATACTTCCTAGAGCAGTTTCTATATGTAGCACAGATACAAAGTATTAACACTTACTGTGAAACCACTGGAGACTACAGCAGCATCATACAAAAGATCAATAGCTCTCATGGCATCTTCATCATCTGGGTTACCCTTGCAAGCTGCCTGCAAACAGAAGCAAATTATTGTTTTTAGTTTCTCTCATCTTGTGGATTTTGAAACAAATGAAGCTTTCTTTGTTCAACATACATTCAAGTTTTGAATGATTGGGTTATTGGGATTAATCTCAAACACCCTTCTGCTTCTCATGAATTCCAAACTAGAAGTATCACCAACAGTTTGTGATTTCATCAGTCTGCAAGAAATAAAATTAGGCCCAGAACCATTAGCTTAAACTACAAAAAAGTAGAATTCAGCATCAGCAATGAGAAGCCCCCCCCACCTTTCCATGTTGGCTGACCAACCAAACTTTCCAGATACCAGAACACAAGGCGATGAGCTCAGGCGGTTAGAGATCTGAACACTTGCAACTTTGTCTCCCAAACGTTTCTTAATCCAGTCACAAGTTTGGCCAAATTCCTGTTTCATCTCCTTTTCTTTTTCTTCATTCTTATCACCTGCAATAATTTCACATATTCCAATCGGGATTTTCAGAGATATCCAAATGCAGTCAACATGGCTAGGGGTCCTCTATTGCAATATAAATAAAAGATTAAAAAAATGAACTAGGATTTCCTCCAAAACACTAAAATTGGGGAGAAAAAAGGAAATAAAAACAGTTATATAACCAACCTAAGTCCAAATCTTCCTTGCTAATATCAACAAAATTCTTCTCCTTGTATGATTTCAGGTTCTGGATGGCTACCTCATCTATAGGATCAACCAATAACAGGGCCTATAACAGTAACACCATAATTCATGTGTATATACACACAATAGAACAAGAATATGCAAACATAAATGAATAGAGAAGAACAGGGCATACCTCAAGGTCCTTCTCAAGAAGTCTCTCGAGGAAAGGCGTGTTCTTAGCACTAGTCATACTATCAGCAGCAATGTAATAAATATCCTTCTGGTCAGGTTTCATGTTCTCAACATACTCGTCCAAGCTGATCATCTCTTCCTCGCTTTGGGAAGAGAAAAATCTGAGCAAAGGAGCAATACGTTTGTGGTTTTCACGATCTTCAATGCAACCCATTTTCAAGTATTTGCCAAAATTCTCCCAGAACTTCTCATAATCCTATAAACTCAAATACAAGAAAGAAAAAAAGAAAGAATCCATTTTAACAGAATATAAGCATGAATATTACCCTAATCTTTCAAAAAAATATTTTGTTTTATAACTGGTAGAGGGAAAAACACATATTGAAAGAAGACATACATCTCTATTTTCACTCATAGATATTCCCAGAATCATATCAAAAGCCTTGCGCACCAAACGCTTCCTCATAATTCGCACCTTCAAGCAAAAGAAATGAAGTGAAAACATAGTAGCAGCAGAGCAAAAAGGACAAAATCAAGCGGCCTCGCAGGTTCAAAAACAGATGGCTGAATTGTTTACAATACGACTCTCTTGAAGAATTTCCCGTGAGACATTAAGTGGAAGGTCACTGGAGTCCACGACACCTTTGACAAAGCTCAAGTATCTTGGAAACTATTCCAGTCAAAAAAAGCAATGAGCATCAGTTAGTTTTACATTTGGAACCATCAACACATTTCTTTTCTTCAAGGGAAGAAATAGAAGTTTATCGACTTACAAGTTCTCCATCAAAGTCATCTGAGATGAACACCCTTTTCACATAAAGCCTAATGTTTTTCGTCTTAGGATTGACAATATCGTCCTTTCCTGTGGGAGCAATGGATGGCACATAGAGTATGGACCTAAATTCTACTTCACCCTGCAGTAGCAACAAGTTTGAGGCAAGATACAAGTAACAACATATACCAAGTTGCAAGTGTATGCTAGAAAGCAGAACAACACATATTGTTATGTATGGGGCATCAGATGATATTTTCCAATGTCAGCTAATTTTACAAAAGTGACAGTTTTGTCAATTAGATAACCACTGCTTGAATTATGAAGCAGATAAATCGTTGTATCATGCAGAGTTGCAAATCGCAATTAATCTAAGCAAAGTAACACAGAAATATGTAAATCTGAACACATTTTAAGCATCATACCTCTGTTGTGAAGTGTGAAGATGCTAGTGGATCCAAGTACTCATTAAAAGTTTTCTTGTAGAATTCATTGTACTCCTCTGTTGTGACATCCTTAGGAGTCCGGAGCTGCAAAAACCAACAGTATGATGTGTATGTATTTTTTTGAGAGTCAATACAATCAGAGAAGATGAACAAACAAAGATTTACAAATGCTCACCCATATTGGCTGAGTCTCGTTAGAGAGCTCCCAGTCCCAGTACTTCTCCACAACAGTCTTGGTCTTCTTCTTCTTCTGTTACAGTTTATACATTAGTTTGAGCAATTGAAACAGTGGAAATTAATCATATTGAGAATTAAGTGAGAGGATGAGAGTTGAAGTTACACCATCAAAGATGGAGAAAATACCTCTATTTTATCACCTTGTTCATCTTTTTTGGCTTCAGCTGGATCCTCATCTACCTCAACCTGCGTAAAGAGAACCACAGAAATTCACAAAACATGACAAGCTTACATTCTTAAGAATTAAGAGGACTAAGAACAGATGGACTAGAGTTGTTCACCTCTTTAGTGTATCCTTTCTCCTGCCAGGTGTATATTGGGAAAGAAACAAACTGTGAATAATTTTTCACAAGCCTCTGAATTCTTTCTGGATGAGCAAAACCTTTGTCATCATGCTGAAAATAAGAACAAGGCCGTAAGAAATATCAATCTATCAGATCTGAGATCAAAATCACAAGCTAAACAAAGCAAGATATGTCCTCTTCACTGACCTTGAGATACAATGTAAGAACCGTTCCTCTAGGAATGAACTTCTCGGGGTCTGTCTCCTCCCGAATTGTGTAGGAGCTAGCATTGGCCTCTCCTTCCCATACATATTGTTTATCAGATTTTGGACTTTTTGTTGAGACAATGACCTAGAGGCAAGAATGGAAACATTACTTAAAGACACAACAAATACTTAAACGAGCACATGTAGTAAAAAATTAAGACATAGAGTTTGTACGTTTGCCATAAATAACCTACTTTATCAGCAACCAGAAATGATGAATAGAATCCAACACCAAATTGACCGATTAAATTGTTGTCACCACCCGCATCCTTACTATCCTGTTGAATAATGTATTTATGTGAACACATATTATAACAATGATAGATGGATCTTTATTAGAGAAATCTTATTAAATGAGGCACTCAACCTTCAATGCTTTCAGGAACTTAGCAGTTCCACTCTGTGCAATAGTTCCAAGACAGTCAACAAGATCTTGCTGGGTCATACCAATCCCACTATCACTGCATATAGATTAAGATGGTCATTTCCATGGAAAGATGGATCACGAAACAAACCATTAACTTAAGTTAATCAAACTTACGTGATAGTCACAATCCCATTATCTGCATCAGTGTGGATGCGAATATCAAGATCAATTGCATCCTTCAAAAGCTCAGGCTCCATAACACTAAGAAACCGCAGCTTGTCCAAGGCATCACTTGCATTACTGTACACCAATTCATTAGAAAATCAGATGATGCATAGCTTAATATTATCCAGGTCAGAGAGAACTAACAGCTTTCTGGAGTGGCAAACTGGGGCAGCTAAACGTTAAGAAAAGGAAAAACATATTAAAGGACATCCTAGTAAAACCTAGTTATCCTAGACAAAGGTATAACCCACATAGTGCAGTATGGAATTCAAAACTTCACACCCTATAAATGTTAATAAAAACAAAAATTAGCCTGCAACTTATGCCATCATTGTGCTACATCGCTCACAATTGGATAAAAAATTTAACTGATTTTAATTGAAAATTCAGACTACGAAAATGATATCATTTAATTACATTTTAATTTTATCTTTTCAATCACACACACCAAAGTACAATATGTAGTTTAAACATAACAAGAAGACTTGTGCATGTATAGAGTGTCAAATAAGCAGCTCAATTCAGTCCAACTCATTTAAGGTTGATCCAATAAACTGATAGCTGAAAAATCCCAGCTCAACTCAATGAGCTAACTCACCAAGCTCATAAGCAAACTCATCTAGCTCATGAACAGCTCGCGAACTCATTTAGAAAAATGTCTTTGTTGGTGATAGCATTTTCATAATTACCATAATTATAATAATACTATTATGAAAAATCACAATTAAAAGATACTATTTTTTTTCTTATTTTATAAAAATATAATTAAAACACTTAAACTAACATTTGATTTTTAAACAAAATTATAATTTTTTTAAGGGTAAATGAGTCGGCTCATGAGTTGCTCAATCCAACTCATTTAAAAGCAAAATGAACCAAACTTGGCTTACATAAAATTTAGATAAACTGAATTGAGCTATAGCTCACCTTTAGGCAAGTTGGGTCAATTCAACTCATTTGACACATTTATGCGTGCTAATAACCAATCTAAATGAAGTTCGCTACATGAAGCATAGCCTAAAGACACCATAATCAAAGCTCTGAAATGATGTATACAACCACATGGGTACCTGATTAACTCTCTAAGGAACACCTCTTTGTTACTGTACAAACTATTCACGATAAGGTTCATAAGGCGACTGACCTGCCAAAAAGAAGGATAGTACCCATTAAAAAAAAACTTCAACCTCATCAAAGAATTACAAGAAAACATCCATGAGCCAACAGTTTGAGTAGGATACTTCTGCTTGATATTCAAATCTCTCTGATGGCGGTGAGGCCGATGCCTCAGAGACTGTAGTTGTTGACTCATATTTGTTACCAAAATACAGTCCACTCTTTAAGTTCAACTGAGTTGACGAGCTGATTGCATTATGCTTCATAGTGGTTAATACTGAGTACCATCTCATATTGGCATCTCTATCCCGCACCTACTCGTTGTCAAAAACCAAAAATCTCCTTAAACAAAATGACATTTTTAGCAATCCAGCAGCAATTAACAGTAAACGTACTTGGGTTGAAATGATTAGTTATAATCACCATACGTCAATACACTCAATAACGTTCAATTTCTACAAGTTTTTTTGAAGCGAACAATCAATTTAACTATCGGCGCAAGAAAGGTAACATTAAGAAGACGGGGGGGAATATTAATAAGCTAAATGAGGTTCTAAAAACGTGCATTTGCATAATGAAATTTCAGAGGAAACAAACAAACAAACATTATTCCAAAAATATAGGGAAACCAAATTGGTTAGTTACAAGTTTAAGAAGGGTTGAAAAAAAAGAGTACCGTTTCAGATGGAACAGAAGAGCAAGATAAAAAAAATGCGGTGCTCCGATAACGTGAGCCACCATGGCTCAGGATAGCTGAGACAGAGCGCCTGGTGAGCCTGTGCATAGTGATCGAGCAACCAAATTAAGCGGACCACGACTCGATAGCGTTTCGGAAATAGAAGAGAAATATTGCAGGGTTTAGGAGAACGTGCTCGGGTGAGGGCTTTGGGAAGCTTCCGGAAACTCAGGAAAATCGGTATTTCCCCTTCTATTTTAGGTTTCTTTTTACCCTTTCTTTTCAATGAGTGGTATTTTCACGGCAATAAACAGTAACACTACTGCTAAAATAAATCATTTCGAAAAGGTTGATGGTGGATATGTGGAAAATATATTTACAAACAAATATATGTAATTTTATAGTGCATCTTTAATAAATAATCTTATAAATATATTTTATTTTAAATTTTAATTTAATAAAAAATTAAAATATCAATTATATATAAATTATACATTATATGTATAAAAAATTGA
This sequence comes from Hippophae gyantsensis, assembly GCA_030763125.1. Lineage (NCBI taxonomy): Eukaryota > Viridiplantae > Streptophyta > Magnoliopsida > Rosales > Elaeagnaceae > Hippophae > Hippophae gyantsensis. Next base: position 9,695,739 of record CM061031.1, read on the forward strand.
TAACAATTGTTAGTTTTGATTCATAAGAAACCCATAAAAGATTAAAAAAAATTACTAATTTTGGGAACCAAACTTCTCCAACATTTAGTATATCATACACCAATTATATTTATATATATATATTAGATTTTAGGGTAAGTGTGTTTGCATGTTTGCTTATCGTATCAAGTTACATGTTCTGTTGTACTATTCATTTTTATTTATATGTCGTATCACGTCATGTTAAATAATTTGTGGATTTTATCGTGTCTATCAAATAAACCAACGTGACAAGTGCTTAATTGGTTGGGTGATGTGTTTAAAATAGGTATCGAGTTTGGATTAAAAATATTATTGAAATATTATCATAACAACACGAGATAACCCGAACAATAATAGGTCATGTGAGCCCAACATTGTCCAAGCCACCAACATCATCGAAGAAACCAGGTTTGAATGGTGAAAACCTAATTTTTATATATAAAAAATTTGTTTGAAGTTTTAGTTAAATTAAACCTATTTTTTTTCATAAAATAAAAGAATTAGGATATGTTTAAAAAAATTAAATATAATAACTACATAGTTTAATTAGGCTCTTTTATTTTTATAATCCAAAGAAACCCGATCATAAATAAAGTAGTGTCATTTTAATGTTTTAAATGTTATTTTAAATTAATATATTAATGGTTCACGATACATGAATGACATTAAAATACACATATATTGTCGTATAGTTTTAATGTGCTTCCCGTTAGGATTTAAATTAAAGATAATGATAATTGATTACCTATGTTTAACTCAATTATCAATCTCTTTATTGATATTTTAAATTGGTTCAATTATGTCTTCTTTATTTTGAGTTTTTCTCAAAGATATCCATTGCTTAAGAAAAATGCTAACAAGTGATTTTAATGATAGACATTTGAATTGAACATATTAAAACTTAGTGAGTACTGATTGAATCAAAATAAATCTTAGTATAGGTTGGGATGTTATTTGAGCAAAAATATAGGAGATATTAATGATATATTTTTAAATAATGTTTCGGTCTTTATTAGCTTTTATCAACCTTATTTAGCAAAAAAGATTGTGTTTGAGAATAATTAAAAAATGAGAAGATTTAATAAAACTAATTTAAAACATCATTAAAAAAGTTGATATTTAGGTTAAAGGTGATCATTAATAATTACTCTTTTAAATTAATTATATGTATCACCTACATATAATTATATTAAATTCTTTTAAATTAAGTTTTACTAAAAAAAATGTTAATATGCAATAAGTTGATTCAATATGATTAATTTAACAAAGTAAAACATATCATCAGCACGATGTTATAATTAAAAGTGTTTGAATTAAATGGACAAATAAATTTATTTTAAAAATAAGTAAAGATTTAAATAACTTAAATCGTTCAATAATAAACTTAAGATGTTTTTTTAAATTATATAAGATAAACTAATAAATATATTATTGAATTATCATGAAAGTTCAAAATATATTATCTAATTTTATCAAGTAACAAAAATAACATTAAATTATTATTAGTGGTACAAGTTTATCACCATTATGATTATCACCAAAATTCTTATTATTAATATAATTCTATTATCAAATTTTTTATTAGTGTTAAAAAATTAACACCAAATTCATTATTAGTTGTACAAATTAATCTAACGTTAAAAAATAATACAGTGTTACATTTATATCATTAATTATAATAAAATATTATTTATATCATTAATTATAATAAAATATTATTTTTATTCAATTATAATTACATTATATGTTTGTAATTTTAACAATTTATTTGAATTTATCCAATTTTATAATATGTATATAACCTCATACTTACCTATGATTTTAAAAAATATATTGTTATATCTAATTACAGTGAGGTTTTTGTTGGAAAAAAAACTCTCGTAACCAACGGCTAAAGATCGTAGCTACCAAAGTTTTTTTTTTTAAAACTATATATCATTTTAAAAAAAATTGAAGTATACTTTAAGTCATTGAAAACATTAACAATTTACTTAATTATTTACGGGAAAGAATAAGAAGCAAGCTGTTATGTATTTGTCCTCTATCAAGTTTGGAATATTTTTATTTATTTTTAAATGATAGCCAGGGTGGGGAAGTAGACTATCGAATTAATTCTCTATGTGAACAACAGATTTCTACAAATATATTATTAAAGTGTACGTGTTTGTCGTGTTTAGATTAATATTTCAATCATTTATAAATCCGACGACATTATCAATCCAATTTAAGTTCTAAATTATTAATTTAAATTACGTAATTATTTTCTATCCCTATATAAAAAGATGTTACGTACCTTCTCTAATTTTCAACATACAGTACTAATTATACATAAACATGACCAAGTTTCTTCTCAATTATGTCATTTACATATTACTCTTCAATTTATTCCTACTTTTTTCATCAGGTGATCACGATTACTATATTTCTCCAGCTAACTTTTAACTACACATTATATATTCTTGATTTTGTGTATTTTTCATTATTTAGCTTTTAAAAATCTTTATTAAATATTTAATTATCAAAATTTTCAGGTATACAAATCATTCCACAAGAATTGGTTGATCGGAACAGAGCTAAACTAAGTGGTATTTTTCGATTCATGCTGTGATATGCTTTCATAATTCTTAAGCAATGTAGTTTAATATTATTTACTTTACTATGTATTTAATTTACTCAGATTATTTGCTATATATATTTATGTTTTTAATACAAATTTATTTAGTTAATTATTATGTTTTTGATGTAAATTTCAAAGCGTAAACCTTTAAAAAAATCACTTACTTTTCGCATCATTTATATCACTCAATTATTACATTATTTTATTTATATCATTATGTTATTATTTATCAATAGCGTCATAATATTTGAAGTATTAAAATTTGAACAATACAGATAGTTAAATATTATATTTATAATAACAATTTATTTCAAATATAACACTTGATTATATAAATTATTTTAAATATATTAATTATGTGTGACACCATTGAATATAGTTTGATGATTTTTTTAATTTTAGCCATAATATATGAAAACAAGGATCAAAAAATGAAGAAGAAATCATCAAAAGATAAGAAAAATGATTTTAAAGATACTTGAAAAATGATAATATCCAATGTGAAATTTGAAGAGAGTAGTGATCCCTCACCAAATACTTCCATTGGTGTGAAATGGTGCACACTAACGAGCATCGTGATTAAGTTACAAAATGATGGTGTATGATAACATTCTCTACTATGCGTGTTCATTACAGTTTGTTAGCAATTTGTAACAACTCATATGCATCAATCATGTGTAGTAGTTTTCTCTATCTTTCTGTTTTGAATCTTCAATTTTTTCTGCTTCTTTTTTGCTTATAAAAAGCTTGTACTATCACATTTTGGTATTAGATATTATTGTGTTTTCTTTTACTTCAAAAAATGCAATATATCATATGTGTTATTATGCATGTTTTAGCTTCAATGAAAGATTCAACAATAAAGATGACTATCACTCCTGATGATTGTAATGTGGTTAACTTTTAAAATCATGTTACAACCATCAAACTAACTCATTCCAATTATATCATTTGGAAGTAACAGATTCAAATAATCCTTCGTAGATAACTTTCGAAATCATGTTACAACTATCAAACTAACTTATTTCAATTATATCATCTAGAAGCAACAGATTCAAAGAATCTTTCATAGTCTCAATTTTAGTGAATTTTTGTTTAAAGATCAACCATCAAAATCCATTGATGGACAGTTGAATCCTACATTCAAGTAATAGGATCAACAAGACCAAATTATTGGTGGATGGTTTATGAATTATGTTGATGATAAAATTCTCAAGCAGATTAGTGGTTTTACAACTTTTAAAAGTGACTAAACTAAATTAGAACAATTGTTCTCTTCAAGATCTAAAAGTCACATATTAAAATTAAGAAAGGAGCTCATGAAATTAAAAAAATGTAATCTTATTGTTATGAATTTTGTTGTCAAGTTGAATGATCTTGCAAGGTAATTAGAATTTAAAGGATATGCCCTCTTTGAAGACAGCTAGGTACTTTACTTAATAATGTTTACTGATACTGTGTCATTTTTACTAAGTTATGAAACTTGACTTGAAATAAGAAACAATCCTCAAAATTCATTGTTACATAGTGCACATCTAACTCAACAAACCTTGTCCTCACCTACTTTTTCTACACAAAGAATGTACGTAGCTTCTCATATCTCTTCTAATCAAATAGATTCTGAAGCCTCCTTTTAGACATCCAAATTTCCCTTACATATTTCCTTTTCTTGGAATGTTTGGAAGGGGTAATGGAAGAGGTAGAAACAGTAATCCTCGTACAGGAGAACGTGGTGGAAGATCACAAGGGAACAAGAAGGTGCAATATCAGTTATATAGAAAGAATGGTCATTTAGTGACAAATTGTTGGTATCTTTTTGTACTAACCTTTCAACCTTCTCAGTCAACTAGTGAACAGATACAACATCAAGCTAATTCACAGTAACAACATTTGTCACAACCTTATTCTCAAGATAAGACTCAATTAATGACATAGCAACAATCTTCTATACAAGTTTCATTTGTACAAGCTTTTATAGTATCACAAGAGCAGTCACCTTTTTCTTATGTTGCTTTTCCAGCAACCTATAAAGTTACGAATTTTTTCGATGCTCCTAATCTATCCAGTGATTCATTTTGGTATTTTGACTCAGATGATCACATTACCTCAAATCCAAAAAATCTAGCAATCTCTCAACCTTAGAATAGAGTTTGTTTGGACATATAGATCGACCTAGAGCCCGACCTATCTAATAGCCAAAGTCCAGCATATAACCCGAGCCAATAGGTAAGTCGTCCCAAAGGACCTTCCTTAGCCCGTGCCCATAACACACTCGTAGGATAGACCTACCCGAACCAACTTTTGTAACTATAGGGTCGACCTTAGTCATTAAATATACTTGTTCTTATTTTTATGTCATTTCTGACACACTTATATGCATATACCCTATGTAATCGATACTTGTATGTGTAAAACTTTATTTATATATATATATATATATATACTCCTTAAGATACCACATATTCAATCAATTGTTCTGACTTTTCTCTAAGTTCTCTCTCTACAAATTAGACCAATCTCAACAAAGTTAATCAAGCTATGATTGGTAATGGTAACACACTATCAATCGTGAAAATAGGTTCCTCTTTTCTTCCTTTTACATATAATCATTACATATGTCTTTTCTTGAACCATATCTTGCATATTCTTGAAATAATAAAGAATTTATTGAGTTTTGTACTATTTTTTAAGAATAATCATGCATATTTTAAGTTTCATACCACTTATTATCGTGTAAAGAATCAAACAACATATAAGGAGCTACTATAAGACAAACTTTATGGTGGTCTCTATGCTTTTGACATTCAATTATCATCACTTGTAAGGCCCGTTTTAGTTAGATCTTCATAGGTTTTTTCATTTCCTCTTGATATTATATGTCAAGTATTTTCTTTTTCTAAGGCTTTGGCTATTGTACTTAAGAACATTACTTCTAGTAGTACTAAACCTATATATTGTATGGCTAACTTATATAGTATAAATATTTAGCACAAGAGGCTAGCATATGTTTCTTTACCAGTTGTTAGGAAATCTCTTAAGAGTTGTGATATACAATTTCATAATATTGATATGCCTTTATGCATTACTTGTTAAACGAAAAAGTTTCATAAAATGTCTTTTTCTCGGTCAATAATAGTTGAATTGGTTCACTTAGATCATTGGGTGTCACTGATTGTATCTTGAAATGGCTTTCACTATTATTTGTATTTCATTGATCATTTTACAAGATTTATATGGATTTATTTCTTAAAAATAAAAGTAGTAGTAGCACATGCTTTTTCACAGTTTAAAGTGATGGTTGAAGTTCAATTTCATCTCAAAATTAAACAGTTACTAACTGATTGAAGTGGAAAGTATCAGGCATCCTTCATAGAACGCCATGTCCTCATACTCATTAACATAATGGGTTAACAGAAAGGAAGCATCGTTAAATATTTGATCAGGGACTTAGTCCCTTTGCTCAAGCATCAATGCCTTTGCATTTTTGAGATGAAGGGACTTAGTCTCTTAGTTTCTAATGGTAGAGTCTACCTTGCAAGACATGTCACTTTCAATGAAATAGTCTTTCCTTTTTCAGCTTTGACATCTACATCTAAAACTTATTCTCTTACTTCTAGAGTCACTTAAGTTTTACCAATTATCTCATTTATAAAACCACTTGTTCAACCTAGCTTTGACTCTATTTCTCCTATTTACATTCTTGAGTTGTCTACTTTACCTCCTTCAACTTCTATAGAATGTTCAGTTCCTTCTAATAAATCAAGCTTAGCTTTGTCTTCATCTTTTGATTATAGTATGCCTTTTCCTAGTTTCCCAAAGGCTTGTACATTTTTTTCTCATATTTTTTCTCTTCCTTCTAAAATACAAAACATTCCTCTCATTGCATCGTCGCATTCCTTTGTCCTCTTCTAAAACTGATACACCTTCAATATTTCTTTATCAGAAATTTGCCTTCCAATTAAACCCTCTAATACAAACCGTATGATTACAAGAGCAAAGGATGGAATTCAAAAACTAGGCATCCTTAATTGAGCTTGATTTCAGTAAGCCTACTTCCTCAATGCAAGCATTGGCACATAAGGGTTGAAGGCTTTTTATAAAGGTTGAGTTTGATGTTTTTCGTAGAAATAATACTTGGACCTTGGTTTGTACACCCCTATTAGAAAAGTGATTGTTTTAGATGGATTTTCAAAGTTAAGAAACTTCTATCTGGATTAGTGTAAAAACTCAAGTCTCGAGTGATGGCTAAGGGTTTTTATCAAGTGATGGCTTATTGTTAATCCTACTACTATCCGTATCATCCTTAATATTGCTTTAGATAGATAGTGGAAATTGCATCAATTAGATGCCAATAATGCATTTCTCAAATGGTAGTTTCAAGAAGAGGTATATGACACAACCCTTGGGTTTTGACGATTCAAAACATCCCAATTATGTATGTAAATTGAATAAGTTATTTATGGCCTTAGGCAAGTTCCTAGAGCGTGGTTTGACACCTTGATCCATCTTTATGTACCATGGGCTTTATTCGATCTAAGGTTGATCACTCACTATTTTTCAATTTTCATCACTCCATACACATTTATGTGTTAACTTATGTCGATGAAATCATTATAATGGGTAGGGATAAGTAACATGTTTCCTCTTTGATTAAGCACCTCAATGCTTCCTTCTCTTTGAAATATGTAAACTTATTGAATTATTTTCTTAGAATTGAAGCTACAACTTTTCCTAATGGAGATTTGTTGCTAACTTAGACCAAATACATCTAAGAACTTCTCCATAAGTCCAATATGGATATGTCTAAGCCTATTGCTTCACTTATGGTGACTCCACCCCTTTTTATTATAGCATTGTTAGAGCTCTTCAATATATCACTCTTTCAATACCTGACATTTTTTATTCAGTTAGTAAGTTTTGTCAATTTATATCCAATCTTTTGGATACCCATTGGGTAGTTGTAAAAAGGATACTTAGGTACCTTCAAGGGACTGTCTCATGGTGTTATTCTTAAACCTTCTTCTCAACTACTCCTTACAACATTTGTCGATGCTAATTGGGGCATTTCTTTAGATGATGGAAGGTCTACAATAGGTGTTTGTGTCTTTCTCAAGGCCAATCCAGTTATACGATGCTCTAAGAAACAAACTATTATTGCTCAATCTACTTGGAAGTTGGGTATCGAGCCTTAACCACAACAACTATATATGTGGTTTGGATTAAGTCCTTACTCACTAAATTACAGGTTTCATTGCCAGTAACTCCAGTGTTATGGTGTGACAATCTAAATAGTGTCGCACTTGTTGCTAATCCAATCTTTCATTCTCATAACAACCATGTAGAACTTGATATTCATTTTGTTCGAGACAATATCTTAGCCAATTTTTTTTTGTTCAACGCATCCCTTCCCATAAACAACTTGTTGATATCCAAACAAAGTCACTTTCCATTTAATAATTCAAATGGAATAAAACCAAGTTTAATGTTGTTAAACTTCTCTTAAGCTTGAGGGGGTGAAGAGAGTAATGATCCTTCACCAAATATTTCCATTACTGTGAAATAGTGCACGATAGCAAGCATTATGAATCATTTAAAAATGACGGTGTATGATAGCATTCTATACTATGTGTGTCATTCACAATTTGTAATAACTCATATGCAATAGTCATCTGTAATAATTTTCTTTGTCTTTCTATTTCGAATATTCAATTTTTCTTCTTATTATTTTCCTATAAAAGCTTGCACTATCACAATTTAATATCAATTATTACTGTATTTTCTTTTGCTTTATGAAATGTAATATATCAGAAATATTATCAGTGTATTCTTTTACAATGTTTCCTTTTCTTTTTATGTGAATTATCAGTTTCTTTAAAGTTTTGTCAAAATTTAAGATATATATTATTTTAAAAAGGTGTATTAATTTTTAACCAACTCGGAAAAACTTGTTTCATATTTAATCAAAAATTCAATTTTTATTGTGCACCAAAATTTAATGATCCTGTATTTTAATTTTATAATATAAATAGTTAATTATTTATCGATCTAACTTTCATTATGTACGTAAAAACCACACATTTTGCGACCTTAAGCTAACATTGTTTTTTTTTCTTGTTAATTAAAATTTTTATTTATTTATTTTTAAATTAAATGGTAATTAAGGACGAAGAGATTTGATTTTTTTAAGTTACTAAGTATTTATATCTACGAATGAAACTAAGAATGAAATTATTTTTGCATATGTTCTTCTTTTGTTGTGTCATTAACGCGAAATAGTATTGAAAAGAATACTAATAGGCAAGTACATATCATTCAATTACTTTCCCTTATGAGAAATTATTCCACTCCAACTAGGAATGAAAAAAAAATTTCACTTGTTTCCTCTTTGAGGTGGTATCCTCACCTGTATTGCAAATGTTTTTTTTTTCTTCATTCAAAACAGGTAAGATTAAATAATATTTTTAATTGATAATTATTTAGAAAAATAATAATTTTTAATAATATATTATATATTAAGAATAAAATAACAATTAAATGATATTATTTAAATTTTAATAAAGATTAAGGTATTGAGGTAATATATGATATATATTTATTTCATTTCAATTTTAAACCAAAAAATATAATATTAATTTTTTTAAAATTTAATAATTAAATCAAATATTAGAATATTATTTTTTATATTTAATTCTATTATTATTTTCATGCTCATTACTTTTTCTGTTCAGGGACCAAACTAATACAGGAGAGAAAATGTTCTATATATCGGCTAAGTGGAATATTTGGTGGGCCTTGTGTTTTTCAAGAGATTTGTGATCAGACTTGTAGACTAGAAGAAGGTGCTACAAGAGGAGAATGCAGTGTTGATGTGCAACGTCATACTCTTGCTTGTTTTTGTTTTTATATTTGTTAATCACATTAGCATTCCGTATATCACTCGAGTCACTAAATTTTTTAGTGTGTTGTAATTTATTACGTGTCGTGTGTTCCTAAAGAAAATTACATGCATACAAACAATAAACAATTAACGCTTTCTTTTTACTTCTAAAAATAAAATTTATGGTTACTGTATATTTTATGGAAAAAGATGTATTTATAGTGATTTTATTTTTATAAATAGATATATTAGTTACTTTATTTGAAATTAGTACATTTTATTTACTTTTATTATTATATTTATAAATAATTTAATTATTTTAATCCAATTTTGAGTTTTTTTTTTAACATTTTGAGATATTTTTATATTCAAACATCTATTAATCTCATACTATTAGGGTTTTATTCTATCTAACTAAATTTTTTCATACAAAAACAATCTAAAAAATTTAAAATTGATAATAAATGATTAAAATGTTTAAAAATATAACAATAAGTTGAATAAAACATATCAAAGTTAAAATATATAACTAATGTAATTTATTTATGAAAGCAAAATAATTAAAATATTATGCATTAAAATATTTATAACAACTCTGGGTTCAAGGCTTGTGTTCAACTTGATGTAAAATTGAGCAACAAATTTTTTTTCCCTTCAACTTTTCATGAAAAATTACTTATTAAACTCTGAAAATACTTAAGATGTCTTTGTTTGATTAAAAAGTATTATTAGTTGTCACAGGTACTTTTATAAACGCTAAGAATCATAAGCAAATTTAGTACACCTTAATTTCTTTAATGGGAAATATATTAAAAAAAATTCATAAATTAAATGATGTATAAATTTGCCACTATAAAAATTAAAGGAAGAGAAAAGAAATAAAAACACTTAAAACATAAAAAGTACTACTAAATTAGCCCACGTTTAAGCAATAAGGTTCGATAATATGAGTTCACACCATAAAACGTGAACTGTTGTGACGATTTTGATATAATTATCTTCGAATTAAATTATAAAATTTATATTCTGTCTAAAAATAAATCAAAATTACACTGATATTTTTATAATAATTTTAAAATTTAATGATAAAAAATCTTAAAATATTGATATACTGTAAATATATATAAAGTGAAAGAAATAAATTAATTTTTATTTAATAAATTATTTAATATATATAAATTTAAGGTAGCTATTAAGGGTATCCATAAACCGAATCGAATCAAACCGTAAAATCGGATTAAATTGGATCGGATCGAACGATTTTACAAATCAAACAGTCTGATCTAGTTTGTATTAGTTAAAACCGTTTTTCAAATAGTCCGATCTAGTTTGTATTAATTTTTAAACAGATCGAACCGAATCAAACCGGTTTAATAATATATTAAAAATTTCACATTATTTTCTCATTAAAGGTGTCCAAAAACCGAACCAAATCGAAAATCAAATCGAATCGAACGATTTTATAAATCAAACTGTCCAGTCCGATTTGTATTAATTAAAACTGTTTCAAACAGTCCGATCCGAGTAATATAAACGGTCCGATCTGGTTAATTTTTTTAACCAAAATCGAACCGGATCGGACCGGTGGAGACCCCTAGTGACGATACACTTAAGTTGTTAAAATAATTTTTATTAATATCATAATAATTATATATAAATTATTTTTTATATTTTTATCTTTAATTATATTTAAGTGTTATTATTTTCTATTTAAATTATCATTTAAATTTATAGTCTTGTATTATAAATATTGTAAATTATTTTAATAAAAAACATTCTAAATTGTTAATCATGTATAGATTTCAAACTCAAAACACACTCAAAACAGTTAAAAGACTTTTAATCAAAGACAAAAAAGAAGAATTAAACGACCGAACATATTTTGGTGAGAAAGCAAACCGAAGGACGTAACTCCCAAGTACAAAAGTGCATACATTAGGAGAGATTTTTTTTTCCTTTTTTTTTCTTTGAGGAATCTAATTATTAATCATCTACACAATTTTCATTATATCTAGTTACTTCTAAATTTAAAAAACATTTGAAAGAATAAATGTATATCGGTATCAAATAAAGAAACGTCTGATAGACTAAGGGCAAACTATAAGCTCAATAAGTGACAGAATTTTATAAACAATGAAAATACGAACATATAGTAAAAATGCATTAAAAATGAATATGTTAAATTAACATATAGTAAAAATATGAAATCAACTTAATTTTTTATTTTTATAAAAAAATATGTTAAAAATAAATACTAATATTAATATAAAATATATAATATATTGTATATAAGATTTTTTTGTGTAACTAATTGTTATTTTTTAGTGCAAGTTGAAAAACAACATTTATACCTTCAACTAAACCCCAAACTTTCTCCACCCATACATTTTGAAGAGCCAAACTACTATCATGCTTCTTAGCAAGGAAATAGTTTGTATTGAATTAAATTCAAAAATTATGTCACTTTTTTTCTTTGACAAATCTATATGTTTAAATTAGAGCTTTCAATTCAATGCATAAAATGGATACAAAATTAGTCATGAGACATGCGACAATAATGACAAACTTGTCTCAATGATCTATGATGATCAACCCAAAAACCAATTCTTTCTTCTTTGATTTCTAACCCAACCTCAGTATTAACCTTGAGCATTCCATATGGAGGTTTTTTCAACTACCAAGATTTTGAACGTGTCTCCTAACACGATTAGTCAATCCAAAGTTCTTATTATTACACTTTCGAAAATCCTTTAATAACATACTTATCCAAGTAAGTATATTCTCTCCAACTTTATATTGTCTTTCATTCATAATCTCATTTCTATTGTATTAAATTATCCATGAAATACAACTAAATTAACATATATCATGTTTTGAGTTAATCAACCAAATGAGATTCCATAAATTAAGAGAAAACATACGCTCTACCTTAACTTGCTTAGTAAATATAGAGTGTTAATTCCAAACTTGTTTGGTAGCTATACACCTCTACAAAGCATATGATATATCTTAGTACACCTGTTACAATTCAACATCATAGGTCTTGTATAAATCTTATTAAAACAAGTTGCATCATAGTAGGCAAAATGCCCTCGCAAGCACACCACATGAACATTTTGACTTTATTTGGGTGACATAATTGCCAAATCCACCACCACTAGCAATGATCAATTGTATAACTTGACCAAGCACCATGGTCCATTCTAATCCCTTGCCATCTAAACTGTTAAGCTAACCAATAAGTACTTTTAATAGAGAAAATTTCATTTTGAATTATAGCCCAAATTAATTTATCCTAAACAACAACTATACTTAAAGGAAAGCAAAGATAGTAATGATCTCATGCTCAAAAACGAAAGCTCTGATTAAATCTTCCTTCCAATACCTAACTTTATTAACCAACTCAACAACTCAAGCCTCAACATATAATCTAAGAGGTGAAAAAGTTTTAAAATTATTGTTATAAGGCAACCAAGCATCCTTGTAGATCCTTATATTCAATCCATATCAAACTATCCACCTTAAGCCCTCCAAACAAAGTTCTTTCACCATGTAATACTTCTCTATAAATAAGACCAATAAAAAGAAAAACTTACCTCAAGAAAGGAGCCATTAGGAAAATATTTCCCTTTAAGAACCTTCCAAAAAAGTGAGTATTTTACAACAATATCTAAGAATGCTTAGAAACTGAAGCTTGGTTAAAAGATGTAAGATTTTTGAACCCCAAATCACCTAAAGCTTATCCTATGCCATCCAATGGATGGATTTCCTATCCAAGACATATTCCCACCAAAATTTGGCTATAAAACTTGGAATATAATTACAATGACTTATAGGCAATTTAAGACAAACTCATAGTATATGGTAGTGATAACTTGTATAATGGATTTCAACAACACCTCTTTCCTTGCCCAAGATAAAGTTTTTTTTCTTTCTAACCCTTTAATTTCTTCTGAACTTTTTCAAAATTCTAAAGAGCTTATTTTTATCCTTTCCATTCATAGTAGGGAGTCTAGAATATCTTTTATGACAATTGATACTTAGGAAAAGGACTAAGTAAGCTTCTTAGTAGTTTTCCTTGTGTTTGGATAAAAAACCATAACAAACTTTGCTAGGTTCACGCTTTATCCAGAGGCTAATTCATAGTTTGAAAAAACGATCTTTAAGTTCTAACATGCCTCATCAATTAACTTTGTAAAAATGAAACTATCATCAACAAGAAAAAGAGAGAGAAAGACTCTTAGATCATTTCTAATTATTGGAAAATTACATAAATTTTCGATAAATCAGATTTATGAGAAAGCAAGAATAGAAAAAATAATACACAAATTTGATAACGGAGTTCGGCCAATCTTGCTTACGTCTCCGGACCTGCTGTAGATTTTTTTACTAAAAGGGGAGAAATTACACAAGGTGTTTACAACACTCAAAACTCAACCCATAACCCAATTACACCCAAGAAAATTACTCTCAATTTTTTCTCACAAAAGCTTTTCTCTCAATTGGAATGAACACTTTGGATATTTTAATTCATTACAATTACACATCTATTTATAGGAAAATTCACTCCTTGAATTACTCCTTAAATTAATGGTTCCTTGAATTTCTCCTCGAATTAAGCTTCTTGTTTTACTCCATGTTTTGCTCCATGTTTTACTCTTTGTTTTGTTCCATGTGTTTACTCCTTATTTTGCTCCTTAAATTAAGGAGCTTTATAACAATCTCCAATAATCTCCCACTTGAAGACTGATTTCAATCTGTCTTCACACCTCGATCAATGTAACATCTTTTCTAGTCTTGTTACTCCAGCAGACCAACTGAAGTTGAGCATAACTTCAGTTTCATGGCAAGCTCTCACTTGTTGGTATCTCGAATCTAACAAGCTTCATCATAGCATTTAGGCTCTTCTCATCAGTCAGCAACATATAGTTCATGTACCTCCTATTAGGCACACGAGGTCGAGAAGACCTTCTCAATACAGGAGCTGTAGTAGGAGGCTGTGGTGTGTCGGAATGTTACACACTGCTCTATCCAACGAGTTCCTCTGGTTGATGAATTGCTACAATTGGTTCCTTTACGGAACTATCTGGGACATCATCTGCATCTACAAATACTGACTCTGCTTTGAGTCGTTGGTGTATGTTTTATGCATGTCCTTATACATCACTCTTTCATTGAAAATCACATCTCTACTATGGATCACTTTCTTATTTTTGTCATCCCAAATGCGATAGCCAAACTCATCCTCACCATAGCCGATGAATGTGCATTTCTTGGATTTGGGATCAAGCTTATTTCTGTTTTGATCACTGATATGCACAAATGCTACACAATCAAAAATTTTTAGATGTGATAGTTTTACCTCTTTTCTGCTCCATACCTCCTATGGTATTCTGTGCTCTAATGAAACAGATGGACCTCGATTGATCAAATAAGCTGTCGTGTTGACTGCTTCTACCCAGAACTACTTCGGTAGACCTGATTGTATACGAATGCTTCTGGCTCTTTCTGTTAACGTTATGTTCATACGCTCAACTACACCATTGTGTTGAGGTATGTTTGGCATAGTTCTTTCCATTCTGATCTCATGCTCATAGCAAATTTTTTTGAATATGGTGTCTTCATATTCACTACCATTATCGGTTTTGAGCTTTTTGATCTTCAAACTCGTCTCATTTTCCACCATAGCTTTCCATCTTCTAAAAGCCTCAAATACTTCAGACTTATGCTTTAGAAAGTAAACTCATACCTTCCGAGAGTGATCATTGATGAAAGTCACGAAGTAGTGTTTCCCACCAATGAATGAGACGGTTGTCGGTCCCCAAACATCAGAGTGGATAAGCTCTAGCCTTTCCTTCTTTAGGGTTCTACCACTTGTCTGAAATTTGACTCTCTTTTGTTTTCCAAGTATGCAATCTCTGCAAACTGTAGGCCTGAAATTTTTCCCTTTGAGTGCATAATCTTCATCCCTTCTCACTCATATGACCTAGTCTCTAGTGCCACAGATTTGGTGTTTCATTGTCTACTGCAACTGCGATTGAACAACGTGTCCCTATTGTCATGTAAAGAGTGCCACTCTTCTTGCCTCGAGAAACCGTCATTATACCTTTTGAAATCTTCCAATCATCACCATAGAAGATCGTAGTGTAGCCTTCACTAGTCAATTTTCCTATTGAGATTAAGTTCTTTCTTAGGTCGGGAATATGCCTAACATCCTTCAGTTCCCAAACAGACCCATTCAACTTAATCTTCACTACACCTTTGCCAATAATAGCACATGGTTGGTCATCACCAAGATATACCTTTCCAAGGTTTACGTGGACATATTTATCAAAGAATTCTTTCTGTGAAGTAACATGAAATGATGCTCTAGAGTCTAACACCCAAGATTCTTCGTTGCTCTCCAAAGAGCATATCAATGCATCATCTTTTCCATCTCCTCCTGAGGTGGAAGTAACATTTGCCTCTACCTTCACTTGTTTGTCTTTCGGTGCACTTTTGCACTAATTTTTGTAATGCCCGGTTCTCCCACAATTCCAACACTCGATAGTCTTCGAGCTATGGGAATTATTAAGATTTCTAGATTTGGACCTCTTGTCCTTTGATCTACCTTGGTAGTCTGTTCTGCCACGTCCATTCCCTCTGGTTGAATCTCTTCCTCTTAACTCTGTATGCAAAACTGAAGAGGTTGATGATTCACCCGACTCTCTACGTCAGATCTCTTCACTGAGAACTAGATCACGAACATCGTCAAATTTAAACTTATTGCTCCCTAACGAGCTACTCACAACCGTGACAGTAGCATTCCACCTTTCTGGTAAAGAAGACAAAATTATCAATACTCGTACTTCTTCATTGAATTCAATTTCCACTGAACTTAACTGGGTTGTGACTGTGTTGAGTTCATTGAGATGTTGAGCTACCGATGCGCCTTTTGTCATCCTTAAATTGAAAAAAACGCCTCATCAAGTGCACTTTGTTTGAAGCTAATGGCTTCTCATACATATTGGAGAGATCTTCCATAAGACCCTCCGTGGTCTTTTACTTTGCTATGTTGAAAGCAACATTACGAGATAGCGTCAATCGAATAACTCTAATGACTTATCTGTCTAGAAGATTCCAATCTTCTTCCTTCATAGCATATGGCTTCTTCCCTGAGATAGGTTGATATAGATTTCTTTGATACAGATAATCCTCTATCTGCATTTTCCAAAAATCGAAATTTATACCATCAAATTTCTCGAGTTTCACCTTTCCTTCATCTGCGGCCATTGCTTCCATTCAAATTTGACTTCCTTCGAATCGTTTCTAACTATTTTTGCAAACCACCGTATATTAAAACACCTCTGTCAACGAACAAATATCGTCGACAAAATTTCACTATTCACGTAATTCACTATTCATGTGAATAGTAACCTTGTAGGAAATTGACATAAATTACCACCAAAAGCTCTGATACTAGTTGTTGGAAAATTATGCAAATTCCTGATAAACTATATTTATGAGAAAACAATAATAGAAAAAATAACACAAATTTGATAACGAAGTTTGGCCAATCTTGCTTACGTCTCCGGATTTGCTGTAGATATTTTTACTGAAATGAGAGAAATTACACAAGGTGTTAACAACACTCACAACTCACAACCCACAACCCAATTACACCCAAGAAAATGACTCTCAATTTTCTCTCACAAAAGATTTTCTCTCAATTGGAATGAACGCTTTTGATATTTTAATTCATTACAATTACACATCTATTTATAGAAAAATTCACTCCTTGAATTACTCCTTAAATTAATGGGTTCTTGAATTTCTCCTTGAATTAAGCTCCTTATTTTGCTCCATGTTTTACTCCTTGTTTTGCTTCTTAATTTGCTCCTTAAATTAAGGAGTTTTATAATAATCTCTAACACTAACAACACAAAATAAAAAGGTAAAAGGATAAAAGATCCCGCGACATTAAACCTATACTAGGCTTAAAAGGATCCAACTTACAACCATTCACAATATAATAAGAAGTCGAGGTAACATAGTTCATAAGTAAATCACACTACTACTAAGCAAAGACAAACTTATCAAGGATATATCTCAAAAAAATTCATTCAATATTATCATATGTTTTACTAATATCTAACTTAATTATAACCTTTCTTTTCTTACCCTTCCAAAATTTATTTCATAGAATGTAAGGTTTCAAATGCCATTATCGTATTATCCAAGATAAGTCTTTTAGGTACAAAAGTATTATAACTCTGAGAAATAATCTCAAGCATAATAAGTTTTATTTCCTAAACAATAAGTTTGTACATGTATTACATAGTCTAAATTCACTAAATCTCTTGGGCTCATTGCATTTTGGAATGAGAGAAATTAAAGTATTATTGTGTAAAAGGATATTATCTTTTTCATTTAAGACCCTGAGATAAACCACTAATACATCCTTACCAACAATTCACTAGAACTCTTAATAAAACATCTCTGGCACCCCATTAAGTCATATGCCATAGAGGGATACATTTGATCAAGTGCCTTTTCAATATCTTTTTTGTAGGAAGAATTGAAGTAGGTGCCTACTCATCTCCTCAGTGGCTTTAGGAGACAAAACTCGACAAAGTTTTCCAAATTAACATCACCAATGCTTGTAAATAACTTTTCACAATAGTTCTAAAATATACCTTAAATATCACATCATTCTTGTTCAAATTATTTTGTTCATCAAACACACCATGAACCCTATTCTTAGGAGAGATACTCTTAATCGAAATTATTGTAGTAACTGATGAGAGATGCTTTTTATATCAATCCACGTATATATACTCAAAACAAATATAAATGGTTATGCTCACACACATATATTACGACTATGTATATTTTTTTAAAAAGTTAGGTTACTAATTAAAAAAGCTACTAAATCATGATTTAATCATAATATGATGGTTGAGCTTTTTTTATTATTTGCTGACCATACAATGAATATTGTTTCTTTTTTTGTTAGTTAAAGCTTTTTCACCGGGAAGAAGGGACAGTCATTATGTTTAACCTTCGGATCATCGACATGTATAAAATACTAGCATGAGTTAGTAAAAAGTGTTCATCAAATGGTTTTAATGGGTTAGTTAATCTCACGATTTGAACTTACAACCTAATACATGTAGTACCAGTCGGGTGCCAATTGAGCTATCTCAAACCACTTACGATAAATAATGATTGAGCTAGGAATTCGATAGAGTTAGAAGCAATTTAGTAATCAAAACATGGGGTTGGCCATTTGGTATTCATTATAATTTTTCTAACATATCTGTATGGATCTTACCACGAGTAAGACACTAATGATTCTATAATTTTAAGAAAAATAGTACATTAGTCATGTATTTTTAATTAAAACATTTTAGTTTTATAACTTTGAACAAAAATACACTTTAATTTTATAATTATACATTTTTGTCTTAAAAATGATGCATATAAGTCTTATAACTTTGAGTTTTTACGACAAAAATATACATTTTTTTAAGTTATGAAATAAACTAGTAATTATATAAATAACAAACCCTTTTCTTTATATTTATACATTACTTAAATTTTGTACTTTATTTAAATTCCTTCTATTACAATTTTTCTAACATAATGTATATATTACCGTTAGTTTTAAGGAAGTAGGAAATTGGTGTTCATGTAACTTTAAATAAAAGAAAGGAGCATATTATGCGTGTAATTTTTAACTAAAGTATTTTAATTTTATAACTTTAAAAAAATGTATATTTTTATATTTACAATTATACACTATAATATTAAAAATGATACATATAATAAGTCTTATAATTTTAAACTTTTAAGATAAAAAAATGCACTTTTTTTAATCATAAGATTTATTCTCTTTGAAAATGACAAAACTAAAGTACTCATTTTATAAAGGAGGTTTATACCTTATAAAAACAACACGATAAAACAAAAAATAAAATTAAAAATTTCTCATTTATCTTGTCATTTCCATTCAACATGAAATTTTATTTAAGTACGAAGGTAGTTTAAGTTTAATATTTTTAATAAAAATATATTTTATATTCATATCTATTAAGTAAGATATCATAATTTCATTACCTTTATAAAAATTATTGTATAAGTTTATCGTCGAAAGACATCTTAGTCATGTCAGACATTTGTCAAATGTGTTAATGACACAAATGAGTCTCAAAAGTGTGATTGATATATTTTTTCAAAAATAAAATTTTACATCCATTTATGCAAACATAATAAACTTATATTATTTCACTTAATATATACAAATTTAAAGTATATATATTTTTTAAAATTACTTAACTTATTTAACCATTTCTCCCCTGTTTAATCTAAAAGACAATTAATTAATGTGTTATGACATAGGAAATCAAACAAAAATAGTAAGTCACTAAACTTATTTTATTTTCTCGTGGGTAATTATTATTTTTAATATAAAAGAAACTTTAATGAAATGTGACAAAAAATAAGAAACAAAGATTGCTAATAGATGAACATTTTAATTGTGAATAGTTAAAATTATGATTATTTATAAGAATTCGATAATTTTTTTCTCAAAAATTACAGTAATCGATAAAACGTGTAACAAAGATGATTATTATAATACTAAAATTGTGGTTAATCAAAATTGAAATTAAACATATATTAATATTATTATTTTATATACATATAATTACATAAAAAAATAGAATTTTAACAATATAACAAACAATACTTTGAATAATTTGATTTATTATTATTTTATATTTTATTTAAAATATTAATATTAATATTTTAAACAATATTATAAAGTAAGAATTAAGTTAACGTTTATTTTTTTAAACTAAATATATTTTTAAATAAATATTTAAAAATAAAAAAACATGATTAAATTGTAAAAAAATTACTACCGATTCATAATCAATAGTTATTAATCAAATATACCAGTAAATAATGATTATACTTATTAACATTACTCATTCATAACTCAATTAAAATTACATGAAAAAGTATTATTTATTACTCTTAAATCAATATTCTATTTATCATATTAACTATTTTATTTATTAAATATAAAATATTTATAACTTTTTAAAAATAATTATACTAATATTATATATATTAACCTAAAATTATACATTATTACTTATTTTAATAAGGAAGAATAAGTTTTCCAACCAGATTTGGTTATCCTTGTGAAACGAAAGGGCAAAACAAATTAGCTTTAAATATAATTAGTTATTATATTTTATAAACGACAATATATATTCAACATTACCGACCATTAATTTTTTCAAAATAATATCAAAAATAAAACTTATATTTTGCCAACTCTTTCTATAAAGAACATTTAAAAAATAGTAAATAAGGAAAGAGTTAAAAGAAGCTTGGATGAGAGTTTGAGACACGGTAAAACATAGTAGCGCAAAACTGAAGAGGCCAATAGGCAAAATAACTCTGTCTCTTCCTTTCTCATTCACATCTCTCTTCTCTCTCATGCCCGTTTGCTCTCTCCCGGTGTATGAATCAAATATAGAATTGCATTGCAATTTCACAACAAGCTTCTCTGGCGGTATGTTCAATTTCTTCATTGCTTGTTTGGTTTGCTTGAAATTTGATGAATTGGGATTTGTGACACATACCCATTTCATTTTTCTGTTTGAGGTGTATTAATTTTGGGTTGTGTTTGCAGAAGAAAAAGGGTTATTCTTTTGGTGTATTGAGCTTGTGTTTAGTTTGGGTACCTTTTTGTGTACCGCAAAGGTGTTAATTTCTGGAGGAGATGAATAAAAAGAGGCAACCAGAGCCTATTGATTTCTTCGTATGGACTGTTGAGGTGAATAATTTCCCTTTACTCTTTTTTTCGTTTTTCTGTATCTTGCTTTGATTTGGATCACAATATTGTTTGATTGTATTAGGTCAATTAGATTCAGCTTTGCTTATGAGTTAGTTTTTGAAATTATTGGTCGAATGGTCTGATTTTGGAATTTAATTACTTTCGTATTTCATAAATATCTGTAGTTGAGACGCATCTGATCTTTCTGTTTTTCCCAAATTTTTTAAATGTATCATTATCAACTTTGGATAATTTTCAATTTTGTGCTGTTTTACTGGGTGAAAACATTAATAAAGTGTCATTATATTTTTATTTAATGGAATAATTGTGACATTAAAAGTATATATTTTGTGATAAAAAGCTGTGCCATTCATTCGATGTATTAGATGACGAAAACGAAGTTAATTGAATGTGATAGTTGCCTTGGAATTTGATATGGTTATGTATTAGATGATACTCAAGTGTTTCTTTGGGGGTGGAGTACAATTTCATCAACCAACACATTTATGAGCTTTCATATGTCAATATGCGATCTATGCCTAACTGCACTTCTATGGATTCCATCTAATGCTGACTGTATTTCAAATTATTATATACTCCTGGTTTACAGTAATTCCTTGATCATCTACTGGTTATATGTGGATAAGAATTCAATAAACTGACCAGTATGTTTTAAAATTCATTTTTTGGAAGCTTGTTTTCTTTGTTATGCTGTTTTTCATGTACCTGTGGATACAACTTTTAGAGGGAAATTTTACTTCTAGAATGCTGATTGTTTTCTCTTGGTCATTTGGATGATTCATAGCATCTTGGGTCATGACATTTAATGTATAATTTCTATGTATTTTCCGAAGATGCTTCCGCCTATAATTTATAAGTCATTTGAAAGTTCTATTTTTCTTTTCACTTTCTATGGACTGTGAAGCTGAAAGTTGTATGGGACTGTGATGATTTTCCATGTCCACTCTTTGGCTGTTACGGGAGAGGATGTGCCTCATGCTTCTTTTCTTGACAGGATGTTGGTTTGTGGTTGGAAGAGATAAATTTAGGTAGCTACGCGCAAGTGTTTAAGGAACACGGTGTCAATGGAGAATACTTGGAAAGCATGTCTATGTTCACGACCGAACAGATTCTTCGTTTTATTAGACGGTGCCACATGAAATGGGGAGACTTCATCACACTTTGCAAGGAACTCAGGCGAATAAAAGGTCTTTCTTTCCCCCCAGTCATCTTCCTCTTTCTGTCCTCTCCTTGCATTTCCATGTATGTTACCATAGTGTTTTATTCCTAGTATCATTTGATAAAAATAGTAAGGGATACCCCAGGCCCCATCCGCTGAAGACTACTACTACCACTTTCAAAATATTTCATCTCAAACCTCTATATAATGAATGTGCTAAAACCAATTCTTTTGCAGTGGCCTGCCTGAAAGGGGAGCAAAAAGTCCGCAGCCTGTGGTGGGTTCCGTCTTGCTTCTCGGTAGTCTTTGACAAAGTGGACAAACGGAACAGGCAATCACGGGTTGTTTCCTTGAAGCTGGAACCATGACTACACATCTGTTTATACGTATGTAGTATTGTTTTTCATTTTTTGGTTAGGTAACAAAAAAGTTAGGAAAGAACTCATCCATCTATCTGATCAATGTTGTTTCTTCCATGGAGAAGTCTGTTTTATATACAAGCTCTTTCATGTATTTAATTCTCAGTGGTTTTCTTCATATGACTATTTCCCTGGAAAAGAATGAAGCAATCAAGTTCTTGTTGCACCTTACCAGGATATGTTCAAAACTTACTGCCACATTTAAGCAGCATAATTAAAATGGATTTGTTTTGCTATGATGTTAAATTTGAAATTGCATTGTTTATTAGATGAAACACAATCATTAGCCTCTTAATATTCACTTGTCAAAGTTTCTGCTTCATATTCATCAGTTGAAGTCAATTAATGTGTCCTGTTATCTGTGTTCAAAAGTTAAAACTCCTAACTATAATAACTATGGTGTTTGTTCTCTCAATGAAGTATTTCCATGTATAGTAAGTCCAAAGTTAATGATAGTAATATTGTCTAAACCACAGCTTTAATATCTTCAACGGTGTTTGGTCAAATATGAGTGTACTCCTTTAAGAGTTTAGGTAGGGAATGAATGAGAAATTATACCCTAGTCTAGAAACATCACTGATGTGATACTCTCCACTAATTTATAATTTCTGGGGAATGAATATAATGCAATTCTCTTAATCATGGTAGAAAATTTAGTCAATTGACGTATTGTTGATTGGAAGACCCACCCATCAGTTATCAAATACTATTGAAGGATAAATATATGGTAAGACAAGTCACATGGAAGACAAAAACCTCGTGATTTGATTGAACTACCACAAGCTTTCTCATTCACTATACTATGTGAATATGATGCTATTCTCTTGATGATGTTAATTAGAAAAAAGTAAATACATGTCATAGTAGAGGACATAATAATATACCTACCACTACAAGGGCCCAATTCAAATCAAAGTCCCAACTGCCTCTTGTAGCATAAAACCAAACCAGAAATTGCCAACTGCATAAACTATCTCAAACCACTGATGAATTAATTGACTAGAAATTTGACAAGACGGAAGAACAGTAAGTACACAAAAATTCTATTATTGGCCTCCCTCGGTAAATGTTCATTCAAAAATTACAATTAAAAGATATTTTATGATTTTAAAAAAAAATTAAGATGTGGATATTAAAGAATATCATATTATATAATAAAAATTTATACTTGTTTAAATTATATTAGATACTTAATGTATTATTCTGAAATTTAATTATAAAATTATATATCTTAAATTTTTACTTCCTATCAAATTAAAAATAATATTTTTTATTTTAAAAATATAATAATAAATATAAAAATATATTAATTATTGATTTAAATTAATATTATAATAAAATATCATTTTAAATATAAATAATTTTTTTTTTAAATTTATAATCAATTCAAACTAAATATATATATATTAATTATAATAAAATTCATTACAATTTAATTTAGTTCTGTACTGAAAAAACAAATATAGATATTCCATGCCAACATCATCAGACAAAATAGATGGGTTTGGATCCTCTATTGATTTTTATTCGTCTATAATTCCAAGTCTTTAAAAATACATATAATGATAAACATCATTCTATATTATTAAATAAAATTAAAAAAAAATTAGTTAATGTTCGAAAGTTGAAGCTTTTTTATTTTTATTATATGTTTTGAAATAAAACAAACTGCAAGGTCTTTTTCAAAATTGTTGAGGGCGTTTTAGTCTTTAAATCAATTGCTGTTTCTGAAATCCATGGACATTTTATTAATCCCCAATTTATCTACAAACTATATCTTCACTCGTAAATTTTTATAAACGCTTTTACGGCCTAAAAATTAGTCAAACTGATACATTCAAAGATAAGCGTAGAGTAGTCAGAGCTATACGCTTAAAAATAGAAAAAATAAATAAATAAATAAAAGGCCAAAAGAAGACGAAGAGAGAAATATAATAATAGATGAAAATAACAAATAAATATATATTTTTTGTTTAAATCATATGGTTTATAAGAGAGAGTTCATATATTTACGCTAGTTGTTTTGAACTAAAGACAAGGCCCTCTTTAAAGCTATCGGTTCTGCCAACAGAAGAGGATGTTTGGATTTGTTACCTTTGTTTACCCAGATGCTGATATAATCAAAGGGTAACCCTTATTTTGTGCGTATGCTCATATGTGAGGTATAATATTTCATTTTATTTTATATCTTATTTAGTGTTTTATAATAAAATATTAGTTCATTTTATTTAAATATAATTTCATCTTACTTAATCTCATTTATAACATAGTATTAATGAGTTTAACTTTAAAATAATTTATTTTTTATAAAACCTACCTTATAATTTATTATTTATAATATTTTTTATTATTTTTGTATTTTTACTTGTTCTATTTAGATTTATAAGAAATAAATAAGATATTTTAATTAGTATTATTTTATCATCATCTCATCTCATTAAAAATTAAATAAAATAAGATAAGATATGCTTTTAAAATTAATAAATTATATTAATAATTTTTATTAATATTTTATCTCAATTTATATATTCAAGATTTCTTGACAAAGTGAGAATGAGGTCGAATAGATTAGGGGTTTATTAGTATATCAAATGTCTCATTTTATTAAAAAAAATTATTTTAATATTTAATTTAATTCTTGATATTATTTCTATTTTTCGAATAGTAATAAATTTTTTTCTCAAAATATCCTTTTGATTTTTAGTAAAGATTTTTTTCTTTACTTTTTAAAAATTAACTAGAGTAAAAAAAATATTTCTTTTTTTACTAATTATTTTTTTACCAAAGGTAGGGTAACATTTCCTACTAAAAGTTACATACTAAATAAAAAATTGTTAATATATTACCTTATAGAAAACAAATAATATAGATAAATATTAAATTATAATATTTTAATAATTTCATTAGGATATTATGAAAATATTTTTTATGATTAATTGATATATATAAATTAGGAAGATACAAAAATATTACATTTTTTTATAAAAATTTATTATATAAGATTTATTAATTTTTTAATAAGAAGTGTTAAATTCAACCTTTAGATAAAAAAATGTCAAAATCTAACTATGTAACAAATTGTAATGAACTATGTCTATACTATATGCCGTTAAATGATAAAATGGTATTGTATTAATAATATTGTTAGGAAAAAAGAGTTTCTAAAATTAACATTTTTTTTTACTTTTTTTAACTTCAATTAATTTTTAAAAAGAAAAAAACCATTCACTAAAAGGTCAAAATGGTATTTTGGATAAAAAATTTGATTACTATTCAAAGAATATAAAAATAATATTAATACTTGAATTATGATAAGAAAATGAACTTTTTTTATAAGATCGGAGATTTAAGATATTAATACATTAATTGAAGTAATTATAGATTATCAGACTTCTTCATTTTAGCTTGCATGGTGGAGATCATATATATGTGTAGCGACGTGGGGGCATAAACAAGGGGCATTGACAGGAAAAGAACACCACCTTTTTGTTCTTTTTTCCTTTATGTTCTTTTCTTTTTTCAGTCTAATAAATGTGCTTCTTGAGTTGAAAATGAGAGAAAGTAGTGATATAGTGCCGGAATTGTTGCTAGAAATTTCAATGTTTTTGTGTCATGTTATATGTAAACTGAATAAATGTGAAATATTATTTCATTTCTTATGTAAAAAAATGTACATAAACTCTTATTTTATAGTACAATTCTGATAATAAAGAAAATAAATAAAATTTAATAATATCTTTAATAATCAAGAACATAGATACATTTAAAATATATGTATTTTAATCACTAACAAATAAGAAAAAATATCAATAATTTTAGGATTTTCACATTCTCACTCAACTTAGATCATAAATATTAATTATATTCAACTTATAAATGAAATCATCGAAACTCTATCTAAAATGATCTTTGGTGAAGATTATCTACTGTTTGTTCTTTTCTGGGAACATAATTCATATAAATAATTTCGTCTTTAATCTTTTCTTTGATAAAGTGTTTATCCACTTTTATATGTTTGGTTAGATTATGTTGAATTGACTTACGAAAACACTAATAACATTTTTGCTGTCACAATAGATTTTCAATGGAGCCTTGGTTTGGATTTGTAGTTCATCCAAGAGTTTCCTCAATCATAATCCTTCACATACTGTGCATTTTTGTCACTACTTTTAGATATTACATTGTATTTCTTATTTCTTCAAGTTACTAGGTTTTTTATAACAAAAAACAATATCTGATTGTAAATCTTTTATCTTTAATTGAACTTGCCTAATCTGCATCTATAAATATTTGTATCTCTCTAACTTCATTTTTTTTAAGAATAGTCCTTTTTTGGGAGACCATTTAAGATATCTAAGAATTTTGTATATGACATGTAAGTGAACTTCCGTTGGTGAATGCATATGTTGACTAATCACATTTACTGCAAATGCAATGTCGGGCCTTGTGTGTGAGGTTTGCTTCTAAGCATATAAGTTCCAGTCAAGAGGTTGATGACATATTTTCTTTGAGATACACTAATGCCATATTTTGACCTAGTAATATTCATACCTAGAATGTAACAGATTTATCATAGATTTCTTACTTCAAATTTAATAGTTAGAATTTTTTTGAGTCTCTTAATCCCAACTAAATTATCCCCTGTTAGGATTATATAATCAACATACACAATTAAAATCATTTTCAATCCTTATTTAGATTGTGGAAGAATAAAGTGTGATATGATTGTTCTTGTTAGTATCCTTGACTTTTTATTATCTTTGCAAACTTATCAAACCACTATCTTCGTGACTGTTTGAGACCATAGAGGGACTTTTTGAATTTACATGTCATATTTTCCTTCCCCAGTTTACAAAAACCTAGAGGTAGTATCATGAAGATTTCTTCGTCTAATTTTCCATTGAGAAAATCATTCTTTATATTAAGTTGTTAAAGTGTCCATTCTAGATTTACTGCTAACAATAATAGAACCCTAACTATATTTAATTTTACCACAAGTGCGAAAGTCTCTATATAGTTGATCCCATAGGTTTGAGTATACCTCTTAGCAACCAGATAGGCTTTGTAGCATTCAATTGTCTTATCAACCTCATATTTTACTATTAATACCCATTTACACCTTGTAGGTTTTTTTCCTCGTGATAAGTCAACCACCTTCCAAGTTTCATTTTTTTATCAAACATAGTAGTTCTTTCATTACTACTTCTTTTCACTCGAAAATCTATCATATCTCTTCAATATTCTTTGAAAATTTTATCCTATCAAGGTTAGAAGTAAAAGCATTGAATTTAGGGGATAAAGCATTATAAGATACAAAGTTTAAGACATGATTGACATTATTTTTTGAAAATAATAGGTAAATCATCAATAGTGGGTTTCAGATTACCTTTGTTTGAAGGCGACTTACAAAAAAATGTTTCCTTCTTTTATTTCGAGTAAAAAGATGTTTGACTTACAATGTAAAATTTGTGAAATTGCAAAATATCATTGTACTTTTTTCTTGAAACACAATTATACATTGTCTAAACCATTTACTATAATTTGTAACAATTTATGGGATATTTCTCGTATTTTGAATTGTACCTATACAAAGTATTTTGTCACTTTTATTGATGATCACATCCTAGTGTGTTGGGTTTATTTATTAAACAAAAAACTTACGTTTATATTAAATTTATTAATTTTCCCTCTATAATTCAAACACAATTATAAATTTTACGTATTGATAATGCTACCAAATATTTCAAATGTGATACCACACGGACACGGACTCGGCTCGGCTCGGGACGGGCGGCGGCGACGCGCGCGCGTGTGTGGTATCACACTTGCCTAAGTCCTATCCCCTTCTACAAAAATGGGTGCCCTTTGGGGCCCAATCCCAATAGCCAACTCTTCACTATTTATACCTCTTTAAAATAATGTAAAAAAGCAATGTGGGACAAGGCACATTTTCCAACAATCAATTTTTTAATAAATTTCATCTTTTTCCAACAACTAATACACAATAAATTGCATGACAATTTTAAAACATGAAGAACATATTCAAGAGTTATAGAATTAAAATAATTTATACTCCTTTTCTCACAACAGATGAGAGAGTTTCATATGTACTTTTTACTTAAATATTTTCAACACAAGGTAAATATGAGGTGAAAAGGTAATACATATAAATCATGTGATCTGAAGCGTCATAATCAATAATCCAAGAAATTTTAATTCAAGAAATGGTAAATAAAGGTCTTAGGAAATTACCTCTATGAGCTAGTGAACTTGAAAGGATATATGGAAAGGATTGGCCAAATGTTTGGAAGTTGGAGAAAATTTTGTAAAGTTAATCCATTTGTTCAAGATTAAAGGTTCCACTAGAAACAAGTTTTTCCCCTTGAGTTTTTTATGTTTGATACTCAGTAATAGTCTGATAACCTCGACTCCTATTATTATATTGTCTTGGTTTTCAATCTACAGGTTTTTCATATATTTTTCAACATGTATCTTTTTCGTGTTCATTATTATGACAATTTTCACACTAAGGGCCTTTTGTTGTTGATTCTAATTAGCACTAGTTTAAGGCTCAAATAAGGGCCTATGGCCTAATTGAAATCTAGCATTTTTAGATCCAAATGAAGGCACACAGCTCAATTGAGATCCCAAACTTAATAGGATCGTGAGTCAATTTTTTGTGGGTTGGCCCATGAAGTGATTTTTGGTTCTCAGACTCAATAGAGCCATGGCCTTCTATCACGTGTCTCCTCTTTCAACATAATACATCTCTTCCTCTTTTTACGACAAACTTCAATGAACACCTCACGAGTGGATGGAAGGGGACAATGATTGAGGATCCTCCTTCATAAGTCTTGTTCACAATTAAGGCCAACGAGGAACTCAAAAACTTTTTCACTCTCGAGCATTATTTTGTACTGAACACTCTCCTCTTTGTAGACCTAGTTCTCATAAGAGCTTAAGTACAATTTTGCCACAAGGCTATCATTTTCATATCATAATCTATCACCCTTTGATTGCTCTATTTGGATTAACATAACTGATTTTTGATCTTAAAAATCTTAGAGAAGTTTTTAGGATCTGAATATGTTTCATAAACAACCTCCCAAATGTCCTTCATCGTCGACAAGAATAGATATGTTTTCTCAATTAAAGGTTGCATGAAGTGAACCAACCAAGCCTTGGACATCGAATTTTTAAACTTTTATTTTTAGTATTTTACGATATGAGTAGAAGTTAGTTAATTTGTCTCGTCAGTGAGATAACTCAATTTTTCTTTACAGTTGATTACCAATTTGTTAGATTGTGCTCCATTTACGGTAGTTTTTTTCGCCAAATTTTTAGATTGTGAGTTGGACGGATGAATTAACAAATTCTCCAAAATTTATGGTTAATGCTTATACTATTTCTTTATTAAAATTATTAGAGAAAATTGATTCTCAATTATTGTTATTAATCTCAATCATCGTTAACATGATTAACAAAACTATTATGATACCATATAAACTGAATAAATAAAAAATATTATTTTAATTTTTATGTAAAACATGTATATAGGTTCTTATTTTATTGTATAATTATGATAATAAAGATAATAAATAAAATCTAATAACATCTCTAATAATTAAGATATAATAAATAGGAAGAAGTATCCCAATAATTTCGAGATTTCCGCATTGTATCCTCTTAGAACCATTTATCAAAAAAGATCAATTACATTTATATATATGTATTAGCATGTGGACAATTATTTTTCATTCTACTTTATTTGGTTAAATTATATTCTTTCTTTCTTTTTTTAAAAAATGATGTTCTGAAGATTACAATATAGCCAGTAATTTTTGGTTGTTTTTCTCCTCTAAGGAGCCAATGCAACCTAGCACTGCTTAAGTATTTCCTGTCAAGATCAGACAACAAACTATTTTGATTCAGCAATTTGTCAAACTGAGTAAATGTTCAACAGTTACAGCTCAAAGAGAATAACACAATGTATAAAAATGGGTCATTAGCCTTGAAAATCTAATCGTAAGTTTCTCTCGGTAGACATTGCATCCTCTAAAAACCTTTACAGGTTAATTTCACAATGGTCTCTAACCAAGTGTTGCATATTTGTACAATTACATCTAAACTTTTGTGAAGAATGCTAAAATTGAAATCCAAGGTAGTTATACTATCCTCCTTTAGTGGTTAAGCCTCTGTCTCTGTAACAGCATGAAGCAATTCATCTGGAGTTGCAGCGGGGTCTAGATCCCAACACTTCTCTGGCAACTTGCTCTCTTCTCTCTTCAGCAACAAGGCTGGCACCCGGTGTGAAAAGCGTAACATCTCACTTCTTGGAATCCATTGTATGGTAGCTTTGTCTGTGTTCGTTCTGTATACTGTTTTGAATCCAGGCAATTTGACTAGCGGAGAAACACAAACACCAAGTTCTTCAGAGTAATCATCAAGAACTTCCACCATTTCATATTGGTGTCGAACTTCATCTGGAGTTGACCTGTCCCATTCTGATGACCAATTCCGATAGACAGCCCAAATATCTCCACTCCTTGGGTATATCCTAACACAACCTCCCCTCCCTGCCTTTTCCCGGCTTAAAACATGGGAGAAAACATTAACTTGTTCAACAATATCAGAGTTCCTTGCCCGGAAATTTCCACATGATTTGGTAAACCCATAATCCAACCAGTCAACTGACCCAAATTCATTATCATTTCTTGAGATCAAGTAAGTGATATGAACCTTAAATGGTTTGACTGAGATTACTTCACGTATAACACAGTACAGGCGGGGCATACCATCTTCTTCATCATATAAAGCCCATATCTGCTTTGGCTTGAAGCATTCCTCTGACCTATCTTTATCAAAATCGTGGAAATCAGGGTCAGGGACAGTAATTGAGAGTGAATTTGACCTGTTAAGGTACAATTGGCAACTGGAACCACAGGAAAGTTTACTGTCATTTGCCTCTTTAACCACCACTACAGCTGGATCATCCTTTGCCTGCACATTTGCTTTCTTGAATCCTGCAGCAACTTCTGATGCCAACTTCATTTTTTCCAATCTCTTCTGAATTTCCGACCTTGCCTTGTCAATCAACAACTTTCTAGCATCAAATGCAGGTGCAACGGAGCAGTGTCTAGCTGCAACTTCAGTAGAAGAAAAATTCTGATCATGTACATTACATGCATGCCCATTTTCCAGTTTTGCTTCTGGAGCAGATCGAGGTACATTTTGAACATCCCCATTCTGGAAACTGCCTCCCATTGCAATTTTTCTTTTCTTATCTGGCATACCCGCCTTGGGTCCCTGTGTTTCTTCACAGACGAAAAAAAAATTTGATTTTGCATTAGCCACAACATTTTTCATTGGACGTTTTCCGTTTGCTCTTGATTTATCCTTCCCTCCAGCAGCAGTATTAGCATTCCCGTGAGCCTGATAAATGGCATTGGGCGTTATACTAGATGATCCATTGGGACCCACAACTCCAGAGGGAGTCCCAGGGTATGAACTCCACTGGAATGACACATTTGAGACATATTCATATCCATGTCCAGAATGATATCCCGGAGCCCCGTTTCCTGTCAAAAAGGTTGTATTGGAGGGAACATATGTAACACCATCGTATCCATTACTTGGATATCCGTTTCCAGGCACATATGACATAGAGCTATAAGGAAAAGCTCCAGTTGATGGCCCTGTCCCGGTTTCAACAGCAACAAAAACATTGCGGCAGTTTTTACATGAAAGCCTCTTGTTCACATACTTCCGGAGATACTCATACTGAACTTTACAAGAGGTGCAAACAGTCCAGAAAGTGTCCAATCTACTGTGAGAGGTGGATGAGTTATTATAACCTGTCACCACAGTAGCTTGGACTGAAGACAAATTTGTCTGATTAAACAAAGAAGCTGATTGTTTACTTCTCTGATGATCGTAAGTGCCTCTCTTGGCACTATCTGATAACACAGTCCATGCCTCAGAAACAAGCCTAAAAGCACCTTCAGCACCTAGACATTTATTCTTATCAGGATGGAGCAACACTGCCATTTTCTTATACTGTTTCTTCACCGCTGCTTTATCTGCAAATGGTTTTAATCCGAGAATTGAATAGTAATCAGCTTGCCCATTTAATTTGAGCTCAGAAGCAACATAAACTTCAAATGTGGTCACCATTTGAGATATACCCTCCAGTCCAGGATATAAAGTTTTGGCCTTCAACGCATAGTTTTTGGCACCTGAAAAGTCTTTCTCCAAAAATCGCTTCTCAGCAATCTCTTTGGCTTTGAGAGCGTCCTCCTTATTTGCTTCCATGTATAAAACCTAGCTTGATCACAATTTAGAATCAAAATCAAGAAAAGCTACAACAGACCAATCCAGCTTAAGCACGGAAAAAGTCCAAATCTGAAGCATAACATCATTTTCATTTCTGCAAATATTTAGCTAGAAATTAACCCCCAAAATATTGCGGTAACCAATTGACTATCAAAGTGCAGCGACTTTCAAATCATAACTGTGACTCGCCTAGTCATACATCAAAAACTGAGACTACTGACAAAGATATGAATTGAAGTCACAATTAATTGAATAAATCAAACGCATTAACAAAAAGTCAAAAAAAAAAAATTTGAACTTTTCAGAAATTATACAATAAGTAAAGAGGACAAGTAATATCTTTTACTACATCTTCCCCAGTTTTCTCAGCAGCCAAAAGTTTTCCACTATCTAAATGAAGAGTATGTTTTTCTTTTTTATAACCCGCCAAAGAGCACTAAAAGGAGCTCAAATTCCCGAATAAAAACATAAATCCCACTAAATACATACTCAAAAGAAAATACAGGGGATTCGAAATCTAATACATGAAAAGAAAATCTTATAACAAAACCCAAGATTTAGTACAAAACAACCGGACAGTAACAAATTAGCACAAAATTTAAAGTAAATGACTTACTGAGATCGGAGCAGAAATGAAAACGAAGAAAAACCCAGATCGCCACGTGTACTTGGAAGTCCGAGCTAAACCAATCTGAGCTAATTGTAAATCTTACCGTACATAGAGCACAAAGACAAAAAATTCATTTTTTATCAGCAAAGTGGAGGATAGGTACCGAACACTAAAACAGTGGAGCTCATCTAGGGTTTTGAACTGGAAATCTGATAAATTGGGGATCCAAGGTATTGAAGATTCAGGTCAGAAAAGGGATCCAATTACGGGAAATCGGCGGCTCCGGAATAGCGATCCCGTCGATTTTTCCGATCTGGAAATGGGGGCTAAAATTACTTTGTAATAAAAATTGATTTGATATTTTTGTTTTTTCGGCCGAAGGTAAACTCTGTGTTAATAGTATTTAATGGTAGGATACTTCTAAATTTCTAATTTTTGCAGTAGTATGTTATTTATTTATGGATATTATTTTTTGCTTTTTCTCTGTTATTTAGGGGTGTGTTTGGTAGTGGGTAGAAGTAGAATCGATTTAATTATTACTATTATTATTATTATTATTATTATTTTCGGTAATGGGTACATCTCATTATTTATATTAGTTTATTTATCTAATAATATAATGACATAGTATTTGTCTTACATTAAATATAAATCTGTATTATTATTTTATATATAAATTATGTTATTACATTTTACAATAATTTTTTTAACTAAAATTACACCATATTTTAAGAAGATGATAATATTAAGATTGTAAACATTATTGAAATTCTTCTCCTTGTCATCTAAAATAATTAGTGATATATATTTAAAAATTGATTTTATTGCTTAAAAAAAACTAAATATCAAGTAAGTTAGAGGAATATAATCAAATTTGAGTTTTATTATTTTGTAAAAAAAAATTGAGTTTTCATCGTTTATTAAATAAAAAAGAGTTTTTATCAATATACTGTGATACTTATTAGGGAGTGATTAGGATTTGACACCTTGGAGGAAAGGATCAATATACTGTGAACTTGCTTTTATCTTCTATATTGTAAATGGTTATTTTCATGTTCATGTATTTTCTTTTAATTTCTTAATATGGTTTGATATGGATTCTTTAAGCCATCATCTTACTTTTTTTCTAGCTAAGAAAAGTTGGGTGATAAATTTTTAGAAAATGAGACTATTTGTGGAGCTGGAGTGGGTAAAAAGAATACTCATTATGAAATTGATCAACAATATTATCAAATTCATATTTGACAAAACAGATGAACATATTCCTAAAGAAAATATCCTTTAGTTAAAATTGAAAGAATCAAGAATAATTAATGTATAAAATATTATATAATTAAAATGATTTTAAACTAACGTGAGGTTGTTGGTATGAACTCATTTATATTTTTTATATAATAAACGTGAAAGTATTATTATTTTAGAATAAAAATAACAAAAAATGATTTAAGTTATAATATTTTCTTAAATATTTTAGATTAAATAATAATTTTAGTGTGAATGAATGGGAGGAGGATGGATTTAACAAGGTGAACCATTATTAAATAAATTGAGTTATTATAATAGAAGCTAAATTTCACAGTTTTTGAATAAAGTGGTAAAAATTAAACCTTTTGATATAAAACAACATGTTTGATTCCCTCTGATCTCAAATATTGTTAAATAAAAAGAAAATTTAAATGATAAGATTTAGCGTTAATAAGTAAAATCCTTTGAGTATTATGGGGAAAAAACCACTAAACTAATGGGATGAGGATCATGGGCACTCTTATCCCTAAAATGTATAGATATTTACTATTATTAATATAAAAATAGAAATCGAATAATTTTTTGAAAACAATTATTTTACGCAACCAAGTTGAAGTAAAATACAACAAGGGATACCATTAGGATATGCAATTGCTTATGCCGAATTAAAAATAACAAAGGTAATATTTTGCTTTTAATGTGTTTGTGTATACTATCGAATTCGATATTGCCCCACTCTCTGTTAATTGGGATCGAGCACTTGCAAGCTAGTCTGGAATTAAAAACTGGTTATCCTAAATATGGAAAAAATAGACTAATTAAATAAATTTAATTTTAATTAATTTAAATAATTAGATATTGGTTACACAAAATGATACAATAAATAACAATAAAATGAAAGAGTCTTTTTGTAAAAAAAAAAAAGAAAAATTAATTAAAAATTAGTTGGAAAAACATATAGAACGATGATTCCTTCAAGTGTGAGATTATTGATCAAAGTTACATGTACTAAATGGTGTAATAAATGACAATAAAACAAAAGAGTGATTATCATGTCCAAAAAAATTGAATAGATAATGCATCTTTTTATTAAAAAAGAAGTAAATCTAATTAAAAAATTATTGGTAAAACATGTAAAAGGGAAATTTTTGAATCATCTGTAACAGATTCGGAAACATAAACAAAATTGTTTAAATTCTGTTATCAAAATTTTGTGTTATTTTATATATTTTCTCTCTCATAAATCTGACTTAACGAGAATTTGAATAATTTTTTAACATTAATTTCAACAAAAAAAAAACGATACAGAAAAAAAGAAAAAAAAAGGTAGAGTTGATTATAAGTCTCATAAATGTCATGCAATAGTCTAGCTCCAATTACAGTCCCCCTGTAATGCTACAAAGTTAGACACCTTTGATACCAACTCATTGTAATATTTTATCTCTGTGTAACATGACCATTAATATAAGGGATCCAAAGATTAGCTCATATGTCAATATTTATTCCATCTCTTACCATGAAGAAATTTCTTTTATAATTAGCTCTTTCTTCCTGCATATACCTTTCCAAATAAACGAATCATCTTATTTAAGTTTAGTTTTTACAAAGGTTTTATCCTTATAATACTTGATCTTGATAACTTTAACCTATAATTAGCTGTATTGGAAGATATATTCCACCCAACTTTACTAGCATGGCATTATTCAACTGATGGAATGACTTAAAACCAAAAACACCTAATTCTTTAGGTTGGCATATTTGTTTCCGACTCTTTAATGCCAAATATCTATTAGAATTGTTCCTACCATTCTATCAAAACTTTTTAATCATAGAATCAATCTTCCTACGTATCGATAAAGATAACTTATATGTACTTATCCAATATATAGGAATAGCTTGAAGTATTGATCATATTAAAGTTGCTTTTAGCTTGAAGTATTGATCTTATTAAAATTGCTTTTAGCTTGAAGTATTGATCTTATTAAAATTGTTTTTCTCTCATTTTACAAAAATTTTGAACTCCACACATGTATCATTAATCTTTTGAAAATCCTTTACTTGGTATCTTTGGATAAACAAGGGATTATCTGAATATGTGATATTGTTTTTAATAATGTTTATGCCCATTTTGGAAGTGATTGTCCTTTTCAGATCCCTTTCATTATTTTTTTTAAAAGAATAATCTTGACCTTCCTAAGTTTGGAGACTGACCAGATGTAGTACCATAACATTGCAAAATCTCCATCACTTTGTTCACTGCATTGATATTAGTCATACAAAATAATAAGAAATCTTCTTCGTAAAAAAGATGACTAATAGATACTTAATTCTTTTGATATTTTAATATCATGCACTAATTGTTGATTCTATACCTTTGTAATTAATCTTAATAATATTTCAGCTACTAAAATATAAAGATAAGGCGACAAAAGGTCTCTTTATCTAAGCCCTCTTGTTACTATGAAATTCCCATTTATAGATCCATTGAAAAGTATGGTGTAAGAAATAGTTTGCAAGCATTATCATATTAGATTAAAAAAACAAACTTGAAAAACCCATTCTTAACATCCACTTTCAAGATGAGCTTTCATTTCAATTTATCATATGCCTTATTTACGTCTATTTTGATATCCAGTCAAGCATCCTTTTCTCTTTTCTTTCCCATTGTATATAAAATTTCTTGAGCTATTATTGTATTTTTTATTATCTACCTACCAGACACCAAGACTGCTTGAAAAGGAGGATATGATTATGTCCAAAAAGACCTAATCTTGCTGCGAGAATTTTTGCAATAGTTTATAGATGACATTACATAAACTTATAGGCCTATAATGTTTAATTTGTTAATGATGTTGTACTCTGTGAGACTCTCACTTTTTAGTGGTACTTTGAGATAATGGGCTAAACTTTTTTTGTGTTATTAGAGTGTGCATGCTTGTGTATGTGTTTAAGAAATACAATTAATGTGCATAGATATCAGTCATGGTCTCATACTCAAGGTCCCATATGTTATATATGTTTGTTTAAAGGGAGGTTGATAATAAGGAAGAGACGAATGTGCCAAAAGGGAATATTCCAAAGCAAGAACTGAAACCAATGCTCTCTGCTTTTCTTTTAACTCTTTTAATTGGTGGATGAACCAACTTTGTTATTTCCTGTTGTTTGTTTTGTTTCACTTCAACGATTCTGTAAATTTGAGACCTGCAGACCGCAGTCGTGAAAATGAATAGACTAACTTCGGATTTATAGTAATTTAGTTATTACAATAGTAACTTTTATGTTTTATGTTATTTGAAATTTTGTTTTGACAACCAAATTTAAATATTAGTAATTTTTTAATTATTTTAAATAGTATTTATGTATTTTAGTTGAAGTTAATTGATGTATCTTACATAATAAATTATGAGTATTTGTAAAAATAAAAAAAAATAAAAAAAATTATGGTTATATTTCATAAATAATATCTATTTAAAGTCTACATAAATGAATTGAATTTTTTAATCTTATAATTAATTACAATATAGTATTATTAATGATAAATTGTGGTAATAGTATTTTAAATTGTGATAACATTGTCACTTTAAAGCAATAAAAAATAAATAATTTTAATTTTTTATTCTAAATATTTTTTCATTTTGTTAAAAAAAATTAATATATTGATAACAGTAATATAATGACATACAAAAACAAGAATAGGGTCGCACAGGTATGATAACTTTTTTATAAGGAAATTTTAATCACGTTTTTTTTTAGTTGGGGAGTTTTAATCCAATAATCTTTAGATAAAGTTAGTATAGTAATTTTAAAAAAAATGATACTTTTTTAGGAGTATAATAATTTTTTTCTTAAATTTTTTTTTATTTTTTATAATACTCCTAAAAAACATTAAAAAAATATAATTTCATATTATTTTTGTTTCCAAAAAAAAACTCTCTCCTTTTTAAGTTTCTGTGTTCTCATATAAGCCATTCTATTTCTTTTCTTTAAAAAATATTTTATTTTCTCTCTTAATTTATCAATTCAATTAATTCTACAATTAAAAATTAAATTTTCTAATACTTATATAAATAAATTAAAGATATATACGATGAAATAAGATACACGGAGAGATTAAGAAAACAAAGAAAATAAAAGAAGATACACTAACATAGATTGAGATGAGAGAGAAAAGTTGAATTTTATTTTATGAAAGAGAATTATTTGGTTTTTATTTTTATTTTTTAAAAAAAATCCAATTTTACTCTTACAAGTTAATTTAAAAAAAATGGATTTAATTATATCTATTCAAAAGTTAATTAACTAAATATGCATATGATTAAAATACTCTTATTAAAGAATTATAGGATCAAAATGACCTTAATTCCCTCAAAAATAAATAATAAATTTAAACTAGTAGTAGAAATGTGGTGCTTCACACTCAATAATGTGCAGATGCATGAGACAACGAAAGTGGAAAATATGTTTATTAAGTATCTTTATTCCACATCGACTAGGAACAAAGCAACAAAATTGTTTATAAGTTTGGACAACCCTTAACTTAATAAGATTGTATTGGGTTGAATTAGGCCTAAGCTTCTAACATGACATCAGAGCTTAGCCTAATCTCTATGTGCGGACCTAATTGGGCTCTACCACAGTCTCACCGTAGCGCTAATGTCTACCTTTATCTGCCGTGTAGAGAGAGGCTATTAAATATACTTATCCCACATCGACTAGGAACAAAGCAACAAACCTGCTTATAAGCTTGGACAACCCTTAACTTAATAAGATCTTATTAGATTGAGTTAGATCTGAGTTTCTAACAATGTCTATATCAACACAGTTCAATTGGTAGAAATGTGGTGCTTCACACTCAATAATGTGGTTTTGAGTCTGAGTACGGAAGTGTGTAATTTTCTTAATTTATTGCAAATTTGCCCACATCACCATATGCATGCGTGACAACATTAGCATTACAATTTAGAACAACATAATATAAAGTATAAAAAAAGGAAAATAAAAATAAAAATCAGCAGCTGAGAACTTAATTGAGAAGCCAAAGCTCAAGAGTCATCACCAGTGAGATCTCCCCATCTAACATTGTACTTGGCAGCAAGATAATGTGTTCCAACTGGACCTCTACTACCATAAGGGTAAAGCTCAGGTACTATCCTTTTGTCTTCAAGTTCTTTTAATAGTGGAGTGAATAATGCCCAAGATGCATCAAGCTCATCACTTCTTATGAACAACCTTCTTTCCCCTTCCACTGCATCCAACAGTAGTCTTTCATATGCATCTGGTATTTCTGTTGTATACCTTCACATGACAATGCTTCTTCAGTATTAAAGTTTTCATGTTTGGCACACAGGAGATTGAGAAATTATGAGATAAAAGAAAAGGATTCACATTCACTTTCAAGGGCATGTAATTCCTTTATCTTATATATGCATACCTTGCTCGATAAAGTAAATTTAGGTCACTGCGATCTAGCCTCATTCCAAGACCAGGAACCTTATTGTTGATCTTCAAATATATGGCTTCATCAGGTTGAACTCGAAGCACGAGTTCATTCGTAGCCTTGTCAAGATCAGTTCCAAAGTTTCGCTTGTATAAGTTACCTGGCACATGTCTAAACTGAACCCTGATCTCTGCTCTGGATGATAATCATAATAAAATGAAACAAACGTTTACAAAAGGGGAGTAAATTTTAAATGAGGGCAATGGTGAGAAATTAAAAGGGACTTACCGCTTAGTATGGAGAGCCTTGCCTGCTTTCATCAAAAATGGGACCCCATCCCATCTAGCATTATTAATAAAGAGTGCTGCAGCTGCAAATGTTGGGGTGAGACTGTCTTTCGGCACAGTGGGGTCGTCAGTATAACCAGGGTAGGTTGTACTGCCTTTGCTGTGACCCTTATATTGACCAACAACTACGTCATCCAGCTGTAATGGTCTCATTGATCTTAGAACCTTTACCTGCAGAATCAAGACCATGCCCGTTGGCTACTATATGAATCTAGGATGGTAGCATGACCATTCTTTCTAGAATAGTTAGAGGGCCTAAATAGAGCATTTTTGAAGATTTGGCCGAACATGTACCAAAATCACGGGTATATTATGTACAACCTATACATAAGTTGTACATGAGCAATGCACAACTTGTACATAGCAAAAAAACATAATTTTGGGCCAACTTTTTCTCAAACTCAAAACACTCGTGATTTTGGGTTTCATTTCCCCTGGGTTTTGGTGGGAGGAGGAATAGTTTGAAATGTGCAAATAGTATTAGCTCAGTAGTACAGTCGCCAGAAGAAAACTCTTCATACCTTTTCATTTCTAATGTCCTCAGCATTTAAGCTAACAGGTGTTTCCATTGCAAACAATGCCAATATTTGCAAAAGATGATTTTGCATGATATCTCGTATGATTCCGTAGTTATCAAAATATCTGAAAAATAAGAACAAACATTATCAGTTTGGATCTTGTCTCAGAGGAATAACTTTTATTTTCTTAAAGCATTGTCAAGGAATCAGAAACTGACCCTCCTCTTCCCTCAGTACCAAAATCTTCAGAAAATATTAGCTGCACATTGCGGATGTAGTTTCGAGACCATAGTGGTTCAAAAACAAGATTTGA
Organism: Hippophae gyantsensis; assembly: GCA_030763125.1. NCBI lineage: Eukaryota > Viridiplantae > Streptophyta > Magnoliopsida > Rosales > Elaeagnaceae > Hippophae > Hippophae gyantsensis. The sequence goes on from CM061031.1 coordinate 9,737,485, forward strand.
GAAGCGAAGCACAGATAGATTTTCAACAAGTTCCTTACCCAAGTAATGATCAATCCTGTACAATTTTTAATGACATCAAAATTCTCTTCTAACATAGATATTTGACAGGGAGAAGCTAGAAAATGAAATACACCTGAATATTTGGTCTTCAGTTAGATATTGTTTCAAACTTCTGGTTAGCTCACCGGATGAATTTGAGTCTCGACCAAAAGGCTTCTCAACAATCACCCTTGTCCACCCATTCACAGAAGATGCTCTAAGGCTTGCACACCTCACCACATCCACAAATATGTTTGGTGGTATTGATAAGTAAAATAGCCTATTTGCCAATTTCCCAGCCTGTAAAAGAGTATTTTTGAAGTACTAAAACATTTACCTTCTGAAGGATTGATTTTTTTTTTATTGCTCACAATTGTATAACACACATAAGACAGTGAAATATATATCTGTATATGATGAAGTTCTTCAAGGCTTCCTGGATCATTAATACTTGTATTTAATCCTTAAATGCAGCCTCTGTGACATAGCTTTCACACTATAGAAATTGTTTTCTGAAAATGGATAACTTATGAAGAGTTACTTCATAAAGCTTAGTTCTTCCATCATTATGAAACTCAAAAGAGTATATCTCAAAGAAAATCAGAAATACCACTAACTTTTTCCTTGAAATTATGAATATGAAGCTAAAAAAGGGCAGCTAGAATTTTAATAAACTAATCATTGGGAAAAAAATGAAAAATTTTAAACTATACTATTTTATTGTCCTTTGATTTCAGATTCATTAACTGTAAACATGCCATATGGATTAAATTTGTCATTACTAGCCTTTTTGTTCACCCCTCCATACTCACACTCCTCAACTAATGACCTAACTGCTGTTGTAATGGAACGCAATTGAAAAAGAAAAAAGGTTCCAAACCCATTACCTCCTTCTCTTTCATCTTGTTATCCAATTCCCCAAAGTGCTCCTCCGAATTATACTGACCAGAATGATAAAAGCATCTTTTCAAGAACTCACCCATTTTGTCCTCACAATTTTCCCTGCAACAAGTTACAAGATCTTTCTGTTTATCAATCTATAGAAACGGTTGAAATAATTCTATACAAATGACTACCGATATGTTGGAGATTGTTATAAAGCTCCCTAATTTAAAGAGCAAAACATGGAACAAAATATGGAGCAAATCAAGGAGTGATCATCCTTAATTTAAGGAGTAAATCAATACTTAATTCAAGGAACTCTTATTTTAAGGATTAATTCAAGGAGTGGATTTTTTTATAAATAGATGTGTAATTGTAATGAATTAATCAACCAAGTGTTCATTCCAATTGAGAGAAAAGCTTTTGTGAGAGAAAATTGAGAGTAATTTTCTTGGGTGTAATTGGGTTGTGAGTTATGAGTGTTGTAAACACCTTGTATAATTTCTCCCCCTTTCAGTAAAAAGATCTACAGTAGGTCCGGAGACGTAAGCAAGATTGGCCAAACTTCGTTATAAAATTTGTGTGTTATTTTATCTATTTTTTTTTTCTCATAAATCTAGCTTATCGAGAATTAGTGTAATTTCCCAACAACTGGTATCAGAGCTTTTGGTAGTAATTTCTGTCAATTTCCTGCAGGCTACTATTCACGTAAATAGTGAATTGTGTGAATAGTGAAATTTTGTAGACGATATTTGTTTGTTGATGGAAGTGTTCTAATACACGGTGGTTTGCAGAAATAGTCAGAAACAATCCGAAAGAAGTCAGATTTAAGTGCTCGCAATGGCCGCAGATGAAGGAAAGGTGAAACTCGAGAAATTCGATGGCACAGATTTCGGGTTTTGAAAAATACAGATAGAGGATTATTTGTATCAAAGAAATCTGTATCAACCTCTCTCAAGAAAGAAGCCAGAGGCTATGAAGGAAGAAGATTGGAATCTTCTAGACAGACAAGCCTTCTGAGTTATTCGATTAACGCTATCCCGCAACGTTGTTTTCAACATAGTAAAGGAAAAAATCATGGTAGGTCTTATGGAAGCTCTCTCCAATATGTATGAGAAGTCATCAACCTCAAACAAAGTGCACTTAATGAGGCACTTGTTCAATTTGCGGATGACGAAAGGCGCATCGATAGCTCAACATCTCAATGAACTCAACACAGTCACAACCCAATTGAGTTTAGTTGAAATTGAATTCGATGAAGAAGTAAGAGCATTGATACTTTTTTCTTCTCTACCAGAAAGCTGGAATGCTATTGTCACGGTTGTGAGTAGCTCGTCAGGAAGCAATAAGTTGAAATTTGACGATGTTCGTGATCTGGTTCTCATTGAAGAGATCCGATGTAGAGAGTCGGGTGAATCGCCAACCTCTTCAATTTTACATACAGAGTCAAGAGGAAGAAATTCAACCAGGGAGAATGGACATGGTAGAACAGACTACCAGGGTAGATCTAAGGACATGAGATCCAAATCCAGGAATCCTAATAATTCCCATAGCTCGAAGACTGTCGAGTGTTGGAATTGTGAAAGAATCAGGCATTACAAAAATCAGTGCAAGAGTGTACCGAAGGACCAACAAGTGAAGGAAGAGACAAATGTTACTTCCACCTCAGGAGGAGATGATGCATTGATATGCTCTTTGGAGAGCAACAAAGAAACTTGGGTGTTAGACTCTGGAGTATCGTTTCATGATACTTCACAGAAAGAATTCTTTGAGAAATGTCCCCAGAAACATTGGAAAGATGTATCTTAGTGATGATCAACCGTGTGCTATTATTGACAAAGGTGTAGTAAAGATTAAGTTGAACGAGTCTGTTTGGGAGTTGAAGGATGTCAAGCATATTCTCGACTTAAGAAGGAACTTAATCTCAGTAGGACAGCTAACCAGTGAAGGCTACAATACGATTTTCCATGGTGATGATTGGAAGATTTCAAAGGGTGCAATGACAGTTGCTCGAGGCAAGAAGAGTGGCACTCTTTACATGACAACAGGGGCACATTGTTCAATTGTAGTTACAGCAGGCAATGAAACACCAAATCTATGACACCAGAGACTAGGTCACATGAGTGAGTAGGGGATGAAGACTATGCATTCAAAGGGAAAACATCCAGGCCTATAGTCTGCAGAGATAGACATGTGCAAAGATTGCATCCTTGGAAAGCAAAAGAGAGTCAGCTTCCAGACAAGTGGTAGAACCCCAAAGAAGGAAAGGCTAGAGCTCATCCACTCTGATGTTTGGGGACCAACAATCGTCTCATCCATTGGTGGGAAACACTACTTCGTGACTTTCATCGATGATCACTCTCGGAAGGTATGAGTTTACTTTCTAAAGCATAAATCTGAAGTATTTGAGGCTTTCAGAATATGGAAAACTATGGTTGAAAATGAGACAGGTTTGAAGATCAAAAAGCTCAAAACCGACAATGGTGGTGAATATAAAGACACCAAATTCAAAAAATTTTGCTATGAGCATGAGATCAGAATGGAAAGAACTGTGCCAGACACGCCTCAACACAATGGTGTAGCTGAGCGTATGAACCGAACGTTGATAGAAAGAGCTAGAAGCATTCGTATACAATCAGGTCTACCGAAGTAGTTTTGGGCAGAAGCAGTCAACACGGCAGCTTATTTGATCAACCGAGGCCCATCTGTTCCATTGGAGCATAGAATACCAGAGGAGATATGGAGCAAAAAAGAGGTGAAATTATCACATCTAAAAGTTTTCGACTGTGTAACATTTGTGCATATTAGTGATCAAGGCAGGAATAAACTTGATCCCAAATCCAAGAAATGCACCTTCATCGGTTATGGTGAGGATGAGTTTGGCTACCGCATTTGGGATGACAAAAACAAGAAAGTGATCCGTAGTAGAGATGTGATTTTTAACGAAAGGGTGATGTATAAGGACATGCATAAAATAGACGCTAACGAATCAAAGCAGAATGAGTCAGTTTTTGTAGATGCAAATGATGTCTTAGATAGTTATGTGAAGGAACCAATTGTAACAAGTCCTCAGCCAGAGAAACTCGTTGGATAGAGTAGTACGCAGCAGTCCGACACACCACAACCTCCTACTCCAGCTCCTGTATTAAGAAGGTCTTCTCGACCTCATGTGCCTAACAGGAGATACATAAACTATATGTTGCTGACTGATGGAGAGGAGCCTGAATGCTATGATGAAGCTTGTCAGACTCGAGATGCCAACAAGTGAGAGCTTGCCATGAAACTGAAATTGTGCTCAACTTCAGTTGGTCTGCTAGAGTAACAAGATTAGAAAAGCTGCTGCATTGATCGAGGTGTGAAGACAGATTGAAATCAGTCTTCAAGTGGGAGATTGTTGGAGATTGTTATAAAGCTCCTTAATTTAAGGAGAAAATTAAGGAACAAAACATGAAGCAAATCAATGAGTAACCATCCTTAATTTAAGGAGTAAATCAATGCTTAATTCAAGGAGCAATTCAAGGAACTCTTATTTTAAGGAGTAATTCAAGGAGTAAATTTTCTTATAAATAGATGTGTAATTGTAATGAATTAATCAACCAAGTGTTCATTCCAATTGAGAGAAAAACTTTTGTGAGAGAAAATTGAGAGTAATTTTTTTAGGTGTAATTGGGTTGTGAGTTGTGAGTGTTGTAAACACCTTGTATAATTTCTCCCCCTTTTAGTAAAAAGATCTGCAGTAGGTTCGGAGACGTAAGCAAGATTGACCTAACTCCGTTATCAAATTTGTGTGTTATTTTGTCTATTTTGCTTTCTCATAAATCTGTCTTATCGAGAATTAGCGTAATTTCCCAACACAATATAGATTACCTCTTATCAATTCTGCAAGTCAAAGTTTGGCTAACCATATTCCTTAGTTCATCATCAGTCATTTTTGTTCGAGCATAACCAAACACATAAAAGTTCTGCATAACAACACGATATTTAGAACTATCATCAGATTGCTAATAAATCTAAGATTTATGGCACTGTATTATGTGAGAAATTAAGGTACAGAACAGGACTATAACCTTAGGTAGAAAACCTTCATAGTATAAAGCAAATAGGGCCGGAAATATCTTCTTTTTGGCAAGGTCTCCTGAAGCTCCAATAACTGATATACTTAGGGTGGATTCTACATTTTCTTTTTCATAGAAGGGAAAGAGTCCCCCACTTTGCTCTTTGGCCAGTGAACTTCCAGCCAAACCTACTTCAAGTTCCCGTATAAGATTGAGCATATACACAACAAAAGTGAGATTATATTATATGAAATTATACTAAATTTACAGCAAAGAAAAACTAGTTATTTCTGGTCTGGTCAAATTTGTGAATTTACAAATAGATAACCCTAGTATGAAGAAAAGTTCCCTTCATATGTATGGAACAACACATAAATACGAATCTCTGAGGTCATATCGATTATTGCATGCTTTAAATAAGTCAACAAGTATTATTTTTTATTTTTTTTTGCTAATTTAAATAAGTGAACATAGCACTGAGAATATAAAACTAAAAGATCAACGCGTGAAACTAAAAAGAAGAAGAAGAAGCATGTCTCCGAATGTTCTTCTTGCTCTAATTCACACCATATCGAGCATTATGTTACAGAATTCTCATTAAAGGACAGATCACATTGAATTGAAGGCCATAAATGAAAAGCACCTTCAAATTGAGTAATGGACCAAAAATGCAGAAATATCAATCTCTGTTTGCATACTAAAAATTATGTTGCTAATAATCTCTGTTTGTCCCAATAAGCATTGGGACTGTAAAGTAAAAGATCAATCTAAAAAAAGAATTTCAATATTTCAAAAAAATAAAAAAATAAAAAAATAAAAAAATAAAAAAATAAAAAAATAAAAAAATAAAAAAAATAGATTCATTGATTGGAGTGTATACTTGGGGGTGAGGGAAATGCAGAAATTGGAATTTCAGTTACAAAATAACAAGGAAAACTGGAAATTCGAGGTTAATGGAAACAAGGAGTGTTAAAGAATATAAATGAATCAGGTACTTAAGGAAGGCAGACCTGATAATTCATTTATACTCTTTAACAAGGAGAAGAAGTAAAGAGGAGATGAGAAGCTAACCATCATGAGAAGAAACAGCATTCAGCGGATGTCCATTTGACGATTTGAGCTGAAAGTGGTCTCTAGCAGGAAATCTTGAACCAATCTTAGAAACCCATGAAAAAGAAAGTTTTTTTCTTGGAAAAATGACAAATTTTGTGAACTGGGCAGTCTCATTCTTAAACGAACAGGGTGTTAGGGAGGTGGAAGAAGAACATGAAGCAGATGAACAAGCACCCAGTTGCGTAGCCATGCACAATTGTATCTAGAGTTATAGTTCAGAATAAGCAAAGCTATATCACAACTTTTTTTCATCAAAATAGCTGTGTATATGTATCTATAATTTTTTTTTTCTGTAGGAAGAAGAATGACCCATTCAATGAAGGGAACTATATTATTGAAGAGCTGAAAATATCTGTATATGAGGCTCAGAATTTTTTCCACCTCTAAAAAGGAAATCTATAAATTAAAGATAGATAGAAGGGCACTTTGGTAACAAAAGCGACTGTGGACTGTTGTGTAAGCTTGTAGCTGAAGTGATGAAAAATTATATTTCACACCAGGAGCAAGTAAATAGAAATTATACACTGTTGAAGGATTGAGTGATTGGTGATTGCTTGGAGCTGATTACTTTGAAAATCCAGTTGTCGTCTAAATAATCCAACTATTAGTCAGGGTAAAAGGGCATCTTAGTAATTATTCAACAATGTAACATGACAACCATGAAACTCAGTCACATCATAAGATTGCTAATAATCAATAAATAAATGTAAATACAATGAAACATGTAAAAAAAATATTAATTATTATTTATTTTTAATTAAAAAATATTTTATATATTTTATTTTAATAAAAATATATTTAAATTATTAAATTTTTATATATTTAATATTAAAATTTAAAATTCAAATAGTGTAAAATTTTATTTTTTATATATAATTTATAAATATTATATCTAAAAGTACGTTCAGGAATGACATAAATTGTCCATTTGTTGTCTTGTTTACAAGAGGCTGCAGAATATAAATATATGTAATTATGCCTAATAGAATGGCTACCAATTTCTAAAATGATATATTATTAAATGACATTGTTAGCTGTCACGGTAGCATATTACATTTCTGACAAGCGCAACAAGATGATTAAAACGTTCCTCTGTGATCAATGACTCTGAAAATAATGTTATTGCATATTGCAAGTCAGAAATGCTTTTTTAAAAGTAAGAAATCTATATCAATGTAAATACTATATATAAAATTTAAAATCATACTTAAAATAATTTTAAATAAAAATTATCTTATATTTTAAAATAACAATATATTATCTTTTATGTTTTATTTTAGATTTGAAAAAAAATTAAACTACTTCAATAAAAAGAATTCTATAACATCGAGGAATTTAATTGATTACGTGTATCATATCAATTTTTAATGCGTACTTTTTAATGAATTAAAATTTTATGATCAATTTTATTTATTTATTATCACATAAAATTTAAATATATTGTAAAAATTAAACTAAGATAAATAAATAAAAATACTATATACGTGACATAACGAATTCAGAAGATTTATATATAGAAGTCAAAAATGCTTTTACAATCTCAAAAGAAAAGAAAACAAATCCCCTATGCATATATAAAAAATCTATAAATTCGTGGTTGTTTAAGAAAGGAAATGTGAAATTGAACCAGATTTCTGTGAATGATTAACTCTCACAAAACTAACGAGAGATATAAAACCTTTCCATATATATAACAGATTACAAGAAGGGGAGGGGAGAGTTTGTTAAGCTGTAACTAATACTTCAACAAACTCTTAACAGAAAAATAATATTTCAACAAATACTCTTTTTATCCCCTCGCAAGCTGAAGAGTCGAGGCACGATGCAAAGTCTTGACTTCAAGGCATCGAACCTGGAGCTTGACAAATGCTTGGTAAGCAAATCAACTAATTGATCTTCTGTTGGAACATAGCAGAGTTGCAACTTCTTTTTAAGCACTAAGTCACGAACAAAGTGAATGTCAATTTCAATATGTTTAGACCGAGCATGAAACACAGGATTGGTTGCCATATAGCTGGAGCTAATATTGTCAAACCAGAGAACATACACTTCTTGTTAAGGAATGCACAGCTCTTGTAAAAGAGATAAAGTCCATACAATCTCTGCTGCTGTTATGGCAAGGCCTCTATATTCAGATTCAGCACTACTTCTAGAGATAACCTTCTGTTTAGTCGCAGACCAAGAGACCAAATTATCTCCAAGAAATAAACAATATCCACTAGAGCTTCGTCGATCATCAAGAGTGGAAGCATAGTCAGCATCTGCATAAGTTTGGACTTGAAGATGAGTAGAAGGATTGAAACGTAAGCCTTGCTGCATTGTACCTCTTAGATATCTCAGAATACATTTGACAGTAGTGCCAATGTGCAGAGCGGATTGTGTACATAATTGACAAGCTTTGTTAACCGCAAAAGCTATGCTCTGGCCTAGTCAAAGTGACATATTGTAATGCTCCAACCATACGTTCTATATTTGGTTTGATCCTCAAAAGGCTCTCCATCATATCGAGACAAAGCTTTGCAAGAGCACCCGAATTGTGGCCGGTTTACAACATGCATTGCTCTCTCAAGCAAGTCGCCTATATACTTGGTTTGAGATAAATGAATCGATTGATCATCATAAATTACCTCCACGCCAAGAAAATAAGACAATCCCACCAAGATCCTCATGGCAAAAGCAGAGTCGAAATAAGTTTTTATAAGGCCTTCAACTGTGTAGAGCTACCAAGAATAAGAATATCATCCACATATACCAAAACAATAAGTGGTGTCAGTTCACCAAATTTCACAAACATGGAACTATTTGACCTAGAGCATGGGAAGCCCCATTCTTGCAAGGCATGGCTTAGTTTGGTAAACCAGGCTCGTGGTGCCTGTTTCAAGCAGTATAAAGCTTTCCTAAGTTTACATAACTTGTGAGGAAACTGCTGATGAGAGAACCCTCGTGGCTGAGACATGTATACATCCTTTTCAAGCTCTCCATTTAAGAATGCATTCTGTACATCCAATTGTATTACTTTCCAACCATAAGTAAGAGCAAGAGTGAGAATTATTTTTACCGTGGTCATTTCAATTAACAGATTGAAAGTGTCAAAGAAATCCAACCCTTGAGTTTGATTATAGCCCTTTGCCACCAATTGTACTTTATGTCTTTCCAAAGACCAATTTGCCTTATATTTAAGCTCGAAAATCCATTTACACCCAATGACATTGACAGAGGAAGAAGGATTAACCAGCTCCCATGTATTATTTCTTTGTAAAGCCTCTATTTCATTTTGCATCGCAGATACCCAGTTTGGATCCTTCATCGTCAGTCAATAGTCAGTTGGTTCCTTCTGTCTTGTGGCTAGAAATAATTGTTTCTTTTTAACTGTTCCATTCTGAGACCTAGTCACCATCCTCCTAGTTGCTGCTATAGGCTCTTGAGGAAGAGTATGTTCAGATTGTTGATGAGAATAGGAGGAAATATACCTTGTAGAAAGATCATGAGAGATGGCATGTTCAAATGGGGCATCAGTTGAGTGCTCAAAAGAGTGTGGCAGAACTAGAATGAGTGGAGTAGAGCTGGATGTAAGGACATATTGTCTCAAAGGAGGAGTAATAAGAGCAGGTGGCAAATCAGTAGATGACATGACAGAGTCTCGATTTAAACAGAACAACTCGAGTAGTTAGTGAGGCAAAAGTGAATTTGTTTTCATCAAAGATTACATGGCGTGTAATATAGACTCTGCCTGATTGGTAGTCTAAGCACAAGTATCCCTTATGAACAGTTGAATATCCCATAAAAACACATTCAATAGACCTATATTGCAGCTTATGTTTATTGAATGGGCATATAAATGGGAAGCATAAGCAGCCAAAAATTCTTAGTAAATTGTAATCAGGAATTTTATTGAAGAGGACAGAGTATGGAGAGGAGAAATCCAAAATTTTAGTAGGCATTCTATTGATTAAATGCACAGCAGTTTGAAATGCATATAACCAAAATTTTAAAGGTAAAGAAGCCCGAGCCAAGAGAGCTAACCCTGTTTCTACTACATGGTGATGCTTTCTTTCAACTCTCTCATTTTGAGAAGAAGTGTAGGGGCATGAGAACCGATGAGCAATACCCTTGGTCTGAAGATATCGAGCAAACACCTTGAATTCCCCTCCATTATCTGACTAAAGTGTTTTTATTTTGCTGTGAAATTGATTTTCAACCATAGTTTGAAACTGAATGAAGACTTTTAAAGCTTGATCCTTAGTTTGCAAAGGAAAAAACCATGTGAAACGAGTATGATCATCAACAAAAAGAATGAAATATCTGGAGCCAGAAGTGGACAACATAGGGGCTGGCCCCCAAATATCAGTATGAATAAGATCTAAAGGAGAAGATGCCCGAGAATGAGAAATAGGAAAGGGCAATCGATGACTCTTAGCATATTGACAAGATGAACAAATCAGGTCTTTATTCATTGAGCAAGAAAGATTACAGTTATTCAAAACTTTTTGTACAACAATAGATGAGGCATGTCCAAGACGATCATGCCAAACTTTGTTGCTATCTGTTGAGAGATTGAAAGTTGATACACTGTTATTGTGCAAAGAAAAAGAGTTATTAGGTTGCCAGTCTTGTGAGCTTGATAATCGAAGTTTATACAAGCCATTCTCATTCTTGCCTCCGAGCCAGAGCTTTCTTCAAACATCGTCCTTCACAACAAAATGGTTAGGATAAAATTCAATCATTGAATTATTATCAAAGACAAAAGTTTAGCCACACTGATGAGATTGTTGGAGATTGAAGAAACATGATAGACTTTGTTTAGGCAAAGAACCCAAGAATCCGAAAGAAGAGAGTAGTACCAACACGAGAGATGGGAATTTGCTTACCATTACCAATGGTAACCCTTTGAGCCAGTAAGGAGTGATGTTGAGAGACCATTGTATTTTGAGTCATGTGATGAGTTGCCCAGAGTCTAGGTACCATGAGTTATCAAGAATCGTGTTAGAGGGTACATTGCCGACATAGAACTCGAGCTTGATTGTTGTCAGTGGAGGATTGAACCTGAAAAGTTATGTCAAACTTGTGATAACAATTTTGAACAGTGTGTCAAATTTACTACAAAGTTGACATTGAGGTTTTGTTTGATTGTTGCTGACTCTTCCACCCCTCGCCCACGCGCGGCTTCTTCCTCCGTAGGGTATAATTTGAGTTTGCTCTCCCGTCCATAGGTAGGCAGTTTCGATTGTTCTTGTTATAGCTCCTTCCACTGTATATTTATTGTTTTGAGCAAAATTAGCGTACATGACTCCGCCATCAATAGAGTTTTGTTGCTCCAAACAATGCTCAAAGGTGAGAAGAAGACTATGCACATCTTCAAGAGTGAGTTAGTTGTCTCTGGTACTGATTGACGTGACTACAACATTATAGTCAGATCCTAAACCAGCTAACAAATTCATAATTTGATCTTGATCTGTTACAGGCTCTCCTATTGCTGCAAGATTATCACAAAGGCTTTTGATTTTCATAATAAAATCAATCATTGAAATTGAAGTTTTCTTAGTTGTTTGCAACTGTAATCGTAGCTGCATAAGACGAGCTCGCGAGGAAGACGAGAAGATCTTCTCAAGAGCTTTCCAGGCCGAGCTTGACGTGGTATGGCCTACAATCTGAGCCATTACCTCAGGAGTGAGCGTAGAGTAGATCCAACTTAGGATCAATCTATCCTGACAACGCCAATTTACAAACTCTGGATTGATAACCCTAGTAGTAGGAACAATTTTCTCTGGACAAACTGATAAACCTTCGATGAAATTCTCAAATCCATTCGCATATATCACGTTATCTATTTGAGATCTCCAAATGACATAATTTGATCTGTCAAGCTTAACAGGAAGAGTATGATTGAAAAATTGTAAACCTGAAGCAGGAGAAAAAGAAGAAGATTGAGTTGCTCCAATGGAATCTGAGAATGAAGACGAAGTAGTCGATCCAGTAGTTGTGGTAGACATCACGAGATCAGATAAGTAAGATTCTTGATCAAAATCTTTAAATTGCGATCGTTCTCAGTGGATCGTTCTCAGCGAACAAGATTTTGATCGAAGGGAAATTTAGGGCTCTGATACCAAGAAAGGAAATGTGAAATTGAACCAGATTTTTGTGAATGATTAACTCTCACAAAACTAATGAGAGATGTAAGACCTTTCCATATATATAACAGATTACAAAAAGGGAAGGGGAGAGTTTGTTAAGCTGTAACTAATACTTCAACAAACTCTTAACGGAAAAATAATACTTCAACAAATACTGCTTTCAGTTTAGACTTTGAACCAGCTTTTATTTTTGGTCGATCTTGAGGTAGCATACTTGATTTACATAATTGCTTCGTCTCAGCACATGTCCTCTTTTCTTGAGAATCACTCTAAGACCTAGCCAAAAGAAAGAGGAAATGCTTCTACAATTACTAAGCATATGCTTTTATTAATTAGAGAAAAAAATAACATATACCTGAGATGATGAAAGTCAAACTCCAAATATGTGCAACTTTTCGCAACGAAAAAACTATATCTTAAGGTAATATGTGCGGGAAAAATTCAAACATAAATACAAAATGATTAATCTGTTTATTTACAGTAAGATAATAACTTATTTCACGTAATACGAAATTATCTATGACTTAACAATTCAACAGAACCTTAATGTTTAATTTTTAGAAAAAAAATCTCAAAACATATTATGTTATTTAAAGAATATTCATCATTTATTAATACATAACCACTTAGTTTCTTAAATAATGTATAACATATGCAATCACATTGCATCACTTAATTGCCCAACCTCCTAAACCTTTAAAACCAACTTTATATCTATATTGTGTCTTCAAGACATGCACTTCCCATGACGATTTAATATTGACAACCTTATATATGTTTTCTACTTCAAATCTCATGATACCATTGTCAATGCAAGCCTTATTATTCTCATAGGTCTTGATATAAACCATACCAAAATAAAATGCACTCAGCTTACATCCTCATAATATGTAAACAATTCTACCAAATCATGGATACCCATTTGAATACATTGTTATATCCTAGTTATATTCATCAAAGAAATAAAACTAAGAAAAAAGATGAAACTGAGAGAATGATTTCTTGTATTATTCGTCATAAGATCAAAGTATTAAAGTGAATACAAGATTGATACAATATGAACTCTACACTTGCTCACATATTATCACCTCCCGTATAATCATAACAAACTCTCAACAACATAACAAGTCAAATGAATGTTCTGAATACTATAACTTAATATTGAAGTGAAATTATCCTCTTATTTTTAAAATATTTATTTAAAAATTTGTAAGAAAACTAATTTAATCTCAAATTAATTTTTTTTTACAAAATTCTCTTGTTTTTAGTTGGTTTGTTCGTATATAACTTACTTTTTTATATTGTGAGGTGTTCTTTAAGACATGTCTTCATACTTTAGTACAATGTGAAGTAGTAGTAGAGTTTTTGGTACTTTTAAGCTTAAAATTAAGCTAAATGTTCATTATACATGTCAATTGTCAAATTTGATGGCTTACAACCTAATGCACTTGAGCAAAGATGAGGTTGATGAATTTCTATGTGCTATAATGGGCCATATGAAGAGTGAGAAGCAAGTGAGTACATGAAAAAAAATGTGTCAACGCGAGCTTCGTTAAAAAAACTTGTTACATTTGTCGTTAGCACCTATGTTAATAGGCACCCTCGTTATGGACAAAACCTGCTCTTTTTTATAAAATTAACACAGATGTTACTTGGGATCCTTCTTGTAAGTTACCCCTTCGCTGTTAAATTAATAGCTATAAGGTTGGCTTTTGAAATGGGGACTAGAAAGCTAGAGTTAGCTAATGGTTCTCTTATTATTGTTCACAAAGTAATTGATTCGAGTAAATATAGATCTCAATTAAAATTCATGATGGACGATGTTTAACATTATATGGGACTTCTCCATCAAGCACAAGTCAATTTTTGTGTTTTTTCTTTACATTACATAGCAGTTTGGGTAAACTTTAAATCTTTAGTTATTTTAACCTAATTTCTCTATTTTCCCTGTTTCATCAATCAAGTTATATGTTTTGATTTATTATTATGTAATAATTCTAATTAATATAATTTATTCTTTTTTATTTTAAAAAATACTATTTTCAACCTTGATTTATTCAGTTTTATTCTTCTCTTTGTCCATTTTTCTTAAAATAAATTTCATTAATTAAAAATTAAAATGTACAATTTAGATAAAAAAAATTATTAATTTAAATATATCAATAATTAAAATTGATAAAGTTAAAACTTACTTTAATATATTGAAAAAAACTTAAACTTTTATCTTTAGTTTTATTATAAAGTTATCTTTTTGATTATTTCAAGTGATATATTGATATTTATTTTAAAAAAACAAATCTTATTAACATGTTATTATAATCTTTGTTTTATTGTAAGGTCATCCAATCGTCTGTTTGATTGATTCAACTGATATATCGATCGTTCTTAAAAACAAAAAATATTAATACTATATTGTAATATTCATGATTTTTAATACAACGTATTTAGATGAATATTTAAATTAATAATAAAATATGAACTTAACGAACATAAATATAACATAGATCATCTTATATAAATATCTAGATGAAATAAAAATCATCATAGAATAAAATTTAAGTAAAAAAATACAAATATATATTTTTATTTAAAACAACTAATAAAGTATAAGGAAGATAAACAAAATAAATCTATCATAGAAGGATTCAAGTAAAAAAAAATCTCTCCCCGATAGAAATCAAAATAAACTCTTGAAAACTTTAAAGAAAAATAATGGAAGAAAAATGACTAGGGTTTTCGATGTTGTATACTACAGATTATTTTCTTTTATAAATATATTACTTTAGTTATTTGTCTTTTAAGTGGTTCATCAAAAGTTATTTTTCTTTTAAAAATTATTGAATCTATTTTAGTTTATATTATTATATTTAAATTAAAAATAAATCAAATAATAAGAAACATCGTTAAAAATCGATTAATTTATTTTATTTTTTTGTAAGTTTTTTAACAATTTTTTTACACATATACATATAGCTTTATAAAGTTTATTTTTTTGTTAAAAGAACTCACTATAAGGATGAGATTGTTGGGTTAAGCATATTGTTTAAAAAAAACAAAAACAAAATAAATTAATTGATTTTTAATGGTATTCATTCTTGGTAATTTTTGTAATTTAAATATAATAGTATAAATTAAAGTAAATTTGGTATTTTTAAAAACAAAATAACTTAGATTAAACTAGTAAAAAATATGAGTAAAATATTCATTTCAACAAAAAACAATTAACTTATGGTGCACTTCACCTAAGGTCTCTATCACCAGTTTTGCTTCCCCATGATTATTTTCTTTTGATCATTGCTTATATTTTGTTCATATATACTAATTCTATGATGAAAACTTTAATGCAAATTAATCAAATTATCTCTCTCTTAAACTTAAACTGGAAAAAATAAAATAAAATAAAAAATCAAAGTACTAATTAACTATAAGCATGAAATAGTTTAGCACTGAAAACAGGAAAGAGGGTTATCAAGAAAACCAACCGCTTTATTCTTCTAGTTTTTTTGTGCGTTTTATTTCTCAGTTTCATAATTTCTTTCTTATTTATTTGTTTATTTATTTATGCAAGTTGATAAATTGATTATTAAACCAAATAATTAACTACCTGACATCATAAACGATTTCATGGAATTGGGCCAGTGTAAATCACAAGTGCCGGTTTGGTGTCTCCTTTCACAGGATTAAAAGCGCCAAATAGGCAAAGCCCCATTAATTCAACACATTTATTAAGAGAAATACATATATTTATAACAACTTTATAAAGTATACACATTATTCACTTTAAAAATAATAAATAATTTAACTACATAATATAATATTTTATAAATATAGTTTTATTTTTAACAACTCTATATTATTATTATTTTTCATAATGTAATAATTAAAAATAAAATTAATTGAATGAAAATAATAAATTTCCTTTTAAGTATACAAAATATTACCCAGCTCCCTATTTAATTACAATCAAATGCTAATGTTGTGTTTTTTTTTTTTTTTGGAAAAGAAAATGCTAATGGATTTGAATAAGAGGCAAATGCATATTAATTTGATAATCAATAATTAAAGGTATTAGATGCTTTTTTTTTGTGTGTGTCATCATTAGATGCAGACAAAAATCATTACTAAATTTTTTAGTTAAAATCTAAAAAAAAAACAATTCACAATAAAAATGTTTTTGGAAAGCATGAAGCATCCGCCAATGTCAACATCTTATGATGAAAAATCTAATTAACAAATTCACCAAGGGTTGAGGTGATCGTGATTTTATGTCTATTAATTTTTATTTTATTAATATAATCATGCATATTATTTAAAAAAGTTACTTAATTTTTTTTTATTGTATATCTAGAAACCATAATTTTATATATTTAATTTCCAACGATAACATAATTTTATATATTTAATTTTCGACGATAACGCTTTTGGATGGGGCAAGAAATGAAGTAAATATAATTGAAATCTATAAACTATTCAAAGCTCTCAATTGCAAGATGATTTAGCTTCAGCTTTTGGTTTGAAAATTAAGATTTTTAAAGGAAAATTAGAAACTTCAAAATTTAAACGTGGTATAAGAAAATATTATATTTTAAATTAATCTAAAATTAATTATTGTTATTAAAACAAGTGATGATTTAACACTTTAAAATTAGTGAATAAATATAACAAATAATATAATCTATAAGTATTAATATATAACAACTCCTAATTTAGTACATCTTAGTAATATTCCCTATAAATTTATGCAAATTTACACGTATTGTGTGTTCTGATTTTAGTTTCTTCAAGAAATTAATTTTGATTTCCAGTAAATTTGTTTTTGTTGCATTGAAGTTGAAGTTGGAAGGAAAGTGTCATGTGGTGATTTCAGATGAGTGCACATGGTCTATCTTATTTCCAAGCTATATGAAGCTGTAAACCCAACACAAGTTAACCACTAAAACAGAGGTGTGGGGTTATTCAAGAGAATCAGTAGCAGATGAAAACAACATCATTGGTCTCAAATAACAGAAACCCAGTTTTTAAAAAACAGTAGTAGACTTGGGAAAGGTGAGTCAGTGATAACATGAACAGCCTTTATTCAGTGCAAATCCTTTTTTAAGAAAATAAGAAAATTAACAGAGAAAGGAAAAAAAACACTTTTTTATATTTCTTACTCTAAACAATTCAACTCATCACGTTTGTTTCACACCAATAGAAATGGTGATGAGAATAATTTTTTATGTATTTGGTTCGATTGTTTATCTAAAATAGAATACGTAAAATATTTCAATCAAAATTTTAATTCATTCTATATCCTTTAAGAATATTTCATAGTGTTATATTTTTTTTCACTTATTTATATAATTATTTTTATCATTTTATATCATTTAATTTTTTTTTAATTTTACTTTATTTATAAATTTATATTTTTTACTTTCATATTTATGGTTATTTTCATTATACTGTTAAAAAAACATAATAAAGATAATATTATTATTATTATTATTAAATTTAATTTTTATTCCTATTGTGTTTTCATTATAGCAATAAACTAATCAACTGTCTGTAACATCTCAACCCACATCAAAACATATTCAATCTCAGTTTCAACTTTCAATATGACCCAACTGGTTTCTTTCTTGTTCCTACCCGTTTTCTATTTTGCTCTTAAACATATCCAGCAGATAGTTTCATATGACCCAACTGCTACAAGCTGCTATTCAACTATCCTTGCCTGGTCTGTACAGGAAACTCTTTGTCCATTCTTGTAAGTTTTAGCAAACACTTCATTCTTTTCTATTAGGTAACTACCCCAATTAGGACTTATCTCAAGTGTAAAAGTTCAAAAGTTCAAAAAGTTTTCTCTAAAGAGTAATTAAAAAAAATACTACAGTTATTTCCCACTAGCTAGAGTAAAACTAAGCTGAGAACAGTTGGGCAATTGTGAAGAAACTATAAAGTTGAGAAGAAGGAAAAAAAATAAAAAATTGGGAATTATCAAATGTTTTTCCTGAGAAACACACCATCATGGATTGTTGTTATTCTTGTTCTTCTTCTAATTATTCTTTTTGTGTTTATGGGTTTTGGATTTGTTTCCATCTTCTTAACAACATCTACAGTATTGATTCTTTCCACTACTAGTGTTTTCTTCACTTTCTCTAAGCACAAACCAGAATCAGAGTCAGTCCAAAATCTCTTTGTTTCAAGACTTGATCAGAAAGAACAAGAAAAGTGTGATACTAGCCCAAAAGAAAAGGAAACTACAGAGAATTTACTAAGTACTACTTCAGTACTATCACTAAAAATTGAAGGTCTTGGTCACCTTTCATCTATGATCAGTGAGTGTCATTATGATACTACTTCTTCCACAAGTGAGGATTCTGAAGCTGACTGGCCATTTGGGGACCGGTCAGGACGCCGGAGGCCGGATTGTTCCGATGGAATAATTTCTGATGAAGACAGCCTCATTGAGATTGCACTGCCAAGTGGACAATATGTTGGCCATGACAAGGAAGAAGAAACAGCATTGATCAATTATGTGCACAAGAAAAGAACAGATCATTTTTTGTTTGAGGATTGCATTTTCAAAAAGCATAATATGTTGGAGTTTTTATCAGATATCAATGAGATGAACAATGAAGAAGAAAATTTGATTGAAATTGACTTATCAATTGGCTCCATCAAATATCCAAGGTTTGAAATTGAAGCTTGATAAGTGCTTTAGATAATTTATTATCAAAGTTCAGCCATTAAGCTCTTGATCCTATGGGATTTAATTATTATGTGTTAAATTATTAGTATCTTAAACTTTTTTATTATTTTTTCACATCTTGTATATCATTTAAATTCCTTTTGTAATGACACTATTAATTTCCTCTGTTAATTAATTAATTAATTAATTAATATATATATATATATATATATATATTTAAGTATGATTAAAATTTACGTTATGTGTACATTAAAAAATATTTGAACGAGTTTCACAATGTTTATGAATCGTGTACACATTACTTTCATCTTTCCTCAACCTCAAACCTGTAAATTAATCTTTAAATATCTCAGATTTTTAAAAAATAGTACCAATTTTTATGAATATATGATTAAAAATGTTCAGATCATAAATTCAAAACTAAAAAAAGTAAAAAAAACTCGTCAAATTAAGTAGAAATAAACTACAATTCCATAAAACCTAGAGAACCAATAGAGATATTATCTAAAAACTCAGCAGAATATGCTAATAAAAAGATTTCTTTTGATATTTAATAAGAATATTGATACCATCTTCATTTCATCCTATTGCAAATTCGTTTTCTTTGCACCAACGTACAGAACTCTTTTGTTTGTTTGATGTTTAATAACAATATTGTTACCATCTTCATTTCATCCTATTGCAAATTCGTTTTCTTCTGCACCAACATACAAAACTCTTTTGTTTGTCTAGTAGTGGTATACAACTTTGTGTTTGTTTAAACCTTAAATCAATTTTCTACCAAACAACATGTCAATGAAATGACCGTAGGTGGTTTCATAGTTTTGAATAAAAAAGTATTTTAGTGACATGTATTTTAATTAAAATACTACTTATTTATAATATAATATCACATTGATAAATTTTTCAAACTGAGACGTTTCCTTTTTTTTTCTTTTGTATACCGATTTAATTTTACGGTATTCACCTTACATTTTTTTTTTACTCTCCTTATATCATACTCTTTACTCAAGTCTATGCCACATTTACATTTAATATTGAATCCATAAAAAAATGATTTTAATTTAATTTTATAATATATATGATGTGATTAATATATTTTAGGCCGATAATAATGTTCACAAATTCTTTTAAAAAGAAAAAGCAATGTTTACAAATCCAAAACAAAACAACTATTTTTTAGCAAAAAAAAACTAATTTAAAATTTTAATATATTTAAATTGAATTTTCTACCTCATATACATTGTAACCATATTTTTTCATAAATTTTATACTAGATAATTAAAGTTAATAAAACCATGCTAGTAATTTAGACAGTGCACTTTATTAACAAAATTTCTCTTTGTCACAGCTCTGAACATGTTACAACTATGTCTTTAGCAAAAAAAAAAAAAAAAAGCGTAAACTGTTCACAAATTAATTTTGTTATTTTTTTTTGTAAAAATAATTATCAATATGTTTGTTTAGTAACAATTTTTACTTAATGATTTTCAAGAAAAAAACAAAATTCACTTACAAGTTGTTTGGTAATGATTTATTTTTTTGAAAACTTAAAAAATAAATAAATTTTTTTTGTTATTATTTATAAATTTTTTGTTTTTAATCATTTTATTAAAATACTTATAAATATAATAGTTGTAAGAATTAATTTATTCTTAAAATATTTTTATTTTTTTGTAAAAATGAAAAAATCAGAAATCTAATTCAAAAATCTTATTTTTAAAGATTTATGAATCACCCATTATTTTGGTAGTGATTCCTTAAAAAAAATGAAAATGAAAATTAGAAACCAATACCAAACATATCTAATTGAAAAAACATTTGAAAAAATCAAAAATTTAGAATCAAAATCATTATCAAGACAAAAGAAAAAAGACTACTAATGCAATATAGTATTTACAAGGGTGTATTTAAAGGAAACAAATCATCTATCTCACTTTACTTTTGGTATGATATCTTGTGTTTCACCGATAGTTAGTAAACATAAACAAAAATTTCACATTTTATATAATAAAAGTCTACATTTTTAGTCACATTTGTGTCATACATTGATAGTATATACGAGGGTGTATTCAATTAGGATTTAGAAAAACTTTGATAGATTTCAAATTTTAAAAAATCTACACATTTTTATAGATTTTTAAAAACTTTAATATATATTTTATTAAACTTTTAAAAATTGAATTAGAATTTATGAGGTGTATTAATTAAGATTTAGGGAAATTTTGATAAATTTCAAATTTTTAAAATTTTATAGGTTTTAATAGATTTTTAAAGAGTAATAAATACTTTTCTAAACTTTTAAAAATTTAATTATAATTTAAAGAGACTTTGATAAATTTTAAATTTTAAAAAGTCTATAGATTTTATTAGATATACTTTAAATATTAAACTTAATAATAGAACCTTTATATTAAAATAATATGTTAATAAGAAACTTAAAGATTTTTCTTTAAATAATAATATACAAGAAGTAATAACTAAGGTTACATAATAACTAATAACAATTTGACATCAAAATCATAGAAAAAAAAGTATCATTGGTTCGAAAGTTAATGCTGTTGAACGTTCGAGAGTATTAGTGATATTAAGTATAAAAGTCAAGCATATTATAACTCTTTATAAATCTTAAAGATATTTGTGAAGATATGATAAAGGTTAGGGAAGTGAAAAAATTTCATTAAATTTATATAGTTTTTAGAAAGTTTTATAAAATATAGGTTGAAGTTTTTAAAAAATTTATAGATATTTTTATAATTAAAAAATCTTTCAAAATATGTATGAATTTTAATTGAATATATATAATAATCTCGGATAATAATGATAATAAAAAAAAAGATGTGATGAATGAATTACCAAAGTAAGTTAAAAAAATAAAATTAAATTAAAGAGTTATTGATGATAGTAGTGGAATAATAATGCAACTTCTCAGAGTCCTTCCGATTCCACCAACTATAGTTTCTTTGCAAAGTAAAATTGTTTTTTAAAATCAGATAACAACCAATCAAGGTCAACATAAACCAAAAACTATCAACTATATCAAGATAATCGAATATGCTGAAAACCCATAAGCTTTAAAGTTATATTAAATACTTAAAACAAAAATATCTGATCAAAGAAGATTACCTAAAGTATCAAAACATCATATGCGATTCTTTGGGAGACGCGGGGGAGGGGAGGGGTAAAAAATCAAAAGTAAAAAAGAATGTTTTTTTACTTCACGATGTAATCGCCATTGCAGGAAAGTTTAAACCGATGATGAAGAAGAAAAATTGCAAAATTAAGATTTCAAAATGAGCAAAAGAAATTTGAAATTGTTTGGACGAAATATTCAGAATGTTTACTTTTAGATCCAAACTACTAATGAGTAGGTAAGGTACCATATTAATATTTTATGATCATTTTTGCTCAAGTATTTAAATTATCTAAAATATCTAAAAAGCGCGCAGATAAAAAATATGTGCATATTTTAGTTTTTTTCAATTTTTATTAATATTTTTACTTTTTTTTTCTTTTTATCTCAATCTGTTATCTTTAACTTAGTATTTATAGGTTTACAAAAAATTTATAAAATTAAATAAAAATGTGAAGGAAAAAATAATAATAATATAATAAACGCATGCACCCGACGGCTCTAGTTATATCATTTATAATAATTTAGTTTCTTTATATTTTTTTAACAATTTAATTATTTTATTATGAAAATACGACACCATAAATATAATTAATCAAATTATAACTTTTTATTTTATTTTATTATTAATTTTATAATTATTATTTTTTATTAGTAAAGACAATTTATAAAGGGATATCTCAATAACAATTAAAAAAATACGATAAAAATAAAAATAAAAAATTATTTATTTATCTTTTTTTAAAACAAAAAAATTAAACTATTTTCTTGATATAACTAAAAAACTTGTGGTATCACAAGTATAATAAAAAACTAAAATAATTAAATTACTTTTTTTTATAAAAATTATTCTGGATCAAATGATACTATTACGAGAATATAGTAGTTTTAAGTTTTAAAATAATAATATGGGTATTAAAAGTATCGATCGTATCCTACAACGTGAGCTTACCTACCGAACGTGATATGTCAACGATATGATAATTACCATGTGTAAAAATTTCACATTTATGATCGAGACTAAGAGACATAATTCATCTATTATATAGTTAGGCTAGACTTCCGAGCCAAACACGATTCTTAAAAGTTAATATTTTCAATACATTGAATACTCATTACATGTTTATTCAAAGCTGTTAGATACACGAATCCTAAAATCAATCCAACATTTCACTTTGGGTGAACAATGGATTGAAATTGTATATGTTTTGTCAATTTAAATCCAATTTAATCTAAATTGGTATTGAATTTGAAGATTTTTAATTCAAATTTGAAGATTTTCGATTCAAATTTGATCGAATAATATAATCAATTCAAATCAATCTAAATCTAAACAAATCAATTTTTTTGAAATTAGATAAGATTAAATTGATGTTTAAATTATTATCATATATAAAACATGACATATACAATATTTAAATTTTAAATTGGTGTATTTGTATAAAAATTTATTATTTATAGTTAAAACTAAGAAAACCAAAAATATAAAAAGTATGTATGAGCTAAAATATTATAGAGATATAACATTTATATTTATTTTTAAATTAAAATAGTAATTTAATGTAATTATATTATGTATAATATTTAAATATAACACATTATAAAATAATATATACATTTATTTATAATTTAATATTAATTTAATCTAAATCAAATTATAATATATTGTAAAATCTAGGGATGGGCACGGGGACGGACGGGGACAGATTTGAATATAACCGTCCCCGAACCGAATTATAAAATCTGTCCCCGAAAATCGTTGCAATTCGGGGACAGTTTTTTACCTGTGGTTAACAGTTCGGGACAGTTATTAAAAAAAACCGAAAAAATCGTTTTTCAAAATTCTATTCAATTGAGCTCACTTTAGCAATGCAATCCAACAAAAACAAATAGTTGATATTGGATTTATTATTTGAATTTGTTATTTTGAGTTTATGATAAAAAAATTTAACATTTAATAATATATATTTTTATGAATATAGATAAGATTAAATAAATATCAACAAGAAACACGAGATATAAATAAAATATTATAAACTAATACAAATATGGAAATCTAATTAAATAAATTTAAGAAAACTTTAATTACAATAAATCAAAACTTCTTTATTCTAATTATTCATCAACTGTACGCATTTCTTGCAAAAATCAAACATATGAAATCACTTTTATAAACCAAAATAATAAATTGATTAATCAATAATGTAAATTTTTTTACTTCAACATCATCTTCTGCAATATTAATAGTAGAAACAGATGAACCAAGATATAACATATCAGAATAAATTATAAAATATTTAAATACATAATTACACAGTTTTAGCACACACAGTTTTAGCACATTGGTTCACAATTTATACAACACATGTCACTACACTTTTACACACTTTCTGTGAGCACACAACACATACACTTCCACAACACACATTGCCTTCCACATCACACATATTACACAGTTTTAGCACACTAAATAGCACACACAATTTTAGCACATTGGTTCACAATTTATACAACACATGTCACTACACTTTTACACACTTTCTGTGAGCACATAACACATACACTTCCACAACACACATTGCCTTCCACATCACACATATTACACAGTTTTATCACACACAGTTTTAGCACATTAGTTCACAATTTATACAACACATGTCACTACACTTTTACACACTTTCGGTGAGTACACAACACATACACTTCCACAACACACATTGCCTTCCACATCACACATTACACAGTTTTAGCACATTGGTTCACAATTTATACAACACATGTCACTACACTTTTACACACTTTCTGTGAGCACACAACACACATTGCCTTCCATATCACACATATTACACAATTTTAGCACACTAAATAGCACACACAGTTTTAGCACATTGGTTCACAATTTATACAACACATGGCACTACACTTTTACACACTTTCTGTGAGCACACAACACATATACTTCCACAACACACATTGCCTTCCACATCACACATATTACACAATTTTAGCACATTAAATAGCACACACAGTTTTAGCACACAATAATCTCTTTTTCCTCAACAACATAAATGTTGACGGTCTTGAAATAATTTATTGGTAAGTAGTAGACTACCCAAATCAATTGAGAATTTTATAAATCTTTTATAACTCATTTTTTAACATTACATAAATCATAATACAAGTTTATTCTCCATACACAAGGTTTTTATTATCTACGTTACTTTTCTCTTCTTCTCCACGGCCAGCCGTGAATGAGTGGCATTTGGAGAAGACGCTTGTGATTGGAGAAGATCTGGCGGTAGCGACGAACGATGTGGTGCTGGCGATGATGCAGCGCTGTGAAAGATGTATGCTGATCTGCAGATGGAAGATTGGAAGGAAAATGACTAAATGAGAGAAAATGACTAAATGAGAGAAAATGAGAGATGAAGAAAAATAAAGGAGGCGGTGAGAGAGTAGGGATTAGGGAATACGTTCGGCAAGAATAAATTAGGTTTATATATTAGGTTAAAAATAAATAAATTTTAATTAATATATAATTTATTTAAATAAATATAATTAATTTCGGATACGAGCGGGTACGGTTTTTAGTATAACCGTAACTGAACCGTATCCGCGCATTTATGTTTAGTTTTTACCCGAAATCGAACCCGTCCCCAAAATTACACGGTTAAAAACCGAACCGTTGGTGCGATTATCCGCGGATAACCGAACTCGCGGTTTTTTTGCCCATCTCTAGTAAAATCTGTCAATTAGAATCTTAACAGATTATATATTTTTTAATTTAATTATAAAATTCATAAATATAATTTGATTTAAATTCAACAAATCAAATCAAATTTCTTAATTTAAACAAATTTATTAGTTATTTGATAATCATATATTCCACCAAAATTAGAGGTGTTAATTCAACCGGGTTGAATTAGTTCAAAATGTCTCAAATTATTTTAATTTTAACTTAAAATGAATTTAATTTGTATTTGAATTATCAACTCTAATCCAAATATAATAAAATTCATGTTATTTCAAACTAATATGTTTTACTTTATTTAATCTGATATTAATTTAAAATATTATAATTTTTTTTATAATTTTTAATTTAATTAAAATAATAAAAAATTTAAATTCAATGCATTCTAACAATATTAAATATATAAATAAAAAATTTGTTATAAAATTAAAAAGTAAAAATTTCAAAACTATAAATATATTATAAAACAATTTAAAAAATCACCGTCTAAAATTAAATTAAATGAATGTTTTATACTTGATCTTTATGTAATTATAATTAATGATATCATAATATATTTTATCACGTAATTAAGAATAATAAAATTATAATTTGATAGTTTCGAAAATAAAGCAAATAACTCGTTCTAAGTATTTTATATGAAATAATTAATGAATTTTAAAAAATCATGATAAATATTACTTTAAAATAAAATTCAAAAATACTCACATAATTAGTTCCGTTTATTATCTATAAGATATTATATAATTCTTCTGAATAAATAAATAATAAATATGTAAAAATAAAAAAACAAAAAGATGTAACAAATTTTTAGTTATATGAATTACACATATTAAAAAATTATAATAATAACCTATAATAATTATAATTATTTTTATTTTTATATTATTATATTAGTACATATTCAACTCTAATTTAATCTTTATTTGTTCTTGTGTTATTAGAATTAAGTCAAATTAAAACAAAATTTAATTGGTTCTTATTTAATTAGTGTTTTGAACTGCAACACAAATGGACACGCTGAGAACCCACCAAACCGACTTCTTATCAAACAAACAAACGGCGGAGAACCAACGACGTGTCACATCAGATTCAATATTACCTCACCAATCCAACGGATCTAACCCTTCGTCAACTCTTCAACACTACAGACTTGTCTCAATCCGGACGGAGCTCTCCTTTGCCGGCGATTTTCCAGAGCTCTAAAAATTCCCAATTACGTTTCCATCAATTTCCTTCGAACCCATATCCCAAAAATCTTTCTTTCTTCTTACAATCTAATAAAGTTTGGATTTTTAGTTTTACCAAAGTAGAGTTTTGAATATGGCGGATTCGGATAACGACTCAGGAGGACACAACAACGCGAACAGCGGAGAATTGTCGGCGCGTGAACAAGACAGGTTCTTGCCGATCGCTAACGTCAGCAGAATTATGAAGAAAGCATTGCCGGGCAACGCTAAGATCTCAAAAGACGCCAAAGAGACAGTTCAAGAGTGTGTTTCTGAGTTTATAAGCTTCATCACAGGTGAGGCCTCGGATAAGTGCCAGAGAGAGAAGCGAAAGACAATCAACGGTGATGATCTTTTGTGGGCTATGACCACACTTGGGTTTGAGGAGTATGTCGAGCCCTTGAAGATCTACTTGCAGAAGTATAGAGAGATGGAGGGTGATAAGAGCGGCATAGGAAGAGAAAAAGATGGTGGAGATGGTGGGTCTAGTGGTGGTGGACCTGATGGAAGTGGATTGTACTATGGGAGTGGAGGAGGTTTTAATGGGGTTGGTACTGGGATGTATGGTGGGATGGTCATGATGGGCCATCATCAAGGACAGGCGTACGGTTCTGGTACGGCTGGTGGAGTTGGGGTTGGGAAGAGTGGTGGTGGTGGTGGCTCTGGAGGTTCTAGTGGTGGTTCTGGGAAGCAAAGATAGGTGCTTGATGGATTAATATATTATTGAGTCCTACATAATGAGAACAATTATAATAAATGACCATTTTCTTTGTAGGTATCTCAACAATCGATCCCTTGTGCTTTGCTATATGTATTATATATGGATATAATATTAGTCTAGTTCTTGAGCTTGTTGTATCAGCTGCTTTAATTGTTGTATCGTCTTTGTTCTTGTATAGCAGCATCATCCTTGGGGTTTGGATATTAATAGGGAATGGTGATGAAACTGAATGTCTTTTTGTTTAATTGACTTAAGCCAATGTCGCAAATTCAGCCACTTGTCACTTCATCTTCTTGTTTAATTACCAAACAAGGAAAGGGTCATATATTTATAAGTTATTCATTGGTCTATTCTGATCTTCAAAATATCTCTCTTATTTCCATTATGTGGTTTCTGAATCTGCCAAGTGCCAACGACAGCTACCTCTCTGAAGATTTTAAGGCGAGGGACTAATTTTGACGGTCATCTTTAGACTCATCCTCACCTATGTCAAATGTCCTAACTTTTGAATTTGATGGCTTAGTTTATCTGATTATGTTTTTTTATGGCTCTCTTTTCCATCCGATAGAGCAATGTTCCTTTTGGATAAGACAATACATGTTTTATATATATATATATATACATATATGCCACTGTTACCATACAATTAGATACAAATCTCTTTAATAAATGCATCTGGATATATATATATATATGACACTGTTTACCATACAATCAGATACAAATCTCTTTAATAAATGCATGTAACCTGATATTATATATATTAAAATACCTAGCGGCTAAGTGGGGTTATTATTAAAAATATCCTCAAAAGATATATTCAAAAATATTTTTAAGATTTTAAAAAATTAAAAAATAACCCTTCTTTAATATGGTATATGTAACGGGTACGCAACCTAACGATTTATGATATCACACTACTATATAGAAACGTGATGAAAGTCAAGACTTGATGAGTCTGAAACTCCATACCATGAAGCGATCTTACCACTTTACACCATCCTAACGACCTGCGTGATCAATTTTGGGGTCTCAAACAATCTGTATATAATGATCTATTTATGTAAACACTTATGACGATCTAATTAATATGAATTATATTGCATGTATTCTGGTTGTCTATATGAGAGCTTTTACTCATATAATCCATACACTTGTCTAGATGTTATATTCATTTAATGTGGAGAATATATGATATGTTTATTTATTAATATTTTTTATTTCTCACTAAAAATTATTATAATTCCTAACACACTAAATTCTCACAAAACAATGGCACCATTTATGGAAACTTAAATATTTTTAGTCTATAGTTAACATTTGAGACCTGATATCTTATCCCTAGGAGAATTAATTTGTGTTTCAAGGACCTCTACACTACGCAACATGAACAACCCACTATTACCTACTGAACAAGGTGATAGTGATAGTGTTGCCCGTCCAGCTTAAGAATTTGACCTTAATGATCAGACATATGTCTTTTCACCAGTCAGGTCGTTACTAGATCGCAAACTAGGTAGTGCTTACCCCTTAATTAATGAAAGTCACCCAATTTCATTTGTCACGATGTGACCATACCTACTAGAACAACATAACACCCCACCAGTTTGCTAAATTATAGTTCTAAAAGTGCTTTCTTTGAAAAAGATGCAATGATGAAGAGTCTTCAAAGACAAACGAATGAATTGTAGCAAGCCTTCACCGAATCTCAAAGAGAGAACAACAAGTTAAGGTCCCAATTAGAATGGGAAGAATATTCGGAGGCTAAGAGTTCATTTCATATGCCTAGCCTACCGATATTGGATAATCGCCCATCTAGAAGGGGACATGTATCACACACTCTTTACCCACAACACCATGTAGGTGAATCCACCAATTCCCTAGCATGCAATGCAACATACATCCCTTCCAACTCCACTATATGAATCTAATGATGTCTTAGACAAAAAATTAAAAGATACGCAAATAAAATTAATCATGCTCCACCAAGTGATGTTTGAATAGTTTATACCATACACGGTGGGCCTATTATGGCCGATCATTCCAATAATTCCATAATACATGCATAGCATCGATCTTGACATCATTTCCCATGAATTATGTGTTAACCACACCAAA
The DNA here is from genome assembly GCA_030763125.1 of Hippophae gyantsensis. Classification (NCBI taxonomy): domain Eukaryota; kingdom Viridiplantae; phylum Streptophyta; class Magnoliopsida; order Rosales; family Elaeagnaceae; genus Hippophae; species Hippophae gyantsensis. The sequence goes on from CM061031.1 coordinate 9,767,348, forward strand.
AAATTGGTCCAACAAATAAAATGAAAGTTCACTCGAGATAAGAGCAATTTCATAAAAAAAGAAAGTCAACTTTTTGAAAAATATGGGTTGGGTTCGTGAGGTCACATACCCAACTTGGTTATCGAATGTGGTGTTAGTAAATAAACCAGGGGGAGAACATCAAATGTGTGTTGATTTCACAGACTTGATGACACCAAAAGATTGTTTCCTATTGCCTAATATTGATCAATTAGTCAACACCACAGTTGGTTTTGAATCTATAAGTTTTATGGATACTTATTCGGATTACCATCAAATTCAAATGTACCCTAGAGACAAAGAAAAAACAACGTTCATTACGAAAGAAAACACCTATTGTTATACAAGGATTCCCTTCAACTTGAAAAATGCAAGGGTCACTTATCAAAAGATGGTCAACAAAATGTTCGAAGACCAAATTGGTCGAAGCATAAAGGTCTATATTGACCACATGATGGTAAAAACCAAGTGCAACAAGGACCACATTTATGATCTTAAGGAAGTTTTTGCTATAATCAAGAGTTATAAGATACGACTAAACCCTAAAAAGTGCATCTTTGGGATAACCTTGGGTATTTGGTATCATCTAAGGGCATAGAAGCCAATCTTGACAAAATTTTGGCCTTGATAAATATGAGATCCTCAAGTTGCCTCAAGGAAGTTCAACAATTGAACGATCGTATAGCTGCACTTAGTCGCTTTATCTCTAAATGCACCGAAAAGTATCTTTGTTGTTTCAATTATTGAAGAAAACAAGTAGTATATTTGGAACAACGATTGCTAACAAGCTTTTCAATCTATTAAAGACTATTTGAGGAGAGCACCTCTTTTGACCAATTCTATTATGGGTGAGGTATTATATATGTACATGTTTTTCATGGATAAAGCCATTAGTGTCGTGTTGATTATCGATAGAGATGGGAAACAACACTTTGGGTATTATGTAAGTCACTCTTTGATGGGAGCATAAAAACTATATCCTCAATTGAATAAGGCAGAATTCATAGTACGAATGATAGCACGTAAACTCAGGCACTACTTTGGTACCCATAAAATAGTGGTTATCACTTTATACCCCTTAAAAAATATCTTAGGTAAGCCAGATCAGTTCGATCGTCTATCTCAAATAGCTATTGAGTTAAGTAAGTTAGAGATACATTATATGCCAACAATCAAAGGATAAGCTCTTGTAGATTTCCTCGTTGAATGGACTCAAGAGTGTACACCAACACAAGAGACCATAGAACCAACGTCTATAGTAGTCATACTTGCCCATACACTTGATATATGGAAGGCATATGTTGATAGGGCGAGCAACTTGAGAGGAGAAGGGATTGTAATTGTGATATTTACTCTAATAAGGGGCTTGATAGAGCAATATCTTCGTATCACTTTACGAGCAACCAATAATGTGGCTGAATATGATTCGTTGCTCTTGGCCTTACACCAATTGATAACCTTAGGAGATAAAAGAGTGTTGATCCATAGCAACTCACGGTTGATAGTAAACCAATTGAAGGATGAGTTTGAGGTTAAAGAAGAAAAAATGAAACTTTATATGCAAGAGGTGAAAAAAGTGAGGGCAACCTTTGAAACATTTCAGATTAAAAAAATTCCTCGAGGAGGAAATGCACATGTCAATTCCCTAGCCATATTGGTATTAGCTATGAGCTTAAACTTAAAGAGGGTGATCTCGATATCATATTTATAGAGTCCTAGTATCGGTGAAGATGGAATGAAGGATCAAACTTAGTCGGACATCAATTCTACGACTCACACTTCTTAGTTGACCTTATACTTAGAATACCTCATCAATGATACCCTACCAGAGGACAAGGACTAAGCTTGCAAAATTTTGACGAAGGCAAAAAACTATACTATTATCCAGGGGGTATTGTATCGAAAAAATTATGATGGACTGTGGCTGAAATGCTTACCCACCTCAAAAGCTCAAATTGTGTTGAGCTAATTACATGAGGGACATATGCCCACTCTAGAGGAAGAACCCTTTCCCAGAGAATCATCAAATAGGGTTATTATTGACCTACCCTTCTTAAGGATTGTATCGCTCATGTTAAAAGATGTGATAGATGTCAAAGACACGCCAATGTAACACATCAACCAGCCAATGACTTGAAGTCTATTGTCAGTCCAGAACCATTTCAAAAATAGGGACTGGATTTTGTCGTGCCCGTACCTCTCGCCACCAGCCAAAGAAATTTTTTAATAATAGCAACTGATTATTTTCTAAGTGGATAGAGGTGGAACCATTAGCAAGAATTCAAGAGGTGGACGTGCAAAAATTTATTTGAAAAAATATCGTATGTAGATATAGTTTGCCTTGCGAGTTAGTCACTGATAATGACCGATAATTCACATGCCAACAATTAGTATATTTCTGCAATACAATGGGCGTTAAACTGTTCCATTCCACCCCTTAAAAACCATAAGCAAATGGTTAAGCAAAGTCGTCTAACAAAACACTTGTCAACATATTGCGAAAATTATTGAAAGGAACAAATGGTAAATGAGTGGATGAATTGACCAGTGTTCTTTAGACCATAAGAACCACCCCTAGGATATTAACCCCTAAGGGAAAGTCATTTTTCTCTCATCTATGATATTGAAGCAATTACACCCTTGAAGGTACATGAACCTACTCTCAGGGTTCCCCATGTCCATGAAATACAGTTACACAGAATGTTATGAGGTGTATGTGAACATGAGCAGATTTACACAGGATAGCTTGAGTAAAAGAGGATATGCGATGAGCTTTAGGTGTATGACCCTAATGGGGTACCCAAGGTACAAAAAATGATAAATGGGGCAAGAAGATATGGATTGTAGAGATACATGGACGTGATCTCAGCATGTAGTAGTGATATGATTATTCCAATAAGGTGACGTCACTTAGGAGTGATGATATCTATATATATGAACCTATGTAACATATTATAGGGATTTGACTCTCTCTACAATGACTCTAACCCTATAGCACTTGTAATTCTTTCCAAACAATTATAGATTTATAAACGCACTATAAAATTAAATTTTGAATGATATTTGAAGAAATTGGATTAAGAATTTAAACAAGAATAATAATTAAATTAGAATTAGGGTTTATAATATTAATGGAAATGATATTTGGAAATCAGATAAAAATGAGAATATAAATAAAAGAGTATACGAGGATGAAAATTAAATCTAAAATAAAAATTGGAATGAAGTTTTAATGAATATTTAAATGGTAATTAAAATGGGATTAGAATTTTGGATTTTATGAATTTAAGTTTAAGATTTAAAATTTAAAAATTATGTGATAAAAAACCATCCGTGCATAAATGATCCGATTAGTTAACATAATTTTACTTTTAATTTTTATATATAAAAAATATATATTAATTTTTATATAATATTAAAAAAATATGATTATTTATATTATAATATAAATAAATATATGTATTTTTTAGAGAATTAATATAAATGAATTATATAATGTAATTTAAGATAAATTTTTTTATAGAATAAATAATGTTCAAAATTTAGTTAAATAGGAGGTGTTTAGTAGCATAGATGTTATATAAATAATCATAATCATTATACATTAATCTCGTAAAAATTTGTATAATAATCGTAAGTTATAAATGAATAATAATTTTTTCACATTTAATTATGTTTATTATTTTTTAATATTTATTCAAAAATATATTTAATTTTTTAAAATTAAAATATTACTTATATTTATTTATATTATTTAAAATATCAATATTAATTTTTATCTTTTTATTTAATATATATTTTTAAGTAAAACAAAAATAAAAATAAAAATATAGAAGTAAATAAATTTTAATTTAAATATTAAAAATAAATTTTTTATATATATTTATATAAAAAATAATATTAATATACAATTATAATTTCTTATCAATTATGTATTTATTTTGAAAAAATTGGGGAAATTTTTACAAACAAATAATCACAATTTCGATTAGTTGTACATCTCTCTTCGGTGATCTAGTCATGGACATCCTGATTCTATAGCCTCCCCTTCCGTTCTAAGTAAATTGAATCATACTACACCACCATCAATTTACAGTAAAAAAATATATGTTTATCTGTATATTCATATACATACTAACACCAACATCAGGTCCAAACCGTGAGGTGGGACAACAAAAATATCCAACAAATCAGTAAAATAAATAAATAAAAATTAATAAACTTAAAAGAAACCTAAAAAGTCTAATTCTAAAAAAGAAATTCCCATTCTACTCCCCTTCTCTGTCTGTCTCTCTCTATCCCTCTGTCTTCTCGTTGTTGTTCTATGAAGTTGGATCAATATATATATACACATCTGAAGCATCACTGTTGATTTCTTTGTTAACATATGCCGCTTTAGTATAATTTAAGAAGCCTAACCCCATAACCCGCCCTTCTTTTTTTTATTTGCCCATCTCTGTCTCTGTTTTGCTTTTCTTTCCTATTTGACGCACTCTTTCTATTCGTCGCTTCCTGGGTTACCAAGATGAACGACGGTGGGTTTAGGGTTCCAATCACTAGCGGTGTGAGGAATATGATCCAGAACATTAAGGAGATCACGGGTAATGACAGTGAAGAGGAAATCTATGCAATGCTCAAAGAATGCTCCATGGATCCCAATGAGACAACCCAGAAGCTCCTTTTTCAGGGTAAGCTTGCCTTTCGATTTTCTTTCTCTTTGGCTTGTTGGGTTTGATCTTAAACGTGTTTTCGAAGATTCGCTGTTGGTTTATGTGCCTGAGCTGATGTATTTTTATTTTTATTACTTTACTCTGCTTCCGGCTCGTTTTATGTGTTTGATTGTGTTTTGATTAAGGTCTCGTTACGTGTGACTGTGTGAGGTGGGAGTTTAGTTGAGTTTTTGGTTAGCTATGATGGGTTTTCACTTTTTATTTGTTTTGCTTATAATTAATAGGGGGTTCAGTTACTTTAGATTCCTAGGATAACTTTATGATTTCCAAGATTTTTCTTTGGGATTCTTCTGGGGAGCTGTAACTTTCTTGTTTCCTCAACGACCATCTTCATGACACTTAGAACGCGCCAGTGGTGAACTTCATTTTTGTGGTCTGACAAGATAAGGAGTTGACTTTAGAATGTGTTTTTGATTTTATCGTCAATCTCCTGTCTAGACTCCAAATCCAATGTATAACATAATTCTTTGTTTATTTCTTCACCTAAAAAAGAAAAGAAAATTGCTTTAGACCTGATCTTTTGTATTGTCTGCTACATGAAGATGCCTTTTTTCTAGCAGAGATCATTATGTTAGCAACTTATGCATAATATTTTCAGACCAAGACTTATATGTGCAGGGAGATGTATCTGCGGAAGAGTAGATTGCTTTCTTTTGTTCATATGACAGCATGAACATACTAATAACTTTATCAATTTAAGTTGGTATCACACATCGTTATAATCTGTAGTAGACAAATAAAAAGTTTCTCTTGGAACTTTAGCTAGTTGTCTTCTGGTTTAAATTGTCTTGTTGGCACAGAAATCATGATATGTCACCACCAAAGAAAGAGGTAAAAAAACAACCAAGAATAAGATAGCGCTTACTGTTCCTAACTTTAAGTCTTTCTTACATTTGAATGGTTAATGATAGTTGGTTTTCTTTTATTATTTAACTCAGAATAACCACCTATTGATGGCCGAGTCTTATCATTTAACACCTGAACAAAGATCCAGGGGTTAAAACATAAAAGAACAATTACCATTTTGCTATCCTTTCTTATGAACAGTTTCTTCTTCTAGTTCTGGTTAGATAGCAGACTCGATTAGATCCCTGCTTAAGGAGCCCTTATGCATTTGCTTAGGTGGAGTACTTGCTACTTTTTAATGTCTTCACTTTTTTACCATTTGGTCCATTTCTAGTGTTCCGATGAAGTTTGACTTAGTCAAGGCAAGACATTTCCATAATGCTGTAGCATATTTGTCTAGAGGAAAGATTGAACTATTCAAGGTTCATAGTAAATATATTGCACGGAAAATCTCACTGCTCTTTCAGCGTTATAATGGATTTTGTCTTACATATTTGCTAAGTGATCCTTAGATATCTATAGGATTGGTTTGGTGTCCATTGATTGTTTAATTAACGAGTCACTTGTTTCTTTCTATTCAATTCAATAAGATAAATGTGCACAATTTGTTCCACAGATACATTTCATGAGGTCAAAAGGAAACGCGTCAAGAAGAAAGAGGTAAGAAGTTTATTCACTGGTTGCTTACTGACCTGAGGTATTAAAATTGACATGCCTGAGACTTGAAACTTTTTCCTCTCTATTCAAGATATTGTTTTTAGTAATTGTCTCTTTGTTGCTCTGATACTGATATTTTATTTGCTGAATAATTATGTTCTCTGCTCAATTGCAATGACCTTATGAAGGTTTGAACCAAGTTGAATGTTGCTCCAAGCTATTCCCCTATCATTCTCCCCCTCACTTGTATTTCATACTGACCTTTTAACCCTATTGTGCCTTTTTACCATCCATTCAATTTACCCCTTCATAGCGTTAACGAAACCCTTGAGGCTTGAGGGCATGCTCTCTAATTGAGTTGTTATGGTAGCTACCCACATCAATCTGTTGACTTGTCGGGTTGGTATTATCAAGATTTTGATTGCTATTTTAGATGCAAATTTCAAAATGTAAACATAGTAGAGCCAGATTATTATGTTTATGCTATTTTTAAATTATATTTCTGGTCAATAGTGGTTTACTGGTTTCAGCAGAAGAGGCTCTTATTTTTTGTAATTCTTCCACCTATTCTGTTTTTGTCTGTATGTTAAGCAATTTGGCTTTTTTGGATGATCAAATGATAAAAGAAGATAAGTTGTGCTGCCTATATGCTTTAAGGCCATTGGTTTAGATTTCAAGAATCGGTGAATGGGATAGCTCTTCCCTTGCCTGAGGAAATTCGAGCTTTTTCCTCTTTATCAACTTTGAATCAAAGTCTTTTTTCAATCATCTTAAATTTTGATTTAATTTTTGTTATTTATTTTTTGCAGAATGTGAACAACAAAGAGTCAGCAGAGACACGCTGGAGATCTGAAACACAGGGTCGTGGAGGTAGGGGTGGTTGGGTGAATTCTTCGGCTCGTTTTGTTACGCATGGTAAAGAATCATCTAACCGACTTGTTGGGTTCTTTGTTTTCTTCCGCGTGAAAGTCATGTATTTGGGAGAAAAATAATAATTATCCTCTCTGTTTCTTTATATGATTCCTGAACTTTAATGATTTGTAATTGACATGGATAGAACAATTTTTGTTCCAGCTTTAGGTTCTTTCATGATAACTCGGTTAATTTTCTTCTGTACTTGTATCAGATGCTGTTGGTGGCAAGAATGTAGGTCATGGGAAGGAGAATGGGCCCAGTCGAGGTTTCGAGAAGGCTGTGGTTCCTCCTTTGTCAGTTTCTAATGAGATTAAGAAAGAAAGTAGTTCAGTTACTAGGTAACTTAAGCTTTTGATTTTTAATCTGTTTTCCTGTTCAAGTCTATTCTTCAACTTCGTGGATATGTTGTATTGAAATTATGTCAAGTCACTTTGCTTTATATTTTATGCAGCACTGCTCCTGTAGTTGGTAATGGTCCGATCGGTACTTCTGGAAGTACTAGTATCGTGCAGGTCTCCAACACATCAGCAGGAAGTGGTCCTCAGACAGGTTCATCATCTGTGACACTAAGTGCTACGGATGCTGACAGTACACTTCCTATAGCGTTTGGAACTGAGTGCCCTTCTGACAAATCTGCTCCAAGCTCCAGTAATTGCTCTGTACTGCAGACACCAAAGTCTTCAGCAGTGGTCTGTTTCTCATCTTCAGATCCTGTGCTTGTGCCATCTGATGCACGGGTCCCAGGTGCTGTGGGTGCAATTAAACGTGAAGTAGTGGGTCATCGTCCCCCAGGCAAGCCAAATCTATCCCTTGAAAAGAAATCAGTTTCAATTCAGTAATTTGATAATTTCTTAAGTTATTAACTCATATTAGCTCATGTGAATGGATCATATGACAGTTTCTGAGATTGGTAGTTCTACCCAAGGAAAAATGCCAATCAAATCCCAGGGAGTGGACAAAAATATACTCGATGAATCTTTGCAATGTTCTTCCACATTAACTCATTCTGGTTCCTCTGTCAGTCGACCATCATCAAATTATAGTGCCCGATCACAGCAAGCAGCTGGCTCTCAGAAGGGTAAGGACATGGTTTCCTGTCTTTATTCTTGGTGTAGTAAGGTTTCCATAAAGACATTGGCAGTTGGTAAAACTAAAACTCTGGAAGAAGATAGCACCTTTTCTTTTTTACATGGTTATTACAACGCTGCGTATTTGCTTAGCTTTTAGATTGATGCTGTAGTTGTTCTGGCATGTTTGAATTATTAGATATTGATCCTGTCCTGAAGAAGTAGATTCCATTATTTTTTCCACCCCTGCTTATGCATTCAAATATAATGCGTATCACTTCTATACTATTGGAAGTTAAGATTGACATTTCGTCATGATTAGCACAATCTAAGTTACTTTGTTGCTTGAGCTGTATGTTTGCACTGCTGAAATGATGACTGATGAAATTTTACTTATACTGCTTTTCTAGCTTTTCTTAGTTTATTCGATGTGCTTGATGCATAACATTCTTGTTCGCGTTCAATTTTCTACTATTAAGTTAGAAGGGAAAAGTTCTGATAATCTTCATTTCAATTAGGAGAATTTATTTTCATCATTAACAAAAAAAGAAAGAAAAGGAAATTCAGTATTATTGATCTTAAGATTGTTGATTTTGATAGAAAGAAACACATGGTTGTTCAAAATTTTCATAATTTGATGGAAATATTTATGTTTATGTTCTTGTTGGTTAAATTCATGAAACAACGGAATTTTCATTCAGCATTTGGAGTAATGGAACTTACAAGAATATCAGAATACCGAAATAATCAATGATATATAAATATACCTGTTTTCTCAATAGAGAGGATATCTGTGACAAATTTAGTACCTTTATGCAGTTTTCTCCAATTATAAGTGTGATTTTTAAAATTGTGTACAAAGTTGGAAGATATTTAACTCCATTGAATATTTAAACTTTGACAACATTAACAAATGAAATTTTCATTGAACTTGAATGTATTTTTTATATTTAATTGAATTTTAATTATAATTTATGTTGGCTAAGTTAGCTTTTAGAAAGTTATGTTTGTGCATGAATTTGTAGTTCAATTATAAAGTTCTAATTAGTTTCAGCTGTTAATATGCACTTATTTAATGTGCTAGGTTATTCACTTAGTGCACATTCATAAATTTGGAACTTACTTTCATTTGTGCGTATGAAATGAAATTGAGGGTCTATTGTTGAGAGGGGCTCAAACATCCTTGACTTCCTGGCTTTTCACATTTTGGTACTATCATCTCTTGATACCAGCACCATGCTGTAAAAACAGCAAAAATCTTCATAGTGTTTGATTCCAGTGGAAGTGAAGCTCGTGTCTCTCCTAGTTCCACTTTATGCTTAACTCAAAGCTCTTTATCTCATTCACAGCACAACAATTTTTCATGTCAACTCACTCTCTGGTCCTTGAAGATTTATTGGTCTAATCATTAACAGAAAACTCATTTGCTAAGTAATGGGTTCTCACCATCTTTTTGTTGGATTTAAGATGAAGATATTTATCTTCAGTCTTTTCTTCTCTCATTTTAGTCAGACATAACCTCAATGTCAGTACTCACACAAATTTATTTTTCTTTTTCTTCACTTGTAAAGTGGCTGGTTGCATTTTGTTTAGTGCTGAGAAAGGTTAGCACAATTTCATTGAATGGGCAAGAGTAGTGCTAATATTTCTGTGTAATCTTTGTATCGTGAATTTTTCTTCAAAATTCGACGGTAAACCTACATCTGATAGTTCAAGAAACTTTGATTATGTGCATTCTTGGGACAGTTCCTTGCTTCCCTTTCCATACAGTAAATACCAAAATTTGACAATATAATGATACTTAGGGAGAAATGTCTGACATATTTTCCTTCATTATAGTACATGGACATTTTGGGGTGATAGTTGAAATGGATAAGATACCCCAAAAAAGATCTGTATAATATATTTTTCTTGTGTTTGAACCCATAAATCTTTAGCGAGTCCAAAAAGGGAAAAAATGTTTAGCTTTTTTAGTTCCTTTTCCAATTTGATGGCATGCTCGTGCGTATGTATAAGATTCTATGTTTTGTCTCCAACAGTTGGTTCTAATAAGGAGTGGAAACCAAAGCCGACAAATTCAGCAGTCCATTGCCATGGAACAGCTAGTTCATCTGATGTTCCAACAACTACTGGTGAAGCTACTGTCCACCAACAGCCTGATGTCCTTGATTCAAGAGAAGCAACTTTAAAACTGCAGAAGAAACTGGAGGAATTGCACATTTCTTATCGTCAACATGTTATTTTGCCAGAACACATACATGTCCCTGAATCTGAAAGAACCAAGTTTACGTTTGGAAGCTTTGGTGTTAATTTTGGAGTAAGGACCAGCAATTCCAGTGGTTCTGAGAGCGAGAAAAGCCCTACACCTGAGTCTGAAGACTCCCAGAGTACTGAAGAAGCTGTAGAGGAACAGCCCTCAAGGTTTTTTACCCTTATTTACTTTGTGATTATTTGTAGCTTAAACGACTCTGACTAGGATAATATCACCTGCTTCTCTCTGTTTTTTGTTCCCTCCCATTTTCAAAGATAAAAACTTAATAGTAATTTTGTGCTGCCAGCCGTTTGAATATTGGATTTCTAAATAAACCTAGGAGGGGTACATTAGCAAGGAATCCTGGCATGTCAAAAAATTGATTCTTGCCTCTGGCTTATGTGGTATGCTTGTCCAGTCAACAATTTTTTTTTTCAAGGATGCATATTTGTTTCACTTAGTGAAACTGAAGCTATATACAAGGGCCTCTCTTTCACTTTAACACGAGACATTATTGTATTTAACTAATTAACAGTGAACTTTTGCAACTTATGAGCTGCATCCATACTGATTCCTTGTATTTCTGTGTTATGTGGTGGGACATTCTTCACACCATTTTTGTTTCATGGGCCAATTACAAATACCTCATTGGCGTTTACTAAAATAACAAAAAGACCCTTCAGTTTAGAAAATAACAATTACATCTCTTATAGGGGGATATTGTAATGTAGCAATAACTTAGGATTGTAGTTTCCTATTTTCCAAAGTTGATGTGTTTTGTGCAGTTTCAGAAAACCTTAGGGGTTTGTAATTTTCCCTATTTTTATTGTATACCATATTTTACATCCCCTTTATCTTTGTTCCAGCAATCCAAATGCCCTGGTAACTACCGAGTCAGGTGATTATCCTGATCATGTTCCTTCAACTACAAATGTCCATGAGAATTTATCCTCTGCTGAAGCTGAAGTCTCTTCAAGTGAAACCATTGGAATTACTGAGTCCAAGGAGGACAGTGAATTTCCGTCTGGTGGCCCACAATACTCTGTGGTTCATACTCCAACAAACTACAGTTATGGATTTGTGCCCCCCATTTTAGGAAGTCAGATTGCACCATCAGAAAACTCAGAGTCTCAAGCACGCGATGTTTCTCGCCTTCCTGGCTTTGTGGTGAGTCTTCAAACCTGTCTCCAGTGTTGTTACTTTTTAGCTGTCTGCTACATGTTCATATTTTCTTTTGCTAAATTGAATCTTCATTATCTGGTACTTAATTGAGCTTAATTGCTACCATTTGACTTTGTATTTTCCAAATAGCAAGAGAGTCTAAAATCTATCTAGTTGATCATGTATGATAGGTTTTACAATTAATTCTGTGACGTGATTGAGTGCTTTGGCAGTTACTTCTATTGGATGGACTCTGTTTTCACTATATTTATAGGGTGTGGCCATTTTCTACTTGTGTTTTTAGGTACAGCAACCCTTTGATCCAACGAGCTACTATGGCCAATTTTACCGTTCCAATGCTGATGGTGATGGTCGCATGTCCCCCTTTTCTGCTCCTAGTGTAGCTGCCAAGTACAATGGAAATTTAGCAATTTTTTCCCCAGCAAGTTCACAACACCAACAAGAGGTTTGCAAGAGTTGAATATTTTTTAGGGAAATTACCTAAAACAACACCCCTAAAACTCATCAACAACAAAAATAGCACCCTTTGAATTGAGAGGTGTATGAATTAATGTTAGGAGGTGCTATTTTTATCGTTATAAGTTTTAAAGATGTTAATTTTGTGGTTTTCCCCATATTTTATTATTTATAAGAGAATTTTTTTTTCACATTTTTCTTGTTTGAAAAAATTATTTATTTGTTGAGCGGGTGTCTCGTCCAGAATCTTTTTAGTTATGTTATAGTTTTGTTTACTGGCCATATTGTTTCTTTTTTTGATAGGATATGGGGCTTCTTATTTCAAAGGAATAAAATTTATTTTAACATGCAAAATATGTTATGTAGTTGAACCTAGAATAAAGGAATAGTTGATATAGTTTGTCTCGTACTAATGTTTGTTTCTTTACGAATAATGTTGTCGAAGCCATCCATTATTAAATAATAGATGGTAGTACTTTCCCACTGCTAGACAGTTCAATTCTTGTAGATAGCAACTAAGCCTAGTGAACCATTTACCCTTATTATTCTATTCATTGCGTGAGATTCATATATATTTGGTTAGATGGTAATCTTTACATTATGTAGGGTAAAAATAACTTGGGTACTGCTCCCCAAAACACCTGTTAGTGGTATCAGTTTGCAAACATGGATACATGTTAAAACAAGTATACTCATTCTGCCTAGGTTTTCTTTTATTTCTGTTTGTAGGGCGGGGTTCTATCTACAGCTGGTCCAGCCCCCCTGGTTACACAAGCTGCTGGTCTGATGCAAGGCTCAATAGCTGTTACTCAGCAACCAGTTCCTGTTTTTCGGCCACCCACCGGAATGCATATTCCCCATTATCCTCCAAGCTACTTTCCCTATGGTCACTACTTTCCCCCTTTCTATGTTCCACCTCCAGCCATCCATCAATTTTTGGGCAATGGTGCATTTCCTCAGCAACCTCAGGCTGGTGGTGCATATCCAGCTCCACCAACTGGAGCTACTGCTGCTGTCAAATATTCACCCTCACAATACAAACCAGGGAATAATACAGGAAACTCTGCTCACATTGGTATGGAAAGTGGTTATGGACCATATGGCTCTTTGGCAACTGCTTATAATCCCACTGCAACAGTTGGGAATTCTACTGTTAATGAGGATATTGCTGCAGTTCAGTTTAAGGAAAGTAACGTATACATTTCCGGACAGCAGGTTTGTTATGCCCTTTTTCTTTGTTAAGTATTAGTGCTTTATTGAATGATTTTTAGGGGGCTAGTGATATTAGGTACGGTTCCTAAACATATGAAAATTGGCATGCTTTGAATATGTTCGGTTTCATTCTTTGGTTATTGCAAGTATTGGACCTCGAGTTGATGGATTATGTTTGATTTAATTAAATATATGGGATAACTAATCCCTAGATGTTTGGCTCAATGGCCCTTTAATTTGGGTTCGTAATGTAGGGAGATTTATGAAATGGAAGCAAATAATTGAATTAGAAAAAAGAAAGAAGACGATAGTAGTTTGGAGGATAAATTAGAGAACAAATTGTTCTCATAACTTCATTCATAATATCAAATAGTCAACATTTTGATTAAAACATGAAATCTATATATGCATTTACTAATGGTTTTTTAATATGCTAATGTACTTTTACTGATGGGTCTTACAATAATTGAAATAACAACTAATAATAATGGACTATATTACCTTCCTCCATAATTCTCCCACTTGAAAGGAACTCGACTTCAACGAGTTTGTAGAACCATAAAATAATAACTAAAAGGAGAGAAATTTCATCCCAAAAAATGCATATTTGGTGTCATCGCGGGGAAATTCTTAGGGTATCTTGTGTTAGCTAGAGGAATTGAGGCCAATACAGACAAGATACAAACCTTGATAAATATGAAACCACCTTCTAGCCTCAAGGGAATCCATTAATTAAATGGAAGAATAGTAGCATTGAATAGGTTCATTTCTAAATGCACTGATAAGTGTCTACCTTTCTTTAAAATGTTGAGAAAGGGCACATCAGTGTTTTGGGACGAGAGCTGCGATGGAGCCTTTGAAGAAATCAAGAAGTATCTGAGTAACCCTCCATGTCTTAGCTAGCCCTCGTTTAGGTGAGGTTTTTTATTTGTATTTGGCTATGACTTCCCATACGTGCAACTCTGTACTCCTAGTTGAAAGAAACAAAGTTCAACATCCTGTCTATTACGTCAGTTAGGTCCTGACATATGCCCAGAGCAGGTATCCAACAATTGACAAGTTAGCATTCGCTCTCAAAGTTAGCGCTCAAAAGCTCAGGCATTACTTCAGCTCACACACAATTGTGGTACTCATTTTTCATTCATTTAAGAATGTCTTGATGAGGCCAGATGTAGCAGGAAGGCTAGCACAAATAGCCGTAGAATTGGGGGAATACGACATTAAATACATGGCTAGAACGACCATCAAAGGGCAAGTAGTGGACGAGTTTGTGACCAACTTAAGTGAAAAGCCGAAAGTTGTTGACAATGAAGAGCGAAGGAGAGTATGTGGGGTAGATTGAAAAGAGAGCACAATTTGGAATGTGTTTGTTGATGGAGCACAGAATTTCAATGGTGCAGGGCTAGGAATAGTCTTAGTAGACCATAACAACTATTTCGAGTGCGTAGTCAGACTTGATTTCTATGTGACCAATAATGTTGTAGAATATAAGATGGTTATATTTCGGGCCATGATCGCAAATAAGTTGGGAGCAGATAAGGTCACCCTATATAGCGATTCAAGGCTAGTGGTTAATCAGTTCTTGGGGACATTTGAAGCTAGAGATGGCAAAATGAAAGGGTACTTAGAAATGTTAAAGAAGAAATGCTCTCAATTCTCTAAGTTTGAGATCAAGCAAATAGCTCAAAAGGATAATGGTGACGCCAATGCCTTAGCCACTTTGGCATTAGTCAGAGAGGCTAAGCACAATCGAGTAGTATTGGTAACAATCCTATCAGAAGCGTCCTTGGAAGAGGCTGAAAGAGGGGTTGGATGTATAGACGCTCCCACTATCCCATGGTACACTTGGATTTATAACTTCCTGGAAAGGGAGGAGCTGTCAGAGGATAGTAGGTCTGCAAAGGAAATCAGGGCTAAGGTAGGTCGGTATATGATAGAAGCAGGAAAATTATACCGGAAGACTTCATTCGGTCCAGGGCTTCTGTGTGTAGTTAAAGAGGGATTTGGAAGATTAATGTATGAAGCACACAAAGGGGATCGTGGTTCACATTCAGGAGGGAGGAAGTTATCACAAGGACTCATGAGACATGGTAATATTGGCCCAATATACTGACAGATTGCACAAAATACACCTAGACATGCAATAAATGTCAAAGGTTTGCCCCCTTGTCACACACTCCCCAAAATTCCATGAAAAGGGTGGTGAGTCCTTGGCCCTTTTATAAGTGGGGTGCTTGACATAGTAGGTCCCTTACCTATAGGAAAGGGTCAAAAGAAGTTTCTACTTTGTGGCTACTGATTACTTTTTAAAATGGATCAAAGCAGAGCCCCTGGGTAGAATACGGGAGGAAGAGGTGATTGGATTTGTATGGAAGTCTATAATTTGTTGTTTCAGCCTACCCAGAGAGCTCGTCACGGATAATAGGAGATAATTCATTGGATGCAATATCAAAGAATTTGTCCTTAAGTATAACATTAAGATGTGCCACTCCACGCTATATTATCCTCAAGCCAATGGTCAGGCGGAATATTTCAACAAGCTAATCATCAGCTTACTAAAGAAGAGGCAGGAAAATGCAAAAGGAAGGTGGGTGGAAGAGCTACCTGGAACATTGTGAGCTATCAGGGGTAGTCCTCAAGGAAGCACTAACAAGACCCCTTTCTCCCTGGTCGACCAACCCCTGGTGCAACTTGTTGGTTCCCTAGATCTTATATTCCTTGCTTTCTTCCTCCACGTCTTAGACACTGAGATTTGAGTCTGGGGAACGCTCAATCTAATGGTTGGAGTGGTCTGAGGGTGAGGGGTAGAGGGTTGAGGCAGAGATTAACTCGTCTCACTAGAAGAACTAGATCCAAAAGATCCCGAGTTGTCACTAGCACTAGGATATTGGGGGCTTTTCTAGGAGTCTGAGGCTGAGGCTAAGGTCTCTTCTCTGTGCATTTCTATAAAAAGCTACAAAACATTAAAAAAACAATGGGTAAGATGCGAGAAGAAGAGATTACCTAGATCGAGTTTGAAAATAAAAAGAAGTGATTCTTTAAAAATCGATCGGAAAAGAAAGTAGAAAAGAGTTAGGCTCTTGAAACTTGTACTATAAAAACTCGAACAAATAAAACTAATGCAAGTTGAAATCTTACCATCAGACTGAAAGCCTTTTATAGCTCGTGTTGACACGACTGAGCATTTTTTCTTACTATTTGTTTACGGAGCAGGAAATGATCAGAAGTCCCGCCCAAATATCTCTTTATATAGAGACACGGTTTTTCTCTCCAATCAATTAACATGCATTTATTATGGGAGCTGAACGGTTTGTATCCTTTGTTCGGGATTTACTCTTCCACCTCAGTCCAGAACTTGAGCTGAAAGAGTAGGAGGACTTGATGTTTAGACATATAAGACCGATTTGTAGCTCGGCCCGAGACAGAGGACCAAGACCTGTAGCTTGGCCTAAGACTAAGGATCGACTTGTAGGTCGGTCTGATTCAAAATAAGTAGTCTGAGCTCGTGTCATCAGACCGAGCGCATGGAAGATGACCTAGTCATGAGAAGGAATACTCTGATTGACGTATCTGACTATGTACATTTCAAATGCACTATCAAAGTAGGAGGTCTATTAGAGGACGCTTTCCCTATAGGATCGACCACCAGCTCGGCCTAAGGTCGGGCTTGATATATAAAATGTTGTATTTTTATACCGATCGGTATCCCTCTGACACACTTATATATGTGTACCCATTGTGTAATCAATATTTGTACGTGTAATGTCTTATAATTAGAGGGATCTCTCATGGAATTCACATATTCAGTTAAATATCTTGATTTCTCTCTAAGTTCTTTCTTTATAAATTGGGTCAATCCCAAACAATCATATTGAATCAAATTGTTCTTTCCCATTCTGCATGATGCATGTCTGGTAGACTGTTACATTGTAAATAGTCTATGCTCAAATATGAGACTAGAGAGATGCATTATATTAGCTTATAAATTCCTATTTACCAACTTAGCCCATTAAAGAACAAAAATGAAGAAAAAGATTGATGCAGGTGATTTAGCATGTCATAGGCTGATTTCGTTGTGCTTATTATCGGGGATATTAGTGGTTGGTTTATGATTATGCTATTTTTTGGTTTGTTTTAATGCTATTTTATCAAGAAAACATGTTATTAGATTATTACAGTATTCACAGTAATGAAATGTGGCATGTTTCTGTTGGTCCAATAATTTCATTAGGTACCCTTCTTACATTAATGTTATTTTTTCCCCAAGCAAATCGGCACAGATTATGTTCCTCAATATACTGATTAAGTTGCTCATTCAATCACTTCTGATAGATATATGATACTGATTATGTTCCTCAATATACCATGCAGGTCTTGGAAATATTAGTGGGTTTGATACTATACTTCCAAATTTGCTTACTTCTTTCTAAGTCTTTACCTGTTATCCGCTTGTTTTGTTTTTCTTATAATACATGGAGCCATCGATAATTTTCCCGAATTGCTTTCTGCAGAGTGAAGGTTCAGCTGTCTGGGTTGCTGCACCTGGCCGAGAAATGTCCAGTTTGCCAACAAGTTCCTTTTACAGCATTCCCCCACAGGGTCAGCATGTGACCTTCACCCCAACACAGATTGGCCATGGCACTTTTGCTGGCATATATCATCCTACTCAAGCTGCTGTAACTGCAGCTACTGTTCACCCACTTTTGCAGCAGTCGCAAACAATGGCAGGGGTTGTTGATATGGTAGGAACTGGGGGAAGTATTTATCAGCAGCCTCAGCATGCACAGGTCAACTGGCCCAGTAACTACTGAGATGGATAGGACATTTTTGTAAACAGCAAACAAGTAATATAATTTCAATCTTGGGATTTTTTTTTTGGGGGTAAATCTTGAATGAGTGGATGAGGGCGAGAGCAAGAAGGTGCAGTGTTGGGTAGGTTGCTGCAAACCTGTTCAATGAGGATGGAAAAGATTGCTGATACCATCTTCTGCTTGCTTGGCGGGAGCATAAAAAGTGTGCATCACCAGTAACTGATATTTAACCATTTTATGTTAGTGAAGGTAGACATAATATGCAGGTGGTTTCCTTGCTGCTGCGTCTACATGGTATCTACCTTTTTTTTTTCCTTTCTTTCTTTTTATAGATTCAAGACAAGTCTCTTCCCCCCCTGTGATATCTATGGGTTTTCCCTCTGAAGTTTTTCGAACTTGCTTAAAATTTACTGCTGAGTGCTTGAAATTTACTGCTGAGTAGGGAGTATATCTATCATTCTTTTTTGGTTAATATTTGAGGTACCATAGGATTTTGGAAGATATAGGCTGGTGAATAATTTGAAATTCCTTTTTCTCGTCTTCCGTCGTCTTACCTGTAAAGTGATTTTTGACAGCAAGGAGAGGATGTACTCAACTGTTGTATTTCGTATAAGAACAAGTGAAGAAGTTAAATATTATCAGTTGACTTGTATTTGGTATGGGCGCTTTTTTCTTGTCTTTTATTTGTCTATTTATTTTCCTGCAGACGAGGGGGTGTTATTATTTGATTTATTCAGACCTTTCATATGTTGTGGAATTCCCTTTCTGATACATCTTTCTGCTGATATAACACCCATTTACCAAATTTTATTTGGATTTCCATCATGCAGAGAATGGTTCATGGTAGGAGTTTGAAGACATTGATTCCTCTTTTTTTCTTTAAATTTTGTAAGATTTTATGATGAAAGGTCGTGGTTGAGTTGTGATCTCAAAGGATATGATACTTCTGTCGTAGGTATACGGCTGTGCTTGGTCAGTGGTTGTAGGGTTGTCTGAGTCCTCAACTTATAAGGTCAATGAGAATAAGAGTGACTGAGTGTTGTCTTTCTTTACACCAAGCATTGGTCGTACCAAATGAGAATGCAATGATAGGCAATGTGTTATTTGGCGTCGGAGTCTCCGGACAGAGTTATTTAAAATAACAGAATCTATTTTTTTGTGCAAGTGATCTAATTGGTCATCTTGAATTGGGCATGTCATTTTATGAAACTTATTTGCATTTATATGTACTTTTAGTTGCACTTTTTTCCCTAAATAGTTTTATTTTTAGCAAATTGATTTTAATTTTTTACCACTAGCAACAAATTATTATAAAGCTCATAACTTTATACAAAATTATTAAATAAAAAATCAAAAGATTATCATTTCATAAATTCATTAAAGTTAAATCTCATTACATCTCGAGTAGTTATCATAGTGATTTCACCATAACTCTGATAACCATCACTCAAGCTCCAAGCTCCAACATTCCTATGGGAGCTTCGATACTCATTGCATGATGATGCAATATATTATATATAAATATAAAATTTGATGTAATATGTTACATAATGTTACATATAAAGGTAAAGATAAATGTAATATGTTATATAAAAATATAGAATCGGATGTAATACGTTGTGTATAAAGATATAAATGAATGTAATATATACTTATGTCCCGTTTAAAATTTATATGCATGATTCTTTACGTTTTTAACTCAAATGACATGAATTTGATAAAAATGAAAATTTTACCAATGCAAATTTTATTTTGATTGAAAATTGACCAAAACATTGAGAAAACTAGATAACTAGAACATCCAAAAATTAATATTAACATTTTCATATGACATTATTTCCCTATCCAAGCTTCAAAATAATTGAATCCTAAAACCAGTACACTTAATAATTCACCCAACTGGAGCAAGCCACAAGTCTCTATTAATTTTTCTATATCACATCCTTCTTTTATCTATCCTAGCTTCAAATAATTGAATCCTAAAAACCTAAATCAATTAGTCTTCAGAATAACTCAAGGCAAGATAAATAAAGTTTAGAGAGAGTTATAAATCTAATAAAATAGAGCCTAAAATTTTACCACCAGTAGACATAAGCATATTTGTGTTATCTTTTCTTAAGTGTTCCTTTTTTTTGGATCGATTACACCTGTTGGCTTCTGGTCCGTTGCATTTGAATACTAGTATATGCTAAAGAACGCTAAAACCTTGATAAAGCAACATGCAAAACCAGAATACAACTGTTGTGCAATATTATACAAAGTAAATGTAGAGGGACGGTATGAATTAAACAAACAATTTATGATTGATTGTCAAGTGTTTGAAGCAACCATGAGCAAAAATAGAAGAGGAGGAGCAATATGATCAATAATATCTTACAATTTTAATTTGTGACTAACAGTATTTCACTAAAATTTGATGGAATCTAAAATGAGCTCTATACTATATTAGAATTTAAAATGTTTAAATAACATGACAATATAATTTATGTATAGATATACTCAAATGATATTATATAGTTTTGAAATATAGTCAAGTAAAAAAGCTTGAAGAAAATATTAAAAAATGTAATAAAATATCATTAATTGATATTGATTGAAGCTCTAAGCATGCAAGCTTAGAAGCTTGTTATTACAAAGTCGCATATTTATAGTTTTCGAAGGCTTTACATACTTTACTTAGATATATATTTAAATTCTTCTTAAATCTTTATCTGTTTTCTATGATTCTAAAATTTTCTCACATTTAATATTAAATATAATCATAAAAAATATAGATTTTTTTTTAAACTGTCTTTTAATTACCCACTAAATTAGTCTCGTACTTTTTTTCAAGCTAGTCATGAACTAGATGAGATATTTTATTGAATTTTTCAACTTAACAACTTATAGTATATCAACTTTAAACGAATTGAGTTAGATTTTTCATCGTATTAATTTTTAATAAGATGAAATTATTTGTTTGATATATTATTTTAAACCCTTCATAATATTCGAGCCTAAAATCAAAATGTTTTGAATCAATAAAATAAATAAGGTGCATTCATTAATATATTTTACCATTATTATTATTGAAAAAAATGACCATTAGTCATTTAAAATAAAAATTATTATTTTTTGTCTTATTTCAAAAGAGGTCATAAGAAGACAAAAAATTAAAATTCAAAACAATTTATAATAAAATATTATTATTTAGATAAAGATAAAATAAATATTAAAACTAAAAAAAAAGAATAAGACAAATAGAGTAACACACGTTAAAGTACTTGAGTTGTTGAATGATAAGAATAATAATTAAAATAACAACTCTAATTCTTAATAACCAAATCATGTACAAATTATGTGATAAATTTTATTAAAAAATATTTTAAAATTGATTTTGTCATAGATAGTTTTTTTTTAAAACAAGATAAGAAAAATGATATTTTTAAGCTACAAAATTAAACGATCTAAATGACATAATCTGAGTGATTATAACGACTCATTATCTTATTATTATTATTTTTTTAGCTAGAAAATAAATCTTATTTTTACCACTATAAGATTTGAAGGGATTTGATTTATCTGCTATTCAATTTCTAGCATTTTCAGATCGTAGCATCATTCATAATTTACGAGATAAGATAATAAATATATAAAAGTTCATGGTTTGGAATTCAGTGAAATTTTTTATTCAAACTGAAATTGATATATTATCTAGGTTTTTTTATAACAGAGGATTTGGTCATTGAACTTGCATAATGAACTTCTCACATTAGTAATTCATGAAGAATTAGTGATATGATAGCATCATATATTTTTTACTTTCCTCTCATAAATTAAACATATAATTTTATTCATTTCTTACTAACTTTTTTTTTTAATATATAATTTTTGAAAATATTTAAATTAGAGTTACTGACAAATAAGAAAAAAATGTCTCAAAAAGTTATAAAAAATAAAAAATAAAATAAATTATAATAATTAAAATATTCACAAATAAAACAATATAATAATTAAAATACATCGATTTAAAATAAAATATACATCTAATTTAAAATAATAAACTCACTCACTTTCTAAAAGTAAAATAACTCTGTAATTTTTTTTCCTTAATGATATTTTAAGTCTCTTTTAAGGTTACTTAGCAAGTCATGCAAGGTGAGTGACAAATTCTTTGAATTTCACTTGTCCCCACTGAAATCTTAATTTGCTTCTCTTGGAAAAATCCAACGAAGTGCATTTATAATTTGCATATAACAAGGACCACCAAACACCCATTGCCATCACTGTGGTCCTCTATACAAACAAACAGTTTCTGCATTTATATGTTGTCTAGTAACTAGTTTTATGATAGATTCAAATCATACCAACCTAATCAAGTTTCATTCAATCTTACCAATAAAATTGAAAAATAAGCTGCAATTTCTAAAGAAAATTATCCAAAACCAGATCTTTTTTGCTTGGTTATATAGACCGCACCAAAATATAAGCAGAAACATCAATCTATACATGTAACATTCACTTGCACAATATTAACTTTTTATTTTGCAATCTTCAGCTGCATAATATTGAAGAGCATCATAGAAAGACTAAAAGGTTTAACAAACTCAAAGATAGAAATCTGTGCATAAAACTTCATAATTCAGAAAGAAAGAAAAAAATTTAAATATATACAGCAGATAAAATTTTAGTAAATAAGGACAGAACACTATGCACTCTATTCCTAAATAACTGTACACCTTAAGTACATGAAGTTTTCTTTGGCTTGCATAATCTGGAATCTGGATGCTCACCAAATGCAAGAGACATCTTCTTCAGGTAATAAAGGAGTCCTACAAAGAGGGCATCTGATGTTCCAATAGTCCAACCATTTCTCCAAACAAACTTTGTGAAACAGATGACCACAAGACAAGTGGTTTATCTCTGATTCAGGTTCAAACTGAGTCAGGCAAACCAAACAGTCACGTTCAGAGGGTGTACAACCACATATTGTATCGAAACGAAATGTTGGGGTTCGGCTTCTGAACTTTTCAATGTAAGTGTCAGGATGAGTATGGTAGAGTTGGATTGACTCATGAGGATTTTCGCGGTAATCTGTTGATGGGGTTGAAGATTGAGATGATATTGAGAACCAATATGAAAATGGAAAATGAATACCAACCATGTTAAGGATAGTTCGGACTATGCCTTTCATAATGGAGATTGATAGTGCAGTGTTTACTAAAATCACACATAGAACTCCTTCAGATGGAGCTGGCATACTTGAGAGACCCATTTTGATAAGAAAGAAAGTTGCCAAGAGACAGAAAATCAATATCTACTTGATATCTGCCCTAAAAAACAAATTGAAACAATCAAAAGATGTATAACCCATCAAGGATTAATCAAAATTTTACCAAAAACATCAAATAAATTAAGCTTAAAACTTTGATTTACCAGTAGTACATAACAAAGAAATTGAGTAAAGCGGAGTACTTAAGCAATAAATTGAAAGGAGGATCATGCAATAGCTTGTAATCATAGTTCATAAATACTATTATAAGTTGGGGTTCTGTCCCTCCAAAGGTAATTGAGAAGATTAAAACAGGCTACTAAAAACCAGCCCTTATGGTCGATCCAGCACAACAAGCTATCTAAATGGAGAAGTTGGGTAAATAGCCTATAAGCTAGATAGATCCTATATATAGAACACAACAAAGGGTTTGGTAACTTTGTAATACATGTATTTTTGTTTTGTTATCCTTTTTAATCTTTATTTTCAATTAAGTTACATCTAATATCCTAATTTAAGTTAATAGTATACATTTTGTTCAAATTCAAATGTAATATCAAGAAATTAAGTAAGCTAAATTAATGTTAAAACTAACCGGTATTAGTAACTTATATTTGCTATACCCGAGAATAATAAGAATAAAAAAGTACCAAGTAATCCAAAATTACAATTCACACAAGAAAGATCTCAACAAACACAAGTCGCTTCTCAAAACTGGTAAGAGCACAGTTAAATCAGTCCCTTAAATATCATAATTAGAAAGTCTAAACTTGAGAAAGCCTAGTGAAATCAATATCAAAAACAGAAAAAAATTGAGAAAGTCTCTACATTATCACGATCTATCATATATTGTGACCTTAATAAAGCCTAAAGGTAATGATCATAATACCAAAACCATATCCAAGATGATTTAAAAGAGAAAAACTGAACAGAAAAATTCTCCAAAACTAGGAATGGGATACAGCCCAATTTTCCAAACAATATCACTCACAAGAAAAATGAATCGGAAAAGTAATACAAGATCTAGCATTTTTCGTATCATTTTCAAATAAGTTCCCCTTCCACCCGAAGACTTGAGGAAAAAAAAAAAGATTTTGAATAGCAACTAACAGCAAGAATGATTATTTCTTGGAACCCATCAAAGTAAAAGCAATTAAAAAATTGATAAATACAATCTTAATAAAAGATTTGTGTTAGTGAGACTTACACAAGGATAGGTTTGGAGTTTAAGCTTTTGGGTTCAGACAAAGAGGAGCTCAGCTTAGCTCTACAAGAACAATATTCATGGGATTTAGAGTGTCATATAAAAAAGGTGTTAACTTGGTATGGTGAATGTGATAATGGCTGCTCTGCTGACACACACACATATATATTCCTGTGTCTGACTCTCTGGGTGCATTATATAGAGCAAACTGAACCAACCTAATCCCAACCTACCATCATGGTCGAAAATTGTGATATCGATCAAAATAATGAAAGTTAAATTTTATGAGAATAGTGAGGATATCATCGATTTTTATGAATATTTTAAAAAAATTTATAAAAATTGTTATAATTTTTTTGAAATATTTTATAAAATTAAAATATTATTAATTAATTTTTTATTTAAATTATATATTTATAATATTTATAACACATATAATTAGGAATTCATTATACTAGTAGTATCATGATTTTATTTTTGATATTTTTTTTACCAATATTTTTGATGTGATAACTTAATGATATTCTTATTTAAAAAAATGTATTAATTTAATGTAATTTATTATTCAAATGGAGATTTTTACTTATGTAGTTTACATGTGTAATCTTAAAATTTTATTTTTGAATCATAAATAAATTAAATGATATTTTGAAAATATTTTAAAATAATAAATTAATTGATTATTCAAAAATATTTTTGTGATATTTTAAGTACGGATAACTGAGAGGTTGTTGTTATCCTAAAAAATTAGACGATTTTTTATTGAAAATAATTGTATTTGATAAAATATGGGTTTAGGATTATTGTAATATCAAAATTGAATTATTTTTATATACATATAATTACATAAAAATAATTTTTTAATAATAAAAAACATAATATTTAAAATAATTAGATTAAATTTTATTTATCCTTATTTTTAAATTTAATTTTACTTAAAAATATATACTAAATATTTTAAAAAATAAAATTTAATGTATATATTTTATATAATATAATACAAAATCATTTTAAACATATATTTTTTAAATTAAATATATTTTAAAAAATATAAAAAATCGTGTTAACATATTTTTTTAATATTTTATTATTAAAAAAATTCATAAAAGTACAAAAAATTTGTAAATTTAATATTAGTATTTAATTAATATGATTATAAAATTATTATTTAATTAAGATTAAAATAAAATTATAATTAAAAAATGATAATAAATATGTTTTTGTGGTTATGTAAGGAAGGAAATTATAATTAAAATAAAAATTATCATATAATATATTTAATTAAAATAATGAATAGATTATCTATATATTCGTAGATTTTAATATTTTAATCTTTGTCCAGAGTTACTAATATTTTTTTACGCAACAAAGATTGCAAGCTATTTTTATGTAATGTGAAACAGATGTGACCGTATTGTATCATAAATAGAGGGGTTAAATCACTTTATTATTTAAAAAATATTATTTAATCACTTATCATTTATATTTGTAACTTTTTTGATTTATTATATAAAATATACGAAAAAATATTCTAATTAATTTAAATTTTTTTATCAATAATAACATTTTTTTATAATTAAAATAATTAATAAACAGTATTTTTATAAATAAAATAATTAATAAATATTTTTTTAAAATTAAAAAATTAAACAACATCTTTATAAAAAAATATACCTCACAATATTTTCCTAAATTCAGTTATAAGCATTGAAAATCTTACGGACTTTGAGTTCAGATCTTTAGTTGTACTGTGTGTCACAATTAAATGACACTTGTCCTATGCTTTCTAGATATTTTAGGCCCCTCAACCACGCGTCGCATAGATATATAATACATAACAAACTTAACACATTATATTTATATTTATATCTTTATTAAAAAGTTTATTTACCTATTATATATATCACGTCAATAATTTATTAATATAAAATAAATTATTATATATCATTAATTATTGTTAAATAATAAAAAATCTTCATGTTTATAGTCACTGATCAGTGATTAAAATAATTTAAAAAAAAAATTATAACTTAGTGAGACAGTACACATATAAGACGCATTCGATCACACACTTATTTTCTTTCAATAACAATGTGACGTAGATAATATAATTTTGTGATATATAAAAAAAGTAAGTGGATAATGCCGACATTAGTACATACATGTGTCAACATAAAAGAGGGCTGAAGCAAAACGACATAGTTGGAGGGTCTATGAGAACCTCTAATTCACCAGCATCATAGTACAGGTGTCAATTGGCCGCTGAGTGCTTCAAAAATCTGATTATCTGTTAAGTTCATTGATGCTAGTATTGTAGGGTCGTGTCTCTATCAATGTGGATGACAATAGTTTTTATTTGGACTTTCGCATCTTTCGGATTCTCTTTTCTTTTCAAATTTTTTTTCTTTTAGTTTAGATCATGAAAATAATAAAAATATATAATTATTGGTTGTGATACTAATACCCTCCTTATAATTTGTGCAAATATTATGAAACCAATCACGTTTAAAAATATAACATTTACATTTCTTGTGTCTTTTTAAAACCTTTTCACGGTACAGTTATAACTTGTAAAATAATATATATATATATATATATATATATATATATATATATATTAGTGGCATGCACCGTATTAAAATTATTTATTTTTTATTATTTAAATTTTATTTAATTTAAATAAATTTAAAGATTTTTAATTCAAATTTAATTCGATGATATAATTAATCTGAATCCAAATCAATTGAATATGAACATATTAATGTTAAAATTTATTTATGCATTATTGTCATATATAAAAGTATAAATTTAAATTTTAAATTTATCTTTTTATAACAAATATTATTATTTATAATCATAATTAAAAAATCAAAATAATAAGAAACATGTTCGTATTTTTAAATTAAAATAATAATATAATATAATTATGATATGTATAATATTTAAATATAATATAAAATATTATTTATTTATAATTTAATAGTATTTTGATTAGAATCGTATACATTGTATTATAAAATTTATCAATTCAAATTCGATCATAATTCAAACTGATTGTATAATTTTCAATCTGAGTCCAATTTGAATATAAAATTTATCAATTAAATTCGATCCAAATAAGACGAATCGGATCAGATTTTTTAATTTAAATTTATTAATAAATTTATTTATTAATTCTTAATATATATATATATATATATATATATATATATATATATATATATATATATATATATATATATATATATATATATAAATCTTTTTCGAACTTTAATTATAAATTTCTATAACTAAGACTTTTACTATTCTACAAAGCCTCGAGTATATATACATATATACCTTATCACTTTCAAGTTTAACCCTTTATAGCATACCTTCCTTTTGTCAAAAAAAACATATACATAAATTTCATAGTTTGCAATATATAGTACTTATTTATCTTTTGGGGTTGATGGAAGAATTATTTGTACGTATTCTTTTAAAACCCATTATTAGAATATGAATATGAAATCATATTTTACTTCATCCCTTATATCTTATTTCGAGAGACTAATAGCTGATTTTAAAAAAAGAAATTAACATGTAAATTACCTACCTACAAATTTATTTATTTATATATAATTTGAATTCACATTTTCTTAAGAATAAAAATAAAGGGTAATAGAAGTAAAGTAATTATGATAAAATATATAAAAAATTATTAATTTTTTGATTAATTATTATAAATTTACTAAATATGAAAAATTACACTACAAGTTTAAAAATAAAAAAATATGATTAATGTAATATATGAATACATAATATGTGTTTAAATTTATTAAGCATATATTTTTAAATTATAATTTACTTAAATAATATATATCAACTCAAAAGTACATGATGTAAGACACACATCAGACGCATTCGATCACACACTTATTTTCTTTCGATAATAATATGAGGTAGATAATATAATTTTGTGATATATAAAAAAGTATGTAGATAAATGCCGACGTTAGTACATATATGTGTCAACATAAAAGAGGGCGGAAGCAAAACGACATAGTTGGAGGGTCTATGAGAACCTCTAATTCACCAGCATCATAGTACAGGTGTCAATTGGCTGCTAAGTGCTTCCAAAATCTGATTATCTGTTAAGTTCATCGATGCTAGAATTGTTGGGTCGTGTCTCTATCAATGTGGATGACAATAGTTTTTATTTGGACTTTCGCATCTTTCAGATTCTCTTTCCTCAAAAAAAAAAAACAAAATTAGTTTAGATCATGAAAATAAAAAAATATATAATTATTGGTTGTGATACTGATACCTTCCTTATAATTTGTGCAAATATTATGAGACCAATCACGTTTAAAAATATAACATTTACATTTCTTTTGTCTTATTAAAACCTTTTCACGGTATAACTTGTAAAATATAATAAAATAAAATAATATATATATTGGTATAATTTATTGTTTAAATATATAGATTAATGTAATATTTGATACAATTAAATTGCTCAAACCCCGCACTCGTTACTCAACAACAACAACAAAGAGATCAATTTGAAGAAATCATAATATCTATAAGATCGAGCATAATTCAAGATAGGGTTGACCACTAACTAGAGTTAAGGTAGACCTTAAACCATAACATGTAATATTTTTTATTGTTTGTATCTCTTTAACACTCATACATATACACACATTATGTAATAGACATATATATGTATAATGTTCTATAAATAGATAGATCTTTTGGAAAATTCATACATTTAATCAATTGTTCTCACATTTTTTTAATTTATCTATTTGAAAATCTGATAATTCTAAATACTTATTCAAAACACTAAGTTTAACCCTTTATACCCATACTTCTTTTGTCAAAAATATATATACATAAATTTCATAGTTTGTACTATATATTACTTATTTATCTTTTGGGTTTCATGTAAGAATTATTTGTACGTATTTTTTTAAAAACCATTATTAGAATATGAATATGAAATCATATTTAACTTCATCCTTATATTTTATTTGAATAGGTGAATAGTTGATTTAAAAAAATACATGTAAATTACATGCTTGTATATAAACTCACATTCTCTTAAAAATAAAGGATATCAAATAAAAATATATAAAAATTTATTAATTATGCAATGAAATATTATAAATTTATTAAATTTAAAAAAATATACCATAAATTTAAAAATAAAAAAATATTATAAATTGAATATATAAATACATAAATTATTTGATATGTATTGAAATTTATCAAATCTCTTATTTTTGAATTACAATTAACTTAATAAATACATAACAACTTAAAAAATTATGCAGATATGTATTTATAAGATTTTAAAAAAAAATTTAAACTTTTAATACATTTTAACAATTAATAAATTTATATTATTGTATTAAAAAATTAATAAAATTTTATATATTTTAATGATAATTAATATACTTTTACTATTTTTTATCCTTATCTTAATATCGTACACCCAAGTTCCCCAACGGCGTACATTCAAAATAAGTATTTATTATTTAAAAAAATCATAATTTAAACTCACGTTCTCCTTTATGAATAAATTGATATGTATTTAAATTTATCAAAATTTATATTCTTAAGTTATAATTAATTCAAGAATATATAATAACTCAAAAAAATATTCACCTATTTGTTCACATATTTTATTTTAAAAATTTTAATAATTAATAACTTTATCTGATCCCACCGGAAAATAATAAAAGTTTATATATTTTATCATAATTAATATATTTTCACTATTTTTTACCGTTATCTTAATATCTCACCCCAAAGTTCGCCCAACAGTCTACATACAAAATGAATATTTATTATTTAAAAAAAATCATAATTTAAACTCACGTTCTCCAAATATCCAAACATTGAAGGAAAAAAGTAATCACACAGGAACTGTTCTATTTTTCAAACCTAATACCACGAGCAATACACCAAAATTTTATTAGGTTTGAAAAAGAAAGTATCAAGGTACATGAGATTCGATAAATAAGACATCAAAGATCTTTATACACTTTAATGTCATGCTTTTTAAATTTAGTGTAATTCTATTATATTATCTAAAAATAAGTGGACTTAAATGTTTAATTTATCTAATCTAATGGATTTATAATGTATTTTTTTCTAATAAATATAATACTTTAATAATATTAAACTGGATATCATTTAATATTAAATGAGTTTAAGTAACTATAGTTTAATTTGAATGACAGTTATTGTTATTTGATTTAATACCGTTAAATGTAAAATAATTTTTTTTTAATAATAAAAATATATGAATAATACATAAAGATAATTTTAATTATTATAAGTATTAATGATATTATTTTTATAATGCATAGTTTGAATTAACCATTTATTAATTCAAGGAAATGAGAATATGACATGCATTAATGACGTAGGCAAATAAAAGTGAAACATAAGAGTGATGATTATTCAAAAAAAAATTCCGAATTTATGTCTTGAAACATAAGAGTAATGCATTCCTCAAGTTCAAGCAATGAAAATAGATCGTGAAAAAGTAGAAGGAGAAGAAGGTTAAGTAGCTCATGACAAACAACGGGTTAAAATTTTGTAATAATTAACTCAATGGGTTATATGCAAATGAAGGTATAGCTTGCCATAGAACAATGTGACATACATCCTTAAAAAATGGTGTGGTAAAAAAATGAACAGAATGTTACGTGAGAGAGCTTGATGCATTCTTTCTAATGCATACTATTGGTGAAGGAAAATTTTGGACATAGGTAGTTAACACTCATGCTATTTGGTGAACAAGTTTCCTTTTATATCTATTGATTGCATAACTCCATAGAAAATGTGGCCAGACTCTACGAAAAATTATTCAATTTTACATGTATTTGGGTGTCCATCTTATACTCGTATTAATGAAGGAAAATTAGAACCAAAAGCCAAGAAATGTTTATATTTTGGTTATTAAGATGATGATAGGGTACAAGTTGTGGGACCCTAAGGAGTCGAAACTCATGATCAATAGAGATGTGACTTTTGATAAGACAATCATACTTAACCCAAGATCACATAATGGTCATGATAACCAAGTTGAAGTTCATGGTACTAGCAAAAAGGTGGAGTTTGCGATTGAAGTTCCTAAGTAAGAATCAAAAAAGACACATGAAGATGTTGCATCAACAGAGCTTGAATATATCTTGGCTAGAGATAGCCTAAGAAGACAAATGAGGCCATTATATAAATATAATGATTTTATTACTTTAGCATTCAATATGGCAAAGAGTATTGAAGAAGAGGAACCCAGCTCATTTCATGCGATAGTTACTTGTGATGAAGCATCACAATAGATAGGTGTTATGAAAGAAGAGCTTGAATCTCTTCAAAAGAATCCAACTTGAGAGCTTATAAGTAAGTCATTCAATTAAAAGGTTATGGGTTGCAAATGGGTATTCAAGAAGAATGATAAAATGAGGTTCAAATCAAGGCTTGTAATAAAGGGCTTTACATAACAAGAAGGTATTGACTTTAATGAAGTTTTTTCTCCTGGGTAAAGCATAGTTATATTTATGTACTACTTACTTTGTTGTCTTTACATGATCTTAAATTATAAAAATTAGATGTGAAGGTGACCTTTCTCCATTATGATTTGGAGGAAAGGATTTATATACAACAACCTGAAGGGTTCGTTATACTAGGAAAAGAAAATCATGTTTGTTTCCTCAAAAAGTTACTATATGGTTTGAAGTAGTCATCAAGACTATGATATAAATGATTTGACTCATTTATGATTAGTATTGAGTACATATGGAATGTGTATGACAGTTGTGTCTACTTTAGAAGACTCTTTGATGGCTCTTATATTCACTTATTTCTTTATATTGATGATATGCTACTTACTTGTAAGCATGTAGTCGAGATCAATAAGGTGAAGACATAGATGAGTGGTGAGAAAGTTCTAGATAAATTTGGAATGCATAATGCAAAGTCAGTTAGTACTCCATTTGTAGCTCAGTTCAAGTTACCTGCAAAAGTGTCACTGTAGACAAAGGATGAAGAAGAATTCATGTTGCGAGTTCCTTACTCAAGTGCAATTGGGAGTCTAATGTATGTCATGATCTATACTTGACCATATATTGCTCATTTAGTGAGTATTGTTAGTTGATATATGGCTAATTCTAAGAAGACTCATTGGAAAGCTGTGAAGTGGATTCTTAGATATTTGAAAGGTTCTATAGACATAAATTTAGTTTGGTAGAGGAAAAAATAAGATTATTAGTTGTGTTATTGGATTTTGTGACTTAGATTATACAGGTGATCTTAATCTTTAAAGGTCCTTGACAGATTATATATTAATTCTTGGATATAGTGTTGTAAGCTGGTGTGTGATGTTACATTCCACTATTGCTTTGTTGATGATAGGCAGAATATATGAAAAGGACAAAAGCAATGAAAAAAAATTTGTGGCTCAAAGATGTAATTAGTGATTTTTGTACAAGCCAAGAAAACTTTATTACATTTTGTGATAATCAAAACGCAATTCATTTAACCAAGAACCAGATGTATCATAAAATAACAAAACATGTCGATGTTAATATGCACTTTATTCTTGATGTCACAATACGAAGTGACATATTAGTAGAGAAGATTACTACTTTGATCATTCTGTGGACATCATGATAAAAGCTATTATATCAATAAAATTCAAACATTGTTTAAATTTAGTTGGAATATGTAAATATTAATTGATATTTGAAGTAAATCAAGTGTTATTAATAGAAGATAATCGCTTAATGATTTTAGAAATTAAATTCAAAAGTAGAGATTTATAATACATTATTTGAATTAATCATTTAAGGAAATGTATTAATGACTCGAGTAAATAATTTTTTTTTTCAATTCAAGGTTTAATATTATAATAATAATATATATAATATTATAAAGGGTATCTTTTGGACCACGAGGATGGAGGAAAAAAAAGAATTAAAAAAGAAACGGAAAAAGATAAAAGTAAGAAAAAAAACAGAGAATAAATTTATAATTTTATATATTTATAGATTCAATATATATAATCATATATTATAATATCAATTTTAAAAATTTTCATATAAATTTTTATTTTCTATTGATTTTCCTTATGGAATATACTTCATTTTATAATAATTGTTATTTATTTTTTCAATAAAATTTTCTCATAACAATAAACAAACAAATAATCAGACTATCTTATTATTATGTGCCGTTTTAAAATAAAACAACACGCCCCTCTAACGATTAAGTAAATTTATTAATTATTACTTATTTAAATACTTTAGATTAACTTCACTTTTGAATGATTTGCAATTGGGTTATATATTAATTTTTTTAAGAAATATAAACACAACACAAATAAAAAACATGAGAGTAGGAATTTAGATTTCTCATTTTATTTGTTTTTATATTATAAAATATTACAATAATATTACGTTTTATTTATCAAGATTAACTAAATTTAATTAATTAATAAATATAATATCAAATTCTAATTACAAATAATATAAGAATCTAGCTCTACTTATTTTGTTGTCAAATTTAGAATGTTTTTTCTGTTGAGAAGTCCAGTATGAGAAAATACATATATTGTTTTTATTTGCAAAATATATGAGCAAATCATTGTTGCAAAAAATTATATGTTCATAAATTTCATATTAAACATCACGGTGTTACAATTAAATTCCAATTAATTAGATTAATTCAATTATTTTTTAAATTTTCATGTTAATCTGCGAATTATATTAACTCAAAACTTTGATTTTTTTTTGTTAAAAAAATAATTTTTTTAAAATTATATAAAATAACTTATAACAATAAAAATATCACATTAATAAAGTAATTCAATGTTATAAAAATTAGATGTTGACCGTAATATGGTAACAGTACTAGTTGTACTCCCCGATAGAAATTTTACGAAAAAATTAATTGGTATTAATTTTAACTTAAATATTTAGAAAATAATACTTACTAGTTACACTAAATAATCAATCTAGTATTTTAATTTGATCAATTTTGTATTAAAATTTTCTAATTTGGCATTCTTAAAATATATGTATTAGTGAAAGTTTCCTTAAATTTATAATCTTGAATTTAAATAAAAATATTGATGTAACATTTAACTTGTGGGTATAATAATTTCTTGTTCTCGATTTATTTAATTATTTTGGTTAAAAAAAGAAGGTACTTTCATTTACTCAACATAATGTCAAATTATTCAACAATAAAATAATTTAAACACCAACAAAATTATAAATTTGATGGAAGGTTTTTAAGTAAAGTATATAAATAATATTAAAAATTTGGTGATTTGGATCAAATTTATAGATAATTTTAAACTTTTGAATGAAAAAAATTAAAACAGGGAATAAAATGACTAATATTCCTAAAACAATGTATTGAATTTATTATTTGCTCTAAATAGGGTATAAATATTAAGTATATTAACCCAAAGAATCTAATATGCAAATGATTATAATTTAATTAAAATGATATAATATTAAATATCTTTTAATATAAAATGGTAAACTAAATCTTTATTATTAATAAAAATGTATAAAATAATTAAATTTTTTTTTGTTGAGTGCTATTTTTTTCAAAATAAAAAAAAAAAGAATTATTAACCCGTCCTTTTCTCATTAATTGCTCCCAAAATTTAGAGAGAGGAAGAGAGAGACAGAATTTATATCTATGATGGGTGACCCATGGAATTAATTATCAAGCTCACTCATTTAGTGTTATTTACTATTGAAGATGCTTCTAGTAAGTCCGTCCTGGAAGTCTTGAGTAAGATTGCAATTGATGCCGAGTGCGTTGTCTTCGCAGACCAAAACATATGTAGCAATCTACTCTTTCAGTCTCTTGCCAGGAACAGGTTCATATGCAACGTAGAAATCCCAACAGAATATCAAGAAAAAACTTTTAAGGTTACAAATCAATTATCAAAAATATGTTCCTAAAAATTCAGCAGAGACCAGTCTCTTTAAACCAGATATGTAAATTACCCAATACTACAAAAGTGCCGAGGAAAATTAAGAAATATGTAACAACTTTATTGTCCGACTCACAAGTTTTCATGGCGGAATCCACCTCTCAAACTTCACATATATAAAATCCTACATTATTAATGTCAAGACTTCAAGCGGACAAAAACGTTACAACTACAACATAAGCTTTTTGGCTGACTTTTTGGCTGACCAAGAACCCACGAAACCTTGAAGGCAGCTATATTGTACAGTGAACGGAGCAGAACGAACAGATGGAATGTTTACAATGGCAATAGTGAAAATTGAGAATGACCAAGAAGCACATACTCCTTTTCCTCAGACTAAGATTTGGGTGGAAGATGAACTAAATAAACAGAAAGCAATGGTCAACCTATGCAATGCGATCGGATATATATGGTTTTGTTGATCAATTATGGTGATGTAGAATCAGAAACGTCCTAGACTCCTGTGCTTTATTTGGTGTAGCAGTAGCACCAGTGGATACTTTCTACATCCACCTTTTCCTGGATGAAAATAAAGACCCTGTGAAACAATCACACAGCTTGTTATTGCAGGAGCTAAAAAAAACATGAATTTACCCTTTGTTTTGATAAAAATAATAGGTTTTTTTCAATCATCATTTGGTTCTTTCCTTTATGAAAAATGGTTTAAAATTGTACTCAGTAGCTTCTGGTCTGGCTCAACGGGTCGTAATCATAAGCATCACCAGCTTTTACAAAGCGCCCCTGTACTCGCTTCCTTACATCAGCTCTTGCTTTGCGAGAAACGTATCTCACCCTTTTCTCAAACCTATAACAAGGATAAAGTCCTTGAGTGGAAGAAGGGTAGAGTCGCAGACCAAATAATATTGCTCGGAAAAACACATGAAATGGCTATCATACTGATCATATACGCAAAAAACAGACCAAGCATAATTGAGGTTATAAATTTATAACCTGGATAAAACGTAAGAAAATATTACTAAGAGCCAGAACTTTAAGCTTGTTGATCAGGTAGTTCATCATATTGCAACAACT
This sequence comes from Hippophae gyantsensis, assembly GCA_030763125.1. Lineage (NCBI taxonomy): Eukaryota > Viridiplantae > Streptophyta > Magnoliopsida > Rosales > Elaeagnaceae > Hippophae > Hippophae gyantsensis. The sequence continues at coordinate 9,803,988 of CM061031.1, forward strand.
TGATGAAATTTAAGAACAAATTTTAAAAAGATCAAACATCTACCCTAGGTCAAAATGAGAAAAAACACAAAAGAATGGAAACCTCATATAAAGGTATAAATAAAATTGAAATGCATGGTGGTAGAAATTCAAGGCAGACAATCTCTTTTAACTTGCAGGTTTTGCTAAGAGATCAACTAAAATTATCAAGCAATAATTCAATACGTCTGCCAAAGAATCAGTAATACGTACTTGCGTATCTTCTTCTTTTCCTTGTAACGCATAACAGCATCACTACGGTTAGTTGACTGGAAAAAACTTTCAGGGCATGGGGGAGGCTCTCCCATAAGAATCATTGGAGATGCTCCACAATCCTGATAGTCCCCAGCACTACTTTCCCCCATGGGACCAGTAAATGAGAGGTTTGAATTAGCTTGCCTTGGTGTGAAATGTATTATTGGTTCTGTTTCGGTACTCATCACAGAATCAGCAGACGCTGCGTTGCTACATGCTGGGTGCATTGAATTCACTAGTTCGACTGAAGATCCCTGGAAAATATAATATACCTATGAAAAATTCTTGTAGGCACTAGTTATGAAATAGTTGCCTCCATCTGGAACCAATAGAGGGTATGCAAGTTATGAAACCTCTTTGGATACTAAAAGCTGTTTCGTCATCACATACCAACACACATGCAAGTATCTATCACCAATTATTATGTTTTTCGCTGTTCTTCACATGTCTTTCTTATCCTGATGAGAAATTATGGACGACATTAATTTGATGAAACTACGTGGATATGGGCTTTTTGGTTAGGTAAAAACAAATAAAGTGGGATTCTCAGAGTATGTAATCCATGAATTTATGCGAGATTATGCATAAAATGATAAAAATTAAGGTTCGGGTGATCGTATTATGATATTGACAGTTGAGTACATATAAACTTAAAATGCTATAAAATCACATTAAAAAACAAGCAACTTGGAAAAAATCTAATGTCTGAATCAAGAAAATAGCCCTCGTGATTTCACCAAATCACTTTGACTTCAAAAGCTGAAGATTACAGGGACAGTCAATGTGCATATATCATCTCCAGGAAATCTACTCAAGCAATTTTGTTATTATTAAACCTTATTTATGTGTCGCCAAATGAGGCGGCATTCCAAAAACTGATCCTCTAAATAGCTGTTGGCAGACGCTTGCCTTAAAACTTTAGTAGTAGCCAGATTAACTTGTGTGCAGATGACACATAGCTAAGATTTAAAAGAAAAGAAAGAAGTATACTAAGCATCTTTTTGAAAGGAAAAAAAAATCATTGACATTGCACCACTCACAGTTTCAACGTTCAGAATTTGTTTTACCTTCACTTGTATGGTATTTGTACCTACATGAATGATGTTCTTGCACCAATAATAAAGGCAATATCTAACTTGGTTTAAGATACACATGCATGCAGAGGCAAAAACATCCCATTAAATATAAATGTGGTATGCAAACAAGCATTTGCAAGAAGCAAAGTAAGGGCAGACCAAGATAAGTTAATCTCTAACCACTCGTATAAACAGTTACAATTAATTGCAGCTACAAATATGGACTTTGCATAAAGGAGGCAAATTACCTCAGCAGCAGCAACAGCACCTTGGCAATTGGAATCAGCTCCAGATATGTCCATCCCAAACAAGCTATCAATTCCTCCACTCTCGAAAAGCTCTTCTGAATTATTCAGGGTTACACCAAACAACTCATCATAGTTTTCAAAATTCAGATCTATTTCATCCATATCAAAACCAGCGTAGATATCATCATTTTCACAAAGTCCAAAACCTTTGGTTCCAGGACAGGACAGCTGCATATTAAGAATGAGAATGATCTTCAACAATGAAAAGGTGAGCTTAAAAATTCAAATACAAACCACCAATATTATAGATAATAGTTGGAAACATGAATCTAGCCACCTATTAAAAATCTGCAACCTATGCATACAGACTTGGTTTCTTCCTAACCAGAAATGATCAATAAATATTGATGTTTTCTCCTATGTCATTTCATATTGTTGAGTCCAAGTCAACAGACCTTGGAAAAACAATGTAAAGCAACAGAAGAATCCAAGAAAATGGTGAGAAAGGAGGGGTTGGGGAGGGACTTCTGTATCCCATTGCCAATTGGAGGTGCACCTGAGGTGGAATCCTTTGAGAATACTTTCAACCTAGATACTTCACCCCCATCACTATAGTTGGAGATTTTTTTTAATAAGATTGCTCATAAATGATAACACAAGTAACAGTAAAACATCAAGAAACCCTCACATAGAATTCAAAATAGGCTAGCTCCATTAGTTTATTCCATTTACTATGAGTCATTCACACTAGCTGATAAACTTATCTCTGGATTACTTTCGCTAAAAATATGTTGCTTCCGATTTCAAGTTCCCTACTATTCACTCTGAACTGAGAAAAAGTTAAGGAATGAGCACAAAGAACTAACAATGACAAACCCTAAGAGGCAAATGACAGGCAAAAATATAAGCACTAGAGATGAATCTAGTTTTAAACGAAGAGAATACTTTCAACATAGATACTTCACCCATCACCATAGTTGGGGATTTTTTTTAACAATATCGCTCATAAATGATAACACAAGTAACAATAAAACATCATGAAATTATCACATAGAATTCAACATAGGCTAGCTCCATTAGTTTACTCCAGTAACCATGAGTCATTCACAGTAGGTGATAAACTTATAACAATGCCAAACCCTAAGAGGCAAACAACATGCTAAAAAAAAAAGCACAAAAGACAAATCTAGTTTTAAACAAAGTTGGAGATGATGATACTAGTGTTCGCATATAGGGACTACTCTAAGCAAATGCGATCAGTACACAAAAACATGGACAGACATATAATGAGATGTTGACGCATAAAAAAGAAGCTCCTTATCATAATAAATAGAACAATCTGCGATTCCAAAAAAAGGTATATCCATATAGCATTAGATGACATCCACAATACATAAAACAAAACAGGTAAGGAAAAGAAAAATGACGCGAAGATATTTTTAACTAAATAACATTTGCCAAAACATTAAATTAACGCAGCCTTTTTTTTCCTGGGTCAATCTTAGACATTTCACTATGTACCTATGTATATATTTAAAAGCAGAAAAGTAAAAGAAGGAAACATGAATTAGTCATGCAATAGACAATATATGATTCAAAGAATCTATTTGGTGTTAAATTTCAAAGTTGCATAGTTGTCAATATTCAGCAACAGACGCAGGGCTCAAAAGAAATTAAGAAGAAAATGCAAACCCTAATATATATATATTTTGGTGCACCATAAATAAAACTGAAATTAGATGATTTTAGGTGAAAATGATTTTATATTAAATTTGTACCTTCGGTAAAGTTCCAATAGAAGATGCACTAGTTTTACCCTTGGTAGGTATGTCATTCACTTCAATAGATTCAGATGTAGTTTCTGAAGAGCCCCAAGAATTTACAGCTCCATTCTCAGCAATGCTCATTAAACCGGTTTCCTGCTCACAAGCAGATTCTTCAACAGCAGGTGAATCCAAAACAAACGACCAAATCGATGAAAGTTCTGCAGCTGATGGGCAGCCAGAATAACAATTTATTGTTAGCTTTTTATGTGATGAAGCTGAGGTGTAGGTGCCATGGCTCATCCAATCGCATTTTTGACAAAGAGAAACTCTCTCTTCTGCACATCTAACTAATGCAGGTTGGGAATGGCATCTCTCACACAACAATGTTCTTGAGTGACGTTTTGACAGGGAATTAGCAGAGTGGACATTGCGGTCACATGATAAACATAAGCATGCAGCATCAGAACGGCAATATATCATGGACCTTTGTTCCCCACAGAATTCGCATATGTAGCCCATTCTAAACCAGCATAGACAGGCAACAATAATTCAGTTTACCTAAAACCTTCAAAACAATGTCCCATAAATAAACAAAATTAGCTATGTTGATGAGCAAACTAATAACACAAGGTTTTTTCTTTTAACATAAATAAAGAAACCTTAACTACAAGATTGATGTAGAAAATTTCCCAAAAAGACAAATAAGGAAGCAGAATCCCAGAGGAAAACAATTAGTATTTTGGAGCATAAAAAAATTGTTATAGCTGCTAAAATTCAAATCAGCAAGGAAAAATAACTTCAAGCTGTTTTGAGCTTCAATTGAAATCATAAGTAGAAAATTTTGGCCATTAAGAGGATGGCCATATGCTTAATGCTCCTAATAGTAAGATACAAGTCCCATAAAAAATAAAAATAAAAGATACTAAGAACTTCATATGAATGATTAGAAAATCTGCTGGAGTAAAAAAGAACAACACTCTCACCAACAGAAAAATCAAACAGAGTGAAGTTGAGCTTGAAAATTAAAGCACAAACATTCATGAATTAGCTACACAATTAAAAAAAATGAGCTTGCCTGCCACCTCTATCAGAAATACAGACTAGCATCACTCATGAGCCTTTAATTTTAAAAAGGAGCCCAAAAGGGGACCAAGACAGAAAATAGCATAAACTTACCTTACACAAAGAAGAGAATATCGGTAATCAGCTTTGCTAGAGAACCAAAAGTAAATACAATCAAAATCAAAATAAACCCTAGATGCTGGAGCTTTCCATAATCACTTTTCTGGGTGTTCAGAACTTTCAGATTGAAGAGAGATGTACCAGATAATATGTGGTGGGTTGTGGGTGTAGAAAGCATAATAGTAACTTTTTGTGTGAGTAGAGAGATATTTATATAAATGACCTAATTATCGAAAATGACAAAAAGTGCATTACACTAGTGTGATCCTTATTGGTCCTTTCCCAAACAAAGAAAAAAGGTTTTAGTTCTCACCCCTAATAAATATCAATTCAATTTTGTAATAATAAACCTTGGTTGACAGGTGTTATATTTCAGAATTCACATCCATTATATTATTATAATAATATTTTTTAACATTAATTTATATATATTTTAATTAAAAATAAAAAAATTATTTTAAATTTTAAATTTTTATCTAAAAAATTAGATAAATTTTAAATTTTATTAATTTAAGTATCATATCATTATATATTTTAATAATAATAAATAATTTATACTTTAGAAATTAATTTTAAAAATAACAAATAATTTAGAAAAAATATCATAAATATTTATTTTTTTAAAAAGTATATTTTTATTGATAAAAAATTTTAAGCAAATATTAAATAAAATATTTTCATCATTTATTATCATTCTATTAAACTTTAAAAATTATGTAAAGATATTACCATCTTTCATTTCATTTTTTTTTTATGATAATTTTATTAAAAAAATTAATATTATTAAATATTTTTTAATATTATTTTATAAATAAAATGACTTAATATTACTTGATTAAAATTTAAAAATTAAATAATATATCTTATATAAATAAAATAAACAATGTGATCGTCTACGTAATAATTTATGCTTGAGAGGTCAATTTGATTAAAGGACTTAAAATGGAAATTATAAATCTTACCAAAAGCTACACTTTCTCTTTCCACTCTATTATTACTGCCTATTTAAAAAACAACTGCACACTCCACGGACTTAGCGAGAGCTTTTTGTTCAGAAAAGATATCATGTAAATTACAAATATTTTTACTCGTAGCTAAATAATAAAATTAAGAATTATAAAATGTTCAATTTTTATTTTTATTAAAAAACGATAGAATAAATACTTAAAGATACAATTTAATAACAAATCTTATATATTAAAAGAGTCAATAGTATATCATCAGTATTTTGATCGGTGGTTCTCCACTTTTTTTCCTTCTTCATTTTTTATTAATTTTTTATAAATATAAATATCAAAAATATTCATATAAGGTATATATATATATATATTAATTATTTTTATTTTTATTATATTAAGGATAATAATTTATATTATTCATTTAATAAATATTTGATCAATTCACTTATTAACATATCATATCTTTGTTATTTTTGGTTAGTTTTTTACACCAATAAATAAATTCTTATAATAAATACATTTTTCATATTTTTTAATTAATAAATATTAAAATATCTATATAATAAAAATAATTTGTATGAATAGTTATTTTATATAATGTAATTATTTTTATTACATTAAATATTATAATTTATATTTACAATAAACCCCAATATATATATATATATATATATATATATATATAATAAATACATTTTTATAAATAATTATTTTACATAATATAACTTATTTTATTATATTAATAATGATAGTTCATACATTTCATAATTAGATATTTAATAAGTATTCAATTAATTTATTTATGGTTAGATGATATTTTTTGTTTAATTAATAATTTTTACGTCTAGATCATATCATATCATATATTAATTAAAACAGAAAAATTTGGTTAAAATACATTATTTTTAAACATAAAAATGTTATTATTCATATAAGATTAACTTCTTAGATAATAAAATTATTAATCTAAAAAATTCATATATTATTATGTTATATTTGATTTATTTATTAAATAAAGTATATAATTATTATCAATATCATAATAAATCAATCATGTTTATATTATATTTATTTATAAAATAGTTACTATTATATATTTATTCAATAACAAATTATTTAATAATTGGTTATAAGAGTATTTATGCAAATCACCTTATAAAATATTTTAACATTATTTTTTAATTATGATAAAAGTAACTAAAATAATTATGTTTAAAGACTTTTTATTTTATAAAATAATTAATTATTTTTCAACAATTAATACTACTATATATTTATCAAATTTAAACATTCACACAGGAGGAAATTAGTATAAAAATAAAATATAAAATTATAATTATAATGTATTAGAGATAAATAAGGAATTTAATATCATAATTAAATTTTAATATTTAATATTAAAGAGCAAGAAAATAATCTAGAAAAGTAATTATGTTGTTAAAAAATATATTATTTTAACTTTTTCTTTCTTTTTCTCGAAGAATAGTTTGTGAGAATGATTGTTGTTTAAAAATATAACTCTTTTTTACAAGAATAAAACTAGAAAAAAATGTATAAATTTTATCAACTTTTATGTATAAAAGTCAAAATATAAATTAATATTTTAATAACAAAATTTATTAAAACTTAAAATATATTATATGCTGTATATTTAAAAAAGATATCAAAAGAAATACTAATTAAACTATATATTAAAAAATACGAAAATATATAAATATTATAAAGCGAAAGATACATTTTGAAAATTAAAAGAAAAAGACACGTAATACACGTGCCTTCGTAGTCGAGTCACTACATATATTTTTAAATTACCGCAAATGATAAATAACGCTTAATCACCATTAATTTATCTTAATTATAAATCTTGGTAATATAATTGTATGGCGACTTTAACCGTAATAGTTTACTTTCTCTCACTTTTTAAAATGAATTTATGTAGGTGTGTTAAAGTCGGTGGATTGATCCGAGTTAAACTCTTTAATTAATGTAGCGTGTTTGAAATTTTTTCATATATATTTTATTGTATAGTGTTGTGACGTATTTAACTTGAGTCATATTTAAAATGCCAGCACGACTCATAGTCATTTAATACAAAAATTAATGTTTTAGAAAATTGAATTTTCGAATTCTCTAATATATATATATATATATATACATGTCTTAATTGTTATTGAACTACATTCACTACACGTATATATTTATTATATATTTTATTTTAAGGGAATCAAGTGGAGTGCCCACAAGACATATTACAAGCCGCATGTTACAGAATATATCATATCTGGGTGTTTTTTTTAATTATGTATCCTAGCGTGACTTGTTATATCATATTAAATGTTAAATACATTGTATTTATAATTATCATAAATTATGAACATATCACATAGTATATATTCTGTGGGTCCATCATGTGAGTACATGTAAATTTTATTTCTAATTAAAGATATATTAAATAAAATGTTTTTTAATTTCTTGAAAAAGACTTAGTTTTTTATTCATAAAGATAATATTAACTGAGATACTTAAATATTTATTTTATATAATTTTTTAATTATTTTAAATTAATTATTAATGGTTCAAAATTTGTTAAATATTTTAAATTTTATAAAATTAATTTAATAACTATATAATTAACTAATGAAAAATTAAAAACCAAAGAAATAGATATGTATTGAGTCATAAGAAATGAATTAAAAAACTAATTAATATTATAATTGAGTGTAAAGACATTAAATTTTAAAAATCAAACAAATAGATGGTGTGAAATGGAATGTTTATATGAAACACAAATAAATATAAAGTTTGTTTATTGTGTCATCGTTTATTTCAACGTAATGGGTACTTTTATATTGCACCAGCAATCAACTTCAAACATATCATCCCATCATCTAAACCTTAAAGCTCCAGAAAACCTTTTATTTAGTGCGGATGAGGAACCTTTGAATGAAATGAATCCAATAAAATATAAAAGTGAAGATAAAATATATTTTATTTGATTCTCTATATTGTGCTTTTAGATTTGTTCCTTTAAACTATTTAATAATTTAAGGAAGCTATATTCCATATAATCATAGGTTAGTTATATTCATTAGCAGCCAAGAAAAACAAATTAAGCTTAGTACTTGCTTGTCATACTTAATGTTATTTTTTGGTAGGTACGTATCCCTAATTATCACCTTCATTTACATTTTTGTACGTATTTTCTCAAGGCATTTTATGAGTTATGTTTCCCTTGAAAATAATATATTTTTATTTTTTAAGTTTAAATGTATAAAATAATTCTTTTTTATAAGTAAAAATTCATTTTAACTTGGTTCGTATTTATGACATATTCAAATTTTTATAATATTATCATGTATTTAATGTCAATATAAGTTATCTAATATTTATCTAAGCATATTAATATAAGAAAATAAATATTGAAATATGCATTAGATACATGTTTAAAACATTGAATAAATTTGAACATATTTCGAACGTTGAAATGTGTTAGAAATAAAATTAGTAAAAAGGAAAAGAAAATAGTTATACAATAGAGCCAATTTTGTTATCTTTTATTTTATATGTAAAAATGTCTATTTTATTTGGTATTAAATCATTTGGCATATATGGAAAAAAAGTTAATGATAATTTTCTTCAAAGCTTCAACAGTTATAAAATGAATTAATTATTATTTTATGTTATATTTAAGTCTTAATACTCCTTATTTTATATGCTCTTTTTAATTTTTTTAACTTTTAATTGTATTAATTAAGTTAACTAAACAAGTACTATGACCTCACTTGTAAATAGAATAAATAATTTTGAGGATTTATAAAATATTATTAGATAAAATTTTATTGATTCAATAAATAATAGATAAAATAAAAATGGATTTTAAAGAGTGTAGATCTCCTCTAATATTCTTAAAAAATTTAAAGATGAACACGATGGAATCAAGGATTTTATGTTATGGTATGATGATGAAAAAAAATTTAATATTTGTTTTAAAAAACTCAATAATACATAAATAAATTGTTAAAATTATTTGTAAATGACGATTTTTTAAAATAATATTATAAAATTTAAGTACTTTAGAATCTCAGCGAATTGACATATTTTTTAAAGTTATTCGAGTGGACCAAAAGGCAACAAGAAGCGCAAAGATCTTTTTCATGCAAGATATTTTTTTCTTTACTTAAATATCAGTTTGCTATGAACACAAATATCTACTTGCAATTTCCAAAAAAAAATATAGATTGGTATATTTAGATTATTTTTTATTTTTTATTATTTTTGATTCATAATCCTTATATTTTAATTATTAATATATTTTATTTATTTTTATAATAATTAATATATTTAAATTATTCTTATTTATCAAAATTATTATTAAATTTAGATAAAAAATATATTAATAACTTAAATATAAATATTTTATGTTTTATAGTTGATAATATAAATAAAAAAATATATAAAATAAAAAAAATTCAATTCCAGTTCTTAATTTTTTTATATTAACATGCATGATATTGGATTAGAAAAAAAAAGTGACATGACAGTGTGATTTATCTGTTTCAAACCAACTGTTACAATCACACACATATTATTTAATAAAAATAAAAAAAGCTGAAATGAAAATATATTATATAAATACATTGCCAGTTTTCCACTACAGTAACTTCCTTTTCTCTTAAAGTTAATCCAAATATATATATAAAAAAATTATTGCATAGCAAAATTACCTTTATAAATAAAATGCACGTATTTTTTTAATGCAACAAATATGTATATTTTATGCAATTTAAAATTATAATATATATAATAAATATTAAAAGTAATCGAATATTAAAAAGAACTCAATTTTGAAATTAATCGAATATTAAAAAGAACTCAATTTTGAAAAGAAAAAAATTGAACTCAATTTTTTCTCTAACTAACACGTATATACGTGATTTTCTTTAATGAATGGTGGTAAAATGATGTTAATTATTTATTTTGTGTTCAAATATTTGGTATATGTAGTTTAAACTTTAAACTAAATAGTAAATATTTATTTTAAAATAAACTGTATTGATTAAAAAAATTCATCTCTTCCACTTTTTTAATATATGTATTATTACCATTATAATGTATTGACACCATTATAACTAACTATTTTTATTTATTTTATTATATTATAATTATTTTTTAAATTAATATAATCATTTAATAAAAAAAATTATATATAAATAATAAATTAAAGGTAATAAGTATAATTTTTTTTAATGAGATAGAACAAAATATGTTTTAAATAAGTGTACAATAATCCATGAGCCCAATGAACATGACATGTTAAGTTAGGTCACTATTCTTAAACAATGCTTCTCATTTTACACTATATATATAGTTTAGTTCATAAGAAAAATGAGAGATTGTTACCTGAAGATGTGAGGGTATTTTGATGTGTGTTTGGGAGAAAAGGGTTCATGGAACCTTATAGAGTAATTCAAATCAATCATGAAATAAGCTACATATCTTTTCTAATTATTTTTTCATATATTATATTAGAATACTTGTTTAACTTATATATTTACCATATATTCTCTTCGTGATCAATTTTATCATAATAATTTATAATTTTATTTTTATTATTTTTATTCAAAATTTTTAGATAATATTTTAATAGTATCTTTCTTTAAAAAAATATCAAATTTAATATAATTTATTATTTAATTGAAAATATTTTTACATATATAATAATACACAATATTTAAATAATTAATTAATTAAATGATATTCAAAAAGTATTTTAAAATAATTAATTATTTAATTATTTAAAAATATCGTACATATATTACTACATATATATAAAAAAATCTTCAATTAAATGATAAATTGTATAAATTTAATATTTTTTAAAATATATTATTATTAAAATATTATTTTAAAAATTTAGATAAAAATATATCAAAAATAAAATTATTATATTGTTAAAATAACAAATATGATATGATTGATTACTATTGAATTGGTAAAAACAAATCAACGTCTTATACAAATGTCAGCAGGTCATTTTATAGGCTTCCCAAATTTTTAATCTATTATTAAATTAAATCACTCATTTTTGTCTTGTCTATTTTTTATACAAATTATAATATAATTATAATGAATATTATAAATCATTATTAATTAAAATAATAATTTAATTTTTAATGTATAATTAATTGATATAACAATTATTATAATAACAATACACCTTCTGTTTTTTACTTAAACCCTGTAAAAATATCGATGATAGTAATATTTGCTATGAAATCGTACTACCAAGTTACTGTACAGTTTTTTTACTTATTTATCAACAATTTTGAAAACCAATAATTAAAAAGTTAAGCGGTGAAAACGGTCACAAGATAGTGATTATCGACCAGGTAATCTTTGACCCATTATTTGATAATTTTTTATCTTGTATCATATATATAATTATGCAATATCGTTTTTATCGGCTTAAAACTAAAAACATGTCAGTATTTTATAAACCTAGCGTTAATTTAATAATTTAAGTTATAATTAAACAATTACTTAACAATTTGATTTTTTCTTCACATTATCCAAAACGATAAATTCATATTCTATCTTGAATCTAACAATGACGATCTCTTCGGAAGATTTTCATGAAATAGTTACACCACCTACTATGATTATTATTCGATGGTAGATTTTGAATTTTTCATATCAGATATCCAATTTGCATTATTATATTATTTTAATACAGATGAATATTTTTTGTAATATAGTTCATAAATATGTGTATGTTTTAAGTATCTAAATAATTTTGTAATACATTTCAAATGATCATATCTTAAATTACTAGTATACCTACTTAGTCTGCTTACAGCGTGAGTCATGTCTAGTCTTATATAACTTATCAAATACATAAGATTTCTTATCACTCTAGAATATTCTAGTTAAGACACTTTCACATTTATTCTTAAATAGGTATAGATTTACATTTATTGGTGTTCTCATAATTCTAGAATCATCCTTGTTGAATTTCTAGTATTTTGTTAACATAATGACATTGACTTAAAATGAGATCGTTTGATATCATTAATATTTTAATTCTCATAATTACATCAACAAACCCTATGTCTTCATATCGAATCTTGAATTCAATATAGACTTGATAGATTTGATCATTACTATCCACAATTAACATGTCATCAACATAAAGACACAAGATAACATAATCATCTTATTTGTTCTTGACATGTACACATTTATCACATTCGTTGATTGTAAAGTCATATATCCCCATGACATTATCAAACTTTTCATTCCATTGTTTTGGTACTTGTTTCAAACCATATAAATACTTCACTAATTTATAGACCTTTTCTTTTTTCCCTAGGCATAAAAAACTCTTGGGTTGATCAATGTAGATTTCTTCATCTAACTCTTTATTTAGAAAAACTGTCTTTATATCTATTTGATGTATTTCAAAATTTCGTAGAGCTGTTATAACAATTATCATCCTTATAGATGTTATTCTTATCACATAAAAATAAGCATTAAAGTAATTAAGGTCATGTCATTGTTTATATCTCTTAATTACAAGTCTGACCTTGTATTTATCAATTGATCCATTTGATTTACATTTTCTTATGAAAATCCACTTAGACCTTAGTGTTTTACTACTCAGAGGTAAATCAACTAGTTTCAAGTGTGATTTTACATAATGCATTCAATTTCACTAATAATGGCTTATTTTCATTGAGGATCTTCAGAAGTATTTACAACTTATTCATAGGTTTGAGGTTCATTTTCTAGCAAATAGGTCAAAAAATCTAGATCATAAGATGTTTTTGTCCTAACTCTCTTGCTACATCTGAGTTTAACCTCAACTTGTTCATCACATTAAGAGATTTTGTGAAGACAAACTAAAAGATATAAGAGATCTTATTAAAAGAAAGTGAAAAATGAAAAAGTGATAAATTTCACGGAAAACTTATGATTCTTTTTTTTATGTAAGTATGACTACATGTGGTGCTTCCACAGATGATTGAGATTTGAATTCTATGTGTTTTTTCATATTATTAAAATAAGTAATTGTTTGATACTTATAAGTCTCATGCTAGTGGTGATGTTATGATGATGAGTGAATCATGAAGTAAGACCACTAATTAAGGCACTATCAAAATGAAGATATATGATTATTAATAGGCATGAAGATGAACGGTGACTGTTATGCTAATAATCATAACTATCTCGTACTAATTCTTAACTTAGCATTCACACTAAGAAAATCAACTCTATGGTATGTATTTAGCATGTTAGCCTACAAAGTGTGACTAACTATATGTATGTGCATATTACTGATCAATCGTAACCAATTTTATATAAAAAAAGATAAAAATACTAAGTAAAAAATAGACTCTATATTTTGTAGATAAAAACGCTAATAAAGATACAAGTAATTACATGACTTACAAACTTTCCTTTTTTAAAAGAAAATAAAAATTATAAATTATATATAATTATTTTGATTATATTTTTTTAAAACATTAATATTTTTAATTAAAACAAATTCATTTTAGTATAATAAGGTATAGAATGACATTAAGAATTTAAAACTAGAATTACAAAAGAATTTCATTTAAGATTATTTATTTACCATTTTATAAAATTAAGGTAATAGATTATATGTAATATTTTTGGTCATATTTTTTTTAAATATTAATATTTGAATTAAAATTAGTTATTTTAAGAATAATAAATAATAAATATAATGATTTATTTATGAATTAAAAATTATAATTTTAAGAGACTTTAGTTATAAGATTTTTTATTCACCGTTTTTTTATTTTATTTTTATATATATTACATACTATTATTTTGGTCATATTTTTCAACGAAGATTAATTTTTTTAGAATTTAAGTAATAAGAAATATGATTTAGTTAAAAATTAAAAATTATAATTCTAAAAGGGGTTTAACTTAATTATTTAACCATTTTTTCACATTTAATTTTTTAATTTTTTTAATTAAAATTAGAACCTCATCATAATAAAAATAGATATAATAACTTAATTATGAATTGAAAACTAAAATTTCAAAAGAATTCGATTATAATTATTTAATCAACCCTTTATTAGTTTCTTTTCAATATTTTTAAATAAAATTAATTATTTGAGATAATAAATAATCATATAATGATTTAATTATGAACTAAAATTTAGAATTCTAAAAAATTTAAGTTTAGATTATTTAATCATGATTTTAGAATTTTTTTATAATATTAAAATAGATATTACACACAGTTATTTCGGTTAAAATTATTTTAAATTTTAATATTATTAATTAAATTAATTATTTGTAGAAAATAAATAACATATATAATCATTTAATTTAAAATAAAAAATTAAAATTTGAAAAGTCTTCAATTTTGATTATTTAATCACATTTTTTTAATTTTTTTATAAAATTAAAATAATTAGTTATCATATATAGTTATTTTAATACATATTTGACTTATATCAATAATTATTATATATTTAACTTAATAGATAATATATATTTTTGTTGTTTTCTTAAAATAAGCTAGTAAAAATAGATGGTAATATAAAAATGCGTGAAAAACAACATAGTATGGATTGTTCTTAAATTGGAAAAAAATTATTAAATTAATTATGATTAAATTATTAAATATTTCACAAAGTTTATAATAACTCTTTAATATTTAAAGTTTTTTATTTTTAAAACTTATACATACTTCTTAATTAGTTTATTTACTTATTTTGTTTTACTCTTTATAATTTTTTTTATATCATATATTTTTTATGTTAATTTTTGAAACACTAGCCAAGAAAATTAATTAATTAATTTATTGTGTTTGATTTTTTATATTTTTTTATGTCATATAAATTCAAATATTTAAATAGAGTAATAAAATATCACTATTATAAATAAATTATATATTATGTGTTTAAAAAATTAATAATTATTTTTACAATTTATTTAAAATAATTTCATATAAATATATTATCATAAACAAAAACAATATTTTATTTAATATATAAGTTACGTGCAAAGTGATCTTAGTAACGAACAATAATAAAATTGAATTAAAGAAAAAACATTTAACTTCTTTAAAAAATTGTGAAGTCTACAAGTGCTTTTATAAAATTTTAAAGTAAAATTTTCTTAAATATTTATCAAAAAATTTAATAATTATTTTAAAATTAGAGCATCTAAAATATTAAAAAAAACATACTTTTCTCTTAAAATAGAAATTTTGTATTCTCAAAATTTTGAAACTATCTTAAATTAAAATAGGAAAATTAAAAAATAATATCCCTAAAAATTATATATAACATCTTAATAATATTGAACGATATTCAATTGGACGGTATTAAACATTAAACAGATTTAAATGAATATAGTTTAATTTAAACGATATCTAATTTAACGTTATTTAAAATAAAAACGATGTATTAGATTTTTTTTAATAGTAAAATACATGTGATGTATACAAGGGTGATATTTTTATAGTTACAAGTTTTAAGGGTATTATTTATCCTAAAAATAAAAATTATAAAAAATAACTTATCTAAAACTTATAATAACAAAAATAACACCCCAATAATATTGAACGGATCTAAATAATTATAGTAATATTATTTTTATAATTATATGTTTTAAATGTATTATTTTTATTATTTACTAATAAAAACGAATCCCAAACAATTTCATTTTTTCACCTATGAATAGTTTTCTCAACGCATTTCTTATCTCTCTTCCAACTGCAGCATCTTTATTTGCTCTTTCATGAAAAATAAGGGCCTAATAAGTTAAGAACTCCAAAATCTGATTCATTGGTTAACATTTGTCCTCTTAAACTCGAACTGATCAGCTTTGAATTGGAGAAAAGTAAAAAAAGAGTAAATAAGGTATCTGTGTAAACATTAATCCATATATTTCTATACCGTTCATTCTAACATACTAATATATACATTCTATGATTTTCTATAATTAATTAGGTCATAATATTACTGTAATAACTAAGAATGAGAGAAAGACGGGTAAAAAGATGATGCTAATAGTTATAATTGTATTATTTTAATTTCGGATGAATTTGGGTTGTAATAGTATATTATGAATTGATAATATTTTTTCAACTATTTAATTCTTTTTTATATTTAAAATTTATTGAAAAACATATTTAATTTAAAAAATTAAAATATTAATATAATTTATACACTATAATATTATTTAAAATATTGATATTAATTTACATTTTTTAGCTATTAAATACATATTTTTAAATAAAATAATATATATATAAAAGAATAAGTAAAATTTAATCTAATTATTTAAAATATTACGTGTTATTATATGTTCGGTATCAATTAACCATAATTTTAGTATTATAATAATAATTACACTTCACGTTTAATTGATTATAATTATTTTTGAAAAAAAATTTAGATTTTTATATACTTAAAATACCTCTCTAATAATAATTTTTATTATTGTTATAATAAAAATAAATAAAATGTTATTTTATTTATAGTATTAATTATATTTTAATGTTGTTATTATTATATAAAATTAACCTTAATAATATATTTTTGAGATAATAATAATTAGCCTTTTAAAATTAATATAAATCGTGTAAATTTATTTAAACAAATTACTAGGTAATAAACGTAATATGAGTTAAATATCACCAAGAAACTACCAATTAATATTTAGTACATGTACAATAAAAATGTGTTTGGTTACATATTGATAAAAGAAGAAGAAGAAGCATGATTATGTATTTGACTAATTATGTAATAAAATTCAATTTCTTATTTTAAAATCATAATAAGACAATAAGACTTAAGAGCAATTGGAGTTGCTTTCTCCTGATTGGACTTCATTGGGTCAGACATGTGGCCCATACCATATCTTGTCAATTTTGTGATCCATTTCAACGGTGCTCATTCATTTTCGCGCCACCTTATAAACTAACGTCCCTTTAATCTTTTTTCCTATTACATTATTTATTTACTTTTTTTACTAAAAATTTAAAAACATGCCAAACAAACAGTGCAGTACAAATCATGCCTAACAATTAATTGTAATATGAACTAATCATAGGATACTCGATTTAGGAAACCAGATTCGCTAAACATAAATGGTGTTATTGCCTTTGAAGATTCGAATGTATATATAAGTTTATTAGTTGATTGTATTTTAAGTTAAACTTAACAGTAAATTCATTGCTAATTTAAGATTTATATCGAGTTAAATTATGTATTTATAATTTTCTATTATGACAATCACCATCCTTATTGGGAAGTTTTCTTTTTATCAAAATATTGTAATATGAATAATTTTATGTTTGATTTTTTAGTTAAATTGAAATTAAATGTAAATTATTAATCATAATACTCATTTATCTTACACTAATAAAAAATATATTAAAATATTTTATTTTTTTCATGTATTTATATAATAATTTTTTCTTTTTTAATTTCATTTTAAAAAAATTATTATCTAATTTTATTTATACTTTATAGATTTTAATTTAATGTTATTATTTAAAAAAATATAATAATAATAACAATATTTTTATTATATTCAATTATTATTATTATTATAAGATTCCACGTACACTATCTTATATATAAAAAAAATCCACCTAAACTAATTATTATTCACTTTACAAAATAAATAAAATAAGTATTTTATTTTGCCATTACAAATTTACAAATGTCTAAAATATCCCTGATTCATCATAAGAATATATAATATAAAAGAAAGGAGCTGTTATTTATTATTATATTTTTATTGATAATATTGTTTATCTTTTTATCAAATATTACATATTTTATTTTTAAAATATATCATATCATTATTTATTTTATAAGTAATGAATAGAAAGTGGTTAAAACGGTTACAGAAAGATAAAAAAATTTAGCAATAATATGTTATACGTTATTGATTTATCAATTGTTATTTTTTTTTATAATTTTTATTTTTAATTGAAAGATAAATCTATTTTATCATCTCTCCATTAAATGAGTATAAGTGCCGTTATTCTCTCTTTTTCACCGTATCAAAACTCTAGTTGTTGTTTCATCCTACTTAGTTTTTATTTATTTTGTTTTTTTTTTTTACTTTAGGTTTTCTATATTGAAGAAAGAGTTTTATGTAGAAAAAAATATAGAAAGAAAGAGTATTTTGTTTTTTCATTGATTCTCTCACAATATAACTATTTCTTTTATATTTAATTTGATTAATAAAATTAATTATAATTGTGTTATTTATTTAAATTTTATATACAAAATTAAATATTTTTTATTCTAATATAATTTAAACGTATATTTATTTTTTATTTTATCACAGTTTTTAATATAGATTTAATAGATGCCTTAATTTATTTATTGAAGTTCACGGTACTATGATGACAAACTAAATAGAATTAATAAAATTTATTCATATGATTATATCTATAAAAGTAAGAAATAAAATGTCGTGAATACTAATACATAATTAATTGTATCTTTAATATAATTTAAACGTATATTTATTTTTTATTTTATCACAGTTTTTAATATAGATTTAATAGATGCCTTAATTTATTTATTGAAGTTCACGGTACTATGATGACAAACTAAATAGAATTAATAAAATTTATTCATATGATTATATCTATAAAAGTAAGAAATAAAATGTCGTGAATACTAATACAATAACCATCCAAAATGATAATTAATCTTACGTACATAATTAATTGTATCTTTAATTTCAATTTAAATTAAGAAATAAAATTTCATTATTTATTAATTCTATTTATCTTTTTTGTTCACTCGAGTCTCTACCAGCTAGACCCTTTCGCCTTGCTGCAACTTCAAGCTCTCTTTCATGGCGTCCATGGCAGCAGCTGGAGCTCTGAGACTACCATTCTCATCAACTTCTCCATCAAATGATTCAAATCCATTTCCCAAAACCAATCCCAAAGCACTTTCCTTTACCTTCTCTCAATCGTCAGGGGACAAGATCTCATCAATGACCATTCTCCGTAGAACCATTTCTACCGATAGGTGTCCAAATATTGTATCTCCAAGAGCTGTTTCCGATTCAAAGAACTCTCAGACTTGTCTCGATCCCGATGCTAGTCGAGTAAGTCTTTCTTGTTTTCTTGATTTCTTACATTTCTATGTATGAATTGGGTTGATTTCGCATTGTGGTTTGTGATTGATGAAGTGTTGTGTTTTTTATTAGAGTGTGTTGGGTATTATTCTTGGAGGCGGTGCTGGAACGCGTTTGTACCCACTGACTAAGAAGCGAGCTAAGCCTGCTGTTCCTCTGGGTGCCAACTATCGGCTTATTGATATCCCTGTGAGCAATTGTCTTAACAGTAACATATCAAAGATTTATGTATTGACCCAGTTCAACTCTGCTTCTCTCAATCGCCATTTGTCTCGAGCTTATGCTAGTAACATGGGTGGGTATAAAAATGAAGGCTTTGTTGAAGTTCTTGCTGCCCAGCAGAGCCCGGAGAATCCCAATTGGTTTCAGGTTATTGTTAAACCTCTAATTTCTATTTTTGTTATCAACTCTTTTTTATTGATATAGGGATTTTTGTTTTTGAATTTTGATGAGTGCAGGGCACTGCTGATGCTGTGAGGCAGTACTTGTGGCTCTTTGAGGAGCATAATGTTTTGGAATTTTTGGTACTTGCTGGGGACCATTTGTATAGGATGGACTATGAGAGGTTTATTCAGGCTCATAGAGAAACTGATGCTGACATCACTGTGGCTGCTTTGCCAATGGATGAAAAGCGTGCCACTGCTTTTGGTTTGATGAAGATCGATGAAGAAGGTCGGATCATTGAGTTTGCTGAGAAACCCAAAGGGGAACAACTAAAAGCTATGAAGGTAAGGAAATGACCTCAGATCCAGAAAATCTTCATTTCTTATATTCATATTCATATGAACCTGTGGGTTCTCTCAATGCCTCTATTGCAATATGCGGTAGTGAGGTTCCAACACAGTAGGGGCTATTGCAAAAAAGAAAATATTGATATTTATACTTGTGCAATCATGTAGTAGCTATTGTGAATTCTAGCGTATGCTTGGCTGGGAAAAGAAGATAATTTGCCTCTTCGTTGCAGGTTGATACAACTATTTTGGGACTTGATGATGAGAGAGCAAAAGAGATGCCTTATATTGCTAGTATGGGTATATATGTTGTTAGCAAAGATGCAATGATAGATCTACTCAGGGGGAAGTTTCCTGGAGCCAATGATTTTGGAAGTGAAGTGATTCCTGGTGCAACGAATATTGGAATGAGAGTATGTCTATTGTTATATTATTGACTTGCATTTGACATTCAATTCAAAACTTAAACAAAAGGTTGATTACTGGCTATTCTGCTCGTGTACTTTGTAATCGTTATAATTTTATATATATCTTGATTATCTGTAGATCATAATTGCAATATTGGAGGATGAATATGAGTTATGATTTGTTGATTTGGTTATCTGTTCTGCATTTAGTTACTTCAGAGGGGACTAATTGCTCGATGACTTAATAGGTGCAAGCTTACTTGTATGATGGTTACTGGGAAGACATTGGAACAATTGAGGCCTTCTATAATGCAAATTTAGGAATAACCAAGAAACCGGTGCCAGATTTCAGGTCTGTTTCCCATTTGAAACCTACATCTGTAATTCAGCATTATGTCTATGCCTGTTAATTTTCAGGCCAGGACCTAAACAACGCATTTTTGGTGATATGATCATAAATTTCCTAAAATCTTGGGTGTAGAAAATAATTGTACATAATCTTTACATAGCAAAAAAGCACAATTTTTGGTCCAATTATCACTCAAACTCAAAACAGCCACAATTTCGAGTCCTCATTAATGAAAATATTGTATGCTTAATGATAATACTGGACTTTCTACTTCAGCTTCTATGATCGATCCGCTCCAATCTACACCCAACCTCGATATTTGCCTCCTTCGAAGATGCTTGATGCTGATGTCACCGACAGTGTCATTGGGGAGGGTTGTGTGATAAAGGTAAAGATCTACTGGATAAGATTTGAGTTCTTTTAAATTGTAGTAAATATGAATCCATGTTCATGCAAAATGGAGATCAATAAGTCTATGGTGAGGATGCTCAATTGCTCATTTGACAAGCCCCCCAATTTGTTTCCTTGAACAGAACTGTAAAATTCATCATTCTGTGGTTGGACTTCGATCTTGTATATCAGAAGGTGCAATCATCGAAGATAGTCTATTAATGGGAGCTGACTACTATGAGGTAAAAGCCGGTTGCTGTAAATTTATCCTTATAAAGATAACAAGATCAAACAACGCACAAGATGGAACTTTTTCATTTGAAGTTTTTGTATTTCTGTTTACAATTTCATTAATAGTTGTATTTTTGTGTTGCCTTTTCCAGACTGATACTGATAGGAGATTCTTGGCTGCAAAGGGCAGTGTTCCGATTGGCATTGGCAAAAATTCCTACATTAAAAGAACTATAATTGACAAAAATGCCCGCATCGGGGACAATGTGAAGGTTATGTTGATTCTACTTGCAAATATTACTTCTTTGCTTTGCTTTGATTTTATTATTTATGATTTTTGAAAGGTTGGTTATTATTTTTAAAAAAGGGGGTTAAGTGCCTAAACTATCACTTTAAGTAAAAGGTGTTGTTTAGTCCATTTGTTTAAAAAAAAATGTTTTTAAATCACTTTGTAAATAATTTGATATTTAAGTTCTTTTCTTTGTTAAAAATACGTAAAATAAGGTTAAAGTTAACTTTTCATCATATTTTTTTGTTAAATATAACGAAATTATTATATATATTATATGTATATTTATATTTTTCAATATAGATGTACGTAAAAAAATGATATTTAATTAAAAAAATTACTTAAAACTTTTGAAGAAAATAATTTCTTTTAAAATTAAACAAAATCTTAAATAAATCTTAAACAAATTCATTATTTAATATCTAAAGTCATACATTAGACAATGAAAGTTTAATTTAAATTTCATCGAAAGATTTGTTTAAAAATTTGAGTAATTTTTTAATTAAAAATTACTTCATTAGATATATGTCTGTCGAAAAATACAATCATACAAAAAGACTTAAAAAACACATTTTCTCTAAATAAAAACTCTAAACAAAGTCACCACGATCTTTTTTTTCTTAAAATAAAATTAAAAAAAATTCAGGTTCCTTAACACAGTGGTGTTTAGCCAAAGAACAGCTGGGTTGTTGGTAGAAATGACAAAAATGTATTGAGATTTTGTGAAGATTAACACTTTATTCTATTTCTGTGGGAGGGAGACAAAATTGTAGTTTAGTACAATTCATATATGTTTTGCTGCTTTTAATCACCTGTCTATTTCCAGAGAACTATGTATTTTGTTATAAACGTAGTTTTTTAAGAAAGTGCTTCTGTGGTTTTTGAGCCCTAGCCACATGTAGTAAAAAAAATGTTTTTTCTGCTTTTAATCGCCTGTCTATTCCTAGAGAACTGTGTATTTTGTTATAAACGTGGTTTTTTTAAGAAAGTGCTTCTGTGGTTTTTGAGCCCCAAGTACACGAAGTAAAAAATTCCGCTTCGTTTTAGAAGTGCCCACTTTTGCAAGGTCTAATAAACAGAAGCAAATAAATTCTTAAGCTGTTTGTTTCCATAAGAATCATTCACTAGAGGTTAATGGGAAACTGAAAGCTCAAAAGAAAAAGGAACAATTGCAGATAATAAATGGAGATAATGTACAAGAAGCAGCAAGGGAAACAGATGGATACTTCATCAAGAGTGGGATTGTCACTGTGATCAAAGACGCATTGATTCCTATTGGAACTGTAATCTAGTCTGAGTAACTTATGGTTAATGTATGCATTGCCACGTAAGTTGATGGGCTGGAGAAGAAGCTTTATTTGTTGAATCTATTTCAACGTTTATGTCTTGTTATTATGTATATCCAATGCTAGTAGTATTTTAAATTCAAAATTAAAAAGGAAGACATCAGAATTTGCCATTGTAGATGTTTCATCATTAATAAAAAGAGTAGATAAATATTGCCTTTTCGTCCATCTCCTTCCCGAGTTCCTGGAATATCTTAACCTCGTATTATATTGTCAAAAATACGAAATTTTGATGCTAAGATCTTGAGGCTAAGTTTTTATTTAATACCAATTAGTACAATAAAGGGAAGGAAAAGGCTTACAAGTTACACCTACCTATTGTAACAGACTAACAGTAACAGGTGCAACCTCGATGTTACAACGATTGTCTTTAAGACAAGGTTGAATTGTGTAGGTTGTCTCTCAGTAGTCTGAAAAAAGTATTCCTGTGTCCATTCAACAAGTTGAAAATAAAAATAAGAGAAATTCTGAACAAAATTCAAAATTTACTAGAAGACATCTAGCTAATTATAAAATATTTTTAATCAATTAAAATTATAATAAAATAACTATTTTATCTTTATATATATTCTAACATAATCAAGATATTTCATTATTTATTTCTAAAATATTTTTCCTCCCACAAAACATCTCTCTCATACATCCCACTATTTCTTTTTCATCTCAAACTCAATATTTCTCCCATCATTTCAATAGAAACCTTAATATTTTCATCATCAAAAACTCAATACTAAAAATGAAAGGGGTAATATATATTTAGAAAAGAAAATTTTCAAAAAAATAAAAAAATAAGCTAAAACATCTGTCTTACATTTTTTTTTATGCAAATAGCTAATAGATTCGATAGACCTTACCAAGCTTTTTTAGAAGGTTCGGTATAGTTAAATGTTGATAGATGTCTGAAGGATATATCGGTATATTTACCTATTTTTAATAGAAACTTATTTTTCTTTTGAATTAGCAGAATACCTCCAAAATTTCTCTAAAAATAATTAAAACTAAGACAACGTTCAATTTGATGCTATGCTTTTTTATCAGACGTTTCCAAATCTGTAATATTAAGATTTATTAGAGGGAAAGGGATTGGTAATCCAGAAATATTGCTGGCACAAACCAAAATAGAACAAAATTTAGATATTAAACTAGCTCAACCTAATTATTAGGTACCAAAACTTACATCCTAACTATTAGGTACCACGTTCGAGACCAATAATTACAAAAAAAAAAAAAAAAAATTATCCAAAATGTTTACATACTTATTAGAACAAAAAATCTATTCACACTGTCTCTGTGATCCTTCGAAGTTCGAACACGTTGATGCATCGTTTCTTCAAAAAAGACAAAATAGTTCATGATGGAAGCTCTGAAGTACAGGATTTCAGTCTGCTAGGGAAACAAATTATAGAAGAAACCACTAGAGAACCCATTTTTAGAAATGGGTTGATCCTCCTATGAACGCTATGAGTTTCAGCAGTGTCGAAAAGATAAACTTCAGATTTTCCATTGACATTGGCATTGGCAAGCTTGTCCAGATATTCTGGCTCTATATGTTGTTGATCCTCCTCTCTGCTATCGCCATTGGCTCCTCCATTTGTCTCATTAATAGCAGAACCAGCACTTGTCTCTTTTTAAAAATGTTCTGTATGTAAATGCCCTGCCTTTTCCATATCTTCTTCTTATGTTCCACGACATTTGAGTGCCCATCGAAATGTTCTCCTAGCATATATTCTTCAGCATCCTTTCTGCCTTTCTTCTTCCTGTATAACCTTGTACCAGCATTCACTCCACTTGATCTGTTAACTTCAACATTTGCAGTTGTCTCTTCTTCCAAATGCCAATCACTTAAAGGCTCTGCTTCTACTATATCTTCTTCACCTGACTTGGTGGCTTTTGCTGACTCATTTAAGTCATTTGGTTGCATTTGTTCTTCATCCTCCTCTCCGCTGTCATTTTTCTCGCATACCCTAATAACATCATCTTCAGCTGCACTTGACAAATTAACTGCACTATTTACAGTTGTATCTACTTCAGTGGGAGAAACATTCAAATACTCTTCTTCCTCTTTGTCTTCCAATATTCCCTCATCTTTGGGCCCCAAATTCACAGCCTGTTCGGTTCTTCATCTTCTATCATTTTTGATAGATGGATTTCAGATACTGAAATCTCGCCCTCATTTTCAATGCTCATCCCATCTTTTTCACTGCAGCCTACTAATGAGTTGTCATCACCCTTTGCTTGACCTTGAAAAGGACTTGGAACCTTGCCATCATTTGAGCAGTTCATACGACACTCACATTCTCCATCCACTGGTTAAGCCAAAGCGCGAGGCTCCTTCCTCATATTCTCTCATCCATGTGCTAGCTGCTCATTGTTACCAATCATTGCACTATTACCAAGGAATGTCGACAATACTTTCTTTGCGGACGTGGCCGTTTTCCTCAGCTTCCAAGTCATTACAAGTGTCAGCCTGTAGGAACAATATGGGCAGTAGAAGTTTCCTAGGTCATCAAACCTAGGCTTACAACTAATGCATTTTTCATGAACAGAAATTGGGCACCCTATTTCACTACAAAACAAGACTTGCGCATCTTTAACATCACATATAATACAAACCCCTACGTTCAAGCTATCTAAATCCATATACTGTTCTTCTTCGCCATTCATGTCGTTCCCAGGGCTTAAACCCTACTTTTGACAAGAGGCTGTAGGGACAATGAAGTCGACTCGATTCGCTCGTCCGTCAGCTTCGTCCTGCTCATATGTGGACTTTAGGGTTTGGGCCAAAGGCAATACAAATGTATTAAACGAATTGCAAAGAGTAACGTGAATAATACAACCTTTCCATATGCCCTAGTGGAAAAGGTGGAAGCTTTCGACAGAAGTCTGCGCCTAGAGCTAGATTTTGCTTTACCTCCATAGAGCTAGACTTTGCTTTCGCATTAGAAACCGCTTCTAATGCGAAAACGATTGTCTCTGACTGAACTATCGCTTGCTAGCTTCCTCAGAGCTATCCGCAGCTGTTTGTTGATGAAAATGTCGTCTATTATCACGAAAATGTCTATTTTTTACGCATCTTACTAAAAATTGATATTCATATTTTTTTAATCAAATTATCTTAAAATTATTAAAAATATAGTTAAAATATTAGTTAAATTACTTAAATATCATTTAAATATTTATTTTTTAATAAAAATATATTTATTTACGTAATAAAAAAATTAAAAATTAATATAAAAATTTAAAAATTATTTCATGTAATTAAATTATAAAAATATTTTTAAATAAAATAAAATTTATGAAAAGTTCAAAAGTTTTGTTGACAATTGGAATAGCCACTCTATTTATTATTATTTTTATCTGTTATTATATATTTTTAATCAAAAATTAAAATATTATTTTCTATTAATAGTTTTAAATCAACGTTTAAAAAAAAAAATCCTAGTCCTGACATTTATCGCAAAAGGAGCATAGTTTCTATTGTTTGAGTTTGAGACACGGTAAAACCTCGGTGAGGAAGAAGAAGATGGTGGTTTTGGGTGCGGTTTGGCAAAATTACGTCTTTGGAATCCCATCAACCTCGCTATGTTCAACTATTTCATGCTCAACACAGAAGGGCCTTCTAGCCACTAGGCGAAGAAGGATGATATTGTTGGGCCCAAGTCTTGCAATGGCTTCTTTAGTCCAATTGTACAACCCACCTTCATTTCACCTTGCAATTGCCCAACAATTACAACAAGATGAGCTTCAGCTTGAAGAAGACCGACTAGTTAATCTTTTCCAGGTCTCATAAAGTCTCCTTTAAAAAAACAAAAAAATTGTTAATTGGCTTCCCCACCTCCCCTCTCCTTCCTTTCTTGAGCCAGTTTTAAAATGCCCAAATGAGTTTTTTACTAATTTGATTAGCCCATTTAGGTTCTGCTAAGATTGCTAAATTAGCTCAACTTGATTTTTTTTTAAATACTTGCATGTCCTTTTGTGACACAGTGGAGTAGTTTCCTCCCTTTTGGTTGTAACTGTAGGAAACTTCCCCATCAATTGTTTTTATCAAAGATCTGGAAATAGAGAAAAGCCTTAAGGACTCTCCTGATGAATTCTTGCTTAGTGAGGATAAAAAGGTCAAAGTTGAAGGGACAGGTTCAGGCTTTATTTGGGACAAGTTCGGTCATATTGTAAGCATTTTTCTTTTCTCTTTGTTTCAATTTTGATTGTACATTGAATAATTTCTATTTTAATGCACCATTGCTTGTAATTCTACAAACAATTGGATAGGGGGAGCATGTTGTAGTATTGATGCTGAGTATGTTCCACATTTTGCTTACTCGGTTTGACTCTTGTTTATGGTTCAAGGATTTACCACTATACTATTGAAGCTTTTGACATCTCTGCTTGTATAACAGGTTACAAATTACCATGTTGTCTCGAAATTGGCTACAGATCAAAGTGGATTACAGCGTTGTAAGGTTTTTATTTTTCCCCCCTCTATTCTTCATCTTGTTATATGTTGTGCTTGAATATCGTCTATATATATACCATATTGAAATGCATATATTTGTTTTCAGTGCAAGTGTCAAAGCCAATGTTTATGCAACCGTGTATTTCTTGTGTTTGCCCTAGCAGGTGTATCTAGTAGATGCAAAAGGTAATGGCTTTTACAGGGAGGGAAAGATTCTTGGTTGTGATCCGACTTTCGATCTAGCTGTTCTTAAGGTACTCAGTCTAGCCTATCATTTTACTTTCTTGGGATTGTTTTAAACACATACATTTACACTCAATACCATCTTGTAATAATTAACTAATTGTGTTAAATTGAAAAATCAATTCTCCAAAAAACTTAAGTTAATGGGAGTAGAGCCAATCATACTTTGATACACTCATTATTCTCCACAAGTGTTGGCAAATCAACAATTAGAGTTATTGGACCTTTAACACAGGACCTCCAGCTTTGATATCATGTTAGAAATTATTATGATGTCAACTCTCCCAAAAGCTAAAGTTAGTGGGAGAAGAGCAAACAATGCTTCTATACACTTGTCACTCCCCACAAATGTTAGTTTTGATACCATACAAACCAAACCGAATAGAAACTGTGTTATTCCTTTATTCAACAGTATTCGTTAGAATGAATACAAAGAGATGATTATACACTTAGTAAGCCAGTGCTATATATATTCCAAGTCATCCAACTCAACATCTATGCTAACTCACTCACTAACAGAATACTTAATCGCTTGAATACAGATCAACTTGAAGCTCATAATCTGTTTTGAAATATTATATATATAATTGTATACTAGTGACTTAACAAGATGTCTTCTTGATGCAGGACGGTTAATCCGTCCGCTTATAGCGAGACGGAACCCATTCTAAGTGATACAATATTGTTCGCTTTGGTTCATAACTGTAAATTCAACGGACTCACGGTCATGACTCGACAGTTCTACGGGACCTCGCTGTTTTGCTTCTAGGGAGAAACCTCAAAACACGTTATATCATTTAGAGAGTGCTTGCCTCTTATAAGTACATCACAACTTAGCTTTCTAAATAATGTGAGACACGTGCAGACAGACTGCATCATACATCCTCACTTAGGGAGTCTTACGTCTTCAAAAGAATACAAGTTCACATGATCTAATATGGTCATGGCTCTAATACCAACAAATGCAGGGTGGTTAATCCGTTCGTTTATAATAGGGCACAATATTGTTCATTTTGGTCAATAACTACAAGTTTAGTGGACCAACGATCATGATTTAATAGTTCAGCGTGATATCATGGTTTTGCTTATAAGAAGAAACCTCAAAACGCATCATGTCATTTAGAGAATGTTCATCCCTTATAAGTACATCATCATTTAACTTCTTAAGTAATGTGAAATATGTGCAAGCACTGTATCACTTTCTTTTGTTCTCTGACATAATATGAAGTATTTTGATTCTTGATTAGTATGAAGCAAATATAATTCTTTCACTTTTTGAAGGTAGAGAGAACCTATAGAGAATAAAGAAACCCCACGAAGTAGATGTAAATAGGAAAAATCTATGGATTGACCTCAATCGACAACTTTTTTAAGTTCATTTTGAATAGCGCATCAATGTCATTCAATTAGCCACTGATACTAGAAAGACATATTTGAAATAGTTCCAACTGATATATGTGCTTCATTGGTTTCTAGGTGGATGCTGAAGGGTATGAATTGAAGCCCATTTCTCTTGGTACTTCACGTGATTTACATGTGGGTCAGAGCTGTTTTGCCATTGGAAATCCTTATGGATATGAAAACACACTAACAACAGGGGTAATATCTCTTTTATGTCGGTTTTCTTTTCCCTATTTTGGATAACCTTCTCCAATTATGAATGCATTGTGGCTGTTAATAAACTAAAACAAGTATAGATGGCAATTTTACCAAACGGGTTAGAGTTCATGAGTATCCGACCCATTCGGGTCAGATCAGAAGATAAACGAGGTGAGGCATTATCTATTTCATTATAAAGGTTCGAGTATCCCTTTTTTTTTTCTTTTTCTTTTTATTGCTATTATCTTTTAGATTAATCAATTATAACATTTAGCAATGTTGTCTTTGTTAATATTTGTCTTCGGAATTATTTATTATATACGTTATTTATAAATCATTTAATGGATATTATTAGTTTTAAATTTTTTTATAGATAAAATAATATTAGATCTGTTTCGAGTTTATAATATATATTATTGAATAATTTTTTTTATTAAAACTCTTTAAATTTTTTATTTTTACCATTCAATTTCTTGGGTTATAATTTTTTTTCTTATCGAAGGAGACTTGTGGAGAATATTTTTTTATTTTATTTTTTTGAAATTTTACCAAAAGATTATTAAAAAATATTAGTAAAAAAGACAATGCATCACTTTGTAAATATCACTGTAGTTTTAGTAACAACACCTCTTTTATTAGCTAATTTAATTTTTATTAACTAAGATATTTTCTAATAATTATACAGTTAGTATTTTCAATTGCATATGGTACATATTTTGCTAGTGGTAAGACTCATCTCTCATCCTTTTAAGTAATTTTCAGTTACATAAAAATATATAGTAATACATTTCATTTTCTTAAAAGCAAATAGTCAAACTGGTCAACGGGGCTGAGTTTTTGAAATGCAGATATTATCCAAACCGAAATTGAATGACATGAAACGGTTCACCTCAATCTAGTTTTGTTCGGATCTAACTTAAACCGAATCGTTACCATGTTTATAAGCAAGTCACGCTGAAGAGGGGGCCTCCTTGCCCCATGTTATTAAAACAAGTAATTAATGTTCAAGTTGTCCCCTTTTTCTGTAAGTTATCCATTTTATGATAGTTGCTAGAAGAGTGTTATCAATTGGTATTAGACAGAATGCCCATAGATTTACCATTAAGGCATACAAGTGAAAATATTGTAATTTGAACTTTAATTACGTTGATATCATGTTAGAAAACTAACCTATTTGGATTAGTTAAAGGTTTTTATTTTATTAAACCGATAAAAATTGAATCAATCTACTTCTATTCGATATATACATAATTTTATTATTTATAATATTTATACATATTAATTAATATATTTATGATTTTTCTTAAATTCTATTTGCTAAACCTAATCATGTGCATCCAAAATAAACATTTATCTTTTTTTCTTTTTGGGAGGAAAAGATAAACATATTTTAATAAATTTTTCTTAATAACTTTACATGAGGTTTATTTCTTATTTGTTTTTTAATTCTGATCATTTTGATAATCTTTATCGTGGTGTTTTATTCCATATTAATTTGATCATTCGGTGTATAGTACATATTTTAAAAAATTTCTTACAAAATTTTAAATTTTAATAAATTAAACATTTTTAATTAGCAACATACATAAAAAGATATAGCATGTTAGAAATTCTTCTTAATTATTTTTTATGTTTTTATAAGAAATTTTTGATAAAAAATATTATATTCAAAACCGCCAAGCTGATTATCCTCGGACAGATACAGTAGGTTGACTTAAAGGTTGTTTTTGAGAGTGGTCAGTTAGAAAAAATTAACAAAGTAAGGTTGACTTATAAAATAAGCTAATAACCGAACAAACCTATTGCGCCCACCACTACCTCCAGTGAGAAAAGGAGATTAATGATCCATGCAGTTTTTTTATTTTATTTTATTTTATCAAACGATATTTGGGATGGGGGATTTGAACAGGTATTGTCGGGAGAAAAGCCAAGCCTTTACAAACTATACTAGAAAGCGTATGACAGTCTTTTCCAATTTAATGCTGGACACAAGTGAATAATGTAGGTGGTCAGTGGATTAGGAAGAGAGATACCCTCACCAAATGGATCGGCCATTAAAGGAGCTATTCAAACAGATGCAGCAATTAATTCTGGTTAGTTTCCTTTTTCTCTTAACAAATGACATTAAGCCATCATTTCTTTCTGATTTTAGTTAATTTTAGTATAATACAAAGGCAAACTCGTATTGTTTTATTAATTTAGATCGATCCACATGCCTTTTTCATTTGCTTGCATGAAACACTCAAGGTTTGGTATAACTCTATTAGAACTCTCACATTTTCAGAAAGATAGTTTTGATCCATTTTTATGCGTTATAAGCATTTAAAAGAAAACAAATTGATACGAAATCTTTTCGAGCTTTTGATACATGGAATCTGTACAGGGAATTCTGGAGGACCATTAATTGATTCATATGGCCATGTTATTGGAGTTAACACAGCAACGTTCACTCGCAGAGGTAGACAATTTTTGGGAAAATATTTTTGGATTAAACAGCTTTTTTAGCAACCTTTGAACCCAACCCTATTGATCATCTTTTTTCTCTTTTCAGGGACTGGAATATCATCTGGTGTTAATTTTGCCATACCAATTGACACCGTTGTGAGAACTGTTCCTGATCTTATTGTGTATGGAACATCTTATAGGGATAGGTTTTGATTATATTGTGTATTGTATTCGAAATAAACTATTTTTGATGATGCCTTAAAGTCTTGATATTTCCCAGAAAACAAACCATCAGAGTTTTTAGAAACCTAGTTCAATCATTTGTATGTATTTGTTTTGTCTTCCATATTCTTTGAGTGTTCCTCTATCACATTGCTAGCTACCTCTGAATATGTGGTAATTCTTTATTTTCGTTAATTTAGGGGAAGAATGTTAGTAGTTGATTATCCATTTGTCAATGCATATGAAGATTGAAGAGTAGCAACTACATACCTCAAATTTGACGCCACTGAATGTTTTGATATAATAAGATGGAATTACATATGATTAGCCTTCAGTATTAGTAATGACATATGCATAGTGGCAGTTGATTAAAGTTGCCTTCAACTCTTTAACGCATAACCCATTTTGCTATACTATCTGCTACCGTATTACATTGTAGTATAGTGGTAAGTATTCTCACCTATCACCTAGGTAGCCCCGGTTCGATCTCAAAAAGAACTTTAAATACTTGTAAATATATAAATGAATAATAGTTTAGTAATAAATTTATCCCAAGGTGCGTATAATTAAGTAATCTAAGTTAAATTAAAAAGATTAGATAATTGGGAAAATATTTAACTTGTTAACCGATCATATTTTTGTATTATTTAGATTAATTTGACCATTGTTCTTATATTATTGATTTTTTTACTAAAGTTAAAAAAAAAATACAATCATCATATAATTTTCACTTACAATTAATTAATCAATTTTTTTTATCTAGATAATTAATTGATTAATTTAAATAAACATAAAAAAAATTATAAAATCATCTAAACTAACACAATAATTATATAATTAGTTTAGATTATTATTCAATATAACATAATTAAGTTTAGTTGATGTTTCTAAGAACTTAATTCAAAAACATTCTCTTAAATAAATCAAAATTTGATTCATCAATAATTCATAATTAAATATATTAAAAAACAAGAACAATAAATGACCTCAAACTTTTTATTAAAAAATAATTAATTTAATAATTCAAAATAATCATAATAGCATGACTAAAATCCCATAAACATGTATAGTTAAATATAATTAAATTCAAAATCATGAATAAAATTATTAAAGGTATTATCTTTAAAGTCTAAATAAAATAAAACTAAAAAATTAAATATCTTTAATTATATAAATAGATAAACTCTTGAATCGGTTATGTTCAAGCGATAGATTTTATGAGTATCTTTACAAGTCTAGAACATTTTAAAATGTTTAAGAAATGATTATATGTTTGATCTCTCAATATGGTCGAATTTAAGTTAATTTATGCATTTATTATTATACCCCTAACATGTTGTAACATGTATCTTACTTAATTAACATGTATACATATAATGGTTTATATATATATATATATGAATCTAGTATCGAATAAGATCAATTAATTATCATTCTCTAATATTTCTTTAAATATTTTTTTAAGTTGGATTATCCCTTTGATCTTCCATGAACAAGGAACAAAAAGTTTTTTTTAAATCATTGAATGTTTTCTTAGCCATGGACAAGGAATCGTTAGTTTGATATAGAAAATATTGAAAGTACTGTGCATCAAAATGCCATGTTACTGATTAAAAAAGATTATTGGGTTTGAATCTTGATGATGGGTATTGGAACGAAAGAAAGAGAACGAAGAGAAATTCTTTCGTCAGATTTTGTGGTAGTGATTCTTTCAGCAAGAATTTATTTATTGCTGTTATATATAATAATGCAATACTTAAAGCTAATAAAATTAAATATTATTGTAATTCTTTTTTTTTTAAATAAATCGATCTGATAAGTTAGCAACTCTACTTTGGGTAAGCAAAAAAAAAAAAAAAGGATAAATGCCTTGGTTTTTTTCTTCTTTTTATAGTAAAATTGTTATTTAATATAAATTGAGAAAAAATACTTATTAATTATTTTACCTATATTTTAAACCAATAAAATTTAACATTAATGTAACTTAAAAAAAACAAATAACTAATAAAAGTTAGAAAAATAAAACAATATGATTAATGATATTAAAAATTCTTATATTGATAAATTTTTTAAAATAAATAATTAGATAATTTAAACGGGGAAATTTCGAGGTATCCTTGATGTTTTCTTTTTTTACAAAATAATTTTAAGATTATTAAATATGTTTTTTTTATACATTTTTCAAAACAAAAAAAAGATTAAATAACACTTTTTTTAACTTATGAGATTAAATTACACATTTTGTATAACCAAAAACGTTAAATTCGCCTTAAAAAAAAAACTGGTTTTACAGGTAACCAATTACACTGTGTTATATTCTCCGTGTGCTAGAAGGGTCCTCGATCTAAACATAATTATTTCCTGGCAATTCTTTAAAGCACTTGCCTCGAACTTTATTACGAGAAAAAATCACTTCTTCAACATATACAACTAATTTTCTGAAGGACACTCAGACTAAATCAGGGACCATGTTAATAATTGAAGCAGGTGGAGTTTAAAACAAAAAGTATCGGAGAAACAAAGAAAAAAACAATTTCATATTTCTTTTCAGTTATGATTGAAAGAGAGAATACGTTGATAACAAGTCGCAAACAAATTACAACTCTCTAAAACAGTTTGTTTGAACAGAAGCATGACTGCCTAATGAAACACAAGAACGTCCTCCCCTCCTCAAGAAGCATCTCGAAAATTTGACAAGACATTAATATTGAATATCCTTAACAGATGCTACTACTGTGTAAAATTTGAAAAGTTGGAGCAAGAATACTACATCCTCAGTAAAGTCCTTCAACTTGAACAAAGAATAATTGATGGTGATTTCTAATCAATCTTCACGGACGAGAACAAATAGTGCACAAAGTAGAACGACATAAGGAATCCAATGGTGCCGGTAGATAACATGATAGCAACTGCCATTACTAGAGAATAGCCAAGGTAAAGTATGGCTGACACCGGCCCACTCAAGCTCTGCAGATCAAATACCAAGTAATTGATGGAGTATAGGAACACATAAAGGGCAACTGAACCCGAGGCAAAGAAAGACTTCCACCACCATCGCCAATCCTCCACACAAAGATGCATGTAGGTGAGGACAACTGAAACCTCAGCACAAACAATCACCAGCAACAGGAGAACTATAAGCAGGAAACCAAAGACATAATAAAACCTACCAAGCCAGATGCTGGAAAGTATGAAGAAAAGTTCAATGAAAAGAGTTCCAAAGGGAAGGGTGCCTGCACCAAGGACAAGGAGCCATGATGGGTATTTTCTATCTGGGATTTCTCGAGGAATCTGATTGGTACGCACAGGATACTGAATTGCCTCAGCTCTTATGCCAAGGAATCCTCCCAGTAGAGTAAGTGGCACTGAAATGCAGAACCAAAGAGTCAAGAGTACAAAATATGTAGAAATGGGAATAGCACCAGTACTTTTGTTGGCCCAGAGAATGAAATTTAGCACTGTTAGAACAACAAAGACAATTCCAGGGAAGAAGCATGCAATCAACCAGGAAACTGATCTCCATCCTTCTGAAGTTCCTTTAATGGTTCTCCAAAGTCGAACACCGACATAACCAGCAATGATTCCCAAGAAAAGATAAAGAACAATCATTCCTGTCAGCAGCATTCCTCGTGAAGCTGGTGACATGAAACCAAGAGCTGCAAAAATAATAGTGACACCTGCCATCCCAGTAACCTGAACACCATCACCAACCATTACACATAAAAGCTTTGAGTTATCTGGTTCTCGGAAAACATCTCCCACAACAAGCTTCCACCCAGAAAGCTCCTCATTCATCTGAGCTTGAGCTTCTTTGTCCAACTCTTCATACCTTGTCAAGTCCCTTCTTACAGTCCTTAAGAATATAACAAAAACAATACCAGCTAGGAAAAATATCACCATCAGTGAATTTAGGATAGAGAACCAGTGAACACGGGCACCCTCCATCTTCAGATAAGCATCCCATCTAGATGGCCATTTAATATCACTTTGGACAAATTCAACATCATAAGTAAAGGATATTCTTTCCGGCTCCCTGATTATTTGAGACTTTTCAAGATCAACAGGACAGTTTACTGACTTAAAATTGTCATACATGTGGAGTTTTGTCATGACTGCAGGGTCATATTTAATGCTACAAGGGACAACCTCAAATCCCACTATCTCAAACCCAGATGCCTTCTTCTTATCAGCTTCAGAAATCACACCCATACCTTCCCCAGTTCCAATTATCTCCACACCACTACCTTCATACTCATGAATCAAGACCCTGAACTTAAGGTGATTAATGATGTAATCATCATTGCTGTTAGGAGGACTATAACCAACAGGATACCCAGTCCACTGAATGTTTATCCCATTTTGCTTGGCATGCCTCATGGCAGGCAAGTTATCAAGAATCATATTAACTTGATACAGATCGCGAGTTCTCTGCTTTAAAAGTTTCACCTCATGCTCATTCAAAGGGCTCGTCGTACAAAGGTAGACACTCTCATTAACATTCATTCGAAAACGGTAAGGAGAGTTATCAATCTGATCTCCCATGAGGAGCTCACCGAGATTCTCCGCACTTTTCTTTACACCGCCTTCAGGCTCGCAGTAAGGGAGACTATAATAGCTAAAGGGAAGCTCAGTTTCAATGGAGGTCAAGGAATTCACCTTGGCAAATATTGGCTCCCCTTTGGAATATGTGTGCATGTAGCTTCCTGGGAGATAGAAACCATTGCACGCATGTATGGATAGAGCCAAAAGGACAAAAGTCCTGCAGACCAAAGGCATCCCTGGATTCAATAATCCCATTGGAGTCAATAGAAATTGTACGGTTTAGGTACTTGATGAAAGTAACCAGTGGATCTAAGCTACTTTGACAGCTTAGCACAACATCAGATCTACATATGGACAAAAAAAAATTCAAAGTCAGCTTCACAGAAGCTAATAATTACATTCCAACAAAGATCTTCCAATCATCCTCACAAACGCTCCCCCCCAAAAAAAGAAGATAAATAACTAAATCAGTAGGGGTAATACCAAAATATGAATCATAATCTTAAAAACCAAACAGATCCATCAAAACGATAAGCATAATCAAGCTCAACATGCGCCAAAAACCAAAGAGAATTTTCGAAAAGCAGATCATAGAGCCTAAAAAGCGAACAAATTGAATAGCCAAAAAAAACCCAATATTCAGAGAGTAAAATCCCACAATGGTTCTCAGTCTCTACACAGATCTAACAGAATCCAACCCCAATAGACAGTACCAATATTAAATAAAACTAAAAACAGAAAAATGTATATACATTAAATAAGTATAGAGTACAGAGATACAGATAACGAACCGCTACGGACCAGATCGATTCGAATTCGAAGATAATCCGAGCCCTCCAGTTATAAGTGCGACGAGAAGCAGATACAAAATTCCCAAAACACACTATTCGCTTCTCTGCGGGAAATAATGAAACCGTCGTTCTTTCCAATCGTGAACAGAGAGCGAAAGAAATGTGCGAGCAAGTGAAATGGACGGTCTAGATTTAATCTGGTGAAGTTCTAGGATCTCAAGAGATTTAAAAGCTTGCTTCTAGTCGTTGATTTTATTTTATTTTCCCTGAGATTTAAAAGTTTTTTTTTTAGTTTTTAAATTTAGATCTGCGATCTCCGTAAGTGATTGAAACGCTGTAAATAAACGTAATACAATTCTCAATTTTCTTTAAAAGCTGTCTAAGGTAAATTTTAGTATATATGAGATTTTATTCATTTATATAAATTTATTATTAAATTTTATTTATTTATACAAATTTAAGTAACAAAATTTATTATAAACTATATATAAGTAAATAATATAGCATATATGTTTTATCTCGTATTATTATTTTAATATCATTTTTTAATAATTATATTCTTATATCCATTCAAATTGCCATAATATTATTAGTCATACCATAATATTATTACTCATATTCATGTAACAAAGGTATACTCCACTTTTTTCTCCCTCAAATTAAAAAATTCACTGAGAAGGATTGCAAGTTAAAAAAAATATGATTGAATAATTAATTTTATACATTATTTATATATCTAGTTGTACAAATTACATAGTATATATTTTGGGTATTATCTATATGTGCATGAGAGTTTATAAATAAAGAGATATTTTATATCATTCTCAATATTAAGATATATCGTAAGATTAATAAGTTGATTTGATATCTCATTATCAATCTATTGATCTAAAAAATAATATTTCTTGATAAAAATGATTAATTAGGACAAAATTGTATCATTTAAAGAAAGTATATGCACATTTTGATACACATTTTCAACACAAATCTTGAAAAAACAAAAGAATTAATGTGTAGATTTTAACTTTCTTTTTTCATAATCTTTTTAACTTATAATAAAAAAAAGGCTTTTCTTTCATTTTTCAAGAAATAACTAATAGAAGTCTTGTTATTCAATAGTATTGATGCACAAAAATATTGCGTGTAAATTTTGTATGATTTATAAAATAACTCATAAGTGTATAAATCACTTAAAAAATGATAAATATATTTTCAAAGTCGATCTAAAAAGAAATCATATATTTTTTAAATTATTCAACAAATTCTTAAAACCTAAATTAATAACCTAAATATCTTGTCATGATTGCTTTGATTAAATATCTAAACTATTAATATAAAAATAAGGATATGTTTAATAAACATTTGAAAAATTTAATCATTTATAATGTAGTAAAAAATTGATTAGATATATTAATTATGTTTGTTCAATATTAAATATATTAATTAAGATTATTAATTCTTAATTTTTAATAAGAAAATATCTTAAGTAGAGATTAAAATTCTTTTGTTAATAACAAATCAATTAACATGATTAAGATAACTAATAGATTAAATATTAAATTTTGATTTATTTATAAGGAATTAATAAATCATCTAATTATTGTCTAAAATCGGGCATATAAGTTAGAATTTCATTTAAAGCATCATTGTTGATTTTATAATTTAAATATCTAAAACTAACTTTCAGATTTTAAAACTATTATGAAAGATATGTCATCAATATATCTTCAATAATAATTTTTATAAAAATTCTATAAATACAACATGCCTCAAAATAAATTTAGATTGTAATCGACTAATATCTATGAGTATTACTCTAAATTAGAGTCAGAAATTTAAATCCTAAATCTAACTCTCTTATTTATTATAAAAAATACTTCATCAATATATATTTTTTATAAACTTCATTTTAATCTTATTGAAGAAATAAAACTTAATTCATTTTATAAAAATGTTTAATCTACTTTAATATTTCACGAGCATAATAACATTAATAATAACCTATATTATTTATAGGTAGACATGTATAGTTTAATAAATTATCAATAAATTAAACAATATCATGTAAAACAATGCTTAGAGATAATATGAAAAAATATATTTAAATATAGCTCAACGGAATTCTTTAGAATTGTTTTTGTTTTGGAAAACCTCCAAATAGAATTATCAAAAGTATTTATTGTATTGAAAATAAAACTATTATATAAATTAAAATTTGTTGAACTCTTAAATGAGGGATGATTGATACAATGGAATATAGGTCCTATTTATATGTTTAAGAATCAGCTCAAAGAGGTTAACATAACGACACACAAGAGTCCACATTGCGACATGCATGTAACTAACACACGCATTATACACGATCCAAGTGTCTCGTAACGGGGCATACTTGCCTTCCACACCGCGGCCCACGAAGGGTTAGGGATAGTTATACTAAGTCCAAAAGCCTCGCACGTGGCATATAATAATTCGATGACGTAGGACATTCTGTTCTGTCTGACTTTGCTTCCTTATTTTCTTATATCATTTTTTTATTGATTTGGAGAATTTGTAACGAAGTGCCTTGGATGTATTTCTTTAAGTATTGATCAATTTTATCTATTTAAGCTAAAATACTTGAAAAATAATAAAATATATTCATGATTTCAAAAACATAAATCTATATAAAATAATAGTAAAACTAAAT
This sequence comes from Hippophae gyantsensis, assembly GCA_030763125.1. NCBI lineage: Eukaryota > Viridiplantae > Streptophyta > Magnoliopsida > Rosales > Elaeagnaceae > Hippophae > Hippophae gyantsensis. The sequence continues at coordinate 9,844,376 of CM061031.1, forward strand.
AAATACAAATCTTTTTAAGCATTAAACATGCATAAAATCACAATTTATTGAGTGCTTCTAATCACTCATTAAGTGTAAAATGATTAATATTCATATGTCAGCTACTAATAACATCTATAGATAAATCAATGTTCTTTTCTATCTAGATTCATAAATTTTTATTAATAAGTTAAAAAGTATTGATTTTTATACATATGATTTGCATATAATAATATGAATGAACTAATCGAGACTTGGTAGATAATTTACTTCTTGAAAAATAGGTAAAATCTCTTTCTAAGTTGTGCTTGTATTTTTCATTACACATCACTTTCCCTAAGTATATATATCTCAAATTCAATTCCTGCCCAAGATAAAAAATTTAGAAAGCAGAATACTCAATTGGTCAACTCTTATTCTTATTACATCTTGGTAATATTTCTCACTGTTAAGGAGAAGATGAGGGTTTGATTCCCACTATCTACCCAAGAGAATCTATTTTCTTTTTATAATGCTAAAATTATCTGAAACCAAATGGATTTATATCTTGTTCCATAATCCTTTACTACTATAAATGGAGTTACTCGGTTAGCTACAACACCATCTTTATTTCCCTAAGGGTTCCTGATAATCGTATATGCTCTTCAAATGCTTGAACCCATTTGTATCACATCTAGACAAATAGAATCAAGATGATGAGCAAAGACACAAAATGTGTGTCATTATAGAAAAATATGGGTATGTATATTTATAAAAAACCAGTTGTAGTAATACCTACAGAAACAAGTATGGGTTTGGGGAAATGATCTCTTGAATATTAGATACCTGTCTTCGAGCTACTTTATCATCCCCTTTGATTTCACATTTTTGTGAAATATATACATGAATCATTTCTAGATTAAAAATATAACCTTCTTTTTATGAATCTATTTCACATTATAGTTAGTTTTAGACAAGTTTACTTTGAAGTGAATAGCTAAATACCAAGTATAGCTCATAATAATCTATACTATAGAGCATACAATGATTCATTCATCACTAAAGGCGTTAGTTTACTTGCTAAAATATTTTCTGTCTCCACCCAAGATCCCAATACTTCAAAGGAAACTTGTCTAAAACTACTTATAGGTAATAGATGTCGAGTTATTGATATGAGATGGTTCCATAAAAAAGACAAGTTATATTTATAATCCATAAATGATTCATGTATATATTTTCCAAAAATGAGAAATTAAAGTGGTTAATAAAGTATGTATAGATACCTTGAAAATAAGATTGGTTAACAGACTCATTATCATCTCTTTTTTCATCGAAGTGGGTTATCTTTGCTTTTAAGATAACAAGATGTTTAGAAATCTTTTATTTATTTAATCCTATTGTTTTATTAAAAAATATATGATAAAAAGCCAATTTGGTCCCATTACTTATAGACAAAATCACATTTAGTCCCCTAAGTTAGAAAGTGTTACTTAGTCTTTTTGTTTTGGAAAAGGTGTCAAAAAAATTTAATAATTTTAAAATTATTTTATTAAAAAAAATAATCAAAAATATCCCCATCATTTTACTATTCACTATTCAAAATACTTAATTATTTCATATAAAAAAATTTGTTAATAAAAAATTTATTAATATTATTAAAAGTCCTTAAATGGTTCATTTTTTATAAGTAAAAGTACTAGTGATTATCTTTTTATAAGTAAAAGAAAAATTATATATTTTTATCAATATAATGCATTCTTCTACACATTTAACTCCACCTTATAATGGAGAATAATAAATAGTTAAGACTCATAAAAATCAATACTCACATCATTTAGATTCTAAAAACTACATGGACAAAATTAATAAATGAAACATAAAAATAAAATATAAAAAATAAAAGGATGAATGGGGTAAGATTCAATTTGTACTATGTCTAAGATATCTCCTGACTACTAATGCTCTCGACATCACTAGACTAGTACTTTTAATCAAAAAATTATCATTTTGAATATGTATGAAGTATTAATGTTCTTATGGAAGGAGAGAAAAGATGGTGTACAAAACTTGAATTCTCAAATGTAGATACTACATAGTTAGTTCTCATCCTTTAGGAACTACGAGTATAATAGAAGCATATGTAGACCTAATGATCACCTTAAGATAATCATCTCATGACTATTGAGAATGAATCAAATCAGATGGTTTTATTTTTCAATTTTTTTAACTTGCTCCTATGGACCCAAGGTTAAAAAGATTGACAAAAATCGATCATTTACAACCACTGTAAAAAGATTCCTCAAAACTTTAAGGATTTGTAATCCTTTTTATTTTAGAAATCGAATAGATTCAACCTTATATATATCCGAGGAAGGTAATCAAAGAATAAAGAAGATGAGTTAATATTGAACATATCACAAGCAACTCATATGACTACATTAACCCATAATTCACAATCCCTCACACGAACCCCCTAAATGAGCAGAGAGCAGCACAATTTATATCTAAAGTGTAATTTGCATACATGAAACTACTCTACGCAACTTATGTATAGTTTGATAGCCACCTTAACCAATCTTAAAAAGATTGTCACATAAAAAGAGCAAAGAACTATTATTGAGATTCAATTTAGATAAGAGAACTCCCATGATAGGATAACTAACATATAAAATTTACTACAAATGTAAACCATAGATAATAGAAAGAAGTATATAATTTTTTTGAATCACACTATTTTTAAAAGCATAATAGGAAATCATATGTTATATCAACATACTTCATACCCAAGCCTACTCTATTAGAAGAAAACCTAAAGCTTTCGAGTTTATTGTTTCTAAAACTAGAATAATTTGCAAAAGGTTTTAGCTATTCGCATCTAGTATTTGCTTCAAAGGCATCTTGTTTCATCAACTCTAACTAGAAATAAGAAAAAAAAATCATATTTCTTAGAAGTTAGAGGTGCACCACGAGCTAGGAGTGAGTAGCAAATCAAAACTATCTATTTTTTCCTATTTAAATTTGATCTGATAATGTTATCAATTTGAATATGAACAAATCAGATGTTTTTAGATCATTAAGGTGAGATTGACATTAAAATTTGTTTATGAATTATTGTAACATATAAAACATGACAAATTTAAAATGAATGTATTTGTATCAAACTTTATTATTTATAGATACAATTAAAAAATAAAAAGAATAAAAAGTATATCTGTATAATTATTAAATTATTATAAATATTTATATTTATTTTTAAGCTAAAATAATAATATAATGTAATTATGGTATGTATAATATCTAAATATAACATATTATAAAATAAAATATGTATTTATTTATAATTTAATAGTAATTCGATTTGAATATGATACAATGAATTATAAAATTTGTTAATTTGAATCCTATCTAACTAATAAATATATTAATTCCGTCAATTTTTTTTAATTTAAGCATATTAATTAAATTATTTACTCATCCCTAACATGAGCATTATAAAGGGATTCAAAGGCTTCATCACTATTATGTTATGCATTCTTGTAAGTAGCAAAAATATCATGAGATATAATACATAAAATCATACTTTCTCGTAACTAATGAAAGCAGCATAGCAAGTATTAGGGTGCCCACTTGATAAACCATCTTTCCACCCTTATTGTAAATTGAAGTTGGGGTACTATTTGTGCCCACTTGATAAACCATTGATAGGGATTTGAGGTTTTTTGAAGTAATTTAGTCATGTGAGTTACATGTTGTATATTCCATGATAGGTCCCGTTACATTTTTAACAGGAGTAATAAATTGTTATAAATTTGATTATAGATTTTAACACTTCAAAGGCTTGTCGGTAGATTTGTGTTAATAGATAAATGTCAATGATAGATTGTCAACCCTTTGGTAAAATTAAACTTGACATTTGAGGTAAATAATAAGCTTTTCTAAAACAATATATAGATAAAAAAAATTATAGTGGCGATATTGCCACAATTTAAATTATTATAGCTATAACAATAATTTATTAATAATAACTTTATTTAACAATAATGATAATAAAATATAATTAATAGTAGAATTAAGATAGACATTTCATACACTTTTCTTGTATTATTACAAATTAGTTGTGATATTTTTGAGTATATTTGAGTACAACAGTTGAAGATATGATGATGGTAGGGAAGTTCCTTATGAGGTAAGGTTTTTAGGCGATCAATATCCAATTTTGTATGTAGGATTTTTTTTCTTTTTTATCTTTCCTCCTATATAATGCATTTGAAAGTTATGATTTCTCTTATGCTTGAATGAACGCCACATATTCTATACTAAATACCATGAACAATGGAGATTTATAGTGCTTATTTGCAATGGGTTCAAAAGTTCCATATCCTACTTTTTTGTATTCCAATGTCACGAACCGAAGTCTTGGGGTTGAAAGATGAGAGATCCAAAGTTTATTGGACAAGGTCCTCTTAAAAATTGAGAACTTCATTTGAGGGTCCTTGTTCTAAGTGCATGCTAGATGTACTAATAGTGAATCACTCTACTTTGTGACTTTTCATTGTTATTCAAAACATAAGACTATCAAAGTACTTGTACGAGTCTTCGAATGTGACACATGTAGAGTTGTAATTAGGGAACCAACAAGTGTGGGACTTAGTTATCATTGTCGAGGATCGTGAAGGATGACTCAAGGCTTTTGATTAACCGCCAATCTCCTACATTGGATAGAAATTAACAGGGACTATATATCTAGGTCATTGATCTTGAAGTGTTGTGGTATAAAGCCTTTATTCTTCCTTATTTTCTCATTTTCCCCACGTTTCAAAAACTATCATTCCTTCCTAAGCCATTCACAAATTCTCTAAACATTCAAGTTTTCCATGTTCTTCTCTTATGGTAGGTTTTCCATGTTATTTGAGTCATTTTAATTGTTTCATTCTAGTCTCTTGTTTGCGTTTACAATCTTATTCACTTATTTTTTCCAATTTTGATTATATTCTTAATCTTTTTTGGTATTTCTCATTTTGTGGTGTTCATCACGTTCTTAATTTTCAAGGTAATCTCCCTCTTCGATTCCTTTTTTTCAACTTTCTTCCTTGTTCATGTTTTTATCTTATTCTTTGATCTTATTCATTGAGATCTTTTAGTACGTCAATGGAGGGATTTACGAGTAGTGTTGTCAGGAATGGTAATTCTCTTAGCAAAGATGAAAGAATCGGGGGAGATCTCATGCCCTTTTGTATAACTTGGGTGAAATTACTTCCTTCATTGCTTTGGATTGAAGGTATTTTTTTACAAGTGTACAAATACTTAGATCATTTTTACATTTTTCAATTTTTAAAATTATGTATCGATTTATAGAGGCTTGTGACTACATCTACAAGAAACCATACTTAAAAACTCAAAAAAAATTCCTAAGTAGATGTACGTAGAAGACATGTGCATGCACTTAAACAAGCGAAATGGACTGACGTTGAAGCGCGCCATATAGATGAGCAAAACAACTCCATGAATTAACTTGGATAGGCAGGCACATAAATTTCGGACTGCGTAGTGTAGATGTATATAGATGTGGTCCAGATAAACTTAGCAATTTTGACACGTGTCCCTAATAGCATCATTATGGAGTGCAACCCCTAAATGGCATTGGTTTGGCCTCTTTTTAGCATTTTTTATTCCCAAATGTCTAATATCAATTTTTACATATTTTTAGTCATCATATTTTCAATCTAATGTTTCATATTTAGTGTAAGATTTTGTACAAAAATTGACATATAAATTCAACATAATAACCTTATTATAAAAAATGATCATATTTTATCTTAGAGAATATAGTTAGATAGAGAAGCATCAAATCTTAGAGAGAGAAAATTTATTATTTGACAATTTCTTTGAATTTTTGGAAAAGGAAGAACAACTAATTTAAGGATTTGGGTATTTATTTTATCAATGATATTTTAATACATAGGTTTTTTTATATATATCTGATTTGTAAAGATTATGCCTTCAAAAATCTTATTCATAGTTTTGAATTTAATTATATTAAACTAAATTTATTTAAGGATTTTTAGATTTTCTTTTATGATTAAATTATATTTTTAGGTGCATATTATTATTTGAATTGAGATTGAGACTATTTATTTTTTTAAGTTTTCGATGTATTTAATTGTGAATTATTGATAGATCATATACTTAATTATTATTAAAAAGAATATTTTATAATTAAATTGTTAAAAAGTACTGTCTAATTATGTTTTCTAAAAAAGGAATCTAAATTAATTATATGATTAACATAGTTTAAATTATTTGTCATCTTCTTATTTTAATTTTAATTAATTAATTGGTTAATTGTGAATGAAATTTTTATGGATACTGGCATTACTAATTTAGTAGAAAAATCAATAATATTAATTTAATTGATATTATTTTTTTATGATCATTCGATTAGCTAATTAACTTAGATAAATAAAATTAATTGGTTAATTGTAACTAAAAATAATTATCATTATTAGAGTTTTTTAAATTTAGTCAAAAAATAATTTTTAAATTTACCAAATTAAATAAGTCTAAAATTTTCATTAAATATCTCACTTCTTAATTATTTACTCATTTTTTGTTTGGTTAATTTTTTTAACTAGTTTTTTTTGTATTATTTTGAACTTTTCCAATATATTTAGAGTATTTAAGTTTATTTTATTTTATTAGTTTATTATAATTGAGAAAATAAATAAATAATATAAAATTATTAAAATTCTGTGAGATATTGATCTCATGGTAAATTTATTTCTAGATTTATGAGTGGTTCATATATTTACGAGTATTTTATAATTTACACTATCAAAATTTTAACACCGTTGTAAAAGAATTAACTTTTTAAATTTATTATTTATTTTCTTATTAGCTTGTTTGTTTGCTTTTGTGTTTTATATTTTTTTATTTCTTTCTTTTATTTATTTATTTATTTTTTCAACTTTTCTTAGTTTATTTTCATTCGATTTTTTCTTTTTAGTTTTACTTTTTAAATTTTTTGTAGTCTTTATTTTTTTTCCTTATTGCTTTGCATAATTTAGTTTATTATTATTTTTTGTTCCTTAGAATATTACTTTCTTATTTGTTAATTATATTAAACAACAAACATGAAAGACGATATTGAGAGATAAGGAGTAATGAATAAATATTTAAGGCTAATTATTAACACTGTTACTTCTTATGTATAGTTAGAGAGGTTACAAATAACTATAAACTTTAAAATATTCATTATTCTCTACCAGATTCTTTTTAGGAAATTCACAATGAAGACTCACTAATCTTTATTATAAAATTTTATGTTATTGTGCTGATTTTTCATTTACGGAGATTTAGTGAGAATCATTTCAATATGAGATGATTTTCTTACACATTGAAAGATAGAGTCAAAGCATGATTGATAACTCTTTCATCTATTTCTCTAACTACATGGAAAATGATTTAGAATAAGCTCGTGTAAAAGTTTTACTCTCATAAAAAAGATAATTGATTTGAATACCAAAATTATCACATTTTTACAAATAGAGGGAAGAATCATTCATCTAGTACTTGTATCACTTATTTTCATTATAATTACATAATCAATTGTTTAATAATGGGTTGAGATAAGAATCACAACTTATAGTTAATAATGTTACAAATGGAACAATGGGAGAGAAAACACTTGAGAAAACTTGTGAACCATATGAGATGTTGATGCTAACTCTCAAAAGTACAAAGGGAAGTATAATTGGGGTCAACACAGTAGGTTTATATGCAATTTGCTAACGAGCTAAGTAAGTCAATTTCCTCTCTATTAAGAACATGCTTGAACATGCTTAAGTGGGAGGTACGTGAAATTTATAGTGTTTATTGACATAGTGCTAACACTTGTGCTTTGATTTTTAGTTCTCATACATGTAAGAGGCATGAGCAAGTGAACTTGTTAGAATCTTACCAACCTCAACCCTTGAATGATCCATATGTAAATATTATTTAAGAATAAACTACACAAATGATCCTTATAATTTTATATATTCTATACTTTGATCTTATTATTTTTCTTTCATGATATGATCCATTTACTTTTAAATTTTCATGTTTTGGACTATTTACTTTACTAGTAAAGAGTAGTAAATGTTTAAATAGAAAAATATCTTTAAAAAAAAAAGAGAGTAGAAAATAAAGTTATTAAAATCATCAAAATTGACTTAAAATAATTAAAATTTTCACAAATGTAATAGTAAAGTGACTAAAGTATATCTATTTAAAATAAAGTAATAAATATATTTAATTTATAAAAATATGGTGGTCAATTACACTTTTTTCAAAATAATATATGCTTAATTTTTTTTTAAATAAAGAAAACTAAAACATAACAGAAAAAGGATAAAACTATGGTATTCACAATATATGAAATAATAAGAAATGTCTTTTTAAGAAAAAAAATTTAAGTGTTGTGTTATCGTTATTGTATTCTAGGTTTTTTTTTTCTTGAATAATATATTTGTTAAGATTTTTTTTAAGAAAAAATTAAATTAAATTAATAAAGATCAAATATATAATTTAAAATAAAATTCATTCATATAAATATATCAATAATCAAATTTAATAAAAACAAAACTAATGATATTTGTTTGCATATAAAGAAAAATTTAAGTTTTAATTATTCGTTTTATTGTAAGGTACTCGGATTGAGTGTTCAATTGATTCAATTAATATATTTGATGTTCTTTAAAGGTAATTAAATTTTAATATCATTTTATAATTTTTAAGATCTTAAACACAATTTTAATAAATAAATCTTAAACACAACAAATCTAGATTTTTAATGAAATAAAAGTAAAACGAATATAAACACAACTTAAATTATCATTGATTAATATCAAGATTAAAAAATATGAGAGAGTAACATCTAGATGAATAAATACAAATATTTAAAATAAGAAGAAGATAAATGTTAATTTACTATAGAAGGAATCTTACAGAAAATATCATCTTTGATAAAAAAAAATTTAAAAGAGAAATAAAGTTTTAAAATTAAAAAATTAAGAGCATATATTTTATTTTATCCCGATGAAAAAAATTGAAAATATACCTTTTATTTTTTCAAAAAATATAAACCATATCATATGTTGTCTCTCTTCTTTTTGTTTGTTTGTTTGTTTGTCAAGAGAGATCAATACCTTAGTACTTAAAATTCTTAAAATAAAAAAATGTAAACTTTATAGTTATAAAATATAGAGATCAATATTATTTTTTTCCAACGAAGAGAGATAATATCTTAAAATTTGTTAATAGATTAAAAAAAGAAATAGCAAAAATAGTGTCATAGTGTTCCAAGTTGATGACATTTTCAATTTATTTTTAGTTTCTATTTTAGAGACTTGTTCATCTATTCAAGCTTTATTTTTTTACTGACTCAGATTTTATAAAGATTCTTGTCAGGTGTGTCGCCAAAGGTTATGTTAATTTGATAAAATTTAAAACTCTCTTTATATTCCATCATTTTGGTAAAGATTGGATATGTTTTCAAGGATTGTATTTTATAGAGATTGATGTACTGTGATGTTCCTTTAGCTTTTTTATGAAAGATGTTGGTGTACTCATTTTGATACACTGAAAGTTGAATGTGGAGGTACAATGGATTAGTCAGATTGTTTAACCATATTAAAAATTATTGTTAAGAGGATTGAAAATATGCAAATATATGTGAAGTAATAAGTAATTTAAGAACGAGGATATCCTACATTAGTAACAATGTCTATTCCTAATTATTAGTTTGTTAATAAGTTAATTAAAATTATTAAAATAAATTTATTTATTTTTTGGAAAAAGAAGATAAGAATAAAAAATAAATAAAATACTAAAAACACGATTTTTGGGATAAAATTATTAGATATGTAATCCCGTGACTATCCTAACTATTAACCTACAGTTTAATTAATCATGTCGTGAATCAAAATTAATTTCTTAAGTCCTAAATCAATTTAATAATTATTTTTTTTAATTCTTAGTTAAGGTCTATTTACATTTTTTAATGTGTAATTTATTTAAAATATTATTATAAATCAACATAAATCATGAACAACCTAAAAGTATTTTTATTAGATTTAATTTATTCATTGCATTAGATTCTAAAAAGATGATAACTAAATTAGGTAAAGTGATAACTAAATTAAACCTATTTATACATGTAACATATGTATTAAACCTACTTATAATAACAATCATAAGATACAATTTCGAATAAGAATATTAACGATTACATATTAAAATATATTACAACATAAAATTAAATATATTAAGAATCAAAAAATAAAACTAAAATATATTGTGACATTAAATTAATTAACTATAATCTAGGGATTGAAAATGATCCACAATCATATTAAATATTTAGCTAGATATAGAATTTATTAAATACATAAAAATAATTAAATATTCTATAATAGAAAATAGAAAATGTAGATAAAAGAATTTGAATAAGATGAATTATTAGAAGCAAAAGAATCCAAAATTAATCTTTAATTTATTCTAAAATCTCCTTTAAACATTCTTGCAAAATTATATTAAATTTAAACTTTCTATGTTTTTTTTTAATTTTCATATAATTATAATATTATGCATATGATGTTATTTAGGTATTTAGAAGAAAAAATAGGTTTTTTAGGATCGATAAACGAATAGGATTAGTGGTACACGTTGGGTACTATCAGAGGTGAGAATCACGTTCGATGATCTAAAGGTGGCGCCATGTGTGGACAAGAGGGATTTGGAGTGTAAGAGGTAATCTAATTAGATGACACGTGGGTATAAAAGAGATATGTCCTCACAAAATCTATACAGAACATTGGTTGGTTGATATTAAATTTCTATGTGATTTAAGACGATAGATGAATATAATTTAATGATGAAATTAAAAACAAATAATTATTATATTTGAAAACAAGTGATGGAATATGCTATACTCTAAGGATTTATATGAGCCAATAAATGGTGATAAAGTAAAGCAGTGATAAGAGTGATGATTATGATTGAGACATAAAGCATGGAATATATGTTACGTGCATTAGAAGATGTGTTGATCACTTTGTCTTTCATAGTATTACCAAAGAAACCAAAGTCGAAGTATTGTGAAAGAAGTTAGAGACTCTGTACAAAATCAAAGTGCTCAAAATAAAGCATTATTGATTAAAGAAGCTTGTGAATTAGAAGTACAAAGAGGATCACAACATTAACGAGCATTTAAGTGATTTTGAAGGATGTATAAACCAATTATTGGATATGGATATTACCCTTTTATGATGAGTTACAAGTATTGATGTTGCTTAGATCCATGCCAGACCGTTGGGAAAGAGAAATGATGTTGGTTAGCAATTTCTTACTTGGTATAAAATTGATCATTGATTTGATTCGAGACAGACTACTTAATAAAAAAGATAAAAGAAAAGATTCAAGGCAATCTTATAGTAGCAAAACACTTACAACTGAGAAAAATGAAATGCGAGGATGTAGCCAAGGTAGAGATCATAGCAGATATGACAAGTATGATGCTTCTATGTATAGATCCAAACCTAGAGGCAAAAATTCAATCACATGTTTTCATTGTCAAAATTTGGGGCATATGAAGAAAAAAATTCGCTTATGGAAAAAAGATCAATCCAGAGAAAGAAGTGATGGTCAAAACTCATAACATGAGACTACTACAACAACTACATATGATGATGTGATTATTGCCTATGATGATGGTTCCATTAATCTTGATTGTCAACCCAATACATGACTTGTCGACTCTTGTGCATCCTACCATGTTACGTCACATGGTGAGTTCTTAACATCCTACAAAGTGATAATTATGGCTTTATTAGGATGAGAAATGAAGGTTCTTTCAAGATTGTGAGCATGTGGGAAATTTTTATAAAGACTGATATAGGCTTTAAATTAGTACTCAAAGATATCATACATGTTACATATATTCACCACAACTTGAAGAAATATACACTTTGCTACTTGTATAGCAAGTTGAGTAAATGAGAAGTGAATGTAATTGAAAAATACTTTGGCACAGAGCTTTGGCATAAAAGGCTCAGACACGTAAGTGAAATAAGACTACAAACACTTGCCAAAAAGAAGCACTTATTAGACTTGATAGGTACATATTTGAAAACATGTGTCTATTGCTTAAGTGGTAAAACTCATAAAGTTTCTTTTCATAGTTATTACCCTTCCAAAAGAAATCATGTATTATATTTGATCCATACTGATATATTTAACATGCAAGATAGAACACTTGGTGGTGTATATTAATTTGTCACTTTTATTGATGACCATTCAAGAAAAGTGTTTGAAGAAAAGTGTTTCCATGTGCATTAAAAACTAAAGATCAAATCTTAGGTGTTTTAAAAGATTTTCATGCTATGGTAGAAAGAGAAAATAAGATAACATTTAAATGTGTTAGATCCAAAAATGGAGGTGAATATAGAAGACCATATGAGAGTTATTACAAGAGTTGTGGTATTAGACTAGAAAATACCATGTCGAATAATCCTCATCAAAATAGTGTGATAGTAAGAAAGAAATAATCAAGCTTATGCTTTCTGATGCTAAATTACCTTAAGTCTCTCTAGGGTGAAGCAATGAGGATTGCAATTGATTTGATTAACCTTTCTCCTTAAACTCCTTTAGATAATGAATTTCTTAATAGAGTTTGGAAAAGAAAAGATGTTTCCTATAAGCACTTGAGAGTGTTTAGATATATAGCCTATGTTCATATTCTAAAAGATGAAAGATCCAAGTTGGATGACAAGGCTAATAAGTGTATCTTCTTTGGAAATTTACATGACGAGTTTGGATATAGATTATGGGATCCATTTTGCAAAAAAAAAAGTGATTAATAGTAGAGATATGGTCCTTCTTAAATATCAGATAACTGGTGTTGATGGAGCTAGTAAGCCTCAATCCTTTACTGAAGTTCATTTTTGTTTAGATCCCATTTCCAAACCTCTTACTCACAATGATCACGGGGAAGTTAGATAAGAAAACCACGATGATGTTTTTTCATCATGAAGTTCTTGTAATAGATGAGTTGAAACCTATTAGACATGTATAAGAATAAACTCCACCACCTTTAACAAAACTTGCACTAAGAAGGATAACCAGGGAAACAAAGCCTTCTACAAGAGACCCTCTACATGAGTATATGTTACTAATTGATAGGTCAGAGACTTACCAAAAAGCTATAATCCATGATAAGCTAAAAAGTGGTATAAGGCCATGTAAGAATATATCAATTCCTTGCATATTATCACATTTATGATTTAGTAAGGCTAGCTAAAGACAAGAGGACATTAAGGGTAGGCTGAAGTTAAAAAAATGGCTTACAACTAAGGTATAAGACAAGAATAGTTGTAAAATGATGTGGTTAAAAGAAAGGCATTTACTTTGAAGAAATATTCTCTCCAATTGTGAAGGTGTCATCAATAAGAGTCATTCTTGGTTTGGTTGCTTGATATAAAGATTGCTTTCATTCTTGATGTAACGATTGTTTGAATTTAGAAATTAAGAGTCATTCTTGATGTTTTCTTTATGTTGATCTATAAAAGGAAATATACATGAAGTAGCCATATGGGTTCAAAGTCAATGGAAAAGATGATTACGTCTACAAGTTTAGGAAAAACTTATATGGGTTGAAGCAAACACCTAGATAGTGCTACAAAAAAATTGACTCTTTTATGGTGAGTTATGAATACAATAGAACTATATCTGATCACTACATGTACATGAAAAAAAATTATGATAATGATTTTATCATTATCTTATTATATGTGAATGATATTTTGATTATGGTCATTATACAAGCATAAAGATATAAGTAAAAAGAGAAGTTGAAGAAAGAAGTTAGCAAGTCCTTTGCCATGAAAGACTTAGGACCAGCGAAACAAATTCTTGGCATAAAGATTACTCGCGACAAAAAGAATAGAAAACTCTTGTCATCTCAAGAAGCATACATTGATAAAGTTCTTGAGAGGTTTGTTATCCATTTGTTGGACATTTCAAACAGGGTTACAAACAAAGTCTTACAAATGAAAAAGAAAAAGTTGAAATAGAGAGAGTACCTTATGCATCCGTAATAGGCAGTTTGATGTATGTCATGGTATGTACCCAACCAGATATTGCTCATGCTGTTGAAGTGGTTAGTTATTGTCTTTCTAATCCTTGCAAAGAACACTAGGAAGCAATGAAGTGAATTCTCAAGTATCTTAGAGGTACTTCTAAGATATATATATGTTTTGGTAATGGTAAACATGTGTTGAATGGATACATAGATGCAGATATGATGTGATGTTGATTCAAGGAAATCCACTTCAAGATATATAATGATATTTACAAGGGAGTTGTCTTATAGAAGTCACGATTGTAAAAGTGTGTTACTCTATTTTCTACGAAAGTATAGTAAATTGTTGTAACTGAAGCATACAAAGAAGCCTTATGTATGAAAAAGTTCCTACAAGAGTTGAATTTGAAACAAGAGAAATGTGTGATATAATGTGACAAATATAACACCATTCATATCAATAAAAGTCCTATGTTCCATTCGATATCCAAGCATATCGATGTGAGATATCATTGGATATGTGATATGATTGAAGTCAAAGAATTATTGATTGGAAAGATTCACATCGATAAGAATAGGTTTGATATGATGAATAAGCTACCATCAAAAGAGAAACTCGAGAAGTGCAAATAGATGAATGGGATGGCAAAACCTCTCAAATGAACAGAGGAGGATGTTGAGATTGATTCGATTTATAGAGAGAAAAACTAGAAAGAATTTAGAGTAATTTTATTGAGTGTGCAGATATCTTAGGAAGTCTATGTATATATAGAAAATTATATGTACAATTATCGATTACATGTGGTATACATATCTAAACGTGTCAGGAGGGTATAGAAGTTAAAAAACAAGTATATTTATGGTCTGAGGTCAACCACCTTATAGCTCGGGTTGGTGGTCAACCCTCTAGATACCAAAGCTCTCAGGACAATTCTCTCCCATGAGTGTATACATAGGCTCGAGCATAGATAGGTCCTTTGGGATGACTTGCTTTATGGCTCAGTTTTCCTACTAGACTCAGGCTATTAAATGGGTTAGGTTCCAGGTCAATCTATATGTTCAAACATCCAGTCTCTTTACTCTTTAAGCTCGGGTTTTGAACATGGGTGAAAGAGTAATACTCAAGTAGTGGATATGAACCATTCAACTCCCTTAATAAATATGTGTCAATTTATTAGAGAGAGAAATAAGTGTCTCTATTTAAGGAAGTGCTTGGGCTGAGTTTTATTTCATCATTTTCTACACATCAGGCAAAAATAAAGAGAAAAAATGCTCTGTCACCTCAACTTGAACTATAAAAAGTTTTTGAATTCAGTGGTAAGAAATAATCTTGGCTTATAGTTTTCTTGCTCAGGTTTTTAGAGTAAAAATTCTTCAAGTCTAACAACTTTCTACTTTTTTTTTCAGGTCGATTTTAAAGAATATTTTCCCTTTATATTTCAAACTCGACCTTAGGTAATCTCTTCTTCTCATGACTTATCCCATTTTTTATGTTTTGTGCTATTTTTTAGAAACCATACACAGAGAAGAGACTTTAGGCTCGACCTCTTAAGAGAGCCCATAATCACCCACTGACTTGGGCTAGTCAAAGAATGATGACACGAGGTCTTCTAATGAGACGAGCTCTTCGAGCGAAGGCAATCTATCTTAGCCTTATCTCTCTACATCTACCTCTCACCTATAGGTCATAGTAACTATTAGGTTGAATGTGCCTTAGACTCAAATATCAGTCGCTAGATCATGAAGGAAGAAAATGAGAAACCTAGGAACTGGGGAACCCACAAGTCGTACCAAAGGTTGGGAGACCATGTTCAAGACTAATGGTTTGTCACCTCAAGATGGGGAAAGGTTTAGGAAAACATATGGCATCCCCTACTTGGTTCAAATAATGATTCCAATGTCGGGGGCCCATGATAATGACCCACCTCTAGCCGGGTAGATAGTTTTTCATGAGAAAGCTTTGGGGTTGGAGATTAGGTTTCCCCTATACCCTTTCATAATCTTTATGGTTATAAGTCAGGCTTCCTCTGTACCCTTTCATACGAAATTTTTTGGCCAAGACTTAGCTTGCACCTGGTCAGCTGATGCCTAATGATTGTAGGTACTTGCTTAACCTTATATTGATATGCAAATAACTCGGGGTAGATATATAGATGCTCAAGTTTAATGAAGCATATGTGCTAAAGCATAACTCAATAGACTCGAGGAGGGGTATGCATGTGAATGAAGTTAGACTAGGGTATAAACGCAACCTTCCTTGAGAACAAGAAAAATTGGAAGAAATATTTCTTCTATGTCTTAGGTTAATGGAAGACTCATATTAATGGCTCAAGACTAATAAGGAGAACCTTGATCAATATGAAGGTCATTATAAGGAACATAGACTCCTTCATAACGACCATAAGTTTAGATGTGAAGTAATGCCTGGATGATATCCAGAACTATCTGCCTGAGAAAACCCTGATGAGGAAACTATTAAATTCCCCACGCTTTGTTACATGTGGGCTGATGAGGCAGGGTTAGTGGAGTCCTACCACAGGAACATTCATAAACCTTGAGCCCACTCCAAATGCCAAACTCTTCCCACAGACTATGGGGTAGGTTTGAGATGGTCCCTAATGATGGTGAACTAGCCCTAAGACTTGAAATGTTTTCTTTATTATTATTATTATTATTATTATTATTATTATTATTATTATTATTATATTTTTTAACTTGACCCTATGATACTAACACCTCATCGCACTTGTCCAATGTTGATGCTCTCTTAGCATGGTTTAAGACCAAGGTCGTTCCTCAAGGGGAGAGCTCCCAAAATACTACACCTATCGTACAAAAAGGATATTTTAAAGGGAAGAGCATGAGCAAGTATTTTGGGTAGAAGAGCCTCCCCACCCCACCTAAAAGGAAGAAAAAGTGACTCTCAATAAGCTTGTGCTCAGATCAAAGCCTTTAAATGTCTTTGAGCCCTCACTAGTGTCCCAGGGTTGATACACTTCCCTAAGGATGGTGAACTAGCCCTCATCCTGTAAAGGATTTAAGGAAAAGGAAGGGTGTTGTCAATAACCTCACTACCTATACGGATGGGGTGGTTCAATATCGAGGCATGGAACTAGAGCAACTCGACCACTATATGTGTCACTTTCTTGCTATGGCGCACGAAAGGTAGCTTGATGACATATGCTAGAACAAGGGCTCTGAGGTCGTGATTAGTCATCTCATGTACCAGGTGTGGCAATCTAACCTCTCTCTTTATGTATATGTATTCTTATTACTATATATATTTCTTATGTTTAACCTCGCATCCTCTGGTTCCTTTTCAATTTCAGTTACTTTATGGGTTGAAAAGGCTCAAGTTGTGGAGAATATTTGACGTCATGGCCCCAAATATAGCCACCTCATACTTTTTGACATTATAAGTTTCCTAGAAATCTAGTCTGATGGCATATTCGAAACAATTTTTATCATGATCAATTATAGCCACCCTTAGCCTAACACTATTAAAGTTGTGCATGCAGTAAATGAATACTTTCTAGGTCAACCTATCTTTTTTATCCACCCCATATACTTAATCTTGTCTCTCATCCTCGATGAATAAGTGCTTACCTTTTGATGGCTATTATAGCCATGTATTTAGTGTTATACTCTCCTAACTCTATGGAATTTTGTGCCAATCTTCCTATTACTTTCAACCTCGTCAAAATGCTTTTAAGTGGTTAAGAGGTAAGTACTTCTACTTTGTGTGAGACAAAGTAATGCTTGAGCTTCTCTGCACTAGTTTTGAGGGCGAAGGCCAACTTGTCAATGGTTGGGTATCTACTTTGAGCATCGGTCAAGATTTGATTGATGTAGAATATGGGGTACTAGACCTTGTTTCTTTTGGATAGAAGAATGAAATTACAAGTCTAGAGGCCACAACCAAATATAAATAAAGAGTCTCTCCTAGGAGATAGTTGACCAGGACAAGAGGATTACTCAGTTCTTGTTTCATTTCTTCAAAGGCTCAATCACATTCCTTATCTAAGAAAACTAACATGTTTTTTCTTTGTATTTTAAAGAATGGTAAGCACTTGTTCGTGCATTTGGAGATGAACCTATTCAGTGCCATAATTCTTCCATTCAATTGTTGAATCTTCTTCAGATTGGTAGGTGGCCTCATGCTAACCCAGGCATGTATCTTGTATGGGTTTGCCTCAATCATTTGGGAAGATATGAGGTATCCTAAGAATTTTTCTACAACAACATGAAAGACACATTTCTTAGGGTTAAGCCTTGTATCGTACCTTTGGATTACGAAAAATATATCTTCCAAGTCTTCGACATGGTTTAGTCTCTATGCTGACTTTACCACCATATAGTCCACATATGCCTCCAAGTTTTTCCCCAGTTGATCTATAAACAGTTTGTTGATGAGGGGTTGATATATGGTACCTAATTTTTTTAATCTGAACGACATTTTGGTATAACAGAAGGTCCATTCTTTGGTGATGAAAAATGTTTTTTCTTTATCTTCTGGGTGCATCCTGATCTGATGGTTACCAAAGTATGCATCCAAGAAACTCATCAATCCAAAATTGGGGACAACATCAACCAACTAATTGATATTGGGTATATGGAAACAATATTTTGGGCATACCTCATTCAATTTGGTAAATTCCACACACATACGAGGTGTTCCACATGTATTCTTTACCAGCACCTCATTTGACAACCAAGTAGGATAATTAACCTCTCTTATGATCTCTATCTCCCATAGAGTGACAACTTGAGTTTTGATCACCACATTCTTATCCCTAGGGAACTTTATCTTTCTTTGTTGGATAGGTCTAGCCTTCAGATCAAAATTTAATCTATGGGTTATGACCTTTGGGTCAATTCCAAGAATGTATGTAGGGTTCCATATGAAGATGTTGGAATTCACTTTTAGAAATTGATATAGTTGCCCATCTATCTATATTGTCAAATCTGCACTTAGCTTTAAAGGGTGATGCTCCCCTTTATCTCCCATTGGTAGGCCTCGTACTTTATTTGAATTGATAGACTACACAAGACTTTTACCTCCTAGCCTTTTTCGAGAGGGGCCTTGTTGTGATTACTACTTGGGAGTGACCTATTTAATGATGGCATTGTAACAACTTCTGGCCTTTTCCTGGTAACCCTTTATCTCCTCTGTTCCTTTCTTAGTCAGGATTTTGATCAATTGGTGGAAGGTAGATAGGATCGCCTTCATCTTGTGTATCCATAGCCGACCCAAAATGGCGTTGTAATGAGATGGGACATCAATTACCACAAAAATACTCATCACTATTGGCCCTTAGGCCATGGTAGGCAATACCACAGTCCTTATTGCATAAGTGGTACTACTGTTAAATACCACTAGGTGTAGCTTTCTCTTTACTATGTCTTTTAAACCTAGAACTCTTGTTGTAGCAAAAAAAAACTAATGAGCTTCTAGTGTTAACCATGATCCAACAAACATAGTATCCAATTTTTAGTAGAATCATTAAGGGGTCTTCATGATGGGACGAGGTATTTTCTTTCTCAGTAAAGATGATCTCTACAAGGGACCTTACCTTTTCCAAAGTGTATACATTCGAGGCTTTGTACAAATCTCTTGTGTGAGTTACTAAAGGCCCCATTGATCCCGAGCCCTTGATGTATGGTGTGGATAGTCCTAATGTTGGGCTTATTGTGAGGGTTTCTCGTGCCACTTGATGGAGAAGATGGCTTCGACACTTCACATCCACTTTGATAGACTCTTTATTTACCGTTGCTTACTATGAAGTCTTTTAAATATCCTCTGGATAACAACTCTTTTATTTCCTTTTTGAGGTGCATATAGTCCCTTGTCTCGTGACCTACATCTTTATGAAAGGTACAACATTTAGATGTGCCTTTAAGGGAAGACTTTATTTTAAGGGTCATCTAACATTTGGCTCTTTCTCCATCCTCAATACAACCTGAGCCAGATTCACTCTTAAATGTGGGCTTCTAAAAGGAGAAAGTTACCTCTCTCAGAGTCCCATATTCCCTGACCATTGGCTGTTCACTCTCTTATTTGGTGTGAATTGCTTGTTTTTGTTGAACCTGTTGCTCTGATTTTCCATATCATGGCTTATCCTTCTTTTTCCTTTTTTATGGCATAACTTCCCTATCAACCTAGCCTCTCTCTTAACCATACCTAGCTCTCTCTTGAGATTGAAGAATTTCCTCATCTCCTTATATGCTTCCTCTAAAGTTTGAGGGACTATCTTGGTTAAATCTAC
Source organism: Hippophae gyantsensis (assembly GCA_030763125.1). Lineage (NCBI taxonomy): Eukaryota > Viridiplantae > Streptophyta > Magnoliopsida > Rosales > Elaeagnaceae > Hippophae > Hippophae gyantsensis. The sequence goes on from CM061031.1 coordinate 9,864,716, forward strand.
GAACAAATCAAAGTTCTTTAAAAGACCTCGCCTAGAGGCTTCTATAGCGATAAAGCTAAGATAATCAGAGATTTCTAACTTTTCCTCTCTGAATTATTTCATATATTCTTCAGTAGACTCATCCATTTCCTAAATGATTGAGAATAGATGGTATGACTTCTTCCTTAGTAGCTTGTTACAGGCATAATTGGTGATAAACAACCCGACAAATTGTGAGGAGGAGGTTACGGTACAGGGTGCTATGTTATTGAACCACTTCTAGGAAAAATCGCAGAGGGTGACATCAAATAATTTAAACATCATGGTGTCTCTTTTGTCCCACGTGAGGCTCATGAGGGCCATAGTTGTCTTAAAGTGTTGCACGTGAGTTACATAGTCTTTAGTTCCTTGATAGTTAGGGCATTTGTGAACGTTGAACTTAGCTGATAGCTCATCATTCTCTATCTTATCAGAGAATAAGGAGATACATAGTTGCTCACAGTTTCTATCTTTATCATAGGGGCCTTGCCCTTTTCATGTCTTTCATTGGCCATTTTCAAAGCATGGTCTTGTTTCTTGTAAGAGTCTTCCAACACCCAAAATCACACCTCCTATCTTTTTCTTTCTTGAACCATTGCTCGTTGTTAGGTCTCATTGAATTGAAAAGGGAGTCACCCTCTACTTCGTGTTGGCCTTAGTTAGGCTAGGACACGACACAATCTGGTCTACTTCCACCAATCAGGCTAATAGTTTGATTATCAGAGGCTCCCCCACCTGATTGTGAACACAGTGTCTTGTTTTTTCGTTTGGTCTCCTTTACTTCTCTTCTTAACTTGAGAAGCTAATGAGCCATATCTTGGTAGGGGTTGGTCTTCATTCTGACCTCATCATGGGTTAGAGAGGTGTTGTTCAATGTTATCGTTGCTTTCTCGTTTGCTAGTCTCAATTGACCTTCAACACGAGTCCCTACCATGATGATCGTGATTTTGGAGATAATTAGTAAGTAGAACAAGTGTTTAATCTCTCTCATAATTCAGGGTGAAACCTTGAAAATATGGATTCATAAACCAAAACTCGACTTAAGAATTTGAGCCCCACAATGGGCACCAAAATATTAAGATTAATCTGATTTATAGAGATAGAATCTAGAAAGAAGTTAGAATAATTTTATTGAGTGTGTAGATCTCTTAAAGAATACGTGTATATATAGAATATTATATATATATATATATATATGTCAATTATATAAAATATAAACAAAAGATATAAAAATAAAAATAAAAATATTTATAATTTAAAATCGACCACTCATTGCTCGGATAGTTAATACAACCTCTAGATATCAAAGCTCTCAAAACACGTCTCTTCGAGGAGTATATGCGTGGTGCATGCAGAGTTACAAGTAGGTACTTTGGGATGACTCACGGGCTATCGGTCAAATCATGATTAATAGTTTGACTATAAATTACATATGGTGAGGGAGCAAACAAATATGAGTTTAATTAGTTTGACTATAAATTACATACGTGGTGAATGGATCGGACAAATATGACTTTAATTAATCATACTTCATGCGTTTTTACTTTTCCATACGAAACGAAGTCTCTCTTATCTGCTTGTTACTTATACGATGAACTTTGAAAATAGGTGATGTGATATGTTGAAAAAATTTAGAGAAAAAGAGTAAGAATAACGTGAGAGTGTTTTGGATTGACGACATTTTTAGTTCATATTTTAAAAATTTGTTTATATATTTAAGTTTTATTTTTTATGATTTTATAAAAGCTTTCGTTGGACATCTTATCCAAGATTATATTAATTTGATGAGCTGTAAATTTATTATTTTGGGGAAGATTGATTGTGTTTTTAAAAATTATATTTTCTTTAATATTGATATATTGTGATGTTTTTTAATTTTTTTTAAAAACATTTAAATATATTTATTTTTAATAGGTCCTATAAATTAAATATATTATTGAATCACATTAAAATTATTATATTTTATTATTTTATTATTATTTATTATAATAAATTTATTGTATAATTTTAATTATATAAGTAAAATATATTTAATTTTTCGCTTTCATTCATAAATACTTTTCCACCATTTTTTTTGTGTTAGTATGACAATAAATTTTCGTTTTTTTCTTCTTTTTACAAAGAAAATATCAGCAAAGTTTGCAAGTTGCTTTTAAGAAAAAATATCTGCAAGTTGCGATCTGCTTTACTTTACCTTTAGTATCAAATTCAAAATGAAAAATATATAAACTCCGCATAGCATGTGATTTCCAAATTTGAAAAATAATTAAATTAGTTAAAACATCTTAATTTTAATAAATTTTATTATAATATTATATTAAATTAATATAAAATATTATCTTAAAATATAAATATCAACTAAAATAAATAAATATTAATTTTTTATTCAAAATTGTAACCAAAACATTATATTATATCTAAAATTAAAATTAAAACACTTAAATATAAATTTAAAGAATTATTATCAATAATATTATTTACCGGAGCTCCAAAAACTAAACTTTTATTTCTTTTTAAAATGGTTCAAAAACATAAATTTAATGAAAAATAATGTATAAATTAAAAATAAGAATATATTATGTATAATTAATATATTTTGTTTTATTTTTTTCATAAATATTAAGATATAAGTGTTTTATCTTTATAAATATACAAAAATATAAATATTAATAAAATATATTTTATAATTCAGTTATAGGAATTGGATTTCCCTACACTCGAAATCAAACATTAACCATTATAAAATTAAATTAAAATTTTGAATTATTAATATATCTAAAATTATACATAAAATTTATTAATGTATCATTATAAAAATATAAATTTATCTACGTATATTTTATTAAATAAAAAGACTATTAAAATATCAAATACTCTCAATTATATAAAGAAAAAAAAGGAAATATATAATAAAGAAATATTAAGAAAATATAAATTCACGTAACTGTATTTTATTAAATAAAAATACTATTAAAATATTAAATCTTTTGATTCGGTAAAAAAAAAGAAAAATATTGATAAAAAAATATTTTAAGATTTTCTTTGTAAAAAATTATAATAAAATAAATTGATTTTTTATATAAAATTAAAAATCAATAAATTAATTAATGATCATAAACCATTATAATTAGTGTAAAAGATGCAAATTAATTTATTTATTTATTTATTCTTTAAAAACTTATCTACAAATATGTGATATATATCTAAGGAAATGATCAGAAGCCAAAAATAATAATAATGTGAGAGTGTTTTAGATTGACGACATTTTTAGTTGATCATGCTTTTTATTTTATTAGTTTGGTGAAGATTGATTGTGTTTTTTAAAATTATATTTTGTTTATATTGATATATTATGATGTGTTTTTAATGTTTTTAGAAAATATTTTAATATATTTATTTTTGATATAGTAAAAGTTGGAAATTGAGGTCCTATAAATTAAATATATTATTGAATCATATTAAAATTATTATATTATTTATTTTATCATTTTGATTGCCATTTATTATATTAAATTAATTGTATAATTGTAATTATATAAGTAAAAAATATTTAATTTTTCGCTTTCATAAATACTTTTCCACTTTTTTTTTTTTTATAGTATGACAATAAGTTTTCGTTCTTTTCTTCATTTTATAAAGAAAATATCAGGATAGTTTGCAAGTTGCCTTCAAGAAAATATATCTGCAAGGTGCGATCTGCTTTACTTTATCTTTAGTTTTGGACCGTCCATCAAAATTCAAATTTTAATAAATTTTATTATAATATTATATTAAATTAATATAAAATATTATCTTTAATATTATTTTAAAATATAAATATGAATATCAACGAGATAAAACAGATGATTTATTCAAAATCGTAACGAAAATATTATTTTATATTTATAATTAAAACTAAAATTAAAACACATTAATATAAATTCAAAGAATTATCATCTTTTAAGAATTCCAAAAACTAAATTTTTACATCTTTTTAAAATGAGTGAAAAAATTAAGTTTAACAAAAAATAATCTTTACAAGTTAAAAATAATAATATATTATGTATAATTAATATATTTTATTTTATTTTTCTTCATAAATATTAAAATATAAGTATTTTATATCTATAAATATATAAAAATATAATATTTAGTAAAATATAATTTATAATGAAACATTAACCATTATGAAATTAAATTATTAATATATTTAAAATTATATATAAAAATTATTAATATATTATTACAAAAATATAAATTCACTTACGTATATTTTATTAAATAAAAAGATTATTAAAATATCAAAAACTTTCAATTTATAAACAAAAATAAGAAAAATATTCGTAATTAAAAAAATAATTTAAGATTTCCATTGTAAAAAATTATAATCAAACAAATTGATTTTTTATATAAGAATTAAAAATCAATAAATCAATTAACGATGAAAGAACATTATAATTATTGTAAAAGATGCAAATTAATTTATTTATTTTTTCTTTAAAACTTATCTATAAATATATGATATATATCTAAAGAAATGAAGAGGAGCAAAAGAAAAAAAGAAAAAAAAGATGGATTCAAATTTCATAATAAGCTCGGCTAATTACAAGCCTCATGCTGTATGTCTTCCATTTCCAGTTCAAAGCCACATAAAAGCAATGCTAAAATTGGCAAAGCTTCTCCACTACAAGGGTTTTCACATCACTTTCGTCAACACAGAGTTCAATCACAATCGCTTTCTTAAGTCTTTAGGCCCCAAATCTCTTGATGGCTTGTCTGATTTTCACTTCAAAACCATTAAAGATTGCCTCCCACCTTCAGATCCTAATGCAACTCAAGATATCCCTGCTCTTTGTCGTGAATCTTCTAGAAACTACCTTTTTGATTCATTTAATGAACTCCTTAATAAAATCAACACTACTAGTGATCAAAATTCATCAAAATCAAACAATATAATTATTAATCCTCCAGTGACTTGTATATTTATTGATGGGTTTATGACTTCCACTACCCCACTGGCCAGAGAGCTTAGAAATAGATATACTATTATAAAATCATTTTCTATAGCTGCTTGTAGTTTGATGGGCTTCATACAATATCCTACTCTTGTGGAAAAAGGATTTGCACCATTAAAAGGTGAGAATATTCAAATTGAATATTATTTAGTAGAGATGTTAAATAATTTGGTTATTTGTATAAATTATTTAAATTAGTTGAGTTGAAATGAATAAATCATTTAATTAATTAATTTTTTTGATATTGAAATCATTTAAATTTGTTAATAATTATTTAAATTTTAATTTTTAATTATTAAGTTTTAGAATTAAAAATTTTTAATTTTAAAATATTTTGATAAAAAAAGATATCTCATAATCAAATTCTAGTTTCAATTTTAAAATATAGAAATTGAAAGTTAGATTTTGTTTATTTGATAATTAATTTTAAATTTTAAATTTTTAATATTTTATAATTGTATATATAAAATTTGAAATCATAAATTATATTTTTTTACAAAGTAGACTTTTAGTAAAAATATATGAAATAATTTATAATATTTATAAGATAATATAATTTATATTTCAAAAATAAGTTAAAAATATTTTATCAAATCTGAATAATTATTAGTAAAATAAATATAATTTTCTATCAAAAACTCGAAATCATAAAAGTTAACATTTATTGAAAATTAAATGTTAGAAATTTTTAATAGTAAATGAAATAATTTATTAAAAAATTATAAATTAATATAATTTATATTTTAAAAATAAGTAAATAATATTATTTCGAATCTGAATAGTTATTAATAAAATATAAAATTTACATAAATTTTTATAAAAAACTCAAAATCATAAACTATAAAATTTATAAAAAAAATACACTTACATTTCTTATGATATATAAAATGATTCTTAAAATTTTATAAATTAATACAATTTAAATTTAAAAAATGATTTTTAAAATGTTAATATTTTTTTATGAATAACTCAAAATCACAAGTCATAGAATTAATTAGAAATTAGACTTATAGAGATTTCTAATGATATATAAAATAAATTATAGTATTTTATGAATTAATACAATTTATGTTTCAATTATATTCAATAGAATATGAATAATGTTCAATAAAATAAACATATCTTCTCTAAAATTCTCAAAATCTTAAAATGTAATATTTTATAACTATTTGATATTTTCAATTATAAGTAAATTTAATTATATATTATTATAAATTAATTCAATTTAATTTTTAAAATCGAATAAATAATAATCTCTTTAATCTAAATTATATTATATATATTTTTTAAGTTATTATTTTTCTTATAATTCTATATTTATTAGAATATTCTAACATAAATTTAATTTTTATTTTATTTTCAAAAAATTAGTTATAATTTTTCTATATATATTAATTTAAATAATATTAAAAAATTTATCAACTTTGTATTAATAGTTAAGAATTATATTTTAATAACTTCTTTATTTTCTCTTTTATTTCTAAACTTTTTAATTTAACACATTTTTGTCAAATAAGTTAATAAATTATTCATGAATTCAAGTAAGTTTTCATTTAATTTTGCTAAGTGAGCTATGTTTTTTGTCTCATAAATTCAATGAATTAATTTTAAATGAATTGAATTAGATTTAACAATTCATTTGATTTTTATGTTTTTTTTTTGAGAAAAATAGACAAACTTGTTTGATTCTGATTCTTCTTAGGTTTAAAATAAATGAAATATTTATTATTTTTGGAGTTGAGTCTAATTATCAACTATTAAATTTCTTTCTCTCACTATTTTTTATTAGGTATTTATTTTTTTAAAGAAAAAATTATAATAATTTTAAATTTTATTGACTTAGATTATCATTTCATCGCATAATAAAAAAACAATAAATAATTTGTCTTTTCATTTCTCTTTTCAAAGATGCAACAGATATAATTTTGTATGCTTGCACTCATTTTAAAATAATTATTAAATTTTTGTTACTCAAAATAAATCACTTTCGATAATTCTATGCCAATCACATAAATGTTTATTTTGAAACTACTTTTTAACGAATCATTTCGTTTAAGGTAATTTCATTGAAATAACTTCGATCCACACCGAAATGAGTACAAATATCCGCAAGAAGTGCTTTTAGATTCATAAAACATATATTGTATTTAACTTTTTCTTGAAAGTAGGCCTTACAAAAGCATTATATATATAAGGAAATAGAATCTAAATTTAGCTTTCTATCTGTTAAAGCTGAAATCTATTTTTATTGTTGTCATTGCTACAGATGAGAGCAGTTTAACAAATGGATTTTTAGAAAGAGTAGCAGATTGGATTCCAGGAATGAACGATATTTGTTTGAAAGATTTACCAACTTTTTGTTGGACTACAAACCCAGAAGACCCCTTGTTTAAAATTGGCTTTGAAGCAGGTGATAGCGCACATGAAGCTTCAGCAATAGTTATACACACATTTGATGCATTAGAGAAAGATGTCTTGGAAGGTCTATCATCTATGATCCCAAATGTATATGCAATTGGACCTCAACAACTTCTTCTCAAACAATTACCACAAGACTACCCTTTGAAGGATACTGGATATAGTTTATGGAAAGAAGACACAAAATGCCTCCAATGGCTCAATTCTAAAGCACCAAACTCAGTTGTTTATGTTAATTTTGGAAGCATAACAATGATTTCACAACAACATCTAACTGAGGTTAGTTGGGGGCTTGCAAATAGTAAAGTCCCATTTTTGTGGGTAATTAGGCCCGATATGGTTGTGGGTGAATCAATAATATTATCACCTGAATTTGAAGTTGAAACTAAAGAAAGAGGCCTAATTGCTGGTTGGTGCCCACAAGAAGATGTTTTGAATCATCCATCTATTTGTGGGTTCTTGACACATAGTGGTTGGAACTCAACTATTGAAAGTATATCTGCTGGAGTACCCATGTTGTGTTGGCCTTTCTTTGCAGAGCAATCAACAAATTGTTGGTACACTTGTAAGAAATGGGAAATAGGTATGGAGATAGACAATGATGTTAAGAGAGATGAAGTTGAGAAGCTTATTAGTGAGTTGATTGTGGGAGAGAAAGGCAAGAAATTGAAGAATAAGGCTTTGGAGTTAAAGAAATTGGCTGAAGAGGCTACTAGCGAGATGGGTTCTTCTTCCGTAAACTTGAACAATTTGATTGCTCAGGTGCTTTCAACAAGAAAAGGTTAAAAATTTGGTGGTTATATATATAATGAATATGATTTAAAACTAAAAATAATAAATATTATTACTAAATAAATTACTCGGTGATCCACTAAATTTGTGTTTGTTTTATTTAACAATGTCACACGTATAGCATGTGTTTGAATATGTGCTTAATATTTTTAATTTAATTTAATTTTGTAAAATTTAAATAAAAAATAAATATTTTTGATTTGGCCTTAGCCTTGATTGCCCAAAGTATGAATGAAGAGGTACACAAATTCTTTATTTTTGGCTGCCAATTTGTGTTTACTTTCATTGGCAGGCAAACAATTGTACTGTTTGAAAAAAAAAACGCAGGCAGACAATTTGTATTATAATTATTTTGATAAATATTAATAAGATATAAAGTTCTACAATTTGTTGCACCTAACCTGCAATGTGCTAAAATTATCTAAAAAATAAATAAATTCTTTATGTTTTAAAATTATGTTATATGTCATAATATAAATGATTTAATTATAAATGTATTAAATTTAAATATTCTTACCATATCTTAATTATTTTTTAGTAATTACAAAAACAACTTATTTAAAATTTATAATAATAAGAATAGCATCGCAATAACAAAATGTTTAACATTAATCAAACTAAGTGATTAGAACTCAATTTGAAGTATCAAATTAAATTGTGTTAAATATAAAATAATGTGTTATATTTTTTTAATAATGATAATATATAAATTGAACATTATAATGTTATTTTTATAATTATAAATTTTAAGTATGCTATTTTTATTATTTTTAAGATTTTTTTAAATTATTATTTTAGATCTAAAATATCCAATATCTTTGATAAGAAATATAATTTTTTAAAACACATTAATCTTTAATAACTCAAAATTAAAATTATTGAATAAGATAAACATAATTTAAAATTAAACCAGTAAATAAAATTATATGAATTAATTCACTTTATTTTAATTTTTATGGTATTATTTTATATTAACGATAGAATTTTTTTTTCATAAGAAAATAATACTTTATAAAGAAAAATTTATATTAATTTATCAAAATTAAAATATATCAAATAATTTAATATATATATATATATATATTTATAAATTGAAAAATATATTAAAGATAAACATGATTCTCTTTATGGTTTTGATGATAATATTTTTTATATGATTTTGTTTGTTTGTTTAGGTTGTTTTTAACATAACTATCTATTAATCTATTTAAATCTATATATTCGATCTTTAAGATAGTAACAATTTAAAAAAAAAATCATTAGATATAGATATAAAATGACAAACATGCAAAAAAAATTAATTAAAAAATATTAAAATTTACACAATAACAAGTCTATTTAATAAATAAATTATTAATTCATCTGGGTTAACTCATCTCTTGAAAACGTGCTTTTAATTATGAGAACTACTCAGGTTTATAATTAGTTTTTCTGTTGGTTTCTTGGTCGATGTGAGACTTATTTCTTCAACAATTCTCCTCACATCGACGGTAAATTAACATGGTATCAGAGTAGGATCCTTTGACGGTGGAGGAGCTATCCGGTACTACCACCTGTGGCAACAATAAGATCACTATCGTCCGTCGACATCGTCGATGTGAGAGGGAATGTTGAGAAAATAAGTCCCACATCGACCAGAAAATCAACAGAAAAACTAGTTATAAACCTGAATAATCCTCACCCTTAAAAAACACGCTTTCAAGAGTTGAGTTAGATTCGGGTGAATTAACATAAATTTACATATATTAAAATTTAAATAAAATACACCGTAAATTATAATGATTTTATTAAACTTAATAAAAAATAAATAAAATAATTTTATGCCTGTGGGAGAACGAAAACAAGAACTCTATCGAAAAATTAAAAGAAAAATAATTTCTTATTCTTCTTATTTTATTTTATTTTTATCATAATTTTAATATACAGATTGAGTAGTGTTACATTTTAAAGGGAAAATGGCCGAATAATTATATACTTTAATTTTATAATTATTATATCAAATTAATTAGTTTAAATAATTAATAAAAATAATAAAATAAGAAGAATAAGAAATATTAACTGAAGAGGCACTAAATTTTAATGGAAAAACAAAATAATTATATACTTTAATTTTATAATTATTATATCAAATTAATTAGTTTAAATAATTAATAAAAATAATAAAATAAGAAATAATAACCGAAGAGACACTAAATTTTAATAGAAAAACAAAATTTAACTTCTCTAATTTTTTTAATTATACGAATAATTTAAACCATCTAATAATAACAAGATTACAATACTTATTATTATTTTTTAAATAATGAGACAATTTTGACCTCCCCATAAACCCTTTCATTTCTCAAGAGACTTCAGATGTCTTTTCCCGCCTCTCTCCCTGAAACCCTCCATTTCTTCTAAAACCCTAAACCCCCCAAAATTTTGGTTTAGTCCCTCTCTGCGTCTCCCGTTAACCCTAATCTTAATATTTGATTAATATGACGAGCATCATTCTTCGTTGGCTCAGAGGCGGACACTTTCGGCCTTTGAGACTATCTTACTCAACCAGCGTCAATCAACCACAGGACTTGGCCTAGCTCACGGAAATGGTGATCTTGGAAGTAAGGTTAGGTCCTTCTCTACCTTCAGAGCACTACAACCTGAGGGAACGTACGGTATTCAAACGAGGAGGTTGCACATGAAATCTGGGCCTTTGGATTATCGCTCATCGTCTGCTTTGCAAGCTGCGTTAGCCGGAAATTACTCGTACGAAGAATCGTCTAAGAAGGCTGCTGATGACGAGGGCCTTGAGATTTCGCCGGAGATTGTCTCTGCTTTGGCTAAGAAGGGCATTACCAAGCTCTTTCCCATTCAGGTAAGTCTATTATATGATAAACTGTTCCTGGAAATGGATTATATGAGCTGTGAATTATAAAGTATTTTATATTTTGTTTTTTCGGCTTTCATTTTGGATAGAAAGCAGTGCTGGAGCCGGCAATGCAAGGGCATGATATGATTGGTCGTGCTAGAACAGGGACCGGAAAGACTCTTGCTTTTGGAATTCCAATCATGGATAAAATCATTCGCTACAATGCTAAGAATGGATCTGTTTAAAACTCTGTTTGTTTTCTTAGCTTGTTTAGCACTATAAAAAATTCTTTAAGCTTCCGAGAGTACTTGAGGATTTCAAGGATAATTGATTTTCATCTTTTTCTTACAGTGGAATGTTTAATTGTGAAGGCGTGGGAGAAATCCTTTGGCTTTGGTTTTGGCTCCAACTAGAGAACTTGCTAAGCAGGTTGCTAAGGAATTCTACGAGTCCGCTCCCAACTTGGGTACAATTTGTGTTTACGGTGGTACACCTATCTCAGATCAGATGAGGCAGCTTGATCATGGTGTAGATGTAGCTGTTGGCATGCCAGGTCGTGTTATTGATCTTATCAAGAGGGGAGCCCTTATTCTTTCAGAAGTTCAGTTTATTGTCCTTGATGAAGCAGATCAAATGCTTCAAGTGGGATTCCAGGAGGCTGTTGAAATAATCTTAAAGAGCTTACCAATGAAACGGCAGACCTTGATGTTTTCTGCTACCATGCCTTCTTGGATTAGAAATCTAACTCAAAGTTACTTAAAGGATCCATTGACAATTGATCTTGTGAGTATCTTAAATCTTCTGGGTCATTTATTCTCTATTTATACTCTTTTCATTTTGATTTCTTGCTCTAGATGATGGTACTGGTATTTTTTACATTTGATCCGTGCTTAGTTTGTAGTTCCTACGTCCTACTATTGATTTATTGTTTTTACAAATTTTCCAATGATAACATGGGAGTACAATTTTTTTAATTTTTATAATAGATCAGCTAGAGGGTTTTCATTATGAAAAAATGTTTTCATTTTCTGGATTTCCACCCTAGAACTGGAAAATTGTATGGATTTTGCTCCTTTTTTGTTGGTTTTTTGGGGTACATAGGAAAGAACTAGACAAAGGTAGTATACTGGTATTTCTGGAAGCAACAAATGGTGGACTTTTTGGCGTTTAACTTGTGGTGCATATGGATAATACTGCACCAGGGAGAAAAGTGGGTTTATGCAATATAAACTGTAACGAGGGAGTAAAATTTAAATTTCTGGGTCCCATGTTTGCAAGCTTATTGGTGGCTTTTTTATACAGGTAGGTGAGTCTGATCAGAAGCTGGCCGATGGTATTACATTGTACTCAATTGCATCAGATATGTATGGAAAAGCTTCAACTCTTGGACCACTTATAATGGTTAAATTCTTGGAACTTTCAACACATTCTGTTTCATGTTGAAATAGTTATATATTTGTTGCTTTCCATATTTTGTTATTTTTGCCAATGTTGTCCATCTCCATGCATAGATCATTTTCACTATGAAATTTCTGTTTGCAGGAGCATGCAAAAGGAGGAAAGTGTATTGTTTTCACTAAAACAAAACGTGATGCTGATAGACTGGCATATGCAATGGGAAGAAATAATAAATGTGAGGCTTTACATGGTGATATCTGACAGAACCAAAGGGAAAGAACTCTTTCAGGCTTCAGAGATGGACACTTCAATGTTTTAGTTGCCACAGATGTTGCTTCCCGTGGGCTCGATGTACCCAATGTTGATCTGGTTTGATTTGATCAAACTCTTTTTGTACTGGTTGCTTGAGAATCATTTTTATATGATTCATTTGTTACATACTTTTTGCTCAGCATGATTCATTCATAATATGATGATTTATTGATGTCTTAAATAATGATCATTGGAGTTTTAGTACACTCAACTTTATGGATAATATGTCATCATAAGAGGAAATGAAGGTGGTATTTCTTGTATTTGGTCTAATTATCTATCCTCCAATTTTTCTCAGGTAATACATTATGAGCTACCAAATTCTTCAGAAACGTTTGTACATCGATCAGGACGAACAGGCCGTGCCGGGAAAAAAGGAACTGCTATTCTTATTCACACACCTGATCAGACCATGAGTGTCAAGACTATTGAGAGGGATGTGGGGTGCAAGTTTACAGAGGTAAATATGTGCATCTCTATACTGTTTTGAATTTTATGTGGTTGTTTCTGAAATCTTTATTTATTAGTTTATGGTCATTAGAAACTGCAGATTTACATATGCGTTATTTAAAGATGTCCTCACTTGCATACATACGAAAAGTTTTTTTTTGCATAAAGTCTCCTTATTGAGGGTTACATATGCACACATGTGCATGCATACACACAAATACCTTTACTTAAAAATCAGACAATCTTTACGTTGTAAAATGATTCACCTGTGTAATTGACACTGGAATGCAGTAGATGCAAACAGGCATTAGGGTTCTTGAGAATAAATTTCTTATATTGTATCTTAACACATGCTTGTGAAAGAACATGTAACTAAATACACACGCACTCGAGAATAATTGTTGAATAATATGCTTATATCTTTCAGTTATTGATTGCAGTTAGAGATGTAAAGAGAGTTGTCTCATCTCATCTCATATCTCATATAGTGTCTCTAATGGGCTCATGATGCAATATTATCTTATTTTATTTAAATACCATTTCATCTCATATAGATTGTTATCTTAATGGGTCTAACTTTAAACATATGTTGTATAATTTTTTTCTTATTAAACATACATTATAAATTATTATTTATCATATTTTATATAATTTTTGTATTTTTACTCGATTCATTTAGACCCATTGAGAATAAATGAGATAACTTAATTAGTAATGTTTCATTACTATTTTATCTTATTAAAAATTAAGTTAGATAAGATGAGATGAGTTTTGAAAATTAATAAATTTTTTCATGAATCTCATTAATGTCTTTTCTTATTTTACACATCTAATTGCATCATTTGTATTTTATTATTTAAAAAGCTACATTGTGTATGTCAAAATGGTATGGTTTATTCATGATTTTTTTTAACTTTGTACTATGCAATGCAAGTTAGTGGCCTAAGATAATTAAGCTAACATACCTTTGTGCTCATAAATTTATTTTATAGCCTTGGATCTATTTGTACTTTTCTCTTTTTCTTAAATCATGCCATTGATGCCTGATCACTTGCTAGTTGCAGTTGCCAAGGATTAAAGTTGAGGGTGGAGCTATAGACATGTTTGGTGGCATTGGTGGTGGTGGTGGTCATTTTGGCCAATATGGTGACATGAGCGATCTCCATGTCAATATGGTATGGTTGATTCATGATTTTTTTTAGCTTTGTACTATGCAATGCAAGTTAGTGGCCTAAGATAATTAAGCTAACATACCTTTGTGCTCATAAATTTATTTTATAGCCTTTCATCTATTTGTATTTTTCTCTTTTCCTTAAATCATGTCATTGATGCCTGATCACTTGTTGGTTGCAGCTGCCAAGGATTGAAGTTGAGGGTGGAGATGTAGACATGTTTGGTGGCATTGGTGGTGGTAGTGGTCATTTTGGCCAATATGGTGACATGAGCGATCTCTGTGCTAGTTTTGAAGGCTCTGGAGGTTTAGGATTTGCCCGTTCTAGTGATTATGGTGGATTTAGTTCTAGTTGATCTGATTCTTCTGGTGGCTCTAGACAATTTGGAAGTGGATTTGGTGGTCCTAACATAAACCGTGTTGGGAACTATGGTGGTTATGGCTTTGGTCGTTCAGATGGTTTTGGGGGTTCAACTCGATCTAGTGGTTTTGGGGGGTATGGGGATTCAACTCAATCTAGTGGTGTTGGGGAGTTTGGTAGCTCAAGTCAGTCGGATGGATTTGGGAACTTTGGCTCTGATGGTTTTGGACAATCCGAAAGTGGATTTGGTGGTCCTAGCACAAACCATGTTGGGAACTATGGTGGTCATAGATATGGTCGTTCAGATGGTTTTGGGGGTTCAACTCAATCTAGTGGTGTTAGGGAGTTTGGTAGCTCAGGTTCGTCAGGAGGATTTGGGAATTTTGGTTCTGGTGGCTATGGACAATTCAAAAATGGATTTAGTGGTCCTAGTAGAAGTTATGCTGGGAACTATGGTGGTCATGACTTTGATTGTTTAGATGGTTTTGGGGGTTCAACTCAATCGAGTGGTGGGGAATTTGGCAACTTAGGTCAATTGAGTGGATTTGGGAACTTTGGCTATGGTGGCTCTGGGCAATTCAGAAGTGGATTCGGTGGTCCTAGCATAAACCAGGCTAGGAACTATGATGGTCATAGATCTGGTTGTTCAAATGGTTTTGGGCATTCAACTCAATCTAGTGGTGTTGGAGAGTTTGATAGCTCAGATCTGTCAGAAGGATTTGGGAATTTTGGCTTTGGTGGCTCTGGACAATTCGAAAATGGATTTGGTGATCCTTGTAGAAGTCATGTTGGGAACTATGGTGGTCATGGCTCTAGTTGTTTAGATGGTTTTGGGGGTTCAACTCATACAAGTGGTGGTGGAGAGTTTGGCGACTTAGGTCAATCGGGTGGATTTGGGAATTTGGCCTCTAGTGGCTCTAGACAATCCGAAAGTGGATATGGTGGTCCTAGCACAAATCAGGTTGGAAACTATGGTGGTCATGGCTCTGGTCGTTCAGATGATTTTGGGGGGTTTAACTCAGTTTAGTGGTGTTGGAAAATTTGACAACTAAGGTCAATCGGGTGGATTTGGGAACTTTGCCTCTGGTGGTTCTAGACAATCCGAAAAGTGGATTTGGTGGTCCTAGCACAAACTCTTGTCATTCAGATAATTTTGGGGGTTTAACTTAGTCTAGTGGTGTTGGGGAATTTGACAGTTAAGGTTAATCGGGTGGATTTGGGAATTTTGGTTCCTAGTTATGACTCGTATCATATTAATTATAATCCAATTGGGAGCTTTTTTGACAACTAGGTCAATGATTAGTACGTCTTCATCAAAGAAGAAATCCTGGAGTTTCATTCTTATATTTAGTTATTCCCTTCACTAGTTTCTGGTGAATGTGTGGTTTAACTACTAATTTTAATAACTCCACTTCCTGATATCACTGTGCTTGTAATTAAGCCTCTTTCTTCCCAACACATGCAGCTATGTTACAATGGCAGTTGAAGTCTTGGAGAAAATTTTCAAGAGGAAATGCAGGCTTGCCCGAAGACAAATGGTCTGATTACATCAATAGTGTTAAATCTCGACCATATTAAATTCATAGTTGATAACCTGAATGATAATTTATCTACAGCAAACTCAGTTCATGAGTGGAGGGTTGTCGCATGTTTTTTTTTGTCAGAAAAAGATTTTATATTGAAATTGAAAAAGAGAGTTTTCATACCAGCAGCATTGAAGACTCCAAACACAACTCCAATATATAAGAGAGAGCTTATACAGCCAAAGCTTTTACGGATTATGGTCACCAGTAAAGGCTCCAAACACAACCCCAATCTTTAAGGGGGAAGCATGTAAAATCAAAGCTCCACAAATTTAAACAACAAACACATGATTCACCTCAGCAAACCAGCAAAAATTAAGTTGAAAACTATTTAAACAGATTACCAAGAACTTGTGCACGAAATCTTGGTGCAAACCTAGTATACGGCACTAGCTATCAAGTATCTATTCATTATTTGGAGTAATGAGTTGGTGCTCTCTAGTAATTAAATTGCTTGATTTTTTAAAGTATAGAAATACAAAAACGGCTCTTTTTCAAAACTGAACTAAAAACATTAAGTAAAAGCATTTTAACCTTCTAATTTTTATAATATCTAGTTACCAATTCATTTTACTTTTAACTCTTAAAAATATATTTTTTATGTTAAAAAAAACATATTCACTATATTTTTGAATATACATTATATGTTAAAATCATCCGCTGAGAAGATAATGCTACACTTAAATTTCATTTTAGTCCACTGGGCTGCTCCTGAAGAGTTGTTTTTTTTAAACAACCCAAGAACTGTGTCTCAGTAGAAGTATTTTTGAACACAATGTTGAATAAAATCTTGAAAACTCCGTCCTTACAAATAACGTAAGGTACATTCAACCTATTTAAACTTTTAAATTTTATCCATTAAAATAAGAAAAATTATTAGAAAACTTATTTACGCTTTCAAAATTACATAAAATATCCCTTAATTTTAAAAATAGGTAATTATATATCCTCAATTATTATTTTATTACAAAATCCTACCTCAAATTTCTTATTTTTTTTACAAATATCTCACTTGAAAAAATTTAAAATAGTGATAAGAAAGAATGTAATTGTTATTTTTCAAACATGCAAGATTTTTATGTTGTTTCATGAAACCTTGAAGGGTGTATTTGTAATTGAACCTAAAAATTATTTTAAGAAAATAAGATATGTATTTGGTAACCACCCAACAATAAAAGGTGGACTAACTTGGGAAAGATATCAGTTAAAATTTTCTTGAAAACCCTTGTGATATTAGGAAATAACTGAAAAACTAATATTCATATTAATTTTTTTTTTACTACATCCAACTCCTAAATCATCCTTAGAAATCAATCTTTGATATTTCTCAACCAACTAGTAAACACTTTTAACAGAAAAAATATCATTCACAATGCTATCACATATAAGCCTATCCTCACAATCATTAGTAGCCAAAAAAAATTCTCAAAATGTCTTTCACATCTTGAATTCTCGATCCCTACTTAATTCAAAAAAATTAAATTATTTTTGTTATTATGAATTTTGTATATGTTATATTTGAAGTGATTTCTTAGAATAAAAAATTTTATGACTAAAGAGTGGATTGAAAATATCTTATACGCACAAATGTACAGTTCGTAAAGTTGTTATTCCATTCTCACTATTTCTACTCTTTTTGTTTTCTGTGGCCTAGATAGATGGAGGAGGTTTGGTACTTTTTAGAGTATCCAGTTTTTACTTCGTATTCTAAGTTACTTCATTTTTCAACTGTGATCTTTTATATGTTTAAATTTTAGTCATTGTTACATCTTAAGCTAAATTCAACAATATTTTTTAATTAATTAATTATTTTTAAAATTAATATGGAATCATCATGTTAAAAAGGCATTTTTTTTATCTACTCATATTTATAACATTTTTTATTAATTTTTTTACAAATATTATTCTTCTTTTCATTATTTTTAAGAGATGTCATTAAGCTATCTAGATTATGGTTCTTATGACCAAGAAAAAAAAGGTTACGGCTTTTATTTTTATTTCTTTATCAATTTTTTTCATCATTTTAAGAGATATCATTAAGCTAGGAGTTTTTGTTTTTGTTTTTTATCAGATCACAACATCATCATATACCCATTAATTTCAACTTCTTTATGCATATCAACTTCAACTTCATTATTATCAACCGGAAAAGAAAAAATAAATTCCTTACCTATAACTTAACAGGATCTCTTAAAATAATTATAAAAAATATTATTTGTAAAAAGGTTAATAAAAATGTTTTAAATATGAGTAGATAAAAAAAATCCTTTTAAATTAATGAATTCATATTAGTTTCACAAACATTATCAATTAATTAAAGAATATTATTTAATTTAGCTCAAATAACTGATGACTAAAATTTAGGTATTTGAAAGATCCCATTTAAAAAATTGGGATGATTAAGGTTACAAAGTAAAAAACAGGAACACTAAAGTATCAAACGTAGAAGGGTGTACAAAATATTCGTTTATTCGAACAATCTATAAAATTTATCTACCTTTAAAGAATTATAAATGGTTTATTAGGTTAATTTGATGAAAAATTAGAATTTTATTTTAAACTTAATAGAAGTGAGATTTTTTTTAAGAAACATTGAAATAAAATAAAATAATTGAAGTTTTTTTAAATTAGGGGTGTTCAAAAATCAGACCAAATCAAATTAAATTGAAAAACTGATTAATTTGAATAATTTTATAAATCAAATCATTCATTTCAATTTATATAATTAAAACCATTTTTAAACTATCCAGTCTGATTGTATTAATTTATAAATCGATCGAATCGAACTGAACCGATTTTAATAATATATTAAATTTTTCATATCATTTTTTACAAATCGTTGATTAAATTTCTCATATTTTAATCAAAAATATATCATTAGATGTATTATATTTCAACTTCTTCATGCATATCAACTTCAACTTCATTATTATCAACCGGAAAAGAAAAAATAAAATCCTTACGTATAACTTAACAGGATCTCTTAAAATAATTATAAAAAATATTATTTGTAAAAAGGTTAATAAAAATGTTTTAAATATGAGTAGATAAAAAAAATCCTTTTAAATTAATGAATTGATATTAGTTTCACAAACATTATTAATTAATTAAATAATATTATTTAATTTAGCTCAAAAAACAATGACTAAAATTTAGGTATTTGAAAGATCCCATTTAAAAAATTGGGGTGGTTGAGGTTACAAAGTAAAAAACAGGAGCACTAAGGCATCAAACATAGAAGGGTGTACAAAATATTTGTTTATTCGAATAATCTATAAAATTTATGGTATTTAAAAAATTATGAATGATTTATATTGAATGATCGAATTAGATTAGATGAGATTTTTTAAAATTTATAAGATGTAAATCATAAAACGGATGAACTTTTTTAAATCCAAATGAATCCAATATAATCCACGAATATTAAAATATAACAAAAATATATTTTATGAATTTTTATGTAAATCATAAAACGGATGAACTTTTTTAAATCCAAATGAATCCAATATAATCCACGAATATTAAAATATAACAAAAATATATTTTATGAATTTTTAATAATTTTATCACATTAAATTAAAATTTACACTACAACACACAATAATTAAAGGAGTATAGCTTTTAATTGTTTTTTATTTTAATCATTAATGGGATTGTTTAATTGATCATTTTTTTTTTTACATTGCCATTTATGTTTTGTCAAAGTTGTTTCTAAGGTCAATTTTACCTGTCTTAACAAATACATATGAGAATTATCTAGTTAAAAGTAAGGATAAAAACAATAAAATGAAAATGAGAAACAAAGAATAAGAATTTATATTTTATAATATGAGATAAATTAATAATCCATTTCTCAAAACTATATACTATATTTCTGAAAACTATATACCACATTATATATTTTAAAATATGTTTTTATTCTTTTAAAAAGTCAATACTTTTTCTTTTTATAAAATTTATTTACTTCAACTCTAAAAATATAAAATATTATAAATATTTTATAATTTAGTCTTATTATTTGTAACACATTCTATTAAAAATGTTTAGTATAAAAAATTTATGTATTTATTATTATATATATTTTATTTTTCTCATTATCATATAAATATTATTATTAGCTCGAAATTTTGTTTTACTTCTCATCATAAAACATTTATTATTGATTTATTTTTTATAAATTTTTCTTTATAATTTTTTTAAAAAATTAATTTTTAAAATATTATCTAGATTCAGGGTTCCCATTTTTCAATAGTGATTTTTAATATTCCCTTTAAAGATTTTAAGTAAGAATAGAGGGACATTTTAAATTGAAAATGGGGGTACAGAAAGAGGTCCTCATCCTTACCCGCCCTATTACAACTCTAGTTATTTGTTCTCTTCCAAAATTAATTGACAATTTTATTAGGTAAGTGTAATTTATCATCGTTTTAAATTTTAAATTGTATAAAGTTTGTTTAATTATATATAAAAAAAATTATACAATTATCAAAAATATTATTTAATAAATGGTGTAAATTGATCCAAATTAATCTAATTGAATGAATTCAAATGACTACTATAGGTAGTTAATTATAATAATCCATACCAATTAAATTTACTAAAAATATGCAATTTCCATCCCTCGTAACCCTACCTAGATGGACTATACATGGTAATAATACCCCTATTAGATGCAAGAATTCCTCGGGCGTATTACAGCTTCAATCCAAATTACACGGATAGGGGACAATTGAAATTAGTTGTCTCCTAAGTTTCGAATGTCATCACTCCTTTTTTTCACGATTAAAATATAAGAAAATATATAATTATTTTTACTCAATTATTTTAGATACGATTCAATTTTATTTTATTTATTTTTTTGTTGCTTTTTTGCTTTCATTGGATAGTCTAGGAAGAAACTTGTTCTTAAGGGTAGGCGTGAATCGATTTTTGGTCAGCTTTGAGTTAAAAGGCAAATAAAATTGATATACATCCATTTATTAAATTAAAAACTAAAACCAACTTATAAAATATCAGTTAAAAGATATTTAACTAACCTATTTACGTAGATGTAATAAGTTCAATCTAGATTTAAACTTATATATTTTTAAAGTGAAATTTAAATAATTTTAATTTATATTAATATTAAATTAATAAATAAGATTTATTATTTAATTAATAATTTAATTTATAAATTGTGTATTAATAATTAAACTATAATTGTACATTAATTTTAGGGTAAAGAACTTTTAAAAATGAGTAAATTGTGAAAAAAAAATAATTTTTTTATTAATTATAATAATTTTTTAAAATGAACATTAAAAAATAATAATATAAATTATTTCACGTTTTTAAATATTAAAGTTCAAATAAAATTAAATGATTATAAATATACGTCATATTATATTATAAATATATAAAAATAAAAAATAAATATATATTAATAATATGTAGGTTAATTAAGTGTTAATTTATAAATTTCATAACCTTAACCTACCCAACAAACGTCGATCTTTTGCATTTTTAAAATCAAAACGAACCTATGTAGACCTATAAAATATATAACACGGTTCGGCTCGGGTAAGTTTTAATTAAATAGGTTGATTTATTGGTTATTATATCCATCCGTCAAAAGAATCCATAACTACCTAATATGAGGTCAAAGTTCGAAGGCTTTCATAAGATAAATTGGAAAGGATAAAACTAGAGTCAGATTAAAACATGAATGAAGAGGCAAAAGAGAGCAGGACATTATAGGAATTCGTTATTGAGCTAACGGCAGAATGTACAATGTTTCTCCTACATGCCAAACCATCCGAAGACCCAAAAAGGAAACTAGATGAAAATGCTTACACTTTTGAGTGCTTGTGATCATGCATTGAAGAGCTTCCTGAAAGGTCCATCCGTACGGTCTTTTGCAGCTTCCGTGAGAGCAAGAAATCTCTTGAACCCTGTTGTGGCAGCACCTCGTCCAAGTGCAGCTGCTCTTGTCAA
Organism: Hippophae gyantsensis; assembly: GCA_030763125.1. Classification (NCBI taxonomy): domain Eukaryota; kingdom Viridiplantae; phylum Streptophyta; class Magnoliopsida; order Rosales; family Elaeagnaceae; genus Hippophae; species Hippophae gyantsensis. Next base: position 9,887,034 of record CM061031.1, read on the forward strand.
GACATCCTCTCGAGAACCGATAAGTCCAACAGAAGCTGGATTGGGCATTGAAGAAGCTACTGGGGCAGTTGGAGCTGCAGGTACCGGTGGGACTACCAATGGTGCATTAGAAGGTTGCGAGATCCCAGGTCCATGTTTGTTGAAGTCATCCAAGATACTCTGTTGTTCAGATTTCTTTAGGCCCTGCAATAAACCATCAAGAATTATAAAATATTTGAACAGCAACATCAAGCTTAGTACTAATGAGTGGCCACAAGGACCAGTAATGGTTGGAATTACCAAAAACAAAATATTGCTACAAACGACAAAAATCAATGAATGCTTTGAAAAATGTACTTGAAGGTGATGTGTAAACTTAGGTATCTGGTACAGTATCAAATCTTTATGGTTGCATGAAATGACCAAGCTTAGATCACATTATGTATGGTCAAGGCTTTTAGTAAAAAGATTTTTATCTCATGGCATATCTTAATCCCCTTTGCACAATTTTATTGTCCCTGGTAATAAGAGATCACATCATCATTTCATGGGTCACAACCTACAACTAATACAACACTAACATCTCATTTGAGATACATCTCAAGCTGAGATGCATTATGGACTTGAGACATGAAACTTCAGACAACAATCAAATTATAGTACATAGTAGCGCCTATCAAGACTCAAAACCTTGACCTTTCTCAAAGCAAGTTGCAAGATTTTGTTCTGAGATCAAAATCACGAACTAATAAATTGTAATATTCAAAATTATGATAAAAGAATGTATGATAAACAGAGTTTGACTAACCTTGAGCTCTAGAATTCGCTGAAACTCCATTGGTGTTCCCTCAGGTAGCAATGCACGGTATGTATCCGCAACAGAGTCAACTGGAGACAGTATGACCTTCAATAGAATAAAAACAAATAAATTAATATTGTGGTAAATAAGGAAATATATAGTTGTAAGCGTTCCATAAACTATATCAAGTATAATTCACTGACCTTTAAAAGTGCTTCAGCTTTGCCCATCTCACGGCTTACAAATTTTGAATAGCTGGCAGCACCTGACGTCTGTTACAGGGGAAAAAAAGGAACCGGATGAAGGGTCAGTTTGTGTAGGCAACATATGATAAAATTGCTGCTCATACAACTCATACAAAATACAAAAGAACTAGATATTCTGGAACAATTCATGTAGAGCATAATGCACCCTTTTTCAACTAACAGTGTTGATAAAAGGATGCATTGTGCTTTAAGTTATTAGTTTATTATTATAATTTCAACGAAAACATATATTACTCACCAGTCGGCCAAGGGAAGGTATATCCAAAAGAATCGTCTTTACAGCTTGAGTATCCAATAACATCTGAAATAGAAAACACAATTTACTTATTATTAAATGTCTCCAACAAAACTTTATTTCTAAGATCAAATAAACCTATTAAAGGATGATTACAATCAGTGTGTCTTAAGCAACCCTAAACCATGTGGTTTGACCCTTCTGTGGCAGCATGACAATTAATATATGATGCTAATTGCTATAATACTGAATATTCTAGGGGGAGGGGCAGACAAAAAGAGATTCTCTTGCAAACGGTATGCCCTTCACTTGAACTGCAAGGGGCAAGGTATCATGCTGAATTCACTTGCTCAACAAGTAGAATAAAAAATGAAAGAAAAATAAAATGCCTAATATTTTGATCTTCAAAGAAATATAAAGATGTAACATCTTATTTTAAATTTCGAAAGGATTGGTACAAATATCCAACGAACAAATATCTCTAATATGTTTACAGTATAAAATATAATGACAGTGAAATTGACAAAGGTACGATAGCTAAATTTTAGGTAGCCGATTAAAACTTCAAATTGTGATTACATCCAGAATTTCTTCTGTTCACTTAATTTCACTGATTTTTAAAGTATTTAAGAAAAACACTTTAATGGGAAAGTAAAATTATTCTTGATTAGGACATAGGGAAAGGATAACACCAAAGCCTCAAGGCAAACATTCATAAATGTGTGTTTTGAACAGGGAATGGCTACAACTCATTAAAATTTTAGGGCTATTCCTGATCATATCAGTTGCCTTATTTTATGTGCATACCTTTAAAATGTCTTATATTGTGTCAAAAGACTTTGTATGCATAATCAGTAGCAAGAGATGAATAATGAATACAGCACATACTTGCTGGGCTCCAGTTTCCGATATGTGCTTGCATTTGAAAATGTTGGCATAGAAACGTGGACCAAGTGATGATGCAAGCTGAAAAATACAAGATAAATGACTAGCATAGTGAGCCAATATGAAGCTTCAAAGGGAGGTTCTTAATCAGATTATGTCAATCAGCTAATCTAGCATAATTTTCAAATTTCATTTTGGTTTCCACATTCTAAAAAGACAGAATTTTGCAGGGTGCAGAACAATTGATTATTCGACTCTATCTCTCATGCCAATGCTGACACAATAATACACAAACATAATTATGTGCATGTATTGAGTATGATGGCCTCTTTCTCCTACTTGTAGTCCTGTGGGTATTCATCAATGAGAAATATTCATTTTAGAATTTATAACCAAATAGAATACAGCCTTATAGTTCTCTTAAAATCTTATATTATGAGCCCAGCATGAGTTTGAGCCTCATATGACCATATCCCACTTAACCTATTACATTTTCCACTCCCCGTTTTATCCTTTATATATGGTTTATGGTTATATATCGATTTTCATTACAACTATCACACATTTCATACTTATCATTAAAAAAAATTTGGAGTCAATAAGCAGATCAATTCTAAATTTGCCTCAGGTAAAAGCTTAACAGTTAATCTTGATAGGGGTGGTTTATTCCTTTTTTGCCCCTTTATATAACACTATTTAAGATTCGTGTTTTATTGGTGTCAACTTGTCAAGTGCAACTTTAATTCAAGCACAAGGTGCTGGATATGGTCTTGTACTTCATAAATTTACCCCAACAAATTGCATTAATATTGCTAAATGACAGTATAATATTTTCTAGTAAATTATCATTGCATGGATTTGGTCTTTAATTCGTACTATAAACTATATAATGGAAAAGGGAAGTGGAAAATAAATCATGAAAAATGCATAATTCAACTCTGTGCAAGAGAAAAAATTTAAGGGACAGATAAAGTTAGTACAACAAAACCCTAAACAAGTCTATCCAATTCTAAGAGTCTGAGAAAAATATAAGAAAAATATAATGATGTATGAGACATCTAAGTTGCCTGTGGTGTAGCATGCCATGCCAATAATGAATGAAAGGACACCCCCCCCCAAAAAAAAATTAATAATAAAATAAAATAAATCAACTGAGTATATGCAAGATTTTAAGAAAACAAATCAACGAACACCTTGTCAAGGAAGAACTGGAAGTAAACTTGTGAAAGAAGGCTCCCAAGTACAGGAATACTACTAGTAAGAATCATATTTATACCATTAACATACCTGCAAAAGTTGGAAAGATTATCTGCAAAAAGCTTATGAAGCGTTGTAACTCCAGATTCAATATTTGAAATGAAAGCAACTTACTCAGATTGGTCTCCAACACTCTCAAGCGTACCCCATGGAACACGTGTCATTGTAGCCATTTCAGCATCAAATTTGGTCTCCAGGCCATGCACAAGGGTTACCAATGCTTTTGTTATGACAACTGAAAATTCATCCTGCACAAATGTTTAACCATTTTATCAATTGATATGAAAGATGCCACAACATGATTTATTTGCGGAATAGCAGATACCTGCACTTCTGACATATCCACCCCATCTACTAGATGAGAATCAATTATTTTTGATACGCTTTCAGCCAGTTCGCCAGACTGTCAAATGTAAACACATGTTAGTAAAAATCAGATATTTGTAGTTCATAGTAAGAATGATCATGCTTAAGAGCTAATTTTCAAGTCAACATGTCCCCTTCCTGAGGTACTATCAGGTCAGCCCACAACTCAAAGACATGGAGTCTATGACTCTAGCACCTAGGAGTTCAGGAGGCTTAAAAAATTAATCAAATGAACTCCAAAACTTCAAACCACAGAAAAGAAGTACTTCGAAAGTAGACAACCAGATGTTTGTAGATTTGGCTTACGAAAATATAAATAGACCATGAATTATGCTTTGCAAACTTAGCTCTGCTGGATTTTATGTTTTCAAAATTAGCTGAAGTACTTAGAACGTTTCCAAGTAAGAACAAAGAAGGTCGCGAAGGATGGCTTGGAGGGGACAACTATCTTGTAATTTGAAGGAGCTTAGGATCCTCTTTTGCCAATCATCCCCTGCAAGCTTATCTGCCAGAGCATTTGTGGAGAGAAATTACAAGGATCTGAAAATACAACCCCAAATTCCCAATCCTTATCCGTGAATGCCATCAGATTGAGCCTCAGTTATGGGCTAGATACAATATGGATGTTGAGAGGGGTACTCATTTGGAAGGTCTGAGTGAAGATCATATATAGAAGGCACTTGAGAACCTTGCAAAAGCAATAACTAACAAAGCATGAAATGCAGTGAGATTTCTTTTTTAAGTGTAATAAAAGATTTTTGTTTCGGTATCACTCAGCTCTCATTTGTCTTTGTTGTTTTTGTTCCATTTTTTTGTCAAGAATCTTCTTAAGAGTATAATTCTATATGTACTCACTTTTCCAGTCTTGTGCTGGTCGTTTCTTTCTACTTATCTCCTCTCTAAATTTAATCTAGTAGAGCTCTGTTTTGGATCTGCTTTGAGTGAATCATTAAAGCTGGACTAAGAAACTTCTCTTGGGTTTGAAGTAGTTTACTGCTACATACTCTGGATGATGATTTGATCTCTTCTTAGTAGTTGTTAATTTGTTAGTTTCTTGGTTTGTTCCAGGGAACTATGGTTTATTTTTTGTTTGTATTGAGTTAGGTTGATAGTCTGTTTGTCTTGTTTTACTTTTTGTTTTAGTGATTAAATGTTGGTTTAGGTCTTACAATTGGTATGTGTCTGCTACAGAAGGCTGCTCACTTTTCTCTTTACCATGCTGGATTACACTGTTGTTAAGATGTAAGCTCGCTTCTTGTGCATTTGTCTACTAGCTCTATGCTAGAAATTAGATTTTGTAGATTCTTTGGGTGGCTGTTTTGGCTGACTAAAGATGGAGCTTATGTTTTGGTGAATTAGGCTCTTAGTAGTTTGTGTTGGTCTGTTAAGTGCTGTGTAGATCTTTCTTGTTCTACCTGCTTTTAGGATTGTATTTGATTTTGTTAATGATATTTCTCTCTTTTGTACCCAAAAAAAAACACCTTAGATCTGCTTGCTCTGGAGGAAACTTATAAACAATATCATCCATCCCTTATAGGTCTTCTTATTCTCTTTTTTCTAGAGATTTTAATTGAAATAAATGGCATGCACCAGTAAGAAGACAATCTAGCTAATATCAATCCTCAAAATTGAAATGATGTACATTAAGAAAACTCACCGTTTTATGACAATATTCAGCCGAATTGACAATATAACAAATCACCCTTTCATCTCTATCTGATATCTGCTCAAAAGTGCAGCAATGGGAGGAAATATAAATTACCTTCTGAAAATGATATCAAATATGAAAAGAGGAATCAAGGAAATTGAAGTCAGTCCTCCACTACCTTTATGTGCCCATCCATACCGGTTGCTGCTGCAACAATTCCAGTACCACCCTTGGGTAATTTTGTAAAAAGCTTTGTAGCATATGCCTTAAGAACTCTTTCAAATACCTGATAGTCAAAAGCAGTATATAAAATGTATTATGTGAAACTAGTGAACGATAAATTTCAATATATTTAAAGTTGTCATACAAGCACAATTATAATTTCTTTATTTATTCATTTGTTGGCCATAAAGTAAAGTTCAACTTTGGCCTTTGCACACCACTTTGGGCAAGGATTTTGATAGCAGGTGTGTGCAAACACATACAGATTTAGATGATGACCATCATTCCATTGCCTAGAAATTTTTTTCTCTCGTTCATTACCTAGAGACTAAAATGAGATGAATGATAAATTTAAGAACGCACCTTCAACAAGTTTAATAGTGTCTGGTTCTTAGTCAGAGCACTGCATCTCTTTAAACTCCTCTTGATTATTAGGAACAACTATAAATCAGAGAAAAAAAATACCAAATTAAATTCCATAACATAATTTAAAAACATTTTGTCTCAAAGAGGTGTATCTGGTTTCACCTTTACTAGCGGCCGAGTGACAAATTAAGAAACTAACACCACTCACTCACCACAATATGGTTTCCAACAATACAGAAAATACATGTATTAGAATATACTTATAATGTTAACTTTTAAAGCCATCTTCTGTACTAATACTGCATCCTCCTTGGTCCACTGCAATCATCACACACAATCTTCGTGCTTTAAAAGGTTGGAAATTGACACCACAATTAATTGGAATTTGAATTTAGATAATGAGATTCAAACAACGCAAATGATTCAGCCTAAATTAACTTTTAAAGCCAAACCTTCCATACAAACACCGCATCTACCCTATTCAATTAGATTATATAATATTAAATATTCAGTTTCCTTAAAGGAAACATTCCATAAAATGATTCAATATAAGAACAAAGAAATAATTTTATAATATAATTTTCTTTTAATAACTATTAGAAACCAAGGATCTTACGATAATAATTTTTATTATAAATTAAGTTGGGCATATCGCCATTTGCAATTAATGCAACCCGCCTTTGCTTTAATGAAAACTCTCGATATTTTCATAGCTTAAAGGAGTATAAGTTTTATTAAATTGTTAAATAAAATACATAATAACATATCGAGTATTTTTTATAATTATAAAATAATTCATTAAAAAATTATAAAATAATTATAGTGAAAAAGTGTGAATATGACAAAAAATTATAATTTTATAATATAATTATCTTTTAATAGCTATTAAAGACCAAGGATCTTACAATAATAACTTTTATCATAAGTTAAGTTGGGCATATCACCATTTGCAATTAATGCAACCCACCTTTGTTTTAATGGAAAATCTCGATATTTTCATAGCTTAAAGAAGAGTATAAGTTTTATTAAATTGTTAAATAAAATACATAATAACATATCAAGTATTTTTTATAAGTGAAAAAGAATTCATTAAAAAATTATAAAATAATTATAGTGAAAAAGTGTGAATATGATAAAAAATTAAAATATATTAACTTTTATAAAAGTCTTTAGAAGGCTATAAAAGCTTATGAAAAATTATATAAATCTATTCAAGCTTATATAAAGTTTTTCAAAAGTTTAATAAAAGTGTATGTTGAAGTCTTTAAAAGTATATTAAAATCGGTAGATTTTTTAAAATTTAAAATCTATCCGTGTCTATAAATCTTAATTGAATTTTTAAAAGTTTAATAAAATATATGTTAAAGTTTTTAAAAATTTATTAAAATTTGTAGACTTTTTTGAAATCTATTAAAGTTTCTGTAAATCTTAATTGAATACACCCTCTTTAAAGTTAGTAAGTGAGAAATATGTATTAAAAAAATGAAAAAAAGAAGAAGTTAAGGGTGAGAGAAAAAAGAGAAAAAGAGGAAAAAAAATAGTTTCCAAAAATCTCATGAGAGAAGATGTTACTAGTGGTAAACTTTATTTATACATAAAAATGCTTAAAATCCTCAAAAGTCTATAATTAAGTGAAGTTTTTAAAAGTCATTGACATTTTGAATGCTCTAATACTTTTCTAAACTTTTAAAAAATATTAATTGAATATATCTAAATTTGTATAGACTTTTATAAACTTTTAAAAAGTCTTAAAAAATTCTTATTGAATACAACTAAACTTTTATAATTTTTTAAAAAGTTTTAAATGAACACACCTAAACTTTTAGAAATTTTTAAAATCCATTAAAGTCTACAAAAATCTTATTTGAATACACCCTTGTTAGAGTATAAAGAAAAGATGTTATCAAAAAGGCTTTCAGAATGTCAATATCTACAGAAGTATTCAACAAACTACTAAATTAAACTCCTGGAATGCATTTCAGAATGTCAATACTAGAAGGAAGCTGAAATAATGTTGTGTGCTTGCCTGCATGCTGCTTGACAAAACATTGTTTTGACTTCCCTCATCAATATCCCATGTTTCCTCCTGTTATTATAAATAAAAAGTGATTCAAGAAGATAAACAAGAGAAAATTGTTGAATATTATATGTCACCAGGTACATGGAGTGTGAAGACTATACAAGAAATCTACCTGCACAAGCTTCTCTAAACTCTCCATTAGTGTCTTCTCTTCTAGTTCCACATATACTGTCAAGTGAGGTTCAAAGCAAGATGAAACAATCCCACGGAAGTTGAACTGCCAGAAGAAAAAAAAACAAGTAATTCTCAGTTTTTTTTTTTTTGGGGGGGGTGTTCAACTAAAGACCCTAACCAGATCCCATGTATAACTTTAATAAATACTAAAAGACCAGGGAAAAAAAACTATAATAAAATGACGTGATTAACAGGTAAGATATCCAGCATGAGAAAGGAAAACAGTGAAATAGTCAACTAGACATCCTCGTATAATTTATCATTAAAAAAAATCATTTATGCAAGAACCTAAGCTGCAGAATAAATACAGTAGCCAATTTTCATTTAAAAGCGTAAAAGAGGTTTCAGAAACGATCCATTGAGCCCTCTGATTTGAGAAAACAATCAAATAATGTGTGATGAGTTATATAATTTGGTAAAATTTATCACTTCTCAACTTTAAACTTTAGTCTAATTTTATTTATTTTTATTGATTTTAAACTTCATTATTATTATTTAAATTTTATTGCAGATTTGAAGATAATGAAGATCTAAAATTTTAGAAATATATCATTTAAGGACTCAAATTTAAATTAATATTTATTTAAATTAGATTTAAATTTATATATATATATAAAACGGTCGGAGGAAAAGAAGAAGAAAAGAAAAAGAAAACGCGGGAGAAGACACGAAAGCAGATTCTTTTGGTGATTCAATTTTTTTTCAATTCCTCTCAGAAAATTATGGTGAATTCGTTTATGTTATTTTTAACATGAACTATTTTTTCTTTATTCTAGGAAAAAGATGTAATTTAATTTCAAACTATGCTTAATTTTCTATGTTAATTTGAATTATATCTCTTCATGTTTATCTGATTTATTCTGAGTTTAATGTTTCTAATTAACTGGCCATTAATTAGATGATTTTAATCTTGTGATTTACTATCGAAAGAGAGAATTATAGGATAGATCTGGAATATTTCGACATAGGTAAATATAAAGATCTTAAAACTTGTATGAACCTATATAGTATTAAAATCATTGATCTTAATGCTTTTTTGCTTTATTAAATTGCATATTTTTGTGTAAATTAATGAACAAGAATATTTTCAATTGACTGTTGAAAGAAGCTTTCGGATGGTTTTTGGAGATTGCTAACAAATAGAGAGAATTAAATTCAATTAGCTAGATGAGTAAAACATAGTGAGGGATTAGGTAAAATCGATTTCTTAGAAATTTTCTTCCTATTAATTTGATCTTTGAACATCTTTATTTTCTTTTGCATATTTTCTTTAAATTGATTTTATTTTAAATTTCAATTATAACAATTTTAGTAATTTCTCTAGATAAAATTGAGATTAGTATAATTTTGATATTTGTCAAAAGTAAGTTACCAATCCCTGATAACGATACTCTTCTTATCACTTTATTATAAAATTATGATACTGTACATTTGCAGTTTTGCACCGATCAATATGTTTGTCAGAAAAAAATTACAACGTTTTTCAGTGTTTTCTTAAACCAAGGGACTAAATAGATAGCTTCTCAAACCTCATGAGGGAAGTGTAGTTTTTCCAACGATAGGGGTCCGTATGATATTTATCCTAAAAAATACAGTGGGAAAGTTCTACGTGCAAATATATGCCAAATTCACCTTACATGATTTTAATTATTCTACCAATTAGCTTCTTTAATGTAGAGTAAATGTTGCAAACTACCATAGCTTCCTAACTGTAGCATTAAACAACCAGCTACAAAGGTGGGATTGACTTCAGGTGGTTTAAGAGTAAAGATGGTCAGTTAAAACAAATAAATTCATAGTATGAAAACTACATTTTTTTTGTTGCTAAAAAGTGTGAAAATTACTACAGTTCACATCTTTCATAGAAAATGCAAAAGATCACAGTGTCAGAGGGACCAAAATCCATCACCAAGCATTCTACCCTATATGCAGAAAATATTGAGTTACAAAGAATTTTCATTTAAACGTGTACATACCCCAGCTGCCGGTGCTGATAATTCTTTAATTCCATCTTTTTCCTGTCAAAACAAATTCAAAGAAATAATGGATGAGATCTAAGGAACCTTACAATAATACTCGACAAATTACAGAAGTACTGAACCACGTAGAACATAACAGTGTGCACACCTCAGTGTCATTTCCCTGATGGGAAGCCAGTTTCCGTTCATACTTTTTCCGAATATCTGAGGCACTTTGACCCCCTGTACCAATTTCTTCAATCTCACTCCCAACCTCTTTACCTTTAGTGCCTCCTCCAAATTTTTCTGCCAATTCATCCTCAAATTCTAGAGTTCGTTGCAGTGCCTACAAACATGTAAAGCATTAAGATGGTAGTAGAGAAAGTAGCATATATTAAGATAGATAAATCTAATTAGTTCATTGCTACAGGATATATTATATATATGACTTCATTATGCTAAAAGGATCGTTACAGTTGGAGTTAGAAGAGGGTTCTGGAACGATTATAGAATATAGAGGTTTAGTAAGAGATATTAAGATGTTTCAGCTTGAAGCTTGACACGGTTTTGTGTGTATAAGTCTGCCAGATTAAATCTTTTGTGCAAAGACACAATTGAAAGAGAAAGTTTTATGTGTATCAAAATTTACATTGAAAATGTGAAATGTGTTAAGGAAGAATCTAAGTGCCTACATCCTTAATAATCAACTAACTTTTACAGTGGTTTATAATGTACTTGTCTTATCCCTTACTCTAATCCATTTCCTCATATCGAGATTTTATGTAATCCTTTTGTATTTAGAAAAGGGAAGAAAAAAACTAATGCAAATCTAAATACAGTATGACAGGATCGAATAAGGCCAGCTTCCAGTTACACAATAAATTATCAAGTTCTTTGGAGGTCAATGCCCTACTACAATCGTTATGGTTTTGATGCAGGACACATTGGCCTCCTGTTTATCAGAAACTTGACAGGTAAATGAACTCAAAAGGGATTTAACATTCAGTTTTATTTTTCATCACAACCATTAATAACATGTTGCTCATGCAAATTATTCTTTTTCTATTTTTTTAATTGCCAAGATTGCACTTGGCCTAAGGTTTCATAGTTTGATTACCTTAAGGTTTTTTAAAGCATGAGAAAACTTTCCAACCAGAAAAAGTGGGGATCGTTTCCACCTTTGAATAATTATTTCTTTCTTCCCTTGGTTAAATTTCTTTGAGTTTTCTTGTCTACTTTTTGCCCAGCATTAAGCTAACTTCATTTTTCCTTCTAAATCTTAGTTTCAGCTACAAGCACCCTGCATAAGTTTCTTCTTACTGTTTCCACAATACATCCATACCTTCTTAACCTTTTACACTGTCATATATGCATAACTTAATGTTACTACGGGAAATACTAAAATGAGGGAAAAAAACCTACTAATGCCCCTTTAGTGGAAAAACACATGGTCTACAGAAACTATATCCAACACTGAATTAAAAGTAATTTGATTATAGCTGAGCTTATATTGTTTGGGAAATCATCAAGAAGTTAATTGCTTTTGAAATGAAATAGTTAAAATGAAACCATGTCTAGACAGAATGTAAAGCATAACTTAAGTTTGCACACTGTAAAAAGAATCAAGAATAAAAACAACAAGGGTTCATTAGTCAACAATAATTTAGAAATAACACCTACCATTAATAATGTTCCAACATCTGGCTTTTCTTTCAGGCTACTAAGGATATCTTCTAATTGTTTCCTGGAAAAAGAAGCACCAAGTACTGGCTATAAGTTCTCCAGCATCAAGAAGCAAAGTAAATTAATATTTAGGTTGAGATGAACTATATTTCATATCTTTTGAGGTGGTTCAGGATGAAAAATATTTTTAACCTTTCCCCTCCAATCCAGTGTTTTGGGCAGACAAAAAATAAAAGATAATTGAAAAATAAACCATGGAATCAACCAATTGTATATATTTCTTAATTGGAATAGGGTACGTGACAAATATTATCATTATATAGAGAGACACATGTAGTCTTTCTTTTCTACGGAGTTAAAAGTTCTAACACTGGAAAACATCCTTCTGTTTTCTAAACCTTGTTAAAATTCAAATAAACATAAGATCCAAGCACCATCTTCAAAACAATATTGCCAGTATTGTTATCAGTTAATAAAAAATAGACTTCAAGATTCAAAGTTTGTCTAGATTCCTTAGGAAAATTTAAAAATAAAAATAGAAGTTGAAAAATGAAAAGATGATTGATGTCAGAGACCAGTTAGATGATACCTTGTCTTCTTACAGAACTGAATACAGAGGCGATAAGGAACGTGCCATGAAGAAGGAAAAATTTTCCAGATTTCTTCATTTGTTCTCATACGGCGCTTGATCCATGCATATCTCCTTTCAGTTTTATCCAGTTTTGCAAGTTCTAGATAAATAAAACAACATTTGAAGTTCAAAATCGAAGAAAATTTACATAAATTTGTATGCACAAAGCAGAGGATTAACTTCATAAAAAAACAAATTAATCTTCAGACAAACCAGCTCCTTCAAAGATCTGCTCATAAGAAGTGAGTTCTCTGCTGCAAAAATTGTTCACCAACTCCTCCCTAACAGAAGGCTCTAAAGCGTCTACAACTAAGCAAGCCTCAGATAACTGCTGCAATAGGTTACTTTCTTCTGCCTCTTTTCCAGTACCTAAGCTAAAGAATCAGATAATAAATGTTTGAATAAAAAAAAAGTTCAGCACTAATGTACAAGAAAGAAAGTTTTAGGAAATGCGGCAAAACAATAAACTTTGATGATCTTAGTTAAAGTATTCTCCCATAAGTGAAATGAAGAACAGTAAATCTCAGTAATGCCTAACATAATTAGACCATTACTTCGGCCAGTTAAGCAAGCACCTAACATAGTCAGCGAGTAGAAAGAGAATGAGGATGATGAGTTAGAAGCTAATAGAAAACATTTTAGTTGCCACTTTATACAAAATAGGAAAAGTCTAATGGAGTAGACACCAACCTAGACTCTATGTCTCTATTACTACCTTCAATGAGATTTAATTTGTAGCAACATACACCCAGGGGTAGTACAAACTTTCTATACGTGTGGCCAAAGACCAAGTTCTGTAACCAAAAGAAACAGCATACCTCGAAAAATCAGAGAATAAGTGTGACTTAAGAATTTGCTTGATATTCTTGAATTTCTCCCTGAGCTCTGTAATTTTTGGAATATCCCTATAGTTGTCAAAATGACTACATAATTGGTTCACAGCCTGAAATGCATCATGAACCAGCATTAGGACAAACAAGCGATTTGATTATAAAAAAAAAACTTACTAAATAAAATAAAACCTCCAATTGTGCAGCAGCCTCTTTATATTGTCGTTTTGAAGCCATTACTTGTAGCTGCTCAACAGCAGAAACTGACATGGGATGAAAAGAGTGTTACTGTATGCCTTAATCAAGACATTTATATATATACAACAGCAAGCAAGAAACAAGCTTCAAATTGCTCATTAAGCAATGCAGTTTGAGTAGATATTTCAATGTTTGTCATAGATTTAAGTTTCAAATTTCATAAAAAGGAATCAGTTACCAGACTCGTGTCATGGATTCTTATATCTTGAAAATAAACTATCAATGAGGTGAAAATTCAAGCCGCAACCCAAAACACAAACCCAAACCGACACGACATGAATTATTTTTTAGTTAGAATTAACTACTAATTCTTTTGTACTTATTAAGATATTGAATTTTCTTATCATTATAAATACATAAATTGCACAAAAATAATTTTATTTTTTCATAATATTAAAAATGTGTGAATTTGGACTAGACAACATGAACACGAACATGCACAACTCACATTAATTGCCATCCCTATCAATGACCATATACCTAGCATGGTAAGCCGATGAAGAGCAGTAATAGTGGTTGTTATATGCTTCTTTGCAAAGTCCAATTTCTTTATGTCACGGCATATTTCTTGAACCATCATTTCACTTTGCTCAGCTTTGGTTTTAATTTCTCGGATCTTGTACATAAGTTCCTGCTTCACAGGAAAACGTAACCAATGTTATAAAACAATAAATCAAATCAAATATTGGAATGAATAGCTTCCAAAAGTACAAATAAATTATCATAGCTCATAGTTTATTAACAAACCTCCACCGCACTTGTAGCTGCAGCAAGATCTTCCTTGGCCTTAGTTCCTGAACTACTCTGGAAGTAACATTACCAAGCATCAAAAATAAATGAAATGGTACATATTATGTTTACTAAAGTATGAGTGTAGTGGGGGTATCAAACAACCACCACTAAAGTTTTAGAAGGAGGAATAAACTCTACTAGTATTGTATTTACAGCTATGTTTTTCTATTGGCCAACAACTCAACGCTACAATTGCAAGGCAAGAAAATAAGCATAAGGTAAAGATTATAACCTGTTGACGAACAGCAACTAAAATTCCAGCATCCACGCGTCGAATCTCATTTTGTATCTTTTGCATAAGTGGTTCAACACCAGATAAAGATGCCTCTTAATATTATCAATAATTCATAATGTCAGCATTAATTAGTCCCTATAAATAACACTTTCTCATGTATGCATAAATGTCAAAAAAAAAAAATATTGGCCCTATTCAATAGACTTGTGGAGACTTTCTGTATATCTCCTTTTGATGTTGAAATATTTACTCTTTTTAGTGAAAAGAAAGAATTGATTGAAAATAACAACATTACACTAGATGTAACATTCATGATGATTACTGTAGAAGTGTCAGGTACTAATTCTCTCAAAAAACTGAAACTTGTTGAAAGTGGGCTTAATATTTACTGTAGAAGTGTCAGGCACCAATTCTCTCAAAAAGCTTAAACTTGTTGAAGGTGGTTATACTTCTTGATACTTCTTGATACTCCACTTTAAGTGTGAGCTACTTTGTCTTTACAAAGGCCCATCACTTGAGCTTTTCTCATGGGTTTCCTTGTCTTTTAACAAGGCCCATCAACTTGGAAATTTTGATTAATTTTAGGGGTTGTCAAAAGGATTCGATCCCATGAACTTGCTATTCTGATACCATATAGAAGTGTCAAACACCAATTCTTCCAAAAGCTCAAGCTTGTGGGAAGTGGATCTAACATTTCATTTATACTTCTTAATAGTTACCAACATCTTTCAACAGAAAAACAATAACACAAATGCACAGACCTAAAGACTTCCACAAAAGTAACAAAGCCCTTTAGGATACTAAACAAATACTTCTTTGTGTTCCAACCAAAACATAAGGAAGTTCCAATTTGAAAGTCACATGCAATTTTCTAAATACTTCAAAATTCAACGAAATAGGAATCAAAACTCCTATCCACATCACTTGTTTCTGCTTTCCTTAGCCTCTACAATTGATCAACTTTAACTTATAATACTCAAATATACAGTGTATAAAATATTTGTGTCCGAAAAGAGAGATAGAGTGGTAGACCTGTGGGAAACATCTGATTGATGTACTCCAAGGCACTAGACTTGTCCATTGCAGGGGCGGATCAAGAGTGTATGAGGCCTCGGGCCAGAATCAAATTTGAGTCCCTTGATTGATTAGTATAAGTATTAAAAAAATAACTAATATTAGTTTATTTAAAATAAGCATAAGAATTATTCTAACCTAAATCTATATCAACCTAAATAATAAATAATAATACTAATAAACACCGTATGAAAGTAACAATCCCACTATCATGATGAAAAACTATAATACCCGTACTTTTGGATAAATAACAGCTATGTAGTTGGTAATTAGTCAAGAGTGTTAATTTTCTAATTAAACTATTGTGTTAATTTTATTGTTATTATTTATTACTTTTCATTCCAAGTTTTGACAATAAACTTTTAAAGACAATTAAAAGTAAAATGAAATTAAGGTGAGATACTTCAAGTTTTAAAAAATTCATGAAGTATGTTTCAATCACTTAACAGATCCAAAAATAAAATGAAATGTATGGAAAAGTTAATTATAACACTTATGAATGATTTAAAGGTACATATAGTACCATATCACATCACTAAACTAGCTAATATCCAAGTACATGCAAGGTCGGAAAATCAAAGCATAAAGAATAAACTGAAACCATTAAATCAAAACTTGCATGATACTACAGAGCACAGTTATATACACTACATAATACTAAAAAGTCTAAAAGCAAACCAAGCAGAATATCGAAAACGACAAAGGGATGTACTTAATCTTAAAAAAAAATAAACAGAAGAAGAAGAAGACTGAGAGAGGTTTTCTATCATTTGCAAAAATCATTAAAGCTAACATAATAGAAATAATTTGAAGCAAGCAGCTAATAAACCAAATTTTGAGAATTACAAACTGAGCCTGAAAAAGGGACCCTTACGTACTACAGAAGAAGAGGAAAATGGACTGATGGAGAACGGCGAACGGCTAGATAATAGAGAGTATTGGTTGAGTGAACCGATTGAAGGAAATGAATGAAGATCTAGTGAATTATAACTGACCACTGACTTTCTTCTTCAATTCTTGCGAGGACACGAAGGAAAGCAAAGCCTCTGCTTGTTCCCTCTCTCTGGATCTCATTTGATCATGGGTCACTGAATCGGGTCGAATTTTAGATCCGCTGTGTAATACCAAATTACCATGAGGGGAAAAAAAGTATCTTCTTTATTTACGACGTTCAAAGAGAAATAAAAGATTGTAGAAGATCTATTATTATTATTACCTGAAATTCATAAATTTAATATTTAATTTATAAAAATAATATATTTTTATATAAAAATGTATTTTAAGTAATTATAAAATTAAAATATATTTTAAGTAATAATAAAATTAATAATAATTTTTTTATTTTTAATTAAAAATAATGTAACTGGATTAAATTATTTTATATAAAAATAAAACCTTATTTCATTTAAAAATATAAATTTTTTTATAGATAACTCTCAAAAAAAAAAATATATATATATATATATGTATTTTAAGTTAAGAGTATAAGTAAAAAGTTATCAAAATCAACTAATTTTAGATAATATTTTATTTTTTATAAAAAATATTTAAAAATAAAATTTTTATAATAATAATTATCGCATAACAATCTTATAAAAAAATAAAATTCGAATGTATTTACTCAATATAAAAAAATTTATCTTAAAGTGATTTTGATAAAACAAAATAAAATTTATTATAAACATTGGTAGTATAAAAAAACACATTGATCCGATATGAAAAAAAAAATTTAACATTTAATATCATGATAAAATTTATTATAATAAAATAATATCTTATCATAATAATTTTAACATTTATATTAAAAACAATTTTAATATAACTTAATATTTAATCTAAATATTCTACTAATTTAATTAATTATCCACTATTTAAAGCTCACATAGCAGCATTTATAGCTGCCCCAAAATTCATCTTTTGAAAATTATCTTTGGTGTTTGAGATATTATTTATTATAAAAATAGTATAAATTTATTGTATGTTATAAAAGTAACGGGGGTTTTGGTTAATTGAATTAGCACCCATTTTCTAAATCTTACATGTATTAAAACAAATAAAAGAAAAAAAAAACTTACCCATTAAATCAAACCAGAGCCTCTCGGTAGAATCTGGGACTTCTTCCTCTATCTATGATCTATAATCTATAATCTATCTATTCATTATAAAAGAGCAAGTTTTCGTTTTCAGATGAAAAATACTTCATTACCCTCAGTTTTATTAAATGACGTTTCTATCCTCGATGCTTGTTA
Source organism: Hippophae gyantsensis (assembly GCA_030763125.1). Taxonomy (NCBI): domain Eukaryota; kingdom Viridiplantae; phylum Streptophyta; class Magnoliopsida; order Rosales; family Elaeagnaceae; genus Hippophae; species Hippophae gyantsensis. The sequence goes on from CM061031.1 coordinate 9,905,021, forward strand.
TAATCGAGCACATTTTATCAAAATAATCAATTAACATTTAATTAATAATTAACGATCAAGAGTCAAAAACAATTAATAATTAACGATTAATACATAATACCATCTATATGAATTTTAGATATGCAAGTAGTGATTTGAGACAAGTGTATTTGGTGATTTGAAATAAATGTTTTTTAAAAGAGTAGAATTTTTTATTATTATTATTAAAATATGTGATGATATGATATTTTAAATTAATAAAATTTAAAATTAATATAATATTTTTAAAATAAATATCCAATAAAAAATAAAAAATAAAAATAATTTTATTAATGATAAATATATTTTAAAAATAATGAATCATATCTCATTCGAACATGAGTATAATGAACGGTAACAAATAAATATATTGATTTAACATAGGACTGGTTTCATAGTTAAATAGAAGTTGAATTGGGAGAATGCTGATATTATCATAGCCTTGAGGTGTTCCTTACTATTAAATGTTCAACAGTTCAAGCTTTCAAGGGGAAAAAAACTGAAGTTTTGACTTCCAAATGTATCTAACCGTTACTCGTAAAATTCAATTTCAATGTTCACACCGGGGGGGAAACAAACTCATCGAACATCGAACAGTTAATCAAAGGGAAAAAAAAAAAGATGTTCTGACATCCAAATAAATTATATTGTTATTGAATGTTCTCTTTTGGTAATACAATTATATTTAATAGATATTTCAGTCTTTTTCTTACTTATGAATAGGATCAACTGCACAAACAATTGATACAAATTAATAAATAACAAGTTACAATATTGAGAAAGAAAATAACCTTTATATAGCCTTCAATGCAAACGGCTAGCATAAATACGTAAAGGATAAAAATGAAGCTAGTATTACAACAATTGAGGTAGATGATATAGATGTTAAAATAAGTGAAAATGTAGCTTATACATTCAATTTCATTGGTGGTCCATCATATACTAGCTATACTAACACAGATGCAACAAAAGACTCCAATAATTGATCAATTGAATACCATGAATACAAATTTTTTTACATTTTTTCGGTGTCAAGAAATCTAAATCTTACATCAGTTAAGTTCATGTTTTTACCTTAATTATAATCTTTGATAATTTTTAACTCAATGAGATCTTATTAAGTTGAATTATGTTCGGATTAATTAACGTAATATCAGAGCTAGGTCTTGGCAACCCCGAGTATCCCCACTTACAGTCACCAATTTTAAACCCTCGCATCATCGTCGATGTAGAGGACGGTTGTTAAAGACTCTAAGTCCTATATCGACTAGGTTCATGCTTTTCGTCGTGCTTATAATCCTAGACAATCATTAACTCAATAAGATCTTATTAGATTGAGTTAGACTGAGACTAACTAAGAATTGGGTTTGCCTTCACTTCATCCCTGTCATTCTCCTGCTTCTTCACATTCGATATGTTTGAGAAATCTTTCAAAATACAACACTTTAAGTATTTAGCACATCATCACATCCCACTAATACACTCGTTTATAAAAATATCATGAATTTTTAGTATTTATAATTAACTTTATATCAATAAATATTCTTTTTTTAGTATTTTTACTCTTACCGACTTATCAATTAGAGTTATAAAGAAAATGATGAGGTTTTATGGTCATTAAATTAAATTAACATGATATATTTTATTCATTATTAATTATAATTAGGGAAAAAAATTTAAACACATTGAAATGAATTATTAACAATTATACGATAACATTCTTTTCTTTCTTTCAATAATTTCAAACAATGAAGAGTGATCAAAAAGTGTATGAAACTTCTTTTCTGCTATCTTGTTATATATTAGAGTGAACACTATTATAATAAATAGTATTTGAGCTAATTTTATCTTGTTATATATTGGAGTGAACACTACTATAATAAATAGTATTTGAGTTCGTTTTTACTTAAAATCAACTTATAAAATTGTAAAAAAATAAAAATTTAGCATCATTTGACATGAGAAATCGACGCTACACATAACGTAAGATTTTAAGTCAATTTTACGTGTCAATCAACGCTATATGTGGCTTAAACTAGATAAGTCACATTTTTTTAGTAATAATAAATATAAAAAGGTAAGACACATCTCTAACATTTCGTAATAGATTTTTTATTTTATTTTGTTCCCTCTTTGCTTGATTCTATAAGCAAATGTTTGTTTGATTATATATTTTGACGTTCTTCTATTTAATGTTTATTTTCATATCTATTTATATTCAACCCAGTTCATTCTTTCCTTCACCTTCTCCTTCTCCTTTTTCTTTTAATATGTCTATGCTATAAGCAATTTAGTTAAGTTACTAAATTGTAACAAATTATATTATTTGTTCGAAGTAATTATCGTTTTGGTTAAAAAATGTTTCAAATGGCATAAACTACTTTTCAAGGTATTTTACAATCTTCAATAAATGCTTCTAAAATTTTGAAAAGTAATTTTAATGTTTGTATAAGATGTAAGTAATACTTAATTTTAAGATAAATAATTTTAGATTCATGTTCTACTTTTAAAATAATCCCTTTTTTTGTCTTCTTCCTTTTCAATTTAGTACCAACCTTCGTATGTTCAACTTCATATGTATATGCTATAAATAATTAGTTAAAGTTACTAATTGTTTTATAAGGTAACATTTATACTTCCCATGTCAAGATGTTTGACCATCTTTGATATAATTACTTTTAAAATTTTAAGAAATAATATTATTATTTTTATGAGTAATACTTAATTTTAAATTTAAACAGTTATAGAATTGAAAAAAAAAATCTAATTATTTATTTAAAAATAAACATATAAAAATATATCAGAACAAAAGTATATAAATCATTAGAACTAATCAAATAAAACAAAAATAATGAATCTTTAGCAATCATTATGAGTTGAACTAGGTAGTTTAAAAGGTAAATTATTTTTATAGAATAGATCTATCGTATGATATCTATTAAGAAACTACACAAATTTTTAATAAAGTAGATTTATGATAAAATAACACACATAAATTTGATAATGGAGTTCGATCAATTTTACTTACATCTTTAAACTTACAACAAATCTTTTATTAAAAGAGAAAAATTATACAAATTGTTTATAACATTCACAACTCAATTGCACCCAAGAAAACTGCTCTCAATTTTCTCTCATTAAAGTTTTTTTCTCAATTGAATTTTGATAATTTGATAATGAATACATTACAATTATACATCTAGATATAAGGGGATTGACTCCTTGAATTACTCCTTAAATTAAGGGTGACCACTCCTTAATTTTCTTCTTGGATTAAGGTCCTTAATATAATTGACTTTAGAGCCAAGTATTCAATAATCTCCCACTTGAACTGATTTCAATTTGTCTTCATACATCGATCAATGCAACATTTTTTCTAGTCTTGTTACTCTAGCAGATCAGATGAAATTGAACACAATTTTAGTTTATCAATAATTAACACCTTTATCAACATATCCATTGGATTTTTGCTTCCTTGAATCTTCTCCAATATTAAGACATAATCTTTTAATAAAGATTTGATAAAGCGATAACGAAACCCAATATGTTTGGTTCTAAAATAAAATGTTAAATTTTTTGCCAAGTGTATTGCATTTTGACTATTACTGTGTAGAACATTCTTCTCCTGTTTGAATCATAACTCAATTAACAAATCTTGAAGTCATATCATCTCTTTATTAGCTTCAGTCACTGCTATATACTCAGCCTTTGTAGTGGATAAAGTGATAATCTTTTGTATCTATGACATTCAACTAACAACTGTAGTTCCAACAGTAAATATATAATCGTGGTGCTTCTTCGGTGATCAACTTCACCTCCAAAGTCTGTATGTACCACTACTACAAATTTTTAATTGACTTAAAAATGTAAAGTCAATTCACGCGTTGAACCGACTTTAAATTTTTAATTTTTTTTTACAAAATTTACTCATTTTCTATTATACTTAAATTAAAACTTGTATTCAACCACAACATAATAGCAGGAAAAAAACTAAAATATGTTTAACAATAATTTAAATAATACAAATAATTGAAAAATTAAATATTAATTAATAGTAGAAAAATTATCATAGTGTTGTCATATGTTATTCAAGATCGTCATATTCTTCTCCTGATGTTATAATACAAAACCTACATATATAATACAAAAATTTATACACATAATATACAAAAAAAAATATGAATAATAAATGCGTTGGATTAATAGAAATATTTACAAGAATAAATGAAGTGACAAAATGAAGGAAATGAAGAAAAAATGATGTTTTATTAGTGAGAAATTGGTATAAAAAATTTGAGTATTTTGCTCAAAAAAATAGAGGATCTAAAAGATAAGTTAGAGAGGAAGAAAACCCACTAAGCAGCGTTGGAATTTGTGGTCATAGGTGGCCGAAAAATGAGAAAAAGTGAAGGAGAAATGGATGAGGTTTTGGGTTTTTGAGAATTATGTAGTGCTTGGAATAGTTTCTGTCTGGGGAAGAAAGAAGAGAAAAAAATTTATCCGCGTGTGTAGCGTCAGTTTACGTGTCAAACTGATGCTACATGTGGACGTAACGTCGGTTCTACGTGTCAATCGACGCTACACACGTGGATAGCGTCGGTTCACCATGTCAACCACAGCTACGTAGCGTAGCATAGTAGAGTTGGTTGACGTGGTGAACCGACGCTATCCACGTGTGTAGCATCGGTTGACATGTAGAACCAATGCTACGTCCACGTGTAGCATCGATTTTTCACTAAACCAACTTTAAATTCATTATAAGTCAGTTTTCTCCAAAAATCAACTTTACATATCAACTTAAATACCACATTTTGTAGTAGTGTACGTAGCCTTGTACTTTTAACTCTCCTTTACTAAAGTATAAACACTTCTCTATGGTGCCTTATAGATACCTTAAAATCCACTTGACTGCTTCCCAATGAGTTTTCCCTAGATTTGACATAAACCTGCTAACAACTCCCACTATATGGCCAATGTCTGGTCTCTTCCAATGGCTTAGGCATAAGGATCCTTAGCTATGAATTCTCTCTCTTCCTCCATCTAAGGGGGCTGATCCTTGGATAGACAAAAGTGACTGGCCAAAGGTGTGCTAATTGGCTTGGCATCACCTATGTTGAATCTATACAAAACACGGTTGGTGTACTCTGCTTGAGATAATTGTAAGGATCTTTTCTTCTTATCTCTTGTGATTTACATTCCAAGAATCTTTTTTACTGGACCCAAGTCTTTCATGTCAAACTTCTTTGACAATTACTACTTCAACCTTATAATATAATCCATATATGAACTTGCTACTAACATATCATCAACATAAAGTAGTAAAATGATATAACTAGATCTATATCTCTTGAAGTAGAAATAGTGGTCGTCATTGCACTTTTGGAAACCTTTTGTGCATAAAGCTATCAAAATTTCGGTACCACTGTCTTAGAGCTTGTATCAGGTCATACAAACTCTTCTTAAGTCTGCACACCATATTCTTCTTCCCTCTTTCTGAGAAACCTTCTAACTGGTACATGTATATCTTCTCATCTAAGTCTCTATGAAAGAATGCAGCCTTCACATCCAACTGTTCAAGATGAAGATCTTCAATGGTTATAATACTTAACACTGATTTGATAGTATTGAGCTTCATAATGGGAGCAAAAATATCAGTGTAGTCAACTCCTTCCTTCTGCTAAAATCTTTTGATAACTAGTTGAACTTTGTATCTCTTAAAACCACCATGCTCATCTTTCACCCGATACATCAATTTGTTGTGAAATTCCTTCTTCTCTATGGGTAACTCAACTAGTTCCCATGTCTGGTTAGAGATGAGAGATTTCATTTCTTCTTTCATGAAAAGCTCCCACTTGCTGACATCTCGAGTCTGACAAGCTTTATCATAGCATTCAAGTTCTCCTTCATCAATCAACAACATATAGTTCATGTATCTCTTGTTAGGCACATGAGGTTGAGAAGACCTTTTCAATACAAGAGTTTGAGCAAGAGGTTATGGTGTGTCGGATTGTTGCGTATTGCTTTGTTCAACAAGATCCTCTGCCTAAGGACTTGTTATAATTGGTTCTTTCACGAGACTATTTGGGACATCATCTATATATGCAAATACTAACTCATTCTGCTCTGAGTCATTGACATATATTTTATGTCTATCCTTATACATCACCCTTTCGTTGAAAATCACATCTCTACCACTGATCATTTTCTTGTTTTCGTCATCCCAAATGTGGTAGCCAAACTCATTCTCACTATATCCAATAAAGGTGCATTTCTTGGATTTAGGATCAAACTTATTCTTACCTTGATCATTGATATACACAAATGCTACACAACCAAAAAACTTTAGATGTGATAGTTTTACCTCTTTTCCCTTCATATCTTCTCTAGTATTTTGTGCTCTAATAAAACTCGATTATCAAGTAAGTTGTCGTATTGATTTATTTTGCCCAGAACTGCTTCGGTAGATTTGAATGTATATGAATGCTTCTGGCACTTTCTATCAACGTTCAGCTACACCATTGTGTTAAGGCGCGTTTGGTACAATTCTTCCCATTATGATCCCATACTTATAGTAGAAATTTTTGAATCTGATGTCTTCATATTCACCACCATTGTCGGTTCTAAGTTTTTTGTTCTTCGAACCTATCTCATTTTCAACCATAGTTTTCCATCTCTTGAAAGCCTCAAATACTTTAGACTTATTCTTTAGAAAGTAAACACATACCTTTCGAGAGTAATCATTAATGAAAGTCACGAAGTAGTGTTTCCCATCAATGGATGAGACGGTCATTGGTCCCTAAACATCAGAGTGAATGAGATCTAGCCTTTCCTTCTTTGGGGTTCTACCACTTGTCTGAAAGCTGACTCTCATTTGCTTTCCAAGTATGAAATTTTCGCACATGTCTATCTCTTTTGGTTATAGACTTGAAATTTATCCCTTTTGAGTGCATAATCTTCATCCCCTTCTCACTCATGTGGCCTAGGCTTTGGTGCCAAATATTTGGTGTTTCATTGCCTACTACAACTACAATTGAACAATATGCCCTTACTATCACGTAAAGAGTGCCACTCTTCTTGCCTCAAGCAACTGTCATTGCACCCTTTTAAATCCTTCAATCATCACTATGGAAGATCATAATGTAGCCTTCACTAGGCAATGACCCTACTGAGATCAAGTTCTTTCTTAGTTCGGGAATATGCATGACATCCTTCAGCTCCCAAATAGACTCGTTCAACTTAATCTTCACTACATCTTTTCCAATAATAGAACACGATTGATCTTCACCAAGATATACCTTTCTAACGTTTTTGGAGATATATTTCTCGAATAATTCTTTCTATAAAGTAGCATGGAACGATATTCCATAGTCTAACACCCAATATTCTTCCTTGCTTTACTAATATTCCTATCAATGTATCATCTCATCCTGAGGTGGAAGTAACATTTTCCTCTACCTTCACTTCATGGTCCTTCGGTGCACTCTTGCACTGATTTTTGTAGTGCTCAGTTCTCCTATAATTCCAACACTCGACAATCTTTGAGCTATGGGAATTATTGGGACCTCATGCCCTTTGATCTACCTCGGTAGCTTATTCTGCCATGTCCATTCCCTATAGTTGAATTTCTTCTTCTTGACTCTGTATGCAAAATTGAAGAGGTTAAAGATTAACCTGACTATGTACGTCACATCTCTTCATTGAAAACTAGATCACAAACATCATCAAATTTCAACTTATTGTTTCTTGACGAGCTACTCACAGCCGTGATAGTAGCATTTAAGTTTTCTGATAGAGAAGATAAAAGTATCAATGCTCGTACTTCTTTGTTGAATTCAATTTCAACTTAACTCAAATGGGTTGTGACTGTGTTGAGTTCATTGATATATTGAGCTACCGATGCGCCTTTTGTCATCCGCAAATTGAACAAACGCCTCATTAGGTGCACTTTGTTTAAGGTTGATAGCTTCTCATACATATTGGAGAGAGCTATCATAAGACCCTCCGTGGTCTTTTCCTTTGCTAATTGAAAGCAATATTGTGGGATAATGTCAATTGAATAACTTCAAGTGCTTATCTGTCTAGAAGATTCCAATTTTTTTTCCTTCATAGCCTCTAGATTTTTCCCTAAGAGAGGTTGATACAAACTTCTTTGATACAAATAATCATCTATCTGTATTTTCCAAAACTCAAAATTTGTGCTATCGAATTTCTCTAGTTTCACTTTTTCTTCATTTGTGGTCATTATTCCCATTCAAATTTGACTTTTTTTGAATTGTTTCTGATTATTCTTGTGAACCACTGTATATTAGAACATCTCTGTCGACAAATTAATATCATCGATAAAATTTTACTTTTCACATAATTCATTATTCATATGAATAGTAACATTGTAGAAAATTGGCAAAATTCACCACAAAATGCTCTGATTCCAGTTGTTAAGAAATTAAGTAAATTCTTGGTAAGTCAGATTTATGAGAATATAAAAATAGATAAAATAACACACATAAATTTGATAATAGAATTCGGCCAATTTTTCTTACATCTCTAGATTTGTTGTAAATCTTTTACTAATAGGAAGAAATTATATAAAGTATTTACAATACTCACAACTCATAACCCAATTATACCCAAAAAAATTGCTCTTAATTTTATATCACTAATTTTTTTTCCTCTCATTTGGATTTTGATAATTTGATAATGAATACATTACAATTATACATCTATATTGAATTACTCATTAAATTAAGGGTCATTACTTTTTGATTTACTCATTAATTTTTTCTTTAAATTAAGTTTCTTAATATAATTTACAAATCAATTATTGGATATTATTCAACAATATCCAACACTATTTTCAAATGGAATTAAATAAACTAACACCGTTACTTTTAAAACTAAAATCAGTATGAATTTTGGCTGCACAGCAAAACAAGAAGATTTTTTGGTGTAGTAATATGAGAACTCTGATTAATTATAGTGTTAGAAGTGGTTAGAAAATTATTATTTTTAAATGAATAATTATACTTTTATATTTATCATTGAGATTAGTAGACCTTGATCTTAAATATAAGACATCTTAACCATTGAGATTAGTAGACCTTGACTTTGAATATAAGACATTTAATTCTAATACATGTATAGAAGTTGTTAAGAAAATAAATTTTTGAAAATTTAAAATATTGGAAAAATTAACAACTGCATTTTTATAGATTTATCATATATTACTTCAGAATCATTATCATGTTAATCTTTATTTTACACTTACTTAACTAACTAAACAACAAATACATAACATGAATAAAATCTAACTTATTTTCTAGTAAGACTTAATCTAATTAACTTTTGCTAGTAGTACTTGGCTTACTAAGTTGTCCAAGTTTATGGATGAAGAACCATGCTGACTAGTGGCTTCTTCCGCCATTATCTTCCACTCAATAACCTTTTCTCTAAGTTTTTTACCCTTTTCACCCTTCATCAATTCTCTTATAAGCCTTTCAACTTCATCTCTCTTTACATCTTTGTGGTTGATCTCCATGCCAAACCCCCATTTTTTGCAAATATAATAACAATTTGTTGGTTGCTCTGCAAAGAAATGCCAACAGAGCATGGGTACCCCAGCTGACATACTCTCAAGGGTTGAATTCCACCCACTGTGCGTTAAGAACCCACCAATAGATGGGTGATCAAGAACATCTTTTTGTGGGACCCAACTTGCAATTAAGCTTCTTTCTTTAGTTTTAACCACAAATTCAGGTGACAAAATAGCTGATTTTCCAACAACCATATTGGGTCTAATTACCCACAGGAATGAGACCTCACTATTTGCAAGTCCCCAACCAAACTCAACTAATTGTTGTGGTGTAACAAGTGCTAAGCTTCCAAAATTCACATAAATTACTGAGTTTTGTTCCTTTTCATTGAGCCATTTAAGGCACTCGATATCTTCTTTCCACAAACTAAATCCAATATGCCTTGAAGGGGTATCTGGTAAGTGTTTGATAAAAAGGTCGAGAGGACCAATTGCATATAGATTTGGAAGCATAGATGAGAGATGATCCAAAACTTCCTTCTCTAAGGCTTCAAAGGTATGAACAATAGTTGCCGAACCCTCATTAGCTTTATCCACAGTTTCCAACATCTTATTAAATTTGACATCCTCAACATTTGTAGTCCAACACAAGTCAGGAAGATCCTTTAATCGAATGCCTTTCATTCCTGGAATCCAATCTACAACCTGGTCAAGATACCCATTTGTTACATAACTTTCATCTGCAACAAGTAAACATACATTTATAATGTCAATAAATAATAAAATTTGTGCAGCCATCAATTAGTTAATTTGCAAAACTTATATATGTTTTTTTTCAAGGCAACTCATTTAAAAGTGAAGTATGGTTTGAAACTTAGTGAGCTTGATCAACTCAACTCATTTGAAACCTTTAATAATATATATGGTTTCTTGCTTTCAATTGTCACCTTTTAGCGGTGAAATTCCCTTTTCCACCAGATTTGGATAATGCATAAACCCCATCGTACTACATGCAGCAATTGGGAAGAACTTTACCGAAAGAACTTCAAGCTCTTTAGCAACTGTGTCAGCAAAAGGCATGAATCCATCCGCAACAATACATGTTACAGAAGGAATAGTAACAATTTTGTTGAGTTTTTCTACGAGTTGTCGAAACGGATCAAGTAAATTATATCTAATGGAGCGAGCAAGCAGTAAGGGGTCTTGATTAGTATCAAGATCCGAAGGTGGCAAGCCATCTGGTATGGTTAGGAAACGAAAGTCATACAACTCGTCCAAGGGTTTGCAGCTTGAAGATTTAAGAAAGCGCTTGTGGTTGAATTCTGTGTTGACAAATGTAATGTGAAAGCCTTTATAGTGAAGGAGTTTTGCTAGTTTAAGCATGGCATTGATATGGCCTTGAGCCGGAGTTGGTATACATACTGCATGAGGTTTCTCTAAGAAAGACATCTTGCAAATATTGTAACTCATCTGCATATATGAAAAGGTAGAGAATTCCTGTGTATTAATTCTTCTTTTCGAAATGAATTATGCTATAAAGTCTACATGTGATGCATATGCTTGTAGAAATAATCAGATTATGATCAATAAGGCTTCTCAAATCAACATAAACATCTTGACAACAAATTGAGAGAGTATGATCTAAATAAGATACTCTATAATATTATATACATCTCATTAAAAATTTAAGAGAAAAACGCTAACATAATATTATCATATATCTATCATTTGTTATAATTGTTAACCAAACATTGTAACTCTCATATTACTTTAGAAGTTATTGGTCATGAATTCTCTCTTGCTAGAAATATCAACCATACTTTTATCAACATTCAAAAAAAAAACCATGATCACAAACTCAGATTAAACCTATTGCTTCATAAATCTTAAGAGAGAAATGCACAGAGTAATATACACTTATTTTCCTGCAGAATTAGAAAAATAAACTTTCTGCAAGTTTTGATGCAGGCAATTGTGATAAAAATAGATGATCAAGAAATAAGACTAAAGAAGAACAGAAGAAGCTCTGGGTTGCTTCTTGAGTTAGCTCAAATATTTGAACTTATCTTATTAGAACCCATGACCTGCTTTTGTGATTTATTAAGCCTGATGGCCGAGAAACGACTACCACAGGTGTCACAATTTGTGTGTTGTCTCTTGTGTGACCGCCTTCTTAATTTGTCTCTACATCTTTGCTGCTCTTGTAACTCACTAAATATGGAATATTTTTTTTATATGGACGACAATATGCATCAGAATTCAGGAAAAGATATTTACATGAATTATGTCCAGGAAAAGATATTTACATGAATTATGTTCATGCACATATAATTTAACTTATTAATTTTAAGAATATATTAATAATCTTGATATAAAAATAAATTATTTATATGTAAATAAATACATACATATAAAATAATAAATAACCATTCTACTACTCATCTATAAATCCAATGCATATAAAAGTTTCTCCAAAATTCCAACAGAACACGTATTTTAAGATGTGATCCTTTATGTTTTAAATTCTTTATAAATTGATGTGATTTTTAAAAAGTGTTTTTATGCTCTTATTGATGTACAGTTTGCAATTAGCTTAAGGAGATATTAAAATAATTTAATAACCCATAGAACAAAAATTACTCAATTGATTTTTTTTAAGTACTTGTTGTGTACCGGTAAATTTAGTGATATTTTAGTTATATTTTATAACATAATAACCAAAATAATATAAAGATAACTTAGAAAAAAAGATATAATTTACTAAATGCAATGTAAAAAACCCAAATAAATATAAAGTATTAAGTTCAAACTAAAAAATGAATTTTATTTTCGACAAGAAGTCTTTATTACATTTATTAATGAGAGTTCTAGATAATAATAATTAAAAAAACAGCTATAAGTTTTACTTATTTCTTTTAATATTTATCTAAAAAAATTACTTTAAAATATGAAGATAATTTAAATTAACCTATAATTTTATATATAAAAATTTAAATTTATTATTTTTAATGAAATTATATTTTAATTTATTACTTATTTGATAAGACATAATAATTTTATTATATTTATAAAAATAATTGTATGAATCAATTTTGTAAAAGAAATAAACTAGTTGTCATTACTTAATAGATTACGTCTATTTTATATTATATTATAGATACATAAAAAAAAGGAAAATGACGTAAATAATAACGACAAAGATAAGGTACTTAATACTTAGTTATTAATGATAGGCTTGTAGAAGCAAGACATGGTGCATGTAACTTGAATACCAATTCGAACCTGATAAGAGTTATTAAACAACTCAACACCATCCACATGAATTGTCTTTCTTTCTTTGGAAGTAAAATCTCATTTTAAAGACGTTTTGTTCTATAAGGAACGTCTTTGCCATTTTATCTAGTTGTTTCATTGGCTAGAATGTTAATTGCCACTCCAAATTCGACAAATCATCAAGAGCAAAAAAAAATCTAACAAATTGCAGTTCTTTTCATTGGGTTTGGCAAAAAAAAAAACTTGTTTTCTTAAAAGAAATAATAAATTTAAATTATTTTAATTATTATTAGGTGAGATTCGATACTATAATTTTGTATTGGTGTATTTTATGACATGTGTTATTAAAATGTTATATTTTAGTTATTAAAATTTAATTATTGATAAATATTTTAACAATTAAATTATTATTTTTTGATTATTGTATTTTTTTTTAATTTTAACAAATATCATTTTTAATTTGATATTTAAGATAAATGTGATCAATTTTGACTAAAAATGAATAAATAGTATTTAAAATAGTTAAAAAAATATCAATATTTAAATTAGATATTAAAATATAATATTTTAATAAAATGATAAGTAAAAAATTATTAATAGATTAACTTGAATACACAATGCTCCACTTTTCATCTCCTCTTGCTAGCATATTGGCTGTAAGAGAGGAAACTTCTTCTCCTTATAAGAGTTTTCTCTCTCCATTAGCATTTTTTTATGTTTTTATTTATCTTATTTTTTCTTTATTTTTTTCACTAATCAAATGAAAATATATTTATAAAAAAAAGTTAAATGCATTTTAGTCTTTATTCTTTTAATTATAAAAAAAATTTAATCTATACTTTTATAAATAAAATAAAATAATTTTTATTATTTTAAATAAAAAAATTTAATTTATGTTTTTTTAATTTACAACAATTTAATTCATATTCTTTTAAATTTACAACAAAAGAATAACATATATTTATAGTATGATATTAAGTTTAAATGAAATATCTTACAAATATCATTTTAACCTAAATATATTTATTTATTGCTTATTATTTCTTTCAGTTTTTGCAAAAATAGAGGTTGATAGCACTATGTAAAAATATCTTCTATATAAGCTCAAAATTTATGTTTTAATTAGTTTAGAAATTTTTTCATCTATTTTTTAATTCAATAATTAATTTATTATTATCTTTTTTATAACAATTAAAAAATATTAATGTTCAAATTTTATATTTAGACTATATATATTATTATTGATTGTTACAAATTCAAAAAATATTGGTTAAATTATTTTATTTAAAAAAATGGACTAAATATTATAGATTTAAATTGCTTCATTTAAAAAATAAGAATTAAATTGTTTCGTTTCTAACAAAACTGACTAAAAATGTATTTAACTTGGAATAAAATTAACAGAATAACGTGGAAGGCCAACGTGCGACGCTACGTTGCACAAATAAGGTACGCGCCAGACACATGCCCTCTTGTGGCTTCTAATCTCCCGCCACACTCCATCTCTGTCTAGGCTATTTTCTTTCCTCTTCTTAACATTATTTATTATTCTTCACAAAATAAACCCCTTTTATTCCTCCAAATACAAATAAATCCTTTTTTATCTCAAAAATATTTGTTTTTCTTCTTTGCTCAGTAGGTAGGGATTTCTTTTTCGTTCTTGTTTAATTTTTATTTTCATTTTCATTTCTCGATTTTTTTGGGGCTTCTTTATTCTATTCATTTTGATGTGTTTGTCTTGATACTTCTTCTTTTCTCAGTGTTTGTTGTTTTGGATTTGATCTCCGTATTTTCTCATCTGTCATTCTTATCAATGGATTGTTTGTTTACATTATTACTGATGAAGAATACCTTTTCTTTAAATTAATGAAAAATTCAACTCAATTTGGTATAGTTCTACAAAGCTACATTTGGTTAGATTGATCTTTTTGTTTCATAGCATTAATTGAACGAATTACTTGTTATCAGTGTTGAATATTGGTTCTAAAAGTAACAAATTAGTGGCATAATTTAGGGAAATTAGTGGCATAATTTGTGGCATGATTTAAGGAAATTAGTGGCATAATTTAAGGAAATTAGTGGCCTAATTTAAGGCTTAAATTATGGCACAATTTAGGGAAAAGGAGTCTTGCTTCATCTATAAATAGGGAAGGGTTCATGCATTGAAGAACAAGGCAAAAAAATCAGAAAAATCAAAGAGAACTCAAAGAGAGAAAATACTTGTGAGTTTGAGAGTTTTCTATAAGTTTGGGGAAACACTTGAGAGATATTATTAGTGAGGAAATCTGTATCTGTATTCTGTATATTTCCTACTCAGTTCAAATAATATCTGCTGCCTCCCGTGGACCTAGGCGAATTGCCGAACCACGTAAATTCTGTGTGTTTATTTTATCGCTTTGATATATTCATACACCGCTATTTATTGCTTCCGCCCACAACAAATTGGTATCAGAGCCAAATATAGCAGTATTATATATCAAATCGAAGCTCTCGACGAGACGAACACAACGGTGAAAGAATCGCTCAAATCGGAAGTCAGAATCACCGCCAGAAGCTGCCGGAGTGTTGCTGCCAGCACTGAGTCAACTCATCAAGTTGGACCGAGTCAACTCAGTCACTAGTGATATTTGGACCGAGTGGTCCGTTTTCAGCTGAGTTGGATCTATTCCTAGCTAATTGGACCATTCCGGATTCAACTGCGGACTCCGTTTTTTCAAATAAGGTATAAAATTTGGAAAAAAAACACTGTTTTAAGTTGTAAGTGCAAAATTTTTGTTATCTGCTTGTACTTATGGCTGATAAAAGAAAGATCGAAGAAGGTGAACAAGCTGACTTTAGAATTTCTGTCAAACCAAGTTGTTCTACTCGAAGAACTATGTTGTCCAACGCAAAGTTCGAGGTGGAGAAATTCGACGGTACCAATAACTTTGGCATGTGGCAATGTGAAGTATTAGATCTATTGTTTCGAGAAGGATCTAATATAGCCTTGGAGACCAGGCCAGGAGATTATTCAAATGAAGATTGGAATTATGTCAACCGACAAGCTTGTGGCACAATTCGACTGTGCTTAGGAAAAGATCAGAAGTACTTTGTCATGAAAGAGAATGTGGTCATAGCTTCTGGAAGAAACTAGAGGACAAGTACATGACGAAAAGTATTGAGAAACAGACTCTACTTGAAGAAGAAACTTTTCCGTTTCCAAAGACAAGAAAGGTACCCCATGATTGAGCACTTAGATAATTTCAATAAAATTTTGGCCGATCTACAAAATTTAGATGTTGAAATTATCGATGAAGATAAAGCTTTGTTGTTCTTTGAATTCATTACCCGAGTATGAGCATTTAACCACAACCATGTTATATGGAAAAGATGAGGTTAAGATCGGAGATGTTTCAAATGCTTTGCTAAATAATGACTATCGGAAAAAGAATCAACAAGATCACACAGAATCAATATCAGAAGCATTGACGGCCAGTAGGACGAGCAACAACAAAAAATCTGGCGGAGCAAATAATAAGGGGCGAGCCAGATCAAAGTCCAGGGGAGATTCATCCAGAAGACGTCCTGCAAAGGATGAGTGTGCCTATTGTCACCAGAAAGGGCATTGGAAGAAAGATTGCCCAAACAAGGACAAGTCAAATGCAAATGTTGCACAGAAGGCCGATGAAGATGAAGAATCAGCCTTTTCAGTTTCATCATCAAAAACCTACTCAGATAAGTGGATCCTTGATTCTGGATGTTCTTATCATATGTGTCCAAACAGACATTGGTTTTCAAGTTTTGAAGAGCTCGATGGAGGAGTTGTGCTTATGGGCAACGACAATGCCTGTCAGACAAAAGGGATCGGAACAGTACGACTAAAGATGCACGATGGTACAATCAGACGACTTACAAATGTAAGGTATATTCCTGACCTAAAGAAAAACCTTATTTCTTTAGGTGTTCTAGATTCTGATGGTTACAAGGTAACATTGGAAAATGGAGTCTTGAAAGTTGTACGAGGTGCATTTGTAGCGATGAAGGGTACTCGGAAGGCGAACTTGTATTTCCTAGATGGGAGTACAGTTACAGGAAGAGCAGCTGTCTCAAGTAGTTCTGAAGAAAAGACAAATGATTCTTCCCGCCTGTAGCACATGCGCTTAGGGCATGTCGGTGAAAAGGCTTTGCAAGGCTTAATGAAGTAAGGTCTTTTAAAAGGTGCCAAGATTGGAAAGTTTGATTTCTGCGAGCATTGTGTAATGGGAAAACAAACAAGAGTCAAGTTCGGCACTGCCATTCATCGTACTAAGGGATCTCTTGATTATATTCACACGGATGTCTGGGGACCTTCAAAGAATACTTCACTTGGAGGTAAACGCTAGTTTGTGACTTTTATTGATGATTTCTCTAGATATGTCTGGATATACACTATGAGTCACAAAGATGAAGTTCTGGATATCTTTCTTAAATGGAAGAAAATGATCGAGACTCAGACAGGCAGGAAAATTAAAAGGCTCAGATCTGATAATGGTGGCGAGTATAAATCAGATCCCTTCTTTAAAGTTTGTCAAGATGAAGGGATAATCAGACATTTTTCAGTTCCTCGCACACCATAGCAGAATGGAGTTGCAGAACGAATGAATTGTACTTTGGTTGAGAAAGTTCGATGTATGCTATCTCAATCCAAATTGAGCAAGGCATTTTGGGCTGAGGCTTTGTCATATGCAACTCATATAGTCAACAGACTTCCTACGACTACATTAGATGGGAAAACTCCTAAAGAGGTATGATCTGGACAACCTGCTACTGATTATGATTCATTGCAAATATTTGGATGTCCAGCATATTTTCATGTTAGTGAATCCAAACTGGATCCTAGAGCAAAAAAAGCTGTTTTCTTGGGCTTTAAGGAAGGAGTTAAAGGATTTCGACTTTGGTGTGGTGAATCCAAGAAGATCGTCTTAAGCCGAGATGTTACATTCGACGAGTCTGTTATGCTGAGATAGACAAATTCAGAGAAAGAGAATGAAAGTCCAAATACTCTTTCTAAGGTGATGCTTGAGACTCCGGAAGATCCAGAAAAGATTGCACCGACTACCGATCGTGGTGAAGATGAAATTGATGATCAAGAAGAGATCTCAGTTGAGGTGGAGGTTCTCTCACCATCACCACCAATCAATCAACAACCAGAATCTATTGCCACTACTCGACCGAGAAGGGAGATTAGAAAGCCTACCAGATACACAGACATGGTAGCATTCGCACTTCCAGTAATTGATGATGATGTCTCATGCACTTACAGAGAAGTCGTGCAGAGAGTTGATAGTATGAAGTGGAAGATGGCAATGGATGAAGAGATGAAGTCTCTACACCAGAATCAGACTTGGGAGTTGGTTCAACTTCCCAAAGGAAAGAAAACTATTGGTTGCAAATGGGTCTATGCCAAGGAAGGTGTTCCTGGTAAATACAACATCGATACAAAGCGGTGGTAGCAAAAGGCTATGCTCAGAAAGAAGGAATAGACTACAATGAGGTATTCTCACCTGTTGTTAAGCATTCATCTATTCGGATACTATTGGCTTTGGTAGCACAGTTTGATCTCGAGTTAGCTCAACTCGATGTCAAAACAACTTTTCTCCATGGTACTTTGAACGAAGAAATCTACATGTCTCAACCGGATGGCTTCAAAATTCCAGGACAAGAGAATTGGGCTTGCAAGCTGAGCAAGTCAATTTACGGTTTGAAGCAATCACCACGACAATGGTACAAGCGCTTTGATAGCTTCATTAGAGAGCGAAAGTACACGCGATCGGTTTGATCACTTGTGTATACTTTCGGAAACTCCAAGACGGTACCTTCATTTATTTGCTCTTATATGTTGATGATATGTTGATTGCATCTAAGAGCAAGGTGGAGATCGACAGTTGAAGGCTACATTGAGTAATTTGAAATGAAAGATCTTGGAGAAGCTAAGAAAATTCTTGGGATGGAAATCACAAGAGATAGAGTTGCAGCAATACTGTTTGACACGGACTCAAGATCTCAAGAAAATACTACAAAGGTTTGACATTGATGAAAAAACCAAACCAGTAAGTACACCGCTTGCTCCTCACTTTCAATTGAGTGCATTGATGTCACCTAGCACCACCGATGAGAAGAAGCAAATGGAACGTGTTCCATATGCAAATGTTGTTGGTGCCTTGATGTATGCAATGGTTTGCACCAGACCTGATATTTCTCACGCTCTTAGTATGGTGAGTCGGTACATGCATAATCCCGGTAAAGGACACTGGCAAGCAGTGAAGTGGATTCTACGGTACATCTACGTAGTCTTGTGGATATTGGTTTGAAGTTTGAAAGAGACAAGGCGAAGGAAAACAACTAGTTGGATATGTGGATTCTGACTATGCTGGAGATCTGGATAAGCGTCGATCTACAACTAGTTATGTGTTCACAATGGCAGGAGGACCAGTTTGTTGGAGATCAACATTGCAGTCAACTGTAGCTTTGTCTACTACAGAGGCAGAGTATATGGCTGTAACAGAAGCATTCAAAGAAGCTATATGGCTTCTCGGGTTGACTAAGGATTTGGGTATTGTTCAGAAGAACGTGGAGGTTTTCTGCGACAGCCAGAGTGCCATTTGTTTGGCAAAGAACCAAGTTCATCATGGTCGTACCAAGCACATCGATGTTCGATTTCATTTTGTTCGAGAAATCGTCGATGAAGGAAATGTTATACTCCAGAAAGTCGGAACTGCAGATAACCCCGCAGATATGCTTACAAAGGTGGTTACAGGGATCAAGTTTCAACACTGCTTGAACTTGATCAACATCTCTCGAGCTTAGAGCGCCTAGGGCGCATTTGGAGGTAACGTTATGAACTTTTTCGCCAAGGTGGAGATTGTTGAATATTGGCTCTAAAAGTAACAAATTAGTGGCATAATTTAGGGAAATTAGTGGCCTAATTTGTGGCATGATTTAAGGAAATTAGTGGCATAATTTAAGGAAATTAGTGGCATAATTTAAGGAAATTAGTGGCCTAATTTAAGGCTTAAATTATGGCACAATTTAGGGAAAAGGAGTCTTGCTTCATCTATAAATAGGGAAGGGTTCATGCATTGAAGAACAAGGCAAAAAAATCAGAAAAATCAAAGAGAGCATAAGCAAACTCAAAGAGAGAAAATACTTGTTAGTTTGAGAGTTTTCTATAAGTTTGGGTAAACACTTGAGAGATATTATTAGTGAGAAAATCTGTATCTGTATTCTGTATATTTCCTACTCAGTTCAAATAATATCTGCTGCCTCCCGTGGACCTAGGCGAATTACCGAACCACGTAAATTCTGTGTGTTCATTTTATCGTTTTGATATATTCATACACCGCTATTTATTGCTTCCGCCCACAACAATCAGTTTATGATTTTGATCTTTTAATTCTGATCGAAAATTGTTTTATATGCTCTTTAAGAATCAGCTTTGAAAGAATCACGATCGAGAAGTTTTTTCAAAAGCCACCAGATGTTTGACTTATATAATCTTTTTTGTAATAGTGATTAACGGTAAATAATATTGTAGATTTTGTTTTAGTATTTTTTTTGTCACACTGAAAGTGAGACCCATTGCTAGTGATCATCCAATCTTGATTCTTA
This sequence comes from Hippophae gyantsensis, assembly GCA_030763125.1. Classification (NCBI taxonomy): domain Eukaryota; kingdom Viridiplantae; phylum Streptophyta; class Magnoliopsida; order Rosales; family Elaeagnaceae; genus Hippophae; species Hippophae gyantsensis. The sequence goes on from CM061031.1 coordinate 9,925,467, forward strand.
TTCTATATATAACCTATATGGTTCAAAGTAATAGAGATTGAGACATTGGTAAAAATCATAGGCATAACATACACCATATATGGGTTCACTGAGTCACTGTACTGTTGCCGGTGATTATTGAGAAACGAAAAAGTGTTCTCGGATAAGTTTAATTTAAAATGAATACATTGTGAATTTTATTTAAAAATGATAAGTTTAATTCTTTTTTATTATTTTATTTAAAAATACTTTAATCATTTATACTAATTTTAATAATTTTAATTACTTTATCCTTTAAATTTGTGAGACATTTTATTCTTCAAACATTCTCTCTATTGAATCGAAATTGATAAAAAATAACTAAAATGTCTAAAAATATAACAATAAAAAGACCAAAATGTACATTAATTTTAAAAAATATGTCTCATATTTCAAATTTATGAAAATAAATTACCTAGAATGTGATGTAACCTATTGGGAAATGTAATAGCTGCCTTATAAGTAAAAATGAACTCATATTGCTCTTATTTTGTGTGTTATTGGTATCTGGTACGTGGATAATGGTACACTGACTCTGTTGGCTTTAGTTGATACGTGATACCAACAAAGCACTGGGTTTATTACTTAGTGTTTGTGTATTAGTTCTCGTATTTCTAGATTATGTTAGTTTCATTTGTAAATATGTTACTTTATTAAAAATGTAATTATTAGTCCTCATATTTATTATTCCCCTATTTAAAAAGAGATTTTATCTATAATAATTATTTTTTACATGATAGTTTAAAAATGAACTTAATTATGAATTAGTTTAAAAATAATCAAAATCTTACCTTAAACTTAAAAGCAAAATTTTAATCAATTTTATTTAAAAAAATATATATATATTAACTCCATTTTATAAAACATAATTATTATAAACATAAGAAAACATCACCATTTTATAAATTTATAATTAATTTTAAATACATAAATATCTTTTATTATATCATATATTAAAATTTTTATTTTAAAAAATAAAAAATAATTTATTTTATAATAAAATAAATATAAATTTATACCTATATTTAAAATGATATGTTAAGCATTTTGATAATTCATAAATAATATAATAATATATTATTATTATTAAATACAATTATAATTATATTTAATTAATAATTATAATATTAATTATAATTAGGATATAAAAATTAATATTCATAAAAATAATTAAATTATTAAAAAAATTGTGAAACCTCTCTATCCAACTTTTTACAATATACAATACAAACATAGAATATTATATCGTAAAATTTGTGTGAAAATATTATCTAATATAATATTATTATAATTATTAACCCAGTTTTTATAATTTATTTTATAATAATTATTATTATTAATTTTGTAATTATTTTATAATTTATTATTATTATTTTAAGTTAATTTATAAATTTTGATAAGTTATTTGTTATAACAAATTATATATTTATTATTAAATATATTTTTGTATTTTATAAATATAAATATTTTTTATTCACTCAAAATTTTATTTATTAAAAATTTATAATTTTTGTATTCGACACTTTAAAGTTACAAAGGTAGTTAAAATATTTTTTTTATCTTGTTTTTGAAAATAAGAAGAGAAAAAAAAATGGGGTGAGAATTGAAAGAGGAGAGAGGAAAAAAACGAAAAAATTGAGATGGTAATTGAAAGTAGAGAGAAAAAAAAAACCTACTATTTAATTGAGAGGTTACAAAGAGTCTTTTTTAACTTTTAAATGAAATATGCTCATTATAGACAAAAACTCATTTAAAAGTTATACATGATATTAACTTTTCTCCAATAAAAACAATTAATAGAGATAAAATAATTATTTTTCTTATTTATTAAAAATATCTCCCTATACGATTATACCTACTACACATTTACACACAGTTTTACACTTACACCATGTATATAGTTCCATACGGTAGAATTATCTAAAAAAATAAATTGTTTCATCATATTCTAAGATAATTTTGTAATTTGACACGATATAAATGAAGTGATTGTAAAAATATGTACAAAATTTTATGTTTTTAACATTTCTCATTTTATTAATAACAACACATATCCTTCGTTAAACTGACAAGCATATGTAAGAAATTGAATTTATGTATTCTTTTTTATAAAATAAGGGATCTAAGATATATCACCTAAAAACAAAAAGGCTTTGTCTGACCAAAGCTAGTACCTTTGTAATTGATATTTTCTTTCATTTAGGAGTTGGGAGTTTGGGTTTTTGGGTTTTTGGGTAGTGTGAGGGAAGCTTGATTTTGCAAATCTGAGTTTGCATTTGGATGATGATAATTTCTGATGCAACTATAGACTTTTTTCAGTAATTCATTAACTATAATTTTAGTATGTTTTCTTGTTTTAGAAAATTCTTACCGGCAATAAGTTCAATACAATATAGGCTCAGATGATGTTGTTCCATTGGTTAACATGAATAATATGGAAGCTGAGGCACCTATTGGCCGGTAAGTGTTGGTCCACGTCAAAAATTGATACTTGACCATCATTCTGATTCACACGTTGCTAGAGTTGAAGAATTTGGGGGCGTTCTGTGCTTAGAGTTGGCAGAGCCTGTATTTCTTTCTTTGTTGTACTTGGTGTAAATGGTTCATCCATAGGTGACTTGTCCAAATGAGCATGCATGCTCTAGATTTATCCAAGCACTTGTGTACTTGGCAGACTGTTGGTTTGTAAACTTGTTTACAAGTTAAAAGAAATAAAATAAAATTTTTTGAAATATTCTAGCTTATTTGAAGTCCAGTTCACGAAAGCTTTTATAGCGATGATTGATAACAGTATTTTATATAGTTATTTTCATCAATTTTATTAATTATAATTGTTATGTTTTTGACATTTTTGTGTAATTTTAGTGAAATAAATTAATATTTACCTTTTATGTGTTAAGAAATATATTTTTAATAAAATTAAATAATTTGAATCGAAATCGTATTTAATTTCAAATTTATATCCACAAATATAATTTCAAATAATAGAGTTCTTAATTACAATTTATAAAAGTTAAAAATATAATTTAAATTAAATATTAGGCTTAATTTTAATTATTAAAAGTTTAAAAATTTAATTTAAAATTAACAAAAGGCTTAACTGTAATTAAAGAAAGTTTAAAATGTAATTTGAATAAAATTTATGGGTCAAAATACAATTAATTAAAGTTTAATTTTTACGCAGGAGAGACGAAGTCCACGCGCAGGAACACACGCACGCAACGTGGACCATCAAATCAGAGAAGAAACGGCCAGATGCGCGCGTTGCAAGCACACTAGACCAACATGAGTGGATGTAGGGTTCTATTTATCACGTGGCTCGGTGCGTCGAGTGAGGCCCACCTGTCTGACGCGTCGCAGCTGCTGTCCCCCACCTTCGCGCGCCCTTTTTCCCGTGTGGTCGATCCACGTGCGCCCGGTTATTCCACGAACCAGAATTTGTCACGTGTCCCACTTTATCTATCAGTCAATAATTTTCTGACACGTATCGCGAAAGCGTAGGATCACGCCCGCGTTGCAGCCGTTGTCTCCCACGTTTCTCGCGCCGCCATCCGGTGCAGAAATTCTGCGTGAGCCCGTCCTTGATATCTAATGATCTGCTGCCACGTGTCCCATCATTTCTTACAGCGAATCAGACGCTGACACGTGCCACGCACAATGAATTAAAAAAATTAAGAAACGGCGCCTTGTCTCACGCGTGAATTAAAATAAGGTTTCGATATCGAATATCGATACACCTGTTTTTATTTTTGATGCAATTTTTTACGCGTTTCTGAAAAGAAAAAAAATGTATTATTTTAGATGTATTTTTTTAGCTATAAATAGGAGATATTATGATAGAGTTAAAAAGTTTTGGAGAGTTTAGAATTTTTGTGTTGTTCTGTTCTGGACTATGGAACACGCAGAAGCCATTTTTGGCTTCTGTTGTGTTCTATGTATGCCAAATATTAACGATTCATAATGTTTTAATTTTTCCTTTTCTTCATCTAATTTTTCTATATCTGCTATAATTTTTATTTTTAATTTTATGAAATAATTTAGTTTTTCTAGGGTTGCATTTGATCTAAAGTTATGAAGCTTTGATTTTAATTATTTTTCATAGATTTATAAGACGTTCGATTTGTTCATTCTATTTTGTGCTTAATGCTTTTTGATTATTTACAAATTTTATCAAATTGATCTGTGACACATAAATAAACTTGGAAGAGACATTTGTGTGTATATTACTCGTAGATAGAATGACATGTATGATGAAGGATAGGAATATACCCTAATTGTATGTGTGGCCATTTGAGAACTTAAAACTTAATGAATCTCGGTAAATTTAATTCTCATAGGAATATAGTGAATTAATTTAACGAGGTGTGTTTATACGGAGCTCGTAAGAGATGTATGAATAAAATTAGAAGTTTTCGGTTGACAAATTAAATGTACAAAAAAATATAAATCAAAAGAAAATAACACGATTTGAGTAGATTAGTTTGGTGAAAAATTGCAATCCTAGATTTTTTTTTATTTTGTTAACTCTTTTCTTTAACTTTTTCTAAATTAACGATCGTTTTGGATAAAATCATAGAGAAATAATTTTAGTACTCAACAAAATGTAGTAACAAATCTCCGTGGGAACGATACTTTACTTATCAAATTTTATTACTTGTGACCGTGTATACTTGCATGTTTTATGTTCTCCAAAAGAGACAACAATGATCTGGATTGATAAGGATATAGCTCATGGTTGGTGGGAATAAGAAAATCAATGGATTAGGTAAGGAGATATGTATATGGTTTAGATTGTTTTGGTAGGTTTATATTGTATGACTTAGATTTATTAGTTGTTTCTATAAATACCTCTAAGTAGCAATGTAATAATCAAGTTAAAGAAATCAGAAACAAAATTTGAAAGTTTATGGAAAATTGTTCTTGATTATTCTTGAGTTTTAATCCATAATATTCCAAGAAAGTGGTATCAGAGTTGTAGTTGGAAATATAAATATACACTATTGTATATCAAATCAAAGCTCTCGATGAGACAAATCCGACGCCGCGAGAATCATCCCGATCAGAGTTCGGACGTGCCGCCACGATCCTCCGAAAGGTTCTGCTAGAAAGTGAGTTAACTCATCGAGTTGGAGCCGAGTTGACTGAGCCGTGAAGCCTGTTGACCGAGCTGCTGACTGAGCCGCCAAGCCGTTTGACCAACAGCTTCAATCCTCCAAAATTGAGGCTTTTAGACACTTTACAATGTCATTTTGTATGTTGATCAAGAACATTCTATTCTTTGACATCGTCACGTTAGCAATGAGGTTATTCTTATCACATTTTATATAAAGATTACAATCCTTCATATGAATATCATAACCTTTCTCTAACAGTTGTCCTAAACTTAAGATGTTACTTTTCATATTTGGGACAGAGTAAACATTGGAAATAAATTGATGTCGCCCATCTTTCAAGCGAATAAGAATGTTACCTCTTCCTTTCACCGCTACATTAGAATCATCTCCAAATGAGACATTTTCGCTTACTGACTCATCTAGTTCCACGAATATGTCTTTCCTTCCACACATATGGTTGCTTGAACCGTTGTCAAGATACTATGCATTTGGTTGAATACCATCACCCTTATTCCATGCTAGAAAAATAGTTTCTTTCTCATCCATCTTCTCCTCTATGTAGTTGATTTTCTCATCTATTCTATTGTTAGGAGTTCTACATTCTGAAGCATAATGTCCAAATTTCTGACAATTATAGCATTGAACTTGAGGTTTTTCATACCTTGAGTTCATATTACCTCTTCCACGACTTTGTGTTGAGCTTTCTGCTCTCTCGAAGTTGTTGGAATTGTTGTTGTAATTCCAACCTCGTCCACGACCGTGGCTCCCACATCGTCCACGTTGGTTTCTGTCATTACTTTGGCTTTCATGCTTATCCTTAAATATTATTTAAATTAAATTATGATCATTTATATCTATTTTATATTATTAAGGTGATATTTGTTATATATTTTATAGATATTTTTTTAAATTTTCCTAGTTACACAATTTATCTCAAGTTAACCTACTTAAAGTTATAATATATATACAATTAAAAAATAAAATTACTATTTTTAAAATAAAAATTATTTATATCAAAATAATTAAATATTTTAATACTTCATATATATAAATAGTGTGTATTGAAATTTGCTCACCCTTCAAAAATTTGGCATAGAAACTTTACAATACTAACAAGCCAATCTTTAAGACCTCGTGTATCACACCACGTCTAAAAATACAAACCACGCTCACTGTTCAGCCTAGCTGCAACTGCAAATAGCAGTGTCTTGAATCGTGTTAGTTTTAGAGAAATGGCCCAGCGAGACGAGGAAGACGAGGAACGACGCCGTCAAACGAAACTTGAAGAAGCCCTCGAAGTCAAATCTCTCAGACGCATCATTAGTGCTTACCTCAAGTACGATTTCTCTTCTATGATTCTTTTATTCATCATATAGTCCGTGTCTAAATCTTTAACGCTGTTAGTCATAGTCAAACCAGTAGGATTTTCTTCATCACTCCGATTTATTTGGTTTTAATATCTGTTTGTTTTGGAGTGCAATGGGTATTATATAAATTGTTTTATTCTCTTGTTAATGCGAACAAAGAGTTATGTACTGATGTATTCCTTTCGGAACAACAGGACCTCAATCTTGGAATTGGCATTTAATTCATTTCTTTGTGTATTTTTAAACTTCATGATATGCCAAAAAATAAAAAGTAAATAAGTAAATAAAAATCTATTGACTTTAATTCTATTAACAATATTATTTATTTCTTACATGAACTTCGCATACATGATGCAGCTATCCAGAAGCTGCAGAAGAGGATGTCAAAAGATACGAAAGATCATTCAAAAAGCTCCCACCTGCCCATAAGGTAGTCTTCTTTTTACTTGGTTAATTTGTCTTTCTTGAAGTGGACACTTTGCACTTTGCCTTTAAATTCATCTTAAGGTTTCAAGTTTTCCATTCTTTCTAATGCCTTGCCTATCAGTATGATCGGTGCAAAACTACAAACGCACAATATCGTAGTTTTATAATAAAGTGATAAGAAAAGTATCGTGGATTGATAATTTACTTTTGATAAATACTAAAATTATATTAATCTCAATTTTATATAGAGAAATTACTAAGGTTGTCGTAATTAGAATTTAAAATAAAATCAAATTAAAGAAAATATGCAAAAAAAAATAAAGATGTTGTTCAAAGATCAAATTAATAGGAAGAAAACTTATAGGAAATCGATTTCACCTAATCCCTCACTATGTTTTACTTATCTAGCTAATTGAATTTAATTCTCTCTGTTTGTTAGCAATATCCAAAAAACATCCAAAAGCCTCTTTCGACAATTAATTGGAAATATTATTGTTTATTAATTTACACAAGAGTATGCAATTTAATAAAATAAGAAAGCATTAAGACCAATGATTTTAATACTACACAGGTTCATACAAGTTTTTCAATCTCTATAATTACCTATACTTAAATATTTCAAATCTATCTTATAATTATATCTTTCGATAGTAAATCACAAGACTAAAATCATTTAATTGATGACTAGTTAATTAGAAGCAATAAACTTAGAATAAATCATACAAACATGAAGAGAAATAATTCAAACTAATATAGAAAATCAAGCATAATTCAAAATTAAATTGTATCTTTTTCCTAGAATAAAGAAAACTTAGTTCATGCTTAAAAATTAAATTTAACATAAACAAATTCACCATAATTTTTGGAAAGGAACTGAAAGAAAATTGACTCGTAAAAAAATATGTTTTCGCATTAATCTATTGTGCTCCAATATGCTTTTGGTTTTCTCTTTCCTATTGCATCGCCTCTCCTTTTTTTTCTGCCATTTTCTCTCTTCTCGTTTTTATTCGTCCTGTGATTTCTCCCTTTTCATTTATATATATATAAAAGAAAGAGATAGGCAGTTATATATATATTTAGAAACATTTTAATTTTAATTTAATTTAAATAAATCTTCATTTAAATATGACAGTCTTTAGATGATATGCTTCTAAAATTTTAGATATTCATTATCTTCAAATTTATAATAAAATTTAAATAATAATAATGAAGTCTAAAATCAATAAAAATAAATAAAATTAGACTAAAGTTTAAAGTTGAGAAGTGATAAATTATGTCAAATTATACCAAATTATACAAGTCATCACAATATTCTCTGAGTTTTACATAGAGGTGTCAAATGGGATGGGATGTTTTATTAACCCATGGTACAGTCTACAAATTTATGAGTCCATCTCATCTTGTCCTACTTAGTTTTTGGTGGGTTAGAATGATATTATAATGGGATATTCTATTTGTCCCAAATGGGCCTAAATGAAGAATAAAATTAAAAAAAAAGGAAAAAGGAAATATGATTATCTATAATAACCATATTTATTTATAATAATCATGAGTTTATTAGAGACAATTTTAAATAGATGGGATGAAATAAGACAATTTTAGTTCATAAACTCATTAGAGACATTAAATGGAACATGGGAGGAGATGGGATAACCCATTTGGCATATCTAGTTCTACATGACCAAAGAGCAAAGTAGTCCTCCTGTCCTAGGATTACTTTATATATATCTGTTTTCCTTACTTCATTGATACTTTTTCCTTAATTTGCAGGCTTTGTTATCCCACTTATCATTGAAGTTCCAAAGACTTAGAGAGTAATGCTTTTTTACCTTGTATTTTTCTTCTTATGGTTCTTAAGCTCTTAACTTTCCCCACTTCTTTACAGTAATTTTACCCATTGGTTACATGGACACATGGTTGTACTTTGTAAGCTTGATTGAGGAAAAACTATTTTAATTATGATATCAAACTGTATAGGTCTGTATAATAACATATGTTTTATACATTGGGACTTGGTGACATATTATCTTCATAAATGTTGCCAATCATAAAAAATAAACAGACCTGACCCGCAAAAGAAAAAATAAAAGTTATCAGAACTAAAGTAGTTTTAGTTACTATTATACTAGTATAAAACTGAGGTATATTGATCTGTACTAGAGAAGCTTGATATTGACTCTTTACTTTTGGTCGACTAGTTTGGGTTATGCTATTTACACAAACTGGTCTCTATGCATCACCTTCTTGGGTATATTTTGCTATTTGCATGGCATGTTCCATAATTGTCAATGATTTATTATTACTTTTTGCTTGTAAATAAATTTGGAAGGCAATATCTGTAAGACAAAGGAGGTTAATAAAATTTGCACTTAAAACACTATTAATTTGACATTATGAAAATTTTGCTTTGATCTGCAGGTGCATTTCTGCAAATTCATATTTCATTTTTAGCATGCTTCAGGTGCTTCCAACTTGCACTCTTACCTATCTCACATTTATTTTGGAAAAATGCTAATTCCAATGATGTGTTGTAAAACTAACTCATAGTTTTTTTCTCTTTTAGTATTCAGGTTCTGTAAAAAAAAAAATTAAAAATCATGAATATTATTTACGAGTGAGAAAACTTCCTGAAATTTTTTCTCTTCTCCCAAATATTAACTATTTTGTAGGCATTTGAACCACCACTTGATTTGAGTCAGCATATAGATTGTTGTGAAGATTACCCAATTGAAGAGGCTTCAAATAGACAGATGTTCACTGGGGAGAGGGATGCTTGCTCTTGTCATTCTACTTCTGCATGTCAATCCACGCATCTCTCCAATTCAAATGAAGTGTGTCCCGAGGAAGGGAACTATTTCATCAGAAACTCACCAAGTGAAGTTACACCCAATAAGGTTTTTGTAATATATGACAACGTGTTTCCATTTTCAGTGAAGGATAAACTAATTTGATCCATTAGTTTGTTCACTATGTCTTTTTCATTTAGAAATTTGACGGTTGTAGATGACAACAGGAGGTGGTAGTTGAAGGTCATTATGACTCATTTGCTGGGAGCAGGACTTCACACCTGGAATGTAGCAAAGAGATAGAAAGATTCAGTAATAATGACGCCAATGCCATTGATTCTTGTGGAAATGTATGTCCTTTAGGCTTTAGTTATTTTTATCAAGACTTCACACTTGTATGTCCTTGAGGTTCTACCTTTTCCTTTTCACCATTTGTGTAAATGCTTTATGGTTTCATATGATCCCCCATTCTCTCCACTCTAAGTTGCATTAGCTTTCCTTGGAGCCATGCGCTTTAAAATTGTTATTGCTTTAAGATTCTCTCCAAACTTCTTTGAAATTATCTTTATATCTTATAGATTATACACAATTTTTTTATTCCCTTTTCCCTTTCCTTGTAGCCATGCTTTCTGTATTTTTTTGTTGTGTTTCTCAGTTTAGAATTCCCGCAATAAAGTGGGTCCTTTTTTCTTCTTCTAGATTTTTTTCCCTAAATTTATCCACTGTTGATATTATAATTTTTTTCTGGCTTGTCATTTTTAGGTGTGTTCATCAACACATGATTGGTTGGATCCATCTTTACAGTCACACGTCCCTTTAGTTGACATTGACAAGGTATATAACTGTTTTTGTTTTCCATGTCCATTTTATTTGTAGCTGTGTAATGTTCATGCATAGGCCCATAGCCCATGATTATTTCCCATATTTTTAGCAAAGAACACTAGTTATTTGTTTGCGTGATTATCTTTGAAAATTCTGTTTTCCTGTTTTCTGTTTACAGGTTCGTTGTATTATAAGAAATATAGTTAGAGATTGGGCAGCAGAGGTACAAAATTATTTCAATTGATTTGTGGATTTGAGCTCTTTCATATTTAATCAAAAGAAATGTTTTCTCAGCCCTTCTAATAATCATATTTAGGGTCATATAGAACGTGAGCAGTGCTACAAACCAATCCTTGAAGAGCTCGATACCCTATTCCCTAATCGTAGTGAGGACAGGTAAATTTACTCTTTCCTGCGTTCCCATCAGTTAAAATTACTTTCCATGCTTGCATCGTCTCTTGAATCTTGATACGGGCATTCAGCATTTTATTGTTCAGAACTTGTGCTTGCAAGTCTTTATTTTTTTGGTTTACTTGTACTGATTAATTAGGTAATCTTAGCATTTATAGTGTTTTTCAGTCCTCCTGCCTGTTTAGTTCCCGGTGCTGGACTAGGCCGGCTGGCTTTGGAGATCTCATGTCTAGGTAGGCATAAATTGTTCTTACTTGACTCTGTGCATTCATATATTGTCAGATTCTATGCAATTATACTCTTAAGAATTTAAGTCTTCCAGATACTTATTTTCTCTCATGTGACTAAACAGGTTTCATGAGTCAGGGAAATGAATTTTCTTACTACATGATGATATGCTCAAGTTTTATTCTTAATTAGTATGACCTTATTGACGCTCTCATTTAACCATCTTGCAACGTTGGATAAAATATATTTATAAACAAATTTGTCTTTCATAATCTTTTTTTAATTGTTTCCTTAAATGGTTTGATTGGTATCTTTAGTTCTGAAGCAGCTGGGGAGTGGAAGATATATCCTTGGATTCACAGCAATTGTAATTCTATTTCAGACAGTGATCAACTTCGTCCTGTTCTAATACCAGATATTCATCCAGCAAGGTAATCATAGCTCTAAAGTGTCTCATTCGTACTACTGTTTTATTTAGTTCTTTTTATAACTTTTCGTTGTTTGAAACTAGCATTTCCGATTTCAAAGAGTGTCTGTCATTTTTGTAAACAGTGCAGGGATCACTAAAGGCTTTTCCATGTGTGGTGGTGATTTCATAGAAGTTTACGGTGATCCAAGCCAAGTAGGTACGACCTATTACCTGTCTAACTTATTTGCATATCCATGTCCTTGTGCATTGTATTTGGTGCAAGTAACAGAATGCATCAGTGAATGCAAAATTTTGAATCTTGCAGCAATTTATCTTGTGCTTAATTATAGATTTTTTTATTTATTTACTGGCCTCCTGTAAAAGTAGCAACAAACTTAATTTCTTAATGAACCTTGCATTATAATTATAGCGTAATTATGGTTGCTTTTGAATTGCTGAGGGTTTTACTGTACTGAAAGCGAACTTTGGTTTGTGGTTCTGCATCCAGTAAACAAATTCTTACTTTGTTCTTTGTGCAATTTTTTCACTGCAGAAATTTTTGATTTCGAGATGTATAAAATAAGTTAATGATTTATTTTTCCTGCAGAAGATAAGTCACTAACTTCTAAATTAATGATTTCAAAATTTGTACCAACATATTTGCATCAATAAAATTATGATAGATTCTTTTGTTGTAAATCACTTATTGCATTTCATGCCTAGATGATCCACCATTCCCAATCTAGTCCTTATATCAAAGACAGTATGTTTCTTATTAATTATTCTCAAGTAGACGCTGCCATGTCCAAAATTTATACTTTATACTTTGAATTAATTAGTTGCTTCTGTTTAGCTCAGATACGTAATGAGATCTTTAGCAGTATAAAGATGATCTAATAAATCTGTTGAAAATTCTGATCCTGGGATAACTATCAAAAAATGTGATGCTTATCACTTAATGAATGGTTAAAAAATTTGAAGTTTACTTAGTGCCCATGCACGGGAATTAAGTTATAAGTTCCATCATTAGAAAAAGGTTTTCAGCGGGGATTTAAATTCGTCTGAATTTTTTCCTTACAATGATGACAAAAAGTAAAGAAATAAGCTAATCTGAAAGATTAAATGAAACTCACTCAATTATCATGAAGCACACCTATTTGCTAGTGCAGATGCCTTGCATTATCGTTTGCAAAAAGTAATTTGTGGGACTTGCAGGTATATGGGATGCAGTTGTGACATGTTTCTTTATTGATACTGCACATAATGTTGTTGAATATATTGAAATCATATCAAGAATCTTGAAAGATGGTGGGGTAAGTTTCAAAAAGGTTTTTAGATGGGATTTTATGGCGGACTTGATTGATTTATTTATTTGGCTAACAGGACTATCTTGAATAAATTTGCTTGGACTACAGGTATGGATAAATCTGGGTCCGCTACTATATCATTTTGCAGAAATGTATGGCCAACAAGACGTAAGCATCTTCAAAAACAGCAGGTTCTCATCCCCAAATAGGGAATTTGTTGTCTAACTTATTGTCATGATCAGGAAATGTCCATTGAATTGAGTCTGGAAGATGTAAAGAAAGTTGCCTTGCATTATGGATTTCAGCTTGAGGTAATTTTGGTCTATGTATTGTTTGCTTGCCTAAGTAAACCATGGATGACTCTAATTGACTTGTTGTTGATTGCAGAAGGAAAAGGTTATTGAGACAACCTACACTACAAATCCCAGGTCAATGATGCAGGTAAGCTCTCATACTTTTCATGTCTTTAGACTCTGCTTAATGATGTTTGTGGTAATTTTTATTAAAATGCAATATGGAGCCATCCTTATGCAGTTCCAAAATGACTTTTTTTAAAATATTTAAAATAAAGGTGAGAAAGAGCTTTTCTCAATCATATCAAATCATTGAGGTAGGAGGACTGCTGTACAATGTACTGATATGATATTAATAACATCAAACAAAATTAATCGGAAGCAATGTTTGTTTCCGGAGAGAATAATTTAGATCTGAAAATTTTATACGAGTATGAGAGCTGTTAAAATTTTGGTTTGAGACTTCACTATATGTAGGTTTTGAGTGGCTAATCATTGGAAGTTAACCCGGAGTTCATGCAAAATACTTGAAAATTATTAAGCTTTCTGAACATTTTATCTTTGCAGAACCGATATTTTGCTGCATTCTGGACAATGAGAAAGAAATGAACTGGAAAGGAGAACACTCCATGAATTCATGCCCCCTTTTTTTTGACCTAGCCATATGCTATGCCCTTCTCGAGTGGGCTGTTGGATCCTTGAGATATATAATTTATGGTGACTTTTTAGTGAAGGGACTTTTCAAATGCTTTCCATATTTTTTACGGTGCTCATACTGAAATTAATTCTTACATCAATTGTTCTTAGTTCTATATTCTTTGAGTACATCTGGACAGGTTCAAAGGCTATTTGAGCTTACTGCTTGTGGATATTATCTATATGCATGATATTTTCGTGAAATATGTATTTGAATAGGCTGATCTGTAATCTTGTTAATTTATTTGCAGTTTTCTAAGTTGAGTAACCATTTGTTCATAAGATATTTTTATGAGTCCAATGTCACCAATAGACAATGAAGGATTAAAAAGGATCACTACATAGAGTTAACTCAAATACCATCTAATCAACCATGGTAGAGGGCTGTACCCGTGGGTGCATTTTGGTTCATATGTTGGTTTTGCTAAATAAAGAACCAAAGATGACCTATGAAATGTCAATTAGGTATACGAGAACAAAGTTTTTAGGTCGGTTTGCCAATTGAACTTGATACATTTTTAAGTAATTTTAGATGATTTTAATTTTATGTTATTGTTAAATGAATCGATAAGATTCAATAATTATTCAACAATCTAATTCAAAAAGTCATCTATTATAATTTGAAATATAATTTTACACTAATTTTCCAGTACACGAGAACTTATATAATAAGTAAATCACTGATAATTCAAGGACAAAAAGTGATATACAATTAGTCATAATAAATACTTATAAAAACGAATATTAAAAAAATAACAATATAAGTTATTTTATTCTCTCAATGTTATAAAAGTTAATAAAAATTTAGATGGATAGTAACATATGTAAAATATGTATTATACATGTACTAAGTTAAAGTTAAAAATAATAATGTGATTACTTTGTATAAGTAAATGATGGTTCATAAATTTAAAATCTAAATCAAATATACATGATTTTGCTTCGTTGTTATTGGATATTAATCTTTAATCAAAGAATAAAACAAAAACCTTAATTTTATTGGATATTAAAACAAGGATCTTAATTTAAGGAATAAAACAAGGACCTTAATTCAAGGAATAAAACAATGAGCTTAATTCAAGAAATCCTTAATTCAAGAAGTAAAATAAGAAATCCTTAATTCATGGAGTAAATCAAAGAATGTTTAATTCAATGAGTAATTGAAGGAGTAAAATTTCTTTATATATAGCTCCTTGAATTAAGGATTCCTTGCTTTACTCTTTGAATTAAGGACTCTTTGTTTTATTCCTTGAATTAAGCTCTTTGTTTTATTATTTGAATTAAGGTCCTTGTTTTATTCTTTGAATTAAGGTCCTTGTTTTATTCTTTGAATTAAGGTCCTTGTTTTATTCTTTGAATTAAGGTCCTTGTTTTATTCCTTGATTAAGGACTAATATCCAATACTCCCCCTCAAGTTGGATCCATAAGGTTTATGGATCCAAGCTTGGACAAAATTCGTTGAAACTGATGAGAAGCCAAGGGCTTGGTGAAGATGTTAGTCAATTGGTCGAAGCTTCTTGTATAATATGTCTGAATCACTTATGATTGAACTTGTTCACGAACGTAATAACAATCAACTTCAATGTGTTTCGTCCTCTCGTGAAACACTGGGTTTGATGCTATATGCATGGCTGCCTGATTGTCACAAAATAAGGACATAGAAAGAGTTGTAGGAACACCTAAATCACACAAAAGACTTTGTCACCTACAAACCCACATATCCCATCTCAAATTATGTGTCATATAAGAAAGTGATACCAACTCATGCCGCATTCCTCGGCACTATATCGAGTTACAGTGAACCTCAAAAATTTCATGAGGCCAATAGCCAAGAGGTGTGGAAGGAAGCCATGCAAGAAGAACTTAAAGCCCTAGATCAACACAACACATGGAGCATCACCAAACTTCCAAAAGGTAAGAAATTCGTGGGTTATAAATGGATCTATAAGCTCAAATTCAAGTAAGATGGATCAATTGAGAGGTATAAAGCAAGATTGGTAGTTCGGGGAGTCACTCAAACATTCAAGGTGGATTACAAAGAAACATTTACACCTGTTGCAAAAATGAACACAATAAGAGTGCTACTGTTCGTGGCTGTAAACAAGGGGTGGTCCATGTACCAAATAGATGTGAAGAATGCATTCTTGCATGGTGATATCAAAGAAGAAGTCTATATGAAATTTTCACCCGAGCATCCTCAAAGCAATGAACTGGATTTAGTATGCAAATTGCACAAATCCATTTATGGTCTGAAACAGTCCCCACGAGCTTGGTATGCCAAGCTAAGCTCAATTCTCACTAGTGTTGGTTTCAAAAGCAACAATATCGATTCCTCACTATTTTTTCGCACAGGAGCTATGGGCAAATTGGTTGTGCTGATTTATGTAGATGATCTGATGATTACAGGTGATAATACTGACGAGATTTTCAATCTTAAACAGTTCCTCAGACAAAGATTTGCAATTAAATACCTTAGGATATTGAAGTACTTTCTTGGTATAAAAATGACAATCTCGCATAAGGGACTCTTTCTTAACTAAAGGAAATATGTCCTAGATTTGCTCAAGGAAGCTAACATGAGCAATGCTAAACCTATCTTGAAGGGCACGCCACTCACGAATATAAGTTATTACCAGCGACTGGTTGGTAAATTGATCTACCTAACAATCACCAGACTTGACATCACATATTATGTAAGTATTGTGAGCCAATTCATACACTCCCTAACACTTGAGCATTTGACCCATGTTAAAAGGATCTTACGTTACTTAAAAGGATCAGTGGGTCGTGGTATCATCATGAAGAAGAATAACAACACACAAATCATAGGGTATTGTGATGCTGATTAGGCAGGGAATGCAATCGATCGCAAATCCACCACTAGCTACTGTACATTTTTCGGTGGAAACTTGGTCACATGGAAGAGTAAGAAGCAAACTGTCATCACCAGATCAAGTGTCGAAGTTGAGTATCGTGCAATGGCTTCAACAACGTGTGAGTTGATATGACTTAAAGGTCTTTTGTGTGATTTAGGTGTTCCTACAACTCTTCCTATGTCCTTATTTTGTGACAATCAGACAGTCATGCATATAGCATCAAACCCAGTTTTTCACGAGAGGAAAAAACACATTGAAGTTGATTGTCATTACGTTCGTGAACAAGTTCAATCACAGGTGATTCAGACACATTATACAAGAAGCTTCGACCAACTGGCTGACATTTTCACCAAGCCCTTGGCTTCTTATCAATTTCAACGACTTTTGTCCAAGCTTGGATCCATAAACCTTCTAGATACAGCTTGAAGAGGAGTATTGGATATTAGTCCTTAATCAAGGAATAAAACAAGGACCTTAATTCAAGGAATAAATAATGAGTTTAATTCAAGGAATAAACAAGGAGCTTAATTCAAGAAATAAAACAAAGAATCCTTAATTCAAGGAGTAAAACAAGAAATCCTTAATTCAAGAAGTAAATCAAGGAATGCTTAATTTAAAAAGTAATTGAAAGAGTAAAATTTTCTTATACATAGCTATACAATTGTAATGAAAATATGAAGAAAATAATACAAACTAGAGAGCTCTTTTGTATAGAGTTATTCTTTGTATAGAGTTATTTCTTGTTTTTTCAACAATTGAATCTCTAAAATCGAACCAAAATACTTAATATTATAAAATAAAAAAACTCAATTCAATTTTTTTACATTTAGGCAATGCTATTTGGTTTATCGCACCCCTAATAGGGGTGAAAGAATCTGTTATCCAAAAGGGACAAGTTTCCCTTCTCACTTAATCAAATATACAATATGTAAATTTTTTTAACTTTTATAAAATAACATTGTATTTAACATATAATATATATTTTTAATTTAAATCTTGAGCTCATATTTAAATTATAAAATGTTATAACCTCAAATGTTAAGTGTAATTTTGATTATTTTTTAGTTAAAATCCAAAAAGTTGTATGGAACCTCAAATTTGATGCTTATTTGTTTTAAAAATTCATTGTCAATTTTTAGTTTTAATATTTAATTTAGAATGAGGTGTCATAAAAATTACTTAGATTAGATTATTTATAACGTTGAGTTATTTAGATTAAAAACAATATCATTTAGTCTCTTAATTTTGTAAAAATGATCAATTAAAAATAAATTCTAACATTTTGATGATTTTTCATTTAAAATGTTATTATTTTCTATCAAGTAATTAAAATATGAATATTTAAGAAGAATAAAAGCTAAATCTAATATGAAATAGTTTTAAAAAAATAAATAAATATTTATCACTAATATTCCTGAGGTTTAGTATACTTCACTCATGTACTTGATGTTTGTAAAAAAAGTTATAATATCCCTAAGATTTATAGTTAATATAACTAATATTCTTAAATAGTTAAAGACATTATCTTTTTATCTAATAATGTATTTTTTTCATAGCTTTAATACCAAATTGTGGTTATTTATTTTATAACACTAGTTGTTATTTATTGCAGATTATTATTTAAAGACAAACCTTTAAATTTCTTAACAAAATATTATTTTATCTTTATAATTTACTTATGCTTATTTTCATGCAGACTTGTAGTTAGTTTCTTTGTACTCGTTTTCCTATTTATTAGTTTTATAAATGTTATAAATAAATATTTAATTATTCAAGATTCTTAATTGACTTAGAATTATAATCATCATACTTGAATTTAATGGATCCACCACAGTCTTTCCTTTCGTTGTTTATATTCTTTTGTTATACTTGATATGCCTCAACTTGTTCAAGCCTTAATACATTCATGGTAATGACTAAGCTTTTGCATCCGTACATGATATAATGTTTAAATTACTTACAAGATAGTAGGAAAAAATGATTGTACTCTATTTTTATTCATAATATTAATAATTATTATAATTTTAAAAATCAATTAAGAACTTTGAAGAGATTATTAACTTCTCATAGTTTAAATTCCTCAATTTTCATAATAAAAATTTAAATTTTTTTCTAAAAACATTTTCAAGAAAATCTAACAACTTTATGTTCTTATGCTATATAGGTTTTACCTTGAGATCTACATTAAGCTTATGTGTTATGACACTTGGGTCAATATTGGGCATGTGTCTTAACATCCATGCAAAAACATGTTTTTTTTTTCAAAAAAATTAATTATTTCTTTCTTAACCTTACTTTCTAATTTGTTGCTAACTTTTAAGTAGTTTTCTTTGCTCTTTTTTACATTTATTAGCTCTACCTCTATTGATACAATATTAACAAATTGAACATGACTTATAGTGGCCTATGCTTGACCAACCTTTATGTTCCTAGGATCTTTCCATTATTATGTTGTAGTAAGCCAGGTATTAAGGACTACAAAATTAGTCATAGTTATGGTTCTAGGTACTATCATTGATAATTTAGTTACGTCGAAAGTAAAAATAATGTTTTCGTTAAAAGTAACCAAAAGGGGTATCTATTTCATCATGAAATCTAGTGCTCACAAAGCATACATAAATAATAATTGATGGAGCTTTATGTGTCAATTAAGGTCTCGTAAACATCATAAGACCTCATTCTAACGATAATAACAAAGAGATCATTGTTTAGGCTTGTTGTTGCACTCTTTTTGATGAATAACATGATTTGACCTTTCATCCAATCTTTCAATTTATAGATCGACCATACACACCCTTTCCAAACTCACTCGCACACCTCTTTTATGGTGTACTAGGCTCACTATCAAATTATGATCCTTCATGTATTGAGTGAACCATGGGTAGCCTTTTAGCTCAACTTTCTAGGGTTTTGTCACATCTCTATAACTCCTTGCATAACTATATGTTTTCTTGCTTGACTTCTTCTATTACTTTACTCATTTTTTCTAGTAGTCTTGTCATTTTGGACAGGAAAATATTATGTTGATTTGGCTCACCACCATTTGTAAATATCATTTCAAAGTGCTCAATGGCTTCTTTGACAAGCTCTTTGATGTTCGATTAAATGCTATCAAGCCAAGGCATTTATTATGAAATAGTTTAAAATCCTATAACTCAATTTATCTAAGTAAGTGAGAAACTACATAAGTGAAAATCTTGAGCCTCAAGATATGCACCATTTATTTATTTAGATAACCAAATTGAAGAAATACAAATATTATAAAATGAGTATAATCATTGTGTTTGTGGATGATGCCCATTGATTGTATATATGGGTCATAATCATACATGTAACGTTATATTATTGATTACACATATGACTCATTAAATTATATTTTAAAAAATAAAAATAAGATCTTGATTCCTACATGTGTGATCATGTAGTTGTGGTCACTCAAGTTAATAGAAAATAACGCTTTAGTGACTCTTATCTTGTTGAGCATCGTTATATGATCGTGGATATCAGGTTAATATTTAAACTTATTTTATTTTTTTCAAATTCATGTAATTTTAAAATTATTAGTAATATGTTTTTTATTTGTCATTATTTTTTTAAATATTTAAATAAATTAGTATTTTTATTTTAATCTATTATGATATTTATTGATTTATCTTGAGTTAATTATATTTTATATCCACAACATATATGATTAATTATAAATATATATAAAATATTTATTAAATTATAATTATATTTACAGTGTGTAGATAATTATAAAAATATATTTAAGGATAGATATCTTTAAATTTATAATTATGTGCACGATGTATAATTAACGATAAAAATATACATAAAATTTAGATATATTTTATCATTAACTAAAAATTATTAACATAATTATAATTAATTAAATATTTAAATATATTTATAATTAATTTTATATATTGTAAGTATAAAACACAATTAATTAATTTTTGATATGAGTTGATTTCACCTTAAAGCAACCAAATTTCCTCTCACAATTTGCATGATCTCATGCAAATCTCATTTCTCCGAGGAGGAAAAAAAATAAAAACGCGTATTTTTGTTTTTCTGTAAAATGGAGTCAAGGTCAAGAAGCAATAGTGATCCCATCTTACACTATATACGTGTCCAAATGTAACTGCTTTATACAAAGATCGGATCAACTTGTTATCATATTTTGTTAAAAATATACAATATATTTATGACATGTATCAGTGTTCATATGTAAATTGGTTTGATTTTATACGGAAATTTAAATCCAACCAATATGGTTAGTTATTTAAAAATAAAAATTAACACAAATTAATAAATTTAAAAATCAATCTAACTTACATTAATTTTTTTAGTTTAATTTAGTAAATATTTGTATGAAAAAAACAATTTCCTTTTTTTAATGAATTTTTAAAAATTCTTGTATTATTATTTTTAATGTTAATTTAATTATAATCACTAAATTTAAAATTTAAAATTTTAATCACTTATCTAATATCATTAAGTTTAAATAATTAAAATTTTAAATTTTAAATACCTTAAAGAATAAAAAAATTAATAAATACTATTAATAATTTATTATTCATGCAAATCATAAAGATTGAAATGTGTCATAGGTTATATATTTTAAGAAAATAGAAATAAAAGATGATAGAGAGGAAAGAAAAACCTAATTTCTTTTAAAAAATATATATAAAATAAAATATGAACATAAAATTAAAAAAATACAAATATATATGAATTTATTTGGTTCTTATAAAGTTTTAAGAACACTAATATAATTAAGTTCAATAAAATTAAGAAGAGAAATTATTTTATAAAAATAATAAGAAAAATTATGAAGATATTATACTTTACTTGACACTCAGTTAATTTAAAAGAAAAAAAATAAATTTTTATTGAAAATTGATAAATTTATTGATATTTTTTTCAAATATCCATAAGTATTTTGTTTATAAAAAATTCGATAATGCTTATGGAACTTTTTGAAAGTGGTTTGGTAAAAACTATCAAACCTTTTAAAAGAGGTTTGGTAAGGTATATATTGAATTTGTTGGTGATTTGCAAGCAATTTACAAGAAAAAAAATGGTAAGACAAATATATTCTACTTTGATTTAATTGTAAGATATATATTTATTTTATTTGTAATATTATGATTTTTTGATGATTAAAATACTATGATTTGTATTGATAAGTAGTTAAATGGTAGAGAGATATTGGTTTGAAATATAAAAGAAATAATCAAATGTAATATATTAGAGAAATTTTTATATGTGTGGAAAAATATTTTTAAAATAAATAATATAATGTTTTTATTATGTTAAAATATGTAAAGATAAAATAATTATTTTATTATAATTTTAATTAATTTAAAATATTTTATAATTGATAAGATAATTCAGTAGTAAATTTTAAATTTTTTTCAAAATTTTCAAATAATAATTAATACAAATAAATAAATATCCAAAATCAAAAATATTCTTCGAGCCTTATGTATTGAGTTGCTTATACTAAATTTTACACGCTAATCCGTTAAAAATATTCTTTGATAAAAAATCAGTCCATCATATTTTTGCCAACTCTCCGTTTCTTCACCTACAAGCCCAAACTCTATCTCTATCACTGACGAAGCACGTGGTGTAACGCAAGACTCGTCTTCTTTTGTTTTTCTTTATTCAATCCGCGTAAATGATCTAAAACCCGAACATCACAAGCTTAATTTGATATCCCTCTCTCTTCTGGAGGAGAGGGGTATAATTTTTGTTTTTGGTGGTCTATTTTCCAAACAGGCCCTCACGATCTATGCAATTTACATATCTTGCCATATTCAATCCATGGTTGCTTTTTGGAACTCCTCTTTGGTTTGAGGAAAAACCCCAGCGTAAACGAAGCAGCTCCTTTCTATGTTCCTGTGATGACGATATAGCTTTGGTTCTTGGTTGTTTTGTCTTTGTTCGTCTGGAGTCGGTGATTTTAGGGTTTTACGGGTGGCTGGTTTTGTCAATATGGAGAGATCTGATAGTAAAGATTTTAATGACTTCATTGGAGATTCCTCGAGTAAGCTTGCTCTTTACCTTCAAGATCTCTTATTTTTTCTTATCTTGAGTTTGTTTCGATGCTGAAAAAGATATCAATAAGAGAATTTTGAATCATTATTTTCAATTTGTGGATTTTACGGTATCATGAAGCTTGGGATTCAATTATTTTTTCCTCTCGTATTATGTGTTGGATTTTCGGACTGTTTTCATAAGTTTGATACGTATTTTCGTAAATTTTGAGCTTTTGAGTTTTTTCTTTGCTGATTTTATTCAGCTCTGATTTTTTTTAATCCATCATAGTTTACATCTTTCTTGCTTGTTTAGCTTGTTATTTTATCACGGATTTTTAGTGTTGTACTAGAGTTTCTGGGTTTTATTTTATTGCTTCGTACCAGTATTTCAAGTACGTTCTTGCTTATTATTCTTTCCTCCTTGATTTTGCTTAGTTTTGCATTCAGTTGATAGAGAATAATCTTTTTAGCGCTTTGTCTTTAGTAGTACAAATTCTGTCTGATATATGGCGAGCGTTTACTCTTATAAGGGTCACTGAGCTAATTTTATTATAGGTGAAGAAACAGTAGAAATACCTTTCTACTTTTAGAATATATGGAGATTTATGTTGAAGATTCGATATCCCTTTCTTGTTTGTCAATGTTGTCTCTTTGTTTGCAACTTCACTTTCTTATTTTTATAAAGTTACCTTTTATACTGTCAAAGCATATAGTAACCAGCTCTGATGATTTGTACTGTAATTTTTCTCGTTAACATACAGGTAATTCGCTCTTTGATTCAAAACAGTATGAATTTTTTGGACAAAATGTAGCAGATGAAGTTGAATTGGGGGGATTTGAAGATGAAGAAAATACCAATCCTCGATTCAGATCTGTTGATAGTGAGTACCATTTGTTTGAGAAAGATGAGGTGAGATGTTACCAATCTATATTGCAGCTAGTTACTTTTGAATTTTTGATATATTGACATTGTTTGTCACTATTGCGAAGTATGCTATAATAGTTTTTGAGTAGTTGTGTCGTTCACTTCAACTCTATTAACTTGGAGCTTGTAATTTTGGATTTTCTTTCATAAAATTTTGAGCACTTTGTAAACACACGTTTTTGATTGAATCATGTGCAGCATTCAAGCGCAAATGCACTGTTACCTTTTATTGAGAACCATATTATTAGAAATAGTTATGATCTATGCATAGAGAAACCGATACTAATTCAACTCTTTTGTGTGATACTATTGCTGTCACTCCTTTCTGCCTTTCGGACTTCCAAGTTTATACTTTATACAGCATGCAATCATTCAAAATGAAGTTGGATTTTCTTGTTTGAGTTTGAATTTCCGTTTCATTTTCATAAGATAATTATCTTTTCACTTCGTCAATTTTCTGATATTTCTTTTGTGCTTTCAGGGTTCAGGTTTGGGATCTTTATCTGAGATGGATGATCTGGCTAGTACTTTTGCAAAGGTCAGTTACCTTGACTTTGATGACAAGCATGCATTTATGAGTTCTCAACTTCACATAGTAATTATAATCACTGCACCTAAAAGATAATAACTTCGTGCAATACCTTAATTGTTGATGATCACTGATATTTATCTCTCTTCTAAATTACATGTTCTCATAATTTGTGTTTGATTTTGCAATAAATTGCTAGATTAATGTTTTTCTAAAATATGCAAACATGAAAATTAGGTTCAAGATTTGTTTTTGGGTGAAGAGCTAATAAAGGTTACCCTGTTAACATTTGAACACTTTAGTCCCCTAGTTAAAAAGGGACACCACAATGACATGTTCATTGATTACATGCGTATGTAACTGGCTTACATACCTAAGTATCTGTTAAAAAAAAATTCACATAGGCATATAACTGCTGAAAATGTGATGTCAATTTTTTATAAGGGGACTCAATTGTCTTACGGGAATAGCAAGGGAATTTCTATGGTAACCCCCCTTTTTTCTGTATGTGCTTGCTTTTTAACCATTCCTGACACTTTTACTTTTAATCCCACAAGGTTTGTTGTCTTCACTTAAATATCTTGCATCTGTATAGACAAATATAAAATGTTCTCTTATCTAATAATTTTTTGTTTATAAGTTTATGACCTGGTAGTATCTTTTGCCTTTTGGGATCACCCTGACTTTGCTTTGTCAAATAACGACCTTGTTCTTTGATATGTAGCTAAATAAAGTTGTATCGGGACCAAGACATCCAGGTGTCATTGGTGATAGGGGATCTGGATCTTTTTCTCGGGAAAGTGAGTAAACATGCTTTATGCATCAATATATAGTTGTTTAAAGATTGTCAGTGTGTATGAATCTGCAGAAAAGCGATAAAAGTGCATAAGTTAATATGTAAGTGATTGGGTATCTCAAGTGTATGGTAACTGATAACTAATCAGTTTTAACGTTCTAGAACTTCATAAGTATTTCCATAATAGATAAATAAAAAACTACCAAAAAATGAACGAAACATTGAAGCGGCATTGATAGCTATTGTAAAATTATATACTTATCGACATAATAGTAGTTCAAATACAATACTTCTCCAGTGCTTTGCAGTAACTGAAACATACACTACTATCAGAAGCAATAAAGTAATAATAATGCATAACTTATGTGGTTCCATTTCCACTCAAAAAATTACTGTCTCCTATGGTTTACTGTTTCAACCTTCCCTATATAGAATTTGGTTTTTTTACTTTATGTGGTAACCTGTTAGGGCCCATTAGATTGTCCTTCACGTTTTTATCCATTTCTATGCTGTAGTAAATCATCTTTTTGGTGTCTTTTATTTGGTTGCTTTTGTAATTTGTGAAGTCAGTAATGTTAGATTTACTTTTTACTTCCCCTTCTCATTAAATGGAAAATTCTCATCAGGTTCATCTGCTACTGAGTGGGCTCAGGATGGAGATTTTAGCAGCTGGTTAGATCAGCACTTGTTTGACTCAGATAATGCTCAGGAAGGGATGAGATGGTCATCACAGCCGCAGTCTTCTGCTCCTTTTGGAGAATCAAAACCTTTGTACAGAACATCCTCCTACCCCGAGCAGCAACCTGTGTTGCAACACTACACAAGTGAACCTATTGTAGTACCCAAATCAGCTTTCACATCTTTTCCACCCCCTGGAAGCCGGTCTCAGCAGGCTTCACCACACTATGTGAATAGTTCTTCTCATGCTGGTGGATCCCAATTGCCCTTCTCAGCACCAAACCTCTCTCATTTATCTAGTTCTGATCTTTATTTGTCAGGTTTATCTCAGGGCGTACATTATAGTGGGAACATGTCCCAATTCATGAATACGGGTCCTTTAAATAGCAGGGCACATAATAAGTGGGTCAACCCTGCTGGTATATTACACGGGGACCATTCCAATGTTATGAACAATATATTGCAGCAAAAACTATCTCATCAACATGGGTATGTGTCACCTCAGTTACTGGCAGCTCAGCAGCAACTGCATCAACAAAGACTGCATTATCCTGTTCAACCATCTTTCTCACATTTTGCAGCTCTGCAGTCCCAGCTTTATAACACACACTCATCCTCTTCTTATAGATCTATGCTCGGAGCTGATGTGAGAGAGCCAAGACCTAAGCACCGAGGTAAACATAAACATTCACAGCAAGCCTCTGATACTAGTAGTCAAAAAAGTGAGAGTGGGTGGTTGCAGTTCAGATCAAAGTATATGACATCTGATGAGATTGAGAGTATTCTGAAAATGCAGCATGCTGCCACACATAGCAATGACCCATATATAGATGATTACTATTACCAGGCGAGTCTTGCTAAAAAAGCGTCTGGATCAAGGTTGAAGCATCCCTTCTGCCCATCTCACTTGAGGGAGCTCCCTTCTCGAGCACGTAATAGTACAGACCATCACTCTCATCTCTCCACTGATGCCGTTGGAAGACACTCCCTTTCAGCCATACGCAGGCCCCGTCCTCTTCTTGAAGTTGATCCTCCATCCTCTGGTTCTGGTGATGGAAGCACCGGACAAGATTTTGAGAGGCCTTTGGAGCAGGAACCGATGGTTGCTGCTAGAGTTGCCATTGAGGATGGTCTATGCCTTCTTCTTGACATTGATGATATTGATAGATTACTGCAATCTGGACAGCCACAAGATGGTGGGATTCAGCTAAGGCGTAAGCGGCAAAAGCTACTAGAAGGGTTGGCAGCATCCATTCAGCTGGTTGACCCTCTTGGCAAAAGCAGCCATGGAGTGGGACTAGCCCCAAAGGATGACATTGTGTTCCTAAGGTTGGTATCTGTTCCCAAGGGACGGAAGCTCATTAGTAGGTTTATTCAGCTCCTTTTCCCTGGTAGTGAGCTTGCCCGAATTGTTTGTATGACTATATTTCGTCACTTGAGGTTTTTGTTTGGTGGACTGCCGTCTGATCTAGCAGCAGCTGAGACAACTAATAATCTTGCAAGGATGGTTTCTGCATGTGTGAAGGGTATGGATCTCCGTGCATTGAGTGCTTGTCTAGTTGCAGTTGTTTGTTCATTAGAGCAGCCACCACTCCGCCCGCTTGGTAGTCTAGCTGGAGATGGGGCCACTGTTATATTGAAGGTCGTGCTTGAAAGGGCAACTGAACTTCTGACTGACCCACATGGTGTTGGAAGCTATACCATGCCAAATTGTTCTCTCTGGCAAGCTTCATTTGATGAATTCTTTAGTCTACTTACCAAGTATTGCTTGAGTAAATATGAAACCATTATGCAATCAATATTTACACAGACACAACCCAACACAGAAGTTATTGATTCTGAGGCAGCTAAAGCAGTACACCGTGAAATGCCCGTGGAGCTTCTACGTGCAAGTCTTCCTCATACTGATGAGCGTCAAAGGAAGCTTTTAGCAGATTTTTCCCAGCGATCCATGCCGATTTCAGGATTCAGTGGTCGGGAAGGTAGTGATCAATTGAATTCTGAATCAGTGATAGGCTAGAACTACCAATAAACTAAAAGGTGATACATAATGTTAGACTGGTGCATCTACACTGTTATTCAGATGCTATCAAAATGTGAATCTGCCTACAGTTGTTCAGATGCTATCAAAATATGAATCTACATTCCAGTGGAATGTGACAGCATGGGGAGTGCAAGAAAATGTGCATTTATAAGTTATTTTTAGGCTTTGACCATCAAATGTCGTCTTTTAGTTCCCCCCCACCCCCCTCATAAATTTACTTTTTCTTTAAAAAGGAAGGGGAAAACATGAGTAGTTTCATTATGAATTTACATTCGTGCATAACTATGTCCATTATGATGGATAACACTTGATCGGAGTTTAAGACAGGAAGTGTGTTCTTCTGGGGAGCTGTGTTTTTGTGCTCTGTGTTTAACTCCAGCCTAAACTGAAAGCGTAGAGATAAAAATGTACAGGGTGGCCATGCGGAAACTTTGGTACTAGTCTTGTTCCAGCGTGTTGCCTTTGGAAAAAAATAATTGCATTCTGTAAGTCCAGTCTTATTAGCTTTGTTTCTTTTTCTCTTGTGCACTGCAGGAGTACAGGGGTCAATATTATTTCATACTCACTCTGAATGATTTGGAAGGTGTAACATTTCAATAAGTATGGTTGTAGGTTAATTAGTATGTTACTTTGGTTTCTCTGTCTCGGTTATGTGCCTGTACCACGTCAATTAAGATGTATCTCAAATTTTAGATATGTATAATTCTTCTTTATTAACTGCGACAACTGAAAGGAAGAAAAGACTCTTCAGTTTGTAATTTTATCGGATCGATAACTAATTATTGGCATAAGTTTATTTAATTTAATAATTTAAAATTTGGTTAATTTAGTCTAGTTTTGCAAAAATTGATATTTTCTAGGAAAAAATATTTGATTTTTCTATTTATTAAAAAAAAAATCTACAAAAACAAGCATTCTCTCCTCCTTGTTATTTGTTTATTTCTTTCCTCTTATTTTTAATAAACAGTAAGTAAAAATTTACATCAAGTTGACACAAAGTTTAAATTATTGTATTAAATGAATTAACGGAAAATAATAAAAATAATATTTTATTGCTCAAGACTTGCTTTTTTGCTACTGCTCCTGTGGCCTCATCCTACTATTTGGAAGTTTACAGTTTCATGTTTTATGTCACTCATCGATGGGGTTCTTTTCATCCTTTTCTCATGATATATTATTACTTCACTATTGATCACCTAAAAGTATCTAGTTTTATAAGGTATTATTTGTTGATTCACACAAGATTTCACGTATCTTATGTTACTTGGGTTGGGTTAGAACGTAAAATAATAACTTTTGATTATTGGATTATCGTCGTGGTTCGGCATTCCACCATTTCGCCTAGCAACACGATACTTATATATTGCTCTTCCATAACGCTATTTTCATGGTTTAGGATTTAGCTTTGGGCTTTTAGTTTTCCAAAAAATGATATTTTCTATGAAAAACATTGGATTTTTTATTTATTAAAAAAAATTCAACAAAAAGAAGCCTTCTATCCTCCTTGTTATTAAAATATTATTTCTATGATTAGATGTTGATTAAAGATATTGGAGCAATGAAAACGTAATAAAAGGGAGAAAGAGAAGAAGCAGTCGGCTTATATTGAAGGAGACTAGCAATGATGTGGGTGATTGCGTGGTGTTAGAATATTATTGGCTGTACCAAAGTATTGATGTACAACATGTAATAATTAATTCCTTCGTTGCTGTAAGAGACAGGCCGGGAACGAGCCATCAAATTCAATTGAATGCGCAATTATAGGAAGATATTTACTAGTTTCACTTAATTCAAGTGTTCCAGCTCTAACTCAAATTTTACCTTTAATTATTTTATTATTAAAAAATAATTTATTAATAATAATTTTATTTAATACAACAAATATTTATAGATTATAATAATAAAAATTATTGTCATATTATCACAAATTTTAAATGCAAATCTTTAAATTCAATTTTATAACTAACCTGAAATTTATTTCAAATATTACTTTAAGCATTCAAAAATCAATTATTGTTAAACAGTTTCAGCATCTCGAATACAATAATATTCTATCGAGTATGAGAAAAAATTAAAAATAAATAAAAAAGCACAGTTTTATTATGCGAGGACTAAACATTTTTCTCTTATTCTTCTTAAAATAATAAACTAAGTGGATCATTTTATTTTATGTTTTGATATACAAAACTCAAAATTAATACCTTTATATTATTGCTAAGTTAGAATATTTTTTGGGTAAACAATGTAATAGATGATTTTTTTATTGCAGAAAAGTATGTGAAAAAGAAAAATAAAGCCTCTTTAATGAAAGCAATGATTACCACATAATCAATTATATTAAAATAATATAAAATATTGATTTTTTTTTTTAATAATTTTTTTTAAAGTAATAGGATAAAAAAAATTTAATTTCTAACTTATAGATTAAACGTTGTAAATGAAATAAGCTAATATACTACAACTCTTTTCCAAAGAGGAAATAGTTTTGAGTTTTGATCCCTCTATTAAATAGTAATAATAACGTAGAAATAAAAAGGAATGATATTTTTAGAGTATTTAAAACTTTTATTTAAAAATATAGAATTTTGCTTTTACAATAGAGGCATGTTCCTAAATATAAAAAGAAACTTTTAGGAGAAGAGTAATTTTTTATTTTACTTGAAATATTTATAATATCTTCAATATATTACTGTTACTGTTACTGTTATTGTGGGCCACCACCAGTACTACACTCTTATCATTTCAACATTTAATTCAGAATTAACAACAACAGACACTCATCCTCCCATAGGTGATCAGTTTGAAGAACCTTTCCATGTTTTTGCACTTTCAGGTTTTGTTTCAATCTTTCTTTTTCCATTTTCTTATTTTATGTTGTCTGCAGAATTATTTCTTTTCTTCAAGTATCCTGTCTTCTTATGTTTCTATATTTCTGGATTTATTCTTCGATTTTTTTTTTATTTTTTTTATGTCAATATGTCATAAGAATTTGCTGTGAGTGAGCTTGTGTCTTAACTAAATGTAGTTTATTCGTACATGTAAAAGTTTTAGGTTCGAATCTTTATGAGTGTGTGAGTAATGTATTATTAAAAAAATTAATTAACTTATTAATTATATTAAAATGTACCCTCTAAATTTAAGCAATTGCATTTATATATGATAATAGATTGAAAGGTTAATATGTAAAGTTGATCCCTGTCTTGTATGTTGCACCCTGAACATACTTCAAAATTGTCAAGGCAGTTTTTTTTTTTAGTTGGCGGTTCTATTACTCAATATACATTTAACTTTTCAAATTAATTTTTTTGTTTAATTACAAACAAGAGCTAGTGTATAATATAATTTTTCGATGTATAATTCTTTTGAGTTAAATTTCGTGAAACTCCTAATTTTGTTTGGTGATGTATGATCAGGATGGATATTGTAGTTACAAAATTGAAGAACAGTTTTTCAGGAAGACTTTTTGTGGGGGCTCTCCTTTTTACTCTCTGCATTTTCCTTCTCAGCCACTCTCCTAAATCTACCACTCCCAACCTGGTTTGTCATTCTCTTTCTTCTATATCTTTTCTTTTTTAAATATATATTGAAATTTTTGTTCCATTATTCAATATTTCAGAGAATCTTTTATCAGCTATTATTATTATTGTTATTATTTTAACATCAAAAACATCTGGCCTTACGAAAAAATGGGTGATGAATTAGGGTTTATATTTAGTTGATAGAATGAAGTTTCGTCCAATTCCGTTTAATTTAGATCCCTAATTATTAAATAGGGTAATATAAATCTACTATTTTTGTAAAGAAGGTTGCAAAAGTTTATTATTTTGTAAAGATAGTGAATTTATGGTGTCTCACTTTTTGTATAAATAATTCCTCTATCTAATAAGTACGAGACTGAAATTTACTTTCATTAAAACTAGCGGACTTACCTAATAGATATATGTTGTTTATGTGTAGTTCTCGCGTAGGGAAGCAGGTGTAAAACATGTACTGGTGACTGGAGGTGCAGGCTACATAGGTTCTCATGCTGCACTTAGGCTTTTAAAAGATTCATACCGTGTAACCATCGTGGTATTATATTTATTTTTTAACTTTACAAATTACAAAGTTAATATTTTTATAACTATTTTTCATATCATGTCTAGTTAGTTTTTTTATTTTTCTGATAGGACAATCTTTCAAGAGGAAATATTGGCTCTATTAAAATCCTTCAAGAACTATTTCCAGAACCAGGAAGACTTCAATTTCTTTATGCTGATTTGGGGGATGCAAAAGCTGTATCCTAATTGTGTTATTTATATAACAATAAGATTGATCTTCTTTTAATAAACCTTCTTCGAATATATTTTCAAATTATTTATTACTCTTCGAATATATTTTCAAATTATTTATTACTCTTCGAATCTTACTCATATGATACTTCAAACTAATCATATTTATGACGAGTTTTGAGTTTTCATCAAAACTTTACTTGTATTCAAATGAATTACTTGCTACTATTAGTTGCAAGTACCACATCATCATAATTCAAGAGTGATCAATAATACCTAGTATATTATTTATTTGTTATGTCCTTGATTGATGTCCAGGTGAATAGAATTTTTGCACAAAATGAATTTGATGCAGTGATGCATTTTGCAGCTGTTGCATATGTTGGTGAAAGTACAGCTGAGCCTCTTAGGTATTCTTCATTATTTTCATAGAAAAATGTATATATTTTACTATTGGTTCCATGCTTAGAACAGAACAGGTATTTTATTTATTTATTTATTTTTCTTACATTGGAATTACATGAAAAATGTGGTGGGTGCAGATATTATCACAATATAACATCAAATACACTACTAGTTTTGGAGGCAATGGCAGCACATAATGTAAAGACATTGATATACTCAAGTACTTGTGCTACTTATGGTGAACCTACTGAGATGCCCATTACTGAGGAAACTGAACAAGTTAGATATATATCTCTTCCATTATTTTCCATCTATGTATCTTAAGACTAGAATTCTTGTTTTAAAGTCATTTTCTATTGAATATACCTCTCTATTTATCAATATAAGCTTCTGTTGTGGGCGGAAGCAATAAATAGCGGTGTATGAATATATCAAAGCGATAAAATGAACACAGAATTTACGTGGTTCGATAATTCGCTTAGGTCCCATAGGGAAGTAGATATTATTTCAACTAAGTAGAAATATACGTAATACGTATACAAATTTCCTCACTAATAATATCTCTCAAGTGTTTCCCAAATTTATAGAAAACTCTCAAACTCACAAGTATTTTCTCTCTTTGAGTTTGCTTATGCTCTCTTTGATTTTTCTCGATTTTTGCCTTGTTCTTCAAGCGTATGAACCCTTCCCTATTTATAGATGAAGCAAGAACTTTTCTAAATTGTGCCATAATTTAAGCCTTAAATTAGGCCACCAATTTCTTTAAATTATGCCACTAATTTCCTTAAATCATGCCACACAATTAGGCCATGAAATTAGGCCACTAATTTCCCTAAATTATGTCACTAATTTGTTACTTTTAGAGCCAATATTCAACAATCCCTCCACCTTGGCGAAAAAGTTCATAACGCCTCCCAAATGCGCCTACTTCTAAGCTCGAGAGATGTTGATCAAGTTCAAGCGGTGTTGAAACTTGATCCCCGTAACCACCTTTGTAAGCATATCCGGGGTTATCTGCAGCTCCGACTTTCTACGAGTATAACATTTCCTTCATCGACGATTTCTCGAACAAAATGAAATCGAACATCGATATAGCTTGAGTACGACCATGATGAACTTGGTTCTTTGCCAAACAAATGACACTGCAGTGAAAACCTCCACGTTCTTCCGAACAATACCCAAATCCTTAGTCAACCCGAGAAGCCATATAGCTTCTTTGAATGCTTCACAGCCCATATACTCTGCCTCTCGTAGTAGACAAAGCTGATTGATCGCAATGTTGATCTCCAACAAACTCGGGTCCTCTCCGCCATTGTGAACAAATAACCGATTGTAGATCGACGCTTATCCGCATCTCCAACATAGTCGAATCCACATATCCAACTAGTTGTTTGCCTTCGGTCTTGTCTCTTTCAAACTTCAAACCAATATCCACAGCACTAGCGATGTACCGTAGAATCCACTTCACCGCTTGCCTTGTTACCGCTTTATTATGCATGTACCGACTCACCATACCAACAAGTGAGAAATATCAGTGCAGTGCAACCATTGCATACATCAGGCACCAACAATGACATTTGTATGTATGGAAGACGTCTGGTTCTTCTGCCCTAGTGCTAGGTGACATCAATGCACTCAATTGAAAGTGAGGAGCAAATGGTACTAATGGGTTTGGTTTTTCATCAATGTCAAACCTTTGTAGTACTTTCTTGAGATCGAGTCCGTGTCAAAACCATGTGCTTACTCATCTCTCAGTGATTTCCATCCCAAGAATTTTCTTAGCTTTCTCCAAGATCTTTCATTTCAAATTCTGAACTCACCGTGAGCCTTCAACTGCCGATCTCGCACCTTGCTCTTAGATGCAATCAACATATCATCAACATATAAGAGCAAATAAATGAAGGTACCGTCTTGGAGGTTTCCGAAAGTATACAGTGATCAAACCGATTGCGTGTGTACTTCGCTCTACAATGAAGCTATCAAAGCGCTTGTACCATTGTCGCGGTGATTGCTTCAAACCGTAAATTGACTTGCTTTCGGCTTATAAGCCCAATTCTCTCGTCTTGGAATTTTGAAGCCATCGGTTGAGACATGTAGATTTCTTCGTTCAAAGTACCGTGGAGAAAAGGCATTTGCTTTGACATCGAGTTGAGCTAACTTCGAGATCAAGCCCCATGCTACCAAAGCCAATAGTATCCGAATAGATGAATGCTTAACAACGGTGAGAATACCTCATTGTAATCTATTCCTTCTTTACTCGTAGCCTTTTGCTACCGGTCGGCTTTGTATCGATGTTGTCTTTACCAGAACACGCTTCCTTCTTGGCGTACAGACCCATTTGCGACCAATAGTTTTCTTTCCTTTGGGAAGTTGAACCAAGCTCTCAAGTCCGATTAAATTGTAGAGACTTCATCTCTTCATCCATTGCCATCTTCCACTTCAATACTATCAACTCTTGCACGGACTTCTCCGTAAGTGCGTGGACATCATCATCAATTCTTTGGAAGTGCGAATGCTACCATGTCCGTGTATCTCGGTAGGCTTTCTAATCTCCCTTCTGGGCCGAGTAGTGGCAATAGATTCACGTCGTTGATTGATTGGTGGTGATGGTGAGAGAACCTCCACCTCAACTGAGATCTCTTCTTGATCATCAATTTCATCTTCACCACGATCGGTAATCGGTGCAATCTTTTCTGGATCTTCTGGAGTCTCAAGCATCACCTTAGAAAGAGTATTTGGACTTTCATTCTTTTTCTCTGAATTTGTCTGTCTCAGCATAACAGACTCGTCAAATGTAACATCTCGGCTTAAGACGATCTTCTTGGATTCACCACACCAAAGTCGAAATCCTTTAACTCCTTCCTTAAAGCCCAAGAAAACAAACTTTCTTTGCTAGGATCCGAGTTTGGATTCACTAACATGTGAAAATATCTGGACATCCAAATATTCGCAATGAATCATAATCAGTTGAGGTTGTCCACATACCTCTTTAGGAGTTTTTCCATCTAATGCGATCCTAGGAAGTGCGTTGACTATATGAGTTGCATATGACAAAGCCTCAAACAAATGCCTTTCGATTTTGATTGAGATAGCATACATCGAACTTTCTCAACCAAAGTTCGATTCATTCTGCTCGCAACTCTATTCCCGCCGTGGTGTACGAGCCCGAAAAAAATGTCCGATTATCCCTTCATCTTGACAAACTTTAAAGAAGGGATCCGATTTGTACTCGCCACATCGATATCTGAGTCTTTTAATTTTCCTACCTGTCGAGTCTCGATCATTTTTTTCCATTTAAGAAAGATATCCGGAACTTCATCTTTGTGACTCATAAGGTGTATATCGGACATATCTAGAGAAATCATCAATAAAAGTCACAAACCAGCGTTTACCTCCAAGTGAAGCATTCTTTGAAGGTCCCAGACATCAGGTGTGGAATATAATCAAGAGATCCCTTAGATACGATGAATGGCAAGGTTGCCGAACTTGACTCTTGTTTGTTTTCCCATTACACAATGCTCGAAAATCAAACTTTCCAGGTCTTGACACCTTTTAAAAGACCTTGCTTCATTAAGCCTTGCAAAGTTTTTCACCGACATGCGTACCAGCGCGTACACAGCGACGGGAAGAATCATTGTCTTTTCTTCGAACTACTTGAGCAATTGCTTTTTTCCCGTGAATGCTTGTACTCCCGTCTAGGAAATACAGTTCGCCTTTCCGAGTACCCTTCATCGCTACAAATGCACCTCGTACAACTTTCAAGACTCCATTTTCCAATGTTACCTTGTAACCATCGGAATCTAGAACACTAAAGAAATAAGGTTTTTCTTTAGGTCAGGAATATACCTTACATTTGTAAGTCGCCCGATTGTACCATCGTGCATCTTTAGTCGCATCGTTCCGATCCCTTTGTCGACAGGCATTGGTTGCCGCTTCATAAGCACAACTGACTCCATCGAGCTCTTCAAAACTTGAAAACCAATGTCGTTTGGACACATATGATAAGAACATCCAGAATCAAGGATCCACTTATCACGAGTAGGTTTTTGATGATGAAATTGAAAATCTTTGATTCTTCATCTTCATCTTCATCGGCCTTCTCGTGCAACATTTGCATTTGACTTGTCCTTGTTTGGGCAATCTTTTCTTCCAATGCCACTTTCGTGACATAGGCACACTCATCCTTTGCAAGACGTCTGGATGAATCTCCCCTGGACTTTGATCTGGATCGCCCCCATTATTTGATCCGCCAGATTTTTTGTTCGTCCTACCTCACGGGTTGCCGTCCAATGCTTCGATATTGAGTCTCCGCGATCATGTTGATCCTTCTTCCGATACTCATTATTTACCAAAAGCATTTGAAACATCTACGAACTTAACCTCGTCTTTTCCATATAACGGGGTTGTGGTTAAATGCTCATTTCTCTCAGGTAATGAATTCAGCAACAACAAAGCTTTATCTTCATCGATAATTTCAACATCTAAATTTTGTAGATCTACCAAAATTTTATTGAAATTATCTAAGTGCTCAATCATAGGGGTACCTTTCTTGTACTGGAAACAGAAAAGTTTCTTCTTCAAGTAGAGTCTGCTCTCAATACTTTTCGTCATGTACTTGTCCTCAGTTTCTTCCGCAGAATCACACACATTCTCTTTCATGACACGATTTCTCGATCTTTTCCTAAGACACCGAATTGTTGCCAAGCTTGTCGGTTGACATAATTCCAATCTTCATTTGAATAATCTCTGGCACAGTCTCCAAGGCTATATTAGATCCTTCTCGAAACAATGATCTAATACTTCACATTGCCACATGCCAAAGCTATTGAGTGCCGTCAATTTCTCCACCTCGAACTTTGCGTTGGATAACATAGTTCTTCGAGTAGAACAACTTGGTTTGTGAAATTCTAAGGTCACTTGTTCTCCTTCTTCGATCTCTCTTTTATCGGCCCATAAGTACAAGCAGATAACGTAAATTTTCACTTACAACTTAAAACAGTGTTTTTTCCAAATTTTATACCTTATTTGAAAAAGCAGTCCATGATTGAATGGAATGGTCCAATTAGCTAGGAATAGATCCAACTCACCGAAAACGGATGAAAAAACGGACCAACTCGATCCAAATATCACTAGTAGGGGAGTTGACTCGGCCCAACTCGGTGAGTTGACTCGGTTGTTACAACACTCCGGAAGCTCGGGCGGCGATCGACTTCCGATTTGAGCGATTCTTTCACCGTTGTGTTCGTCTCGTCGAGAGCTTCGATTTGATATATAATACTGCTATATTTGGCTCTGATACCAATTTGTTGTAGGCGAAAACAATAAATAGCGGTGTATGAATATATCAAAGCGATAAAATGAACACACAGAATTTACGTGGTTCGGCAATTCGCCTAGGTCCACGGGAGGCAGCAGATATTATTTGAACTGAGTAGGAAATATACAGAATACAGATACAGATTTCCTCACTAATAATATCTCTCAAGTGTTTCCCCAAATTTATAGAAAACTCTCAAACTCACAAGTATTTTCTCTCTTTGAGTTTGCTTATGCTCTCTTTGATTTTTCTGATTTTTGCCTTGTTCTTCAATGCATGAACCCTTCCCTATTTATAGATGAAGCAAGACTCCTTTTCCCTAAATTGTGTCATAATTTAAGCCTTAAATTAGGCCACTAATTTTCTTAAATTATGCCACTAATTTCCTTAAATCATGCCACAAATTAGGCCATAAATTAGGCCACTAATTTTCCTAAATTATGCCACTAATTTGTTACTTTTAGAGCCAATATTCAACAGCTTCACTTTCACACAATTATCACATATCTGTATGAAAATTATAAACATGTAACCGGTATAAGGGTATTTGGTATTTTCACACATGTATGTCCTAGTTGTGTGCAAGTGAAGATTGTCGAAACGTGAACAATACCAAACATATTGTAAAATAAAGCTAACTCAGACGCTGTAGATTTCTCCAAAAGTGAAATGGGTGATTTTTATATTTATAATTCATGTATTTTAAACAGGTCCCAATAAACCCATATGGCAAAGCTAAGAAAATGGCTGAAGATATCATACTAGACTTTTCTAAAAAGTCTGATATGGCTGTCATGCTCTTAAGGTTGGTAGAGTGGTAATTGGAGTTCTTTGTTTTTGTTGCTTAATTTACTTGTTATATTGCTAATTATTTGGTGGAGTACTTCACATCATTAAATGCTACATGGGATTGCTCTTCTTTGAACATGGTCGTACTATATCCTGCTTCTGCATAATGATTAGAGATGACAACTTTCTAAGTTTATTGATTAGAACTTCATATATATGTTTACGTTCATAGATCATCATTAAATACTAACACGAACTGTTATATACTCAGATATTTTAATGTGATTGGATCAGACCGAGAAGGGAGATTAGGAGAAGCTCCACGATCTGAACTACGCGAACAAGGACGAATATCTGGTGCTTGTTTCGATGCTGCTCGAGGAATCATCCCTGGACTTAAGGTTTCCCTCTTTTTCACCGTTACATTTAAAAAGTAGTCCTATTTTCGTAAATGAAAGCGAACTTTATTTGCTTCCCAGGTCAGAGGAACGGACTATAAAACATTTGATGGCACTTGTGTGAGAGATTACATAGACGTCACTGATCTTGTTGATGCTCATGTTAAAGCTCTAGCTAATGCAAAACCAACAAGAGTTGGCATTTATAATGTTGGCACTGGAAAAGGTTACTAAATCAACTCTATGGGTTTGATTGTCTGTATATAATGTTAAAATTGGTTTTCATTAAAAGCAATTTATAAAAAAAAAGGCTTTTAGAAAGCCAAAAAAAGAAAGTGTTTTCTAAACCTTTGAAGTGTTTGTGGAGAAAATTTTATGTATGGTTCAAATGCGTTTTTATAGATCTCGGAAGCAAGTAGATCCTATTTCCTCTTGTTTTTACCAAGTGTTTTCTTGTGCTTTATCCTACTAACTCCTTAGTCCCTGAGGTTTAATTGTTTTCATTCTTTTAATTACAGGTAGATCGGTGAAGGAGTTTGTAGAAGCATGTAAGAAAGCAACAGGGAGAAACATCAAGGTAGAATATCAAGAACGGAGGCCAGGGGATTATGCTGAAGTTTATAGCGATCCTTCAAAGATAAACCAAGAGTTAAATTGGAGAGCAAGGTATACAGATCTACAAGAGAGCTTGGAAATTGCATGGAGATGGCAAAAGTTACATTTGAATGGTTATGGTCCTCCAATGCCTACCATGGTTGACTAGTTTACAATAATTCTATAAAATTACATTTCAACCCTTCAAGCAATCACATTGAGTTAGACATGTCTTAGTCTTACTTGAAAGGTTGATTTGTTGCAGAATCTCAATAGATTAATAAGGAAGCTTCATCTAGATCTGGTTAACGCCAACTTTTTATACTCTTGAATGTAGCCCGAGTGTGGAAGCCAGATAGATCAA
Source organism: Hippophae gyantsensis (assembly GCA_030763125.1). NCBI lineage: Eukaryota > Viridiplantae > Streptophyta > Magnoliopsida > Rosales > Elaeagnaceae > Hippophae > Hippophae gyantsensis. The sequence goes on from CM061031.1 coordinate 9,965,377, forward strand.
AGCCTAATTCTGGTAGAATATACCCATAGACCATAAGAAGAGTTTCAAGTAGATTTAAGTACAAATACGTCTTTAATCCATCCAATTCTAGTCTTGTTCTTTGAAGCAGATAGATCAAAGCTTAATTCTAGTAGAATATACCTATAGATCATAATAAGAGTTCCAAGTAGTTTATGTAAGTACCAATGCATCTTTAATCCTTCTAATTCTTGTTTTGTTCTTTGAAGGGAAAAGCTTTTCAGTTCCTCGTATACTTGTATAAAAAGAAAAAAGTATAATTCAAGCCCACTTTGTTTAATTAAAAAGGGAAAAGTATAATTAAAGTACGTGTTTTTTAATTAAAGTATATTTTAACTCTGTAATTATTAAGTGTAATAACATAAATTTATAAAAGATAATAAAATTTCATTTACTTTTGTAAACCTTTTTATATAAATAGATTTATGTTCTTTTACATTTTAAAAAATAACAAACTTAAATAACCTTTCATCCTATACAAAAATGTGTATTGGATTGATTCATAAGCTAAAGCATTTTCACCGATAGTTCACATTTGATAAGCATTTCTTTTGATAAAGGATATTTGTATACAACAGTACAAAGATAAAAATGTGAACTATTGGTGAAAAAAAAGCCGTATGAATGAACGTCATGATTCATGAGTTTTAGTCTTTTACAATACTACTTTGAGCTGTTTTATAAGTTGCTGAAATTACAAAGTCCAAAGCAACGCTATCTCGGAAGCTGTTTGATTTTCCTATATATGTTTTATCCAACTCTATATAACACAGTTTATTCTTCATGGAATGAAACATTTTGTTAGGATTTGAAATCTATGACGCACAAACTTGATACTTTCAACACCCCCTAGTAAGAAAATGGATAGTCTTTTCTCTCATCTTCGAAAAAACTTGTTCTATCCATCATGGTCTCCATATTAACATTTATTACTGTAACTCAATTAACAAGCGAAAATCATTTGTTCATTTACGCTGCTAAAAAGGCGTCTTTCATTGGATATGGGATGCCAAAAAGGAAATTGGCATAATGTGTAAGTAACAACAGAGTAAATCTGTATGATATCTATTTTGTGCATAGCCTTTCAATATTAGACCCAATAACTCTAGGGTTCTGGGGTAATTTTGAAGACAGTACACAGGAAAGAATGATACAACTATTCAAGGAAAAAAAATTGCACGTATCAAAGCACATTGCAACTATCTCAAATCAACAAAACAAAAACCGTGTGCTTTGCCATGACAAGGTCTCTCTCCCTTAACTTGGAGATGAGAAACTACTTTAATGCTCCAATATTTTGATCCTATCAAGACAGTCTTGCATTCGCTTGCTAGTTTCAGCAGTTAAAGAGTCTCCAACTGCAAGCTTGTGCTGCTCAAATTTTGATTCCTCACACTTCAATGCTGCATTTTTACATGCTCTGATGCTACCTAAGCAAGGATACACCACAACCTCAAAATTAAATAAGCTAACCAATTCAAGAAAATAATTGTATACACAACAAGCATCAGATTAGATCTCCTTATTTCATTATTGTCATGATTTGCTTCAAGGGACTAGGCTACTACATATGAAGTTATGAAGAACAACTATGTCTCAAGCATCATATAACATACATAATACTTACCACTTAAGTCCAATAAATTAAAGACCACCGGATAATTCCCAATGTTCTTTACCATTGTAATTGCTGCCCAAACCTTTTGGTACTCCTCCCTTGAGGCTCTAATGATGCACAGCTTCGTTACGTGATTCACATACTTCACTTTATGCAAAAAGATGTTTATAGAAAAAGATTAAACTGCATAGAATATCAATAATATAAACAAGCAAGAAATGCAGTTGGAGTTATTAATAAGAGTTGTTAAAAGCATTCTATTACCTTGGAATGATCCAACAGAAGAAGCCAGACCGCATTCGCCAAAATTGACTAGAATGCTATCCTTGATTGCATTAGTAACATTATGTTGGGTTAATATTATGGGATCATCCTTCACAGGATCTCTATTAGCATTCAAGTTTACTTCCACCACCAAGTATCGGTTCTTAAAGCCAACCATTATGTATAAGTGTTGTAGTCTACAACTAGAAAATTTTTTAGAAGGGACTAGTCAGACATGAACTATGATAGCACGTTTACTGAAAACATTATATGCACAAAAGCATAAGGAAGTAATTGAGATAGACTTCGATTTCTAGCAAAGAGAAACACAAGTACAACAAAAATAGCTTAACTATTGGTTTACAAAACAAAGAGGATTCTTCCCATAAAGTGATCCTGAATCATATCATTAGATAAAACAAATCAAACCAACTACAAGGAATGAAAAATGTAAGTCTAACACATAGATAATATTAAATTTTAAGCGCAATGTATTTGCATCATCAGTTCACACATAGCTCAAACGCAACCCAAGAAAATGACAGTTACCAAATGAAACAAAACAAAACAAAACAGCTGAAATATTGCCAACTTTACAACTGCAACCTGAAAGACACCAACCAACCGTAACTATTGATTTAGAAACCAACCACGTAAATTGTTGGACTTGTTAGCCTTTTACCTAAACTTGATACAATGGTTTAAACTAATGTTTTATAAAACCTATGCAGTTAATACCATTAAACATTAAATTAGAAACGAGTTCAACAGTTTCATGAAAGATGAAGGAAGATATTTCAAAATAGATACATAGTCCAGGCTATGTACCAATTAAATATACGAGGAAGTTATGAGAAGAGTCGTATTCACAAGCTTTAACATGTTTGAAACTCAGGTCCCAATAATATTATAAATCAAAATCCAACGGAATAATACCAAGATCACAAAACAGAAGACATGTCAATGCCCACTGCATAAATCAAAAAATTTATCACAGTAGCATGTATACATACATACATACAAGGTCGGTAATTATAAGCATAGAGACTAAAATTGAACCCCATAATATCAAGATGACACGACAAACCTTAATTACATAGATTACCTATTACTAAACAGAATACCTGAAGGGCAAAAGAGTGTGAGAGTAAACTGTGAAGATTATTGACTTACTGAATGGACAGCGGCAATGGAGATGGAGTATACTCGAAGGGCCTCGTTGGTTTGGAAAGGGAAGAATGAAATTAGGCAAATCGAAACGAATGGATTTTTTTTTTTTTTTTGACTAGTTAGGAATGTTATCGGGAACAATTGAATTTGGGCTGTCGAGTTTCCTCGTCCTTTGATATTTTTAAAGATTTTTATCTTTTTTTCAAATTGTACTGAAATGCAATTTCATATTCTCCAAATGACTTAAACCCGTAAAATGTTTAAATTTGAATTATATTTACGAATGTGTCAGTGGTTTACTACATTTATTTTAAAAAAACTTAGGAAAAATAACATCTTCAAACATATAATAATAAAAATAATACACTAATAACATTAAATGGTATCAAATTAGATGACATTGAATATTAAACAAATCTAAATTATCGTAATTTAATTTAAACGACATCCAATTGAATGATATTCAAAATAAAATTATCGTCTCATATTTTTTTTCTACATTAAATATGTATCACTTTGATATAACTAATATTATTTTTGTATCACATATTTTAAAGATATTATTTTCCTAAAAAACATTTTATTAAAAATAAAGCCTCCAATTTGTGTATGACTTAATTAATTACATTGTTTCACTCTTAATAAAAAAAATATGTATTTTTATATATTATACGAGAAAAATATAATATATAAAAAAAATATTTCCACCACTTAACAAAATATTAAAAATGAGACTTCTTTTGTAGATGTAATGTAATTAAATTAAAGTTAAATTAGTTTTCTTCCCTTTTTTTTTACCAAGCTTTTTAATTTTATAATAATCCACCTCCATCAATTACAATTAATTTGCGCTCTTTTTGCTTTTTTTCTCTCTTTTTTGTTAATATATATATATTGTGACGTCTCATTCCTTAAGCAAATAGACTTCGACATTAGTTTTTGTTAGGCTTTACAGTTTAGATTGTGTGTTTGTTGGGTATTCTTATTCTTTACAGTTTATTCTAATCCTAAGAAATATAGATTCATACATGAAAAAAATGACTCTAACTAAAATGTATTATGCGCAGAATCCACTAAGAATCAACACATATATGAATTGATATTGTAAAAAAGAGGGTATTACACTTACCCGGAGCTGGGTCGCGAGCGACGACAGTAGAAACGGTGGGCTGACGAGGTGCGAAGAGGGGAATATGAACAGAAACAAAACAGAAAGAAAAGAAGAAGAGAGGCCAAGGAAAGGAGCTCCTGTAAATGTCGAGCGAGGTGCTGGAAAAGAGGAGCTGTTGGAGGAGGTCGTCGACAATTTCTTGAGGTGCGGCGCGGCGTGGCGTTGTTCGGTGAGAGAGACAAACGACGCGAGCTCTGGATCTGATGAACACTTGATTTAGGAAAACATTTTGGTGAGATTGGGGCTGGGGTAATTAATATTATATATATATATATATATTAATTAGAAATTATATATTAATATATATATATTACTTAAGCGCGGGGTGGGGGCTGGGGTAATTAATATTATATATATATATATATATATTATTTAGAAATTATATATTAATATATATATTATTACTTAAGCGCGCCAGATGAGCCGGACGAAATTAATTAGAAAATTAGGAAAAAAAAGAAAAAAAAAAGAGAGAAAAGAAGAAGAAAGAGAGTTAAATTTTTTTTGATATATACGTATATATTATAAAAGAAAATAATTTTTATATTTTTTTTAAATAGATAACATATAATATTTTAATATTAAAATTTTTATTATTTTAATTATAATAACAGTTATTTAATAATAGTTATTATATAAATTTATTTATATATATTTAAATATTTTTTATAATTTAACTTATAAATATAATTATATAAGAAAATTAAGATAATATGTATACGTTATAGTTATAATTTCGATTTTTATTAAACTGGATTCAAAATCTAATAATTTCGGTTTTTAAAATAATCATCACTAAAATTTCGATATTAAAAACATATATTATAATAACGAGACTACAAGTATAACGCGGTATCGCCGACTAATCCTCTCCTTTAATCAGCTGCCTTCTAACAAACAACCACTCTCAACAGACAACATCTGCGATATATATATATACAATCACTTCTTCTCTCCAAGACTCGAAGAGTCGAACCCAGATCAAGTATTATTTAGCTTTGTTCTCGCTAATTCGTTCATCAACTTTTCCTCTACCTTGTTATCTATCTATCTCACACATCAATCGATCCTCACAGTACTCATACTTATTTTCCTAATCAATATTTAAGATAAGCTCAGGCCAGCCTGCAGGTAATTAATTTTTTTTTTCTTTTTTAATAATTACATTATTCATACCTCTCTAATTGATACTTGAATTAATGAGTTACATACTACTGCTCTACAACCTCTTTGTTATTGAAATTATTTGATGACCATTTATTAACACACAGAATCGTCATTATTCATAGATATATAGATATGATACGAGTACTTGTATCTTGTATTTTTAAATATGTATTCAATATCACATGACATTTTTTTTCAATGTTTTATAATATTTTTTACCCATATTTAGATTGTATCACTTAAACAATTTAAGCCCGGATAATATAAATAATCAGATAATAGGTCATTAATGTATAATTAGATCATGTATTATTGTTTAAATTGAGATAGTTGAATTAAAATTAATATAGATGAAATATAACTTAATATGACAGTAGCATACCCACCAACAACACCTCCACCAGTTCTTGAAGATTTGGTTCAATTTATTCATTATTATATTGCATTATATTGTTAAGTTTGTGAAATTTCCTTTAGAAAGTTTATTTTACTAATTTAGTTGCTAGATAAATGTGGCATTTGATTTCTTATGTTGTTGAAGTTGGAGTGGCTTAGTAGTTTAAGTGTGTGTTTTCTTGGTTTCCAGCTATTTACGCATCTACTTCTTGTTTTCATATTTAGTAAAATAGATTTATATATAATGATTAAAAAATTAGGTGCATTAAAGATATAATAAATTAATCAATAAAAATTAAACAAAGAAGTATAAAAAATTAAACCAATAATTAAAATTATATGTTAACATTTTATTAAATTCTTAAAATTACGAACTACTCAATAAACATTTTAATGTAAAATTTAGAGAAATAATAAAGGAAAAAAATCAGTACAGCCCATAGCTGGGACTATTTTGGGGCCAAGCCCAATTGCAACATTCTCGTCCCATAAGTACTAATTAGGGCTTTGATTTTAGTAGAAAAAAGAGAGAAGTATATAATCTAAAACCCTAGTCGACCCTTCTTTCATTTTGCCACAGAGAGCCACCGAGCTGGGGAGTACAGAGCGGAGGAGAGAGAACAATGGTGAAGTTTCTCAAACCCAACAAGGCCGTGATAGTCCTTCAAGGGCGCTACGCCGGTCGCAAGGCCGTGATCGTTCGTGCCTTTGACGACGGCACTCGTGATCGTCCCTATGGCCACTGTTTGGTTGCAGGGATTAACAAGTATCCATCCAAGGTTATTCGCAAAGACTCGACCAAGAAGACGGCTAAGAAGTCTCGTGTCAAGGCTTTCGTAAAGCTCGTCAACTACCAGCACCTTATGCCCACTAGGTACACTCTCGATGTAGATCTTAAGGATGTGATTACTGTCGATGCACTTCAATCGAAGGACAAGAAGGTTACTGCTTTGAAGGATACTAAGAAGCGCCTCGAAGACAGGTTTAAAACCGGCAAGAACAGGTGGTTTTTCACCAAGCTTAGATTCTGAGCTTTATAACTAAGTTTTTTTTTTGTAATCCCAGGAAGGACTTTTTTTTTTTTTGTTTTTATGTCATCTGTTATCAAGCATTTTTAAGTTGGATACTTTAGTTGGTTTTATCTGATATTGAATGCTATGACTTTATATTTATGTTATATTCAAATGCTCAGTCCTAATCAGTTTGGAATTTCTATCAATGTGTTTATCTTGATCTTGATTTCTAGTTTTTCATGCTATTTGAAATTGCGTTTGGTGATGTCTGGTGTAAGTTGCGTTGATCTGTTTGTGACACATTAGACTAGTGTTTCTAGCATAATGAGGACTCTAAATCTTGGACATGAGAACATACCCAAGTGAAGTTGAGTTTGTAAATTTTTATCATTTTGGATTATATGAAGATCCTGATATTTTGTTGGGTACTCTTGAATGTTATGGTTATTAATTTTTACTGCCCCTAACGCATAGAATACAATTGCCTTTTGCTACAAAATGATGCATTTTGTCGGTAGAAAGAAATGTTCTGGTTATTAGTTTACTATGAGATAATAGCTGAATTAGCACTGAGGTTCTTGGCAACTTAATGATTGATCTAAAGTTGGATTAGTATATTAATTATAATAAAGATGGGAAATGAAACAAAAGAGCATTTTGTGATCACATGTCTGGCAGGTGTTGTATTTCCTTAAGTGAAATTTTGGCATTTTGAAAAATTGAAATTTAAAAAACAAAAACAAAAACATAAAAACCCTTCAAGCCCCAATCCCTAACCCTCAGAAAACACTTTTTGCACCTCACCTAACTCGCCTCATGAACCCCAGTCCTGTCCCCGATGTGCCCTAATCTCCACGAGCCCCAACCTTGATGAGAACTAAATTGAACAGAAAACAACACAAAATAAAAAAAGAGACCTGTAGAATGGGGGAGGCAATGAAGGCGAGGGAGGAGGGTGAATTGATTTTAATGGTGAAAATGTGTGGGAAACTAAGAAAGGTGAGCTTTTTGGAGAAAATAATTTATGTAATTATTTTTAAAATGCTCCCAATTAAAATAAGTATGTGTCAAACACATGATTATAATATGATATTTTACAACATTTTGAAACTTTCCAAAAAATTACAATATTAAAATGTAATTTTGTCAAAATCACTGTACCAATTTGGCATCAAATATGTTTACTATTATTGTGGTACATAGTAACACTCTGTATGAGCATCTTCGATGCTTAGGCAAGTTTTCTAAATCTAAGGGATAAGGAGTTTTATATGAAAAGGGTAAAATGTTTTGTTTTTTATTTCACATGAAGTAATGTTCTTTGGGCATAAGATCTATAATGGAAGACTCATGATGGAGATTTTAGGATAAAGGTGATACAAGAATGGGAGATGATGATCAAGGTTCACGAGCTAAGATAATTTCTTAAACTAGTGAACTATTATCAACGTTTCATCAAAATTTATTCGAATATAATTCTATTTATTGACCCACTTAAGAAAAACAAAAGATGGAATTGGATTTCACATTGTGAGGAGGTATTTGTGAAATTGAAAAGTTCATAATAGATGAACTTGTTTTGTGATTGGTCGATCCTATCAAGCTATATGAGTTACACAAATATCTTTGACTTTACGATATGTGGAGGAATATTAGTGCAAGGTCACTCCATAACTTATGAAGTTTGAAAGCTTAATGCCATAGAGAGAAAATATAGTGTAAGAAAAATATATAATTGTCATCATTCATTATCTAAGGATATGATAACATTATTTGTTGGGCTCACACTTCATCATCATGATTGATAATGTTGTCACTAGTTGTTTTCAAACTCAAAAGAAACTTTCCCCCAAGCAAGCTAAATTTTAAGATTTTTTAGCCAAATTTGATTACAAACTCAATTATATGCTTGGAAAAATAAATGTACTTATTGATGTGTTTAGTAGAAAAGTTGAACTTGTCACCATGAGCAAGCCTAGAAGCTCACTATTGGAGAGAGTCGAGGAAAGATTAATAAATGGCATTCTTGTCATGAGTCTTGTGGTCTTAGTCATTGAGAGGAAGATAAGAAAGATTTGGGTTATTGATAGTTTACTTTAGACTAAAGGAGAACACATTTACATTCCTAGCTGGCAGAACTTGAGAAAGGAGTTGATTAAAGAATATCACGATTGTATTGGTTGGACATCTAGAAGGAAAGAGAACTCTCGTCTTACTTGAATCGAAATATTGTTGAACACATAAGAGATAATGTTGAGTCTTATGTGCAAACTTTTCTTGTTTGTCAACAAGACAAGGTAGAACAACAATCACTATAAGGACTACTTAACCATTACCTATCCTCGAGTGCCCATGGGAAAGTCTATCCATGGACTTCATCTTCACTTTGTCGAAATCTAAAGGAATCATTATCGTGGTGATGGATCGATTCTACAAGTATGTTATATTCATTCCTACCACAACATACCATATTGTAGAGAAAGGCATTCACTTATTCTTAAAACACGTGGTAAATTAATGGGATATTGAGTAATTATTAGTAAGTCATGTAGAGTTGTTTAATTACTCGAGTCAAGTTTAAACTTTTTGGAAAGCTTTTATCCCTAAAGTGATGTACAAGTTAAGAGTATAAATGTTTTGTTAGAAGTTTATTTGATGCATTATGTGAGTGCCAATCAATATGATTAGGCCAAATTTCTTGATGTGGTGAAATTCTTATATAATTTTCAAAGAAGTCAACAAGTAAAAACCCATTCAAAATTGTTATTGGACAACCACGTATGACTCCTTAAGCCTTAGCAATAAGGCATGGTGCAAACAAGTCAGATTGTCAAGGTATACTTTGATAAAACTGACAAAAAGATGAAGTTAGTTAATAAAAAGATAAGAGGTGCATCTTTAACGAAGGAGATATGGTTATGATGAAACTTCTTCCCCAATAATTTAAGTCATTTAGAAAAGTAGACAAGGGATTGGTGTGGTGATATGAAGGGCCTTTTCTTATCCTATAGAAAGTAGGAAACATTTCTTATAAAATTCAGCTTTCTCCTAAGTTTAAAATCCACCCCGTCTTTCATGTAAATTTCTTAAAGCTATACCATGAACACATAGAATACAGACTTGTGGAGAATTAAAGAAAGAACCTAAAATTGTCGTGATTTCTTTCGACAATGAAGTGGAGTGTGTACTAACTAAAGGGAACATATAAAGATAAAGAATTCCCAATTACATGGTGTACTTTGTCAAATGAAAGGGATTATCCGAAAGTAAAGCATCATGGGAACATGAAGATGCACTGTGACAATTTCAAAAGCACACACGATGTTGTCAAGGAATAAGAAGCAATGAGGGTGTCACAAGCTTAAGTGGGGGGATAATGTCATGATCCAATTTTTAATGGGTTTATTAATATGGCCAAAAAAGACATTCTTATGAGCTTGAAAACTCAAGAGAATATCTCATTAAAATATATAGATATTTATTTTATAAATTTATCTAGTTTTTAGAAAAAATTTGATATTTATTAGAATTATTTATTAAAGATATTTTATAGAGAATTTTATATCATCTTTAGATAGGTGACCCATGTACAAATCCAAATCAATGGTGAGGAGAAAGCCTATGAATAAGTGTAGAGAACTCATTTGTAATAAATCCAAAAATCAAACAATAAACCAACAAATCATGTAATAGTTTTTCTTTTCTTTAGATACAAATTCCTTTCATTATATTTTCCCAAGTGTTTTCTTCTTGATAATCACTAGTCTTAAATACATAGTTGGGTCAGCTAGGTTTATTTAGTATTTGTCTATTATTTCCTTCATTAAGCCTAACGCATTTGTTTTCCATTGTTCTCTATATTTCCTATGTTGCTAAAATAACATAGATATTCGTTATTACTTGGGCAGAATTACCCGGTTGCTTTACTTATCGAAACTCTTAAAGTTAGGTTGATTGTAATAAACATTTTAACCTTAATATATATATTTTTGGGTTGGTATGTTACTTTCTTTATGTTGACAATACCTTAAAGCTTATCGATGTTCATTTCCTTTACAAAGAGTCCATGGAAACCATAAGGTACTCTACGAGGAAGCTTGACAGTGGCAATAATATTAAGGTTTGATGACTTAGCATCCATCACTATAAACTTAGATTCTCCGGTCCTCTCATCATGCACATAAGATACCAAGTACCCGTCGTCCTCATCTACCTCGTCGTCATTCGCTGCATCTCTTGCCACAAAGAATGGTTCACCACCATAGCATCCTGGTCCATAACTCCTACGAGCAACAGTAGATTCAGCACAGTTCTCTATGGACAAATCTAGCTTCACCACTCCTGATACTTTAGGAAATGGATCACCAACAGCTGCATAAACATACCTATTCTTCTTCCCAACAAAAGACTGGTTAATCACTGCAAAATCTAAGTTAGTTTTTGACATGAGATTTCTTGTAACTCTTCCAGTCTTTAGATCAATCCTCACTTTCTCAATAGAGGCGTGGACAAGCTCCATTCTCTCTAAAGCATGCTCTGCTGCTTTTATATTTGGCGCAATCAAAATCACTGCATTTTCTTCATCCCATGCATTAATGGCGTGGACAATGTTGAAGTTTAAAACATCAAACCATCTAATTTCAGACTCATCTTTTGCATCAAGAGGAAGCACACCGAGTTTCGGTACTTTCCATGTATTGAATTGTATTGGAGATCCACTTCCCACAATCATACCAATCACATTCATATCTAATTGTGTGTCAGCAAAAATTGCATACTTCTTTGTGATTGCAAAGTCATGAATGAAACTTGGACGATTCATAGAGTAAATGGGCACGTCTCTATTTTTTTTCCCATTTGAATCAAAGTAAAAGTAAGTCAAAAACGGTTTTTTCATAAAACCATAACTAAAAGCAAAAGCATTTCCTGTACCAGGATCTATCTTAAGATGTGCAGTCATATTCATATAGAACTTGTCACCAAAATCTTCACGGCGTTCAATAGTTAAAATATCACCATCAGAGGTAACTTGTAATAGATGAGGAAGACCAGACTCTCCCAAAGCATAAAGACGATTTCCAAATAAGGCTAAACTAGTGTTAGCTAAGCAACAACCATTAGCAGGATTATACTGACCAGCTAAAACTCTTGCAATAAAAAGAACAATACGAAATGCATTAAAGTTAGAGAAGACTTTAGGAGAAATGGAATAACCAAATTCTCTATCAATAACAAATCTATAAGTCTTAACATAACGACTACAAAATGTTGCTCTTCCTTTAGAGATTCGAATCACGTGAACCATACCGTCTCCATCGAACCAATGATGTGGACCTTGAGGAAAGTATTGCGGGTTAGGGCCATTTCTAATGTAAACACCATTTAAGGAACTTGGAAGTGAGCCTTGTATGATTTGGCATTCAGTTGGTGGAAGCTCTTGTTGAACTGGAGCAAAGTTGTTAGAGAGGACTTGTTTTGGGTTTATTGATGGTTTTAGAGGAGGGTCTATGAAATTATTAATGAAAATTTCCAATGCATTGAAGATATGTGAAACAAGTGTAGGCTTAATTGTTGTTTTTGAATATTGTTGTTTGTGACCTTCTTCAACTTTAATGGAGGATATTGTAAGATTGGGAGCATAAACATTAGATCGAAAATTCGGTTTTGGGATTGGTGTGAGATTAAGTTTGGTGTAGGAAGGAAAAGGAAAGAAGTAGCATACACACAAGGCAGCACTAGACATGTTTGTGTTAACTTCGAACACGAACCTGGGACTCCAAGAAAAACATAAACCGCAAACGACGAGGTTAGCTTCAAAGTAATGCACTCTAATTGCAAACTATGTTATAAATACTCATTTCGTAAAAGTAGTAAATTTTTGGATACGGGGTTAGTAAGGATATTCAAAAATATATTGATTTGATTAATCCAATCTATTTCCTAAACCTAATTTAAATTAGATTTTTATTTTATTAATGGATTGATTTGAATTCATAAATATCAAAATCAAAACTAATTCAAAATAAATTTGAACGATTTTTTATATTAAAATTCAACATATATAAATCGATTCAATTTATACTTATATTATTTTTATTTTTTGTATTTATATAATAATTTTATTAAATAAAAAGTTAAAAAAACTAAGTTTTCAAACATGGTTAATTTTTTAAATTAATCCATAATCTTATAATTATTTAAATTAATCACTTATTTAGACATACAATTTATATTTAAATTAACTAGTAAATATTTGTGTTAATTTTTGTGTTATTTGAAATTTAAGATTATAATACATGATTTTTATTTATTTATTGTTTTAAAAAAATCAAAATCACTCTAAGTCCTAATTTTAATCAATTATTTTAATACAATGGTTGTTTTGTTATTAAAAAAACATTTAAAAAAAGTGATGATCGTAAAAAAAAACACATACACATAAAAAATGATGTATTAAATCTAAATAGTTTGGTTTGAATTAATTTTATAAATTTTATTATATCTAATTTGTTCTTATTTTTGAAAAATTAATTTTATTAATTCAATTTTTATCTTAATTAAAATTTAAAAATTAACGGCATGAATATGGTATTCATAGTTTTTTTTATATATTTTCTATAAACATATATGAAATTAGAATATTTTAATAACATCAAGTATTCATATTATATCACTTACAAATAATAACTTTATTTATATTATATATATAGATGATGGAGTGCAAATAATGATTTTCTAATGTTGTGAAGAAAAATATCTGCTTGTATGGTACGAATTATTTCGTTCATTATGCTTTCACGCAATGGCAAAAGCAATTGGTCGGCTTATAGAAAAACGTGGAAGCAGCATTCAATTATTCTTGCCAAGGTACTACTTGTTTCTCTCTTAATGATTGAGATGCATTTTCACCTTTACGGGAGCAAACATGTATTTTCAAACTATGATATTGTGAAAAATAAAGACTCGCATCTAAAACTATCAAACAAAGCATTATTAAATAACAAAAGACTACACTAACTTTTACAACAATTACATTAATCCAAATTAGCAACACATACAATATCCACACATCACAACTCTATACCAAGACAGACACTAACTTAACAGCACTTACACAAATTATTAGATATAATTTAATACATTTTACTTCGTCATAAAAAAATATCATAATTAATAAAAAATTTATGAGTTAAGTCGAATAAATATTAAGTTATCAGATAAACATAAATATATAATCATTTTAATAAAGAGATAAAGAATAATAATTATCCCTTAATCATTCTAAAAAAATAATTATAGAGAATGATCCATGATAATACAACAAATCTATATATATAGGTAAGAAAATATATCATGTTAACTCTTATCATTATATATATTCACATATGTACATACATCGTACATGACATAACTATAAATTTAATTTCTTTCACATAATAGAGAATCACAGTTAAATACTATATTTTTTCTTAATAATAGAATAAAACCTAAATTTCCTTTGGCTTCATCATCTCATTATTAATGTTAGAATATACTTATGGGCTCTGTATTTTACTGTGAAAGGGTCTGTAGACTCCATCTTTAATTAAAGGTATGTTAACGAGTTCCTTTTGCTTTTCTCAAGGCTCAAACATGGGACCTAGTCCTTGAGTACCACAAATTCATAGAGGTTGGTACCAACTTCTATGAATCTAAGGTACTTAAGGGTTAGGTCCTAGGTTCGAAACTAGAGAAGGGCGAAAGAAATGCGTCGTAGCTCAATTGGAGGTGGAGTCCACTAACCCCTCACTGTATAAAAGCTAAGAACCCATGCAGATATCCCTTATAAAAAGGCATCTTTTTAATGTTAGGATATACTCGTAGTCCCGTATTTTACCGTGGGAGGATCCGTAGACTCCATCTTCAATCTGAGGTACATTAACGAGTTCTTTTTGCCTTTCCCGAGCCTCGAACCTGAGACCTAGTCCTTAAGAACCACAGATTCATAGAAGTTGGTATCAACTAAGATGTTAACGTACCTTGAATTGGAGATGCAGTCTACGGACCCTCCCACTGTAGAGTATGAGGCTCACGGGTATATCCTAACAACTAACATGAGCATTAGAAGGCCAAAGATCACCCATCATGATGGTACGAAGTCTTAACGGTTTGTTTCACCTAACAAATCCACGAAGGATAGGTCCAACCTAGTGTTGACGAAAATCAACAATAATATCTAGCGCCTCCAGTTCATCATTTGT
Source organism: Hippophae gyantsensis (assembly GCA_030763125.1). NCBI lineage: Eukaryota > Viridiplantae > Streptophyta > Magnoliopsida > Rosales > Elaeagnaceae > Hippophae > Hippophae gyantsensis. Next base: position 9,980,434 of record CM061031.1, read on the forward strand.
AAAAATACACACAAATCTTTGAAAAGAGACCAAGAGGCAACAAGGTCTTTCAAGGGAAGGCCGCACATTTATCTTGTCCCCCATAACTATTGACTTGACCCTTTGAACTTTTAAGAAGGGTCATGAACCAATCAATTAGTTTTATCTATTCGATAAGTTTAAGTTGCCTAATATGTGCATAAATAATAGTACAAAAGATTCCTTTAAATATTTAGAAAACTTCAAAGATTAAATGAACCTTTATGCTTACAACAACGTAATTAGTTGTTGGGCTTTACAACTTACGTTGATAAACAAAGTTAGAGCCTAATATATATCTTAAAATCTAACAATATTAATTCCTTTATAGAATTCATAAAGCAATTTCTATATCATTTCTCTGCGAGAGAAAGAGGTCAAAAACCTTAGCACATATGCTAACTCTATGATAAGGATAAGATGAGTACTAAAATATTTTTTTATCTAAACTTAGAAAAATTATAAGTGGTAGAATGCTAAAACTTAGTGGCCATCACGAAACCTTAGCACATATGCTAACTCTATGATGAGGATAGGATGAGTACTAAAATATTTTTTTTATCTAAACTTAGAAAAATTATAAGTGGTAGAATGCTAAAACTTAGTGGCCATCACGAACTTATATTAAGCTAATCCTTTGGAGGAACATGTCCCAAGACTTTCCAAGAACATATTATGAGATTATTCAATTAATCGGCACTTCTATTAATATAAAAGAGATGATTTTTAATAAAAAAAAAATCAAAATCCCTTCTAAAAGAAGGCTTGGAGCAAAAGTCTATGGATAGTGATAATGATGATAAGAAATTTAGGTCATAATAAAAATAAAATAAAAAAGAAAGATAAATTTTTAAGTGAAATTAAATATATATATTTGTTTAGTTTTTTTAATATCTTAACAAATAAAATAAAATTAATTTAATATAAATTATTTAGAAAAAAAAAACTTAAAATAAAAAATGTTGGGTTACATTTTTTTTTTTTTTGGACAATATACTTTGAGTCGGTTAACTTTCAGTGAAAAGTGCGTGTGAATTCAAACTAAAGTAGTGAGTAATGGATAATTTAAATGATTAGTTAAAGGTAAAAAATAATATAATAATAATTAGAATAATGACTCAACTTACATCACATCTAGTAATTATGATTTGTTATTAAATTTGTACCATATTATTTATTTAATATATAATTTAATTATTATAATTTTATATGATACTCAGATATTGTTTTCCCTAAATTAACATTGTGAGAAAAATGTGGAATATACTTCGGTGGATAGATTGTGAGTGACTTTAAATAGGATGAGATAGATTTTTATTTTTTTTATTTTTTATCACGATGCATCGTGTGCTTTTTTTAATATCACGTGTCTTTTAATTATATAAAAAAAATTATCATATCTATTATTATTTTTATAATAATTTAATATTTTATTATGAAAATATGAAAATAAAAAAACAAATAATTATTTTTTTATTTTTCTCATATTTTTTAAAGTATTATAAAAATATTAATTTTATAGATTGATATTAATAATAAACAATAATAATTACAAAAATTGAAAAAAAAATAAAATAAAAGTTAATTTTTTAAAAAATTTAATCATTTATTCATATATATAATTGTGATGTTATTTTTTATAATAAAATAATAAATAAATTAAATTATTTTAACTAATTAATTCACTTGTGTGAATTTATCTCTATTTTTTTTACCGTTCACACCACATGCTTTCTCATTCTTTAGCATACATTTAAACAAGTAATTCAATGATATTTTTAAATTGAAAATTTTGATTTAAATTATTAATTTTAGATTATATTTGAATTTATAAATTTTATAATTTATTATATTCGATTTAGATTAAATTATTATTAAATTATAAAAAAATTTATATTATAATATGTTATATTTAAATATTATATGTAACATAATTATATTAGATTATTATTTTAATTTATAAAATAAATATAAAAGTTTATAATATTTTAATAATTATACAAACGTAATTTTTATTATTTTGATTTTTTAGTTGTGATTATTAATAATAATATTTATTATTAAAATTTAAATTTATGTATGTCGTATTTTATATACGATAATAATTCATAATAAATTTTAATATCAATATGAAATTATTTCATTAAAAAAACAATATAATTAAATTGAATTTATATCGATAAAAATAAATAATTTGCATGAGTATATGAAAACAAAAATTAACTTTAATTTTCAAATGTTAGGAATATCTACAATTGAGTTTGTGGATGTGATTGGACATAATTTTCCAATTTATTTATAACTCCACTGGGTTACATGTGTCGTGATTAAAGAGAATATAGTAAATATTCTTAGAGTTGAAGAATGTACGGTGGTCGATATGTTAGTATCAAACTGATAAATATATTATTTAGCTATCACATAAATCACAATATGTTATTTTACTATCATGATTAAAATAATATTTAATTATAACTATGGATATAAATATATTATTTTATTATTTTCTGATAATTATATTATATATTTTATCGTAAATAGTTTTGTATAATTAAAATAATTGATGATAAATTTATTTGATTTATAAAAGATTTAGTATTAAATTTGTATAAATATTAAGAAATTTGTTAATATATTTATATTAATAATAAAAAATTTGATAATAAATTTATTATAACAGTATTAAATTTATATCATGGATAATACTTTAATAATATATTTATAATTTTTATAATAACTTAACTATATATTTGTTGAAAATAGATGATATGAAAAAACCAACCTTGTGTAGTCATGCTAGTCAGACTTGCTTTAGGCTCACTTGATGCAGTGGGTTTCTTAACCAGGCAGATCGGACCACGAAATGGGTTGAATTTGATTGGTGATCATTTCTTTGGCATTTAAGCTCCTAGTTTTTAGATCAATTAACTTTTTTTTTTATCAAAGAATGTCCAAGGTTCATTTCTTCTAAAGTTTGTTCAATACCTAACTTATTTGGTGCTATCAACACAATTGCATCTTTTTCTTCATCCTTCCACGCATTAATTGCATGAATGTTGTTTAACCCTGACACATCAATCCATCTAATCTCTGACTCTTCTTTTGAATATTTTGGGAGTATTCCAAGTCTTGAAAATTTTAATTGGTTGAAGCCCAATAGTGATTTACATTTGATGAACATTTTCATCAAGTCCAAATCCACTTGTATGTCACTAAAAATTATGTATTTCTTTTTGATAGCAAAGTCATGTAAGAGGCTAGACTATGACATAAAAATTATGGACACTTCTAATTTCTTGCTCCCATTTGAATAAAAGTAAAAGTAAGTTAAATATGGAGAAACAAATCCATATTTGAAAGCAAATGCCGCTTTTGTATCCGTGTTTATTTTGGGATATGCAATCAAGTTTGTTGAAAGTTTGCCATTAAAATCTTTACATCCCAAAGTTTCAACATCTCTTCATATATTAATTTCACAGTGTAAGGGAGGTCAGATTCACAAAGAGTATAAATTTTATTACCAAAATAAGCTAAGCTTGTATTCGTTAGACCAATATCATTAACAGGATTGTACTTACCAGTTATAACATAGCAAGAAAATAGTATAATTAAAGACATTGAAGCTAGAAAAAACTTTGGTGGTAATTGGATAGCCAATGTCGTTTTTAGTATTATATATGTAAGTTTTGACACAATGGTTTTAACAGGTTGCTTTTCCTTGAGAAGTTTTCATTGAATAAAGCATTCCATCACCATCAAAAATATGATAAGTACCTTTAGGAAGAAGATATTGTGGGTTGGGTCTATTTCAAATGTATGCACCATTTAGGCATGGAGGCAAAGCTCCTTGTGTTACTTTGCACCCAGTTAGTGAAAGCTTGTCGACTGGATCAAAATTTTTGGTGAAAATACATCTTAAGTCCAAGAATTTGTTGAATGAATTGATGAAAACCAATTTGAGTTGGTTCTATTTTTGTCCTATTTTGAATGAAGTAATGGTTTGAACATTGATGGTTCTATGTGCTAAGGATATGTTAAGAAAAGGAAAAGAAAGATAGTGGTGTTTGGTTGCATTACTTTTACAAGTAATTGGTGTGCAAGAAAATGAATAGGTTGATAGGAAAGAGGAACATAAGGTGTTTATGATAATCAACACTTGAGGTTTGTACTCTTAATAAATAATTATAATGGATATTTATGGTGAATTAGTGGTCCTAATTTGATTAAAACTTGTGGTAAAAAACAACCTTTCATATTAATTAAACTAATGTTCTAATTTTAACTCTGGCCTAGCTTGATAGTAAGAAGTAGTTGATTGTAATTTAACTTGTTGTTAATGTTAAAACAAAGTAAGATTTAATTTCCTACAAGTTAAATTGAAATAAATTGTGATACATTAAATTTGAAAAACAATGAATTTAATACAAATAGTATGATTAGGTACCTTATGTTGGAAGCAATTATCTAATGCATGTGAAATAATAAAAATCCATGTTAATTTTTGAACTTATTAAGTATTTTTATTTCGTAACGTATACGTGATTATAAATTAAATATAAAAAATAGTTCAGCCAAGAGTTGGAATTTTGTTTATATGTTTTTTGGGTACATTTACTCGTGTCTTGTCAAAAATTACTTCAAGCATAAGCGGTTTCAACAAAAAAAGGTGTGTAGCTTCTAACAAATATATATATATATTAACTCTTGAAATGTATTTTCATGTTAATGTTATAAGCCCTTTTGCATGGTCTCAGGGCTCATTTGAAAAGAATAAATAAAGAAATAAATGAATTTTTTTAATTCTTGAAGTGCATTTTCATGTTAATGTTATAAGCCCTTTTGCATGGTCTTAGGGCCCATTTGGAAAGAATAAATAAAGAAATAGATGAAAAAACTTAACTCTTCAAATACATTTTCATGTTAATGTTATAAGCCCTTTTGCATGGTCGTAAGGCCCATTTAGAAAGAATAAATAAATAAATATATGAAAAATGTGAGAATAAAGACAAAAGCAAAAAACATTTAAGACGAAGGAATTTGAAGAATATAACTTAAAAGCACCACCATAAGTAAACAAATTTGAAGTGTTTTGATGGCATTATAATAAATTTGCTAAGTGTTTTGATGTCATGATAATTTCTAAATAAGTGTATTCGTTCTCTTCTTACTTTTGTATTAATAACATAATCTCCAAACATGCATCATCGATCGTTATTATCTTGTTTTTTTTTTTTTTGTCGAAATCATAATATTTAAACAAATATCTTTCTTTTCTTCTTACTTTCACAAATATGATCGTGGGGTTTAGTTAGTTATTGTTTTAACCCATGTACAATTCGTAGAAAATTTTCATTTTCTATTTTTGTTGGTGCAAAGATGACATTTGTTGAATAAAGATTGATAATTATAGAATTTAACTATAATATTTCATCAGTAAGAGAATCAATTTGAGAATTCATTTTTTGTCTTAATGTTTCGATAGATGATTATTTTTTGAGGAGAAAGTGTTCCTGTTGAAGCTCTTTAATCTTCAAAGAGGTAACAAAATTGATCAACCAACAAACCCAAAAATGTTTAGATAAACCGTGTTCATTCTCTTTTTTCCCCGAAATTTCTCTCTTTAAAAAAAAAACTTGTGTTGCTGTCAACGGCAGGGACGGGAGGACTGGTTCGGCGGGGTCGACGATGTGCATGGGGACCAGCGATGGTGACAGGGATGGCAGTGAAAATCGATTTGAAACGAGTCTGGGGTTTGCGAGTTTCCTTCACTGTGCGGCTGCTCTCGACAGGAACGCTCCCATGAATTTTTCATGTGGGATGGTTGATGGCTTCATGGTGGGAAAGTTTGGTGGTGGTGGGTCAGGTAGTCTACGTTGGATGGGAACAGTGGTGACTACGGATTGGGGTTTGTTAGTGGTGGATGAGAGTCGGGGAGGGCTGGAATTCCACAATATTATTTATTTTATTTTTTTTGCAGATGTGATTTTTTAAAAAAAAAAAAATCTAGGGTAGATAATATCCTTTAAAAAAATGAAATTTTTATAGGTTATAGTATCAAATTGACATAGAAAAAGGGATATGAATATAAACGAATTAGTGTTAAAAATTTGAAGAATATAAATTAAGAGAAAATAGAATAAAAATAACGAGAAGAGATTTATATTCGATTCATATTCCATAACTAAGAAGAATAAATATTATATTATATTATATTTATAAAATTAAAAATAATTAAATAATATAAAATAAATAATAACAATCTTAAACAATAATCTAAATAATTAAATAATAAATTCCAATTTCAATATTTGATAATTGATAATTATTTTAACTAATTTATTGTTGTATTTATATCATAATTATTTATACCGAAAGTGTTTTCAAATGAAATTAAAGTTTCTTTTAAAGGTATTTTTCAATCTACTTGAAAAATGGTTTTAAAGTTTTGAAAAGTTTTATTTTTTATTTAAGAAAAATAAATAATCTTTAATTTTGAAAAAAATAGTTTAAAATATATATTCTTTAATTAAATTAATTACTAAATTTTTATTCTAATTTTTAATAATCTTATACCAAACATTTTAAGGACTGCTTTATTTGTTCGTTTGGAACCGCTTTTCAATTTTATTGAAAATGCTTTTCAAGACACCATTTATTTGTCCATTTGGACAACTTCTTTTTGTTAAAAGTGATTTCTAATGGATAAAAATATTTTTAATAGTGTTTGACAATCTCTATGAAAAGTTCTTTAAATAATTTGATAAATACTATTTGGTTTTTAAGATAAGTAAATAATACTTATTTTTTTAGAAAAATACTCTTAAATATATGTTCTTATTCTAAAATAATTATTGAAGTGTAACTTAAAATTATTTATAATATTTTTATCCTAACACCTAAACGCTTATCTTCAAACCATTTTTAACTAAACCAATTAATTTTATATCACTTCTAAGAAAAATACATTCAAACAGGCATATAATGCTTTTCTTCTAAAAAAATATATCCAAATGATACCTTATTGAAGCATAGACCTAAGTTCAATAAAGATGAATCTCCGATTTCGTACTTTATTGTTCTATGTGGTGGCAATCCCTATACATCTTGAAATAAATCTTTGAGCTCCTTTTACAGCTTATCAATGTTTAAACATTAGGTAAGAGATAAAGAAAATGTAGACAAACGCACAACTGTTGAACTCAGATCTTGTGATCAAATCATCAATTAAAAAAATTATCCATTAGAATTTACCAATCTTTTGACTTGATTAGTTGTCAACAAACTATCTATTACTTAAGGCTTGCACGCTTGATATAGAACTCATTTCCATTTTTAACAAAACGATATTGCATATCCTTCTGTAGTGAATGACATAAGGTTTCATAAATTTGGACGACCTAATATGACCTTATACACATTACTATATCACATGCCACCTTATCCACTTATCGATTGGTGATTGAAAATTTAAAGGTAGATTGCTTTGTGATCCGCAAGTTAATGTCCTTTTGAATCCATCTTGGTGGGTATGGCTTAGGATGCAGTGTAGTGTCTAAGCCCATCTGTTTTTACTAAAGCCTTAGAGATTAGATTTTTCTAACTTCCTAGATCGATAATGGCTTGTACAATACTGTTGGTGTGTGTTGTGGTGTATGCTGTAACAGTGGCAGACACCAATGCTCAGTAGAGTAAAACATGGAGCAGACAATAATATTAGTTGAGCCATAAAACATGAATGTGCAGGAATTATGGTTATTGTTTAATTTTCGTTTTCTTTGTATACATATATCTTAACTCTTATATAGAAACTGAACAGAAATAATAATAAAATATACATGATAATTATCAGAGAAATACAATATTTAACACAATGTTTCACTTGAATATTCATGTGAAACAATTCTTTACGTTTGTAAGCATCTTTAACTTTTGTTGATCTTGTCATAAGTGAAATAGTAGCATTAGGTTGCTTCAACTTTGGAAGTTCTTCTACATTTTGCATCGTTAAGGTGGCCTTTTTGTTATCTCTTCTTGAGTTGTTTTCTTTGTTCTTTAACTTTAAGTCAAGGTAGAATACCTTACACTTTCCTTCATGTGTCTATTTATTTCACAATAATCACAGTAATTTTTCTATATTGGAGTGTCCTTAGCCTATTAATCAAAATATTACTCCTTTTGATTCCAATCAAACTTGCTTACATAATTTTGTTAAACGTCTTTTTTGTTAGATCTTTTGTTTTTGGCCTCAATGGTGATGGCCTTCACAGTAGCATATTAGCATCTTCAATGGTGTCTATGATGAACAATTTTAGCTCTTTTTATATGTAATTGGCAAGATCTTCCATGCTTCATGAATATGTCATATTCATTAAAGTCAATTATATATTCATGTACTATAGCTCAAACCTCTATTTGTAGTGTTGCTATCGGTATCATGTTCTTTTTCTTGACTAACTGGATAAAATTGTTTTCCGATTAACATCTTGAATTTTTTCTAAATCAATTTTGAATATGTTTTACTTAAGACTTCTACCATAAAAGTGTGTGATTTAAAAGTTTTATGCTTGTAAATTGTATCTTCTAAGAGTTAGAATACTTATATATTATGTAATAAGTTTCTAACTTGTTAATCTAATAATCTAATTTTCAATATTGACATCATTGTTATAAATACAAATATTAACCTTAAAATCAATTTTTAAGATTTTTTTTGTTCTAACCGACATCTTCGTTATTATCATGTTTATTACAATTGGTGTCATCTTCTTCATCATTTCCATTGACAATATTGTTCTTAGGATATTTCTCTTTAGAATTGGATGTTCTGAAATAGTTTGTAAATTTTAAATTTTTAACAAGCATAAAAATAGATGATGTTAATGTTTCAATGAGTTCAAGTTTGGTGATTCTATCACCATCACTTTTGGTTTCTTAAGTCATAGCTCATCTATTAGACCAAGGTTTCTTATGAACTTTAAAGAACTATCTAGTTCTTCTCTAAAAGTTTTTCATTGGCAACAAGTTAGGACCATAAATTACTTTCACTACTTTATCCAAAAAATTCTAAATGATAGAATATAAATTTTTAATCTTTAAGAATAGAAGAATCACATTCACATTTCTCTTTGGAAGGGATTTCTTTAAGGATGATAGGAAAGCTTTAGAAGATAATGAACAAATTAAATTGAATTATGAAGAATGAAATGGTTTATTTCATTCATATTACAAGTCTGTATATATATATTCATTTTTGCCTAAAATAACTAAGTTAAATATAATACATGATTTTAAAATCCTGAACCTTTTGTGGTTTAAAAATCTCTGATTCATAATAATCATTAAGTTTTAATGGATTAAAATCATTATCATTAAATTTAATTGTTTAAATACCTTTTGAATCACTTGTTATCTCTCCTACATAATTTTTTAACGTTTTATTTCTTTTTAAGAGACATTGCGTTACAAATTAACTAAGAATTAAGGTAAAAAGTTAAAAACAATATAATTGTAGGAAGAAAGATTAACATATCTATAAAAAAGGAAGATGTCGAGGTTTCAAGTAAGGAAAAAAAAAGTGTTGGATAAAAGAGAAACAACCTTAAATTAATAAATTGAAGAGAGTTGGTTAGAGATATAAAAAAAAAACTTACAAATTAAATAAGATTATCGATCACGAATTAAGTAAGTTATCGAGAAAATAAAAAATGAACAAATATAGAATAAATTGAGATATTCTTATGATATGGTTAGATAATAAAATCTTAGAAATCCTGTATATTGGGAGGTAGAACCTTTATCTTTTTAAAATTTAATCGTCAACAAGTACCTTTATTAAGAAAAAGTGAGTTCAAAACAACACTTTTAATAAAAAAGAAGAATCCCTCCATTATCCCGGTATCATGACTAAATAATTTTCTAAATTCAATTTCATTGCTTACAAATTACTTTAATGGATTAACAAGCTTTTCATATCAAATTGAATTAACTTGTTTAAATTTAACATATAGTACAAAAATTAGCTAGATAACCTGATATCCTAGAAGTGAGGCAATGATGTTCGAATAAAAGACAATTTTACTTTTTTCACTTTTACATGAAATTAAAATAAATAAAAAGTTTGAATTATTGTTTTGACATTATCATGATATCTATTATCGTAGATCGGTATGCGTATCCAGCTTGGTGACAAACAGTGACGTGAACAACAGTACAAAAATAAAAGGTCTACCTTTTACTTGTATTTAATTCTACCTGTAATTAATAATATAATAAATTAATAACACTGTAACGGTACTCTCTCTCAAAAAATATATATATGTGTGTGAAACTGTCCGCAAATTATCGATTTCACACATATCTTGGTTATTTAAACAAATAGATATTTTTATTTTTTTTATAATTTAATTCCTTAATTTTTTAATTTTCATATATTTAGTTTAAAATTTAAAATTAAAATATAAAAATATAAAAAAAGTAATAAAATCAAAATATAAAATTAATAAAATGAATCGAATGATTAAAAAGAAAAAGAGAGATTTGAAAATCACTTTTTACGTAGTTTAACCTTTGTGAATCGTTTGATTCCTTGAAAGCAGAGGGAAAATAATTGAATCCCTCCAATATGTACTATTATTAAACTCAAATGATGTTTATCTATTGAAAATATATATATATATATATATATATATTAATTGTGCTTAGTAATAAATAGGCATCTTCTTCTACTTTTGTTATAATTTGTTTCGAACACAACCTCCATTACTAACAAATACTAACAAGGCAACGACAAGTGGGTATTATATATTTATATGTGATGGCTTAGTCGCTTGACCCCTGAGGCAAAGAGATTTTCTGCTTTTCCTGCTTCTTTTTTACGTGGAAAAGAAATAATTCAATCAATGACTTTAAATTTACAAATTTAATCTAATTGATTAAATTTAAATCTCATTTAATTAATAAATTTTATAATTAAATTAAAAAATATATAATTTTTTTAGCTTTAAAAATCTAATTCATGCTAATATATTTATAATTCGGTGCGTTATCGTGGAAATTGAATTATTATAAAACTATAAATAAATATATATTTTATTTTATAATTATTTAAAGATATTTTATATACTTTTTTTATTTTTTTTAACTGTGTATGTCATGTTTTATTTAGATAATAATTTAAAAATAAATTTTAACTTTATGGGATTTGAAAAGGTCTAATTAAATTTAAATTTAATTTAAATTAATTATATTATACAAATAAATTCGAATTTAAAATTTTTAAATCCCATTCTTACTTCAAATCGGTGAAAAATAGATATTCATGATTTGCTGCTCACCCAATCCTTCAATGATCGGTAGTCGGTAGTCGGTACTCGCACTAAATCGTTTCTTTTTTTTTCAAAGATAATTTATAATTTCAATATATAAAAATAAATAAAGTTAATAATATGTAACTTCTTATTTTTATATGATTTATAAGCTTAAAATTAAAGCATTTTTAACGTAATATAAAATATATATGAAAAACATTTTTAAATATGTAAAAATTATATAATTTTTACTTTTTAAAATAATATATGTGCATCTTACATAAAAAAACTAAAAGACTAAAATATCTTAAATCTATTCAAATTAAGATTTAATTATTAAAATTTAAAATTTATGATTTAAATTTTATATATAATACTCTTAATTTTAAATAATATTTATATAAGTTTCAACTCACTTATTACCTCTTCGTCTTTTAAGAAAGAAAATTTTATATTTTATATTTATAGAATTATAAGTAAATTACATACATAATATAGAATTGTGACATTGAAAAAAAAACTTAAAAATTCAATATAGATTATTGTTTATACGTAGAGACTCAAAGTTATATTACAACTAAATATAGGTGATTATATTTTCGAATAATAATCATCGATTATATTATTTTAAATTTTATAGATTTAATATTAAAAATATTTTAAAAAATTATAAAAATTAATACTTATAAAATATATATATATATATATATATATACGATATAATAGCCATATTCAAATGAGAAAGGATATTTATCTAAAAATTTACGGGAGCCATATTCAAATGAGAAAGGATATCTATCCCTTAATTTTTAGATAAAGATTTTTTATTTGTTATATTTATTATATCTTTTTATTTTATGAGATTACATAACATTGTTTTCTCTTAAATTTATTATTTAAATATTATTTTCCTTTTATTTTTTTATAATATGTATTTATTTATATTTTTTCACTTTGACCTTATTATTATACAATTTCACAAAATAAATTATAATATAATGATAAATATTTAATATCTTTTCATAAATTATAAAAAAAATTACATAAAATAACACCTAAAACTTATATATAATAATAAAAATAGCATCAAATAATACTGAATGGATTCAATTGGATGAAGTTCAATACTGAACTAGTTTAAATGATTATAGTATAACTTGAACGACGTTCAATTGGACAACGTTAAATATGAAATGATAAATTCAACTTTTATTAATAATAAAAATATATTAACTGAACGTAAAAAATGTTATTTTTATGATTACAAGTTTTAAACATATAATTTTATTAAATTTCACTATGTTAGTTTTTCTTTTATTTTTTCCTTAAAAAATAATACATTTTGTTTCAGATACAATTTAATCATTTCATGTTACACTACATATAATTATATAAACTTTTATTTTTATTTATATCATGTAATATTGATCTTATTTATTTCTCATTCACATGTTTTAATTTTTTACATGTTTATTATAATTTATATTGTTTAATTTTTTTATTCGTCTTTATAGATATTAAGTTATGTAATTTGCTCTTGTTATAAACTTAATTTACGTAATTTTGAGTTTTTAGTTTTATTAGATAAAAATACACATTTATTATATCAATTGTAGAATAATATTCAAAAATATTGAAATTAGTAAATTTTTGGAATATTAATATAATTTTTTTTCTATATTATTTTGTAATAACTTAATTGAAAAATTCATATTTTTTTCTATTCATTCAAATAGTACTAAAATTGTTTATTTTTGTTATTAAATTTATAACATTATTCCTGGTTACGTTACTAATCTAATTGTATGATATTAAACATTAAACGAATCTAAATGATCGTAGTTTAATTTAAATAACGTTTAATTAAACGACGTTTAAAATAAAATGAAGTGTCATATTTTTTTATAGTAAAAATATATTAAGTAAAAATGAAAGGTTTTATTTTTATAATTATAAATTATAAATATATTATTTTTATTATAATTTTAAATATCTTTAATTACGTAATTACGTGTATATAAAAATTATAACATCAATATATATTTAATTTTAAAATTATAATAACTATTTTCGTACCGTATCTAATCAGCTACATTCAATTTCAAAATAAAATGATTAAATTTTAAGGATAAGTATAAATTAAACTATCCAAATGCTTAATTTTAGGGATAAGTATAATTTAAATTATCCTTTTATATAGTACCCTCCGTTGGAATTCTAAATTCGCGTGTGGGACTAATGATAACCTTATAATATTATTTAATATTAAGAAATTGGTACAATAGGGTTGATCTCTCTGTTTAAAATGGGTGATATCTACTCTACTTATATAATATTATTTGTTTTTATTTATAAGTATAAATGATGTATACTTGATACTTAAATGAAATTTCAATTGAAGAAAATCTTATGATTTTATTTTTAAGAACAAATCTCAAAACACTTTATGTTATTTAAAGAAAAGTTAATCTCTTATAAACATATTAACATTTAATTTCTTAAATAATGTTAGATATATATAAATACATTATATCATATAATCTTATTTAAAGAGTCTTAAGTACGTTATTGTACGAATATAACTCACATGGTACATAAGTGTCATAACTCTAATATCAATACAATAACATATACTTACTCTAAGTGACACGATATTATCTTCTTTGATACATGATTATAAGTTGAGTAGTTCTACGATTATGACTTAATAATTCAACGTGATTTTACGATTTTATTTTTACTAAAAAATCTCAAAAAACGTTATACTATTTAGAGAGTGTTTATCTCTTATGAATATATCAACACTTAACTTTTAAAATAATATGAAACATGTCATCACATATAAGTTTTAATATTAAATAATATTATATAATATTAGTAGAAATTTTTATTTATTTATATATAAAGATATAAAATAAAGTTAATATAATAAATTTTTTTATAAATTTAAAATTTAAATAATATTAAATAATGTAGTTAAAATATAATGTATTTTTATATTCCCCATGGCGAATCCTTATCCGCACAAACAGCTGTTAAGGGGACCCAAAACCAATTCAATGCATTAACAAATCATACAGGATTACAGCGTCCCCTAAGAGATTAATATGAGTGATATTTATAATTAAATAAAATTAATAAAAATAATTAATTAATACTTAATAATTAAATAATATATTTTAAATAAAAATATTATTTTATTAATGATTGAAGATTTGGTGATGTTAATGAATATTAAATTTAAAATTATTTCAATCTTTTTAATAAATATATATATTTTTAATTATTAAATATAAATAATCATTATATTTAATGTTTTATTCTACGCTTGCTACCTCTAACTCATAACATTTCCCATAATCAAATTCAACGAGAGGTCATGTTATCATCCCCATCCCGGGGGCAATTTTTTTAGAATAGTATAATATTATATAATAATATCATTATAGTATAATAAAAGTTTTTTAGATTAAATTTTTATATCATTTAATTTTTTATATTAAAAATGATATTATTTAATTGATTAATTTTTTAAAAATAATGAATTAAGAATAAATTATATTGTTTAATAATTTTTATTTAAAATATTATTATTTTCTATCGATTAATTAAAACACGATTAAAATATAAATTTTTAATAATGATAAAAGTTAAACTTAATATAAACAAATTTTAAAAAATAAATAATAATAAAATTTAAACAAAAAATTATTTAAATATATATTTTAATTTTTAATAAAACATTAAAATAAAATAGTGAAAATTAACAAATATTAAAAAATAATTTTTTTAATTTTTTTAATATTAATTATGATTTTACTATTATTAAATATTTGTATTTTAATCACGGTTAATCACTTTAAAAAATAATAATAATATTTTAATAAAAAATTCATTAAAATAATATAATTTATCATTAATTTATATTTTTTATAAAATTAAAAGATGATACTGTATTAAATTTAAGAGATTAAACAATACAAATAACCTAATATTATATATTATTATAATATATTTTTTTATTATATATTACAAATATATCATATTTTCAATTAACATAACATTTTATTATTAAATATTATCACGTGAAATTGACTATATATATTAATAAAATATATCAAGTTATTTTAAATTTAAAATATAATGTACACATGTCAATTTAGTTTTTATCCGAATAATCTTCAATTATGTAATAGGTAATATAAATTTATTTAATTGCGTCTCTCTTATAATGTTATGTTATAAATAAAATGATATTTAGTATGGTTTAAATATGTTACTTTAAAACAAAAGAATAATGAATATTATATCACACTATTAAATAAATTATATATATTTTAATGTTTATATTTTATATCAAATTACATGTTTGAATTAATAAGAAAAATTATACAAAAAATAACACCTAAAAATTTATAATAATAAAAATAATATCTTAATAATATAAAATAAAATATAATTTAATCATATTCAATATTAAATAGATCAAAATAATCGTAATTAAATTTAAAAAAAATTAACTAGATTCTTTTCAATATGATATGATGTGTAAGAATATTTTTAATCATAAAATATTTGAATCGAATATGATGTATATTATTATTTTATAATTATAATTTTTAAAAATATTATTTTTATTTATTTTTTTAAAATAATAAGGATAATATTTTATGCATTAGTTTGCTTTTCACATTTTGAAAGAAAAATAGTAGTTTTTCAAAAATACCAGAACAATCTCAAATATAGAGAATGATAATTGAAACATTACGTGTTGATAAGCTTCATCGTTTAGTGTATGTTTAAGAAACAATTATATATCTCTACCGACATGCTATAACAAGAGATCTTCCTCCTTGTAGTCGATCTATATAAACGCTATTCAGCCAAATAATAATAATAATAATAATAATAATAATAATAATAATAATAATAATAATAATAATAATAATAATAATAATAATAATAAATGTTGGGAGGGTAAAGTGGGCAAAGTTTTGTATATAGAAATTCCTTCATTTGCTTTTTTTAATTCAACTTGGTGAAATATTATTAGTGTATAAAAGTGTGTATTATATTAATTAATTAATTAATATATTAATATAATATTTATAAATAATATTAAACACATTTTTATTTGAGTTTAATTTTTTAAGATTAAATATTTTATATTATTTTTGCACTATAAAAAATATACAGAGTTTTAGTAGATCAATAAAAAAAAATTACTACATCTATAGCAAGTAAAAAAGGACAAAAAATATATCGACTTTATAAAAATAAATGAAAAATAATATAATAAAAATATAAATTATAAGGTAAAATTATAAATATTAGTGTATAAAAAATACTCATAAATTAATTAAAAAAATATTAGTTAATATTTATAAATAATATATGAATTATTTTTAAAATTAGATGAATTATGTTATTAAAACTTTTTTTAATACCAATGTGACTTGAAATTGGTAAAACCGAGTCTTGTGTAAAATAACTAATAAAAAAGAAGCAAACCATCCCTTTTATTTGAATATAAGTATTGATATTTTATTAAATAATTTTATATATTATAATTGATATGATAATTTTTATTAAATATAATTATATATATATATATTAATAATATTATATTAAAGTATTTATAATTTATTATAAATATGTGATAAATAAAATATTTTAATTTTATTTCAACAACTCATTTACCTTTTCAAGAGTTGGTAAGAATTAAGCATTTTAACCGTTACTTTAATCCCAACTATTTCTAAAGTATGTCCTTGAAAAGAAAAAAACAGACCGACTTATGCCTAATTTAATTTTTTAAGTATAAATAATTAGACACAGACAATTTGAATAAAAATGATATATTTCATAAATTTGACATCATCATAAATAAATAAATAAAGATAATATTACGAGGAGTAATATAACACTATTGCCCCATATATAGTTTTTATATACAAACTTGCACAATAAGTTAAACATCAATTTGCAATTTCTTCATCAGTTTATAATTCATGGATGCTTTTCTAGACGTCAAAATCGTAAATAGTCGATCGTAAATCCTGGGCATTTACAATCAAGAAACTTTTTATAGTTAGAAATTAAGTATTAGAAATTTTATAATTATTTAATTTAAATAATATAATATAATAATAATATTATTATATTAAATATTAAAAGTTCAATAATTTAATTTTTTTTACAATAATCTCTTTATTAAATATAAAATAAATAATATAATCTTATAATTTTTAAATTATGTATATGTAATTCCGTTTTATAAAAGTTAGATATTGTAAGTGTTTTTTATAAATATTTTTGATGAATTATAAATATTTAATTTTATAAATTATAAGATAAAATATTTTTTTTTATAATAACAAGACTTCTAATACCTAACTCATAAACTATACTATTAAAATATTTATTTTGAAAAGCTAGGAATGATTGATCTAATAATTTGAGATTAATGTATTAATGTTGTAAAAATTACAGAATTTTGAAGACATTTTTCCCTTTTATATAAGGCAAAAGGAAGAAAAAATTTCATTAATTTTTAAAATTAACAGCTTAATCTAAAAAAAAATAGGTTACGTGCTTTAGTTCCTATGATTTAAGAAAGTTATTCAATTTAGTCTAATTTGTATTAATTTATCAAAATTTAACAGATCTATCCAAATATGTATCACTTAATCTATGTAGTAAATGTACAAAAATGCTTTCATCTCAATTGCTTGTTATAAGTCATGCAACGATCTCGAGTTAGTTTCGTTAATTATTACGTTTACTTCTAATGTCTTGATAATAATTAGATTAAATTGATTAACTTTCTTAATTAAGTAGACTTAATGTGTCTAATCTAATAATTATGAAATCAATGTACATTTTATCATTTATTAATATTGTAAGTACCGTTGTATTTATGTCTTTGTGTTTGTTTCATGTGTACAAAACATGTTTTATTTTACTCAATGTTTTGTCATCCTTGGTAATACCGATGAGTGTTCAAAAAACACTAAAATTATCATAATTTTATGCACATTAATTGATTAAATATATATATTTATATGATTTTATCATATATTTATATAAATTTATCTTTTTCGAAATCACGGGTATTTTTATTGTTTTTCAGGTATTTTCGCTTAAAAACGCAATATAAAGACACAAAGAGGAATACTGGAAGCAATACATCACAAATATATTAATAAATAAAAGAGAAAAGGTCAAAAAATATGGTAAAATTAGACAAAATGGGTCAAAAAGGTCAAAAATGAGTAAATCGCGCCGCACGGCGTATGTAGCATGCCCGATGCGCAGCCAACTCTCCAATCCGCTGCGTTGCCATCCGTGTCTAATTCAGACCTCCTCACGCGTCATGTGATGTCAACAATCACCACTCCGTGTTTTCATCATTTTTTAACATTTTTTCACCCACTCTCTCTCCATCCTCACCTATAAATACCCCCCTTCTCTTCACTTCATACCACACCTCAAAACACATCTTCTCTTCTCTTTCTTTCTTTCATTTCGTAGTTTTTTTAGTTTTTCTAGTTTTTTCTTAGTTAGTTTCTCTTAGTTTTAGAGTTCTTCTCTTTTTGAGAAGGACTAGTTATGTTTTTGTAATTTATTTGCTTTTTGATTCAATAAATGGGAGTGCAAATTCCATTTGAAGGTTTTCCAACAACAGGAATAACATCAAAGTACTGTAAGGATTTTATTTTCTTTGCAGTTATTTTTTATGTTTTATTCTTACATGTTATATTTAATTTATGTGTGATTAAATTTAACTTTGTTGGCTGTTTGTAAACATGATATAATAATAACGTTGTTATGCTTGCGAAATATTAAATAGGTAAAAATATCTAAAATGAATTGATTTTATTTTTATTCAAGATTTTATATTAAGAATGTTAGAGAGAAATATATTATTTTTCATTACAAACTTAAATCTGAAAATTAGATTTTAAGGTTTAGTTATCCGGTCTCATTTAGAGTAGTGTTCTTTTATTTGTTGGTATAATCGCCCGGTAGTTAGAGTGAAGCTCTATTTCAAATTTTTTTATAAGAATTATTATCTGAAAATGTATTAACAACATGTTTTCAGTAGTGGTTTTAAAACTTGAAAGTTAGTACTCGGATAACTAAATTCTTAGGTTTAATTTGGACACCTTGAATAAAGTTTAAATTTTCTAACTCTACCAGCATTTAAATGATTCATTTTCAATCTCTTAGAAAAAAGGAATTAATTTAATTAATCAAATTAGTTATCGACCCCACCCGTAGGTGTTAATTGATTTGTTTAGTTAACAAAGAATATCTAACCCCACCAAATGTGGTATTCATATAAAAAAAAAGAATCAATAAATATCAATTCATATTTTTAATAACCTAAATAATATGAACAAACATAATTAACTTAATTATTATATAAATAAATACTCCACCATTATAAATGATAAAATTTGCATAAATGTTTATTGAATCTATGTTTATTTTTATGTAAGTAGATTAAAAACACAAAACCAAAATATCGTGACAGGATGTTTAGGATTTAATTTCGTTTTTAAAAGTTTGAATAATAAATTAAAAATCACATACATTCCTTACTTAGATCGACCTTGGGAGTATACTTATCATTTTCTACGAAATGATTCGTGCACTTGCGAGAGTTTTATAAATACATAAAATCAAAGTATTGGCAAGGATCGACGATGTCGGTTCTGCCCTATCAAATACACATACACATATAGCTAGAAATACTTTGTATGTAAATATATTTACACACACCACATGGTTAGTTTTCGTAGTGTATATGCTAGGTGAAGTGACATTGCTATTTGTGTTTTTAGTTTGTTTTGGGTGCAAGTATTTATAAAAAAATACTCGATAATTTTTGGAATGAAAAATGTAACTTTTTAGTACCTCGTCACCAATCTTACCGCCATCCTTGGCAAGGTGGTTGGCGAGGTGACTAATGAGATGATAAATTTGAGTTCTATAAATACCTTCCATTTTTTCTTATTTGGCATTTAGAAAATATAATGGACCTCTATCAAAATGAAATCTCATTTTTCTGTTATTGAATCACTAATACCTTGAGTGTTGTTCAATATTAGTGATTCTTGATTGTGTGAGTAAAATCATGCTTGTGAGTATTGAGTACTTGAGATTGTGTTTACAAGTACGTTATATGTGAACCGTGTATCACTGTTGAGAGTTGCTTGGATACAATTGTTTATTTATGAGAATCTTATTATGAAAGTGAGCTAAGTTAAATGCTTTAAGTTCTCATATATCTTGTTATGTGCAATAAGAGATAAGTTGTTTGAGTTTGAAGATGGTCTTCAAGATTGGGAGTAGTTGCATTTCTGGTTACTGATATGTGGTTTTTGATCATACGATATTAGGTGTTGGCTTTAGAAGTAAGTTGGGTTCATGTGTCGAACTAGGTTGTTACAGAAGTAGCAAACAAAAGCAGCAATAGATAGTTAGGACGGGGATTCCAACTAATAGAGGTAATGGTGGTTTTATTTTCGATCAAAGTTGTAATTGTTTTAGTGATTAGTAAATTGTTTACTGTTGAGTAGTTACCTTAAGTAACCCGATTATGTTACCATATAGATATGGTTTTTATATGGATTTACATTGTTATATCTATTGTTATGCATGCTCGAATGTATAGGTAGTACAATGAGAGTTTAAGTGGTGTATGTTTATTTATGCTAAAGTACATGTTTTTTGTTTATTGATTATATGTAATGCTACTATAATTATTATTTATGTGTTATCTATTGAATGTTATAAATGATCAGATTACATATTAGTCTAATTTGAGTGTCCATCTTGTATGATCCAACATATTAGATGTAGATTCTGATGAAAAAGTGTATTTGTTATATGTTGTCGCATGTTTTCTTTCCTTTCAATGTAAAATGCCTATTACTTTCCAATCATTGCTTATTATGTAGTAAATTAATCTGCTTGATCCATGATTAATTTAAATTACTTATGTATGTTATGTGTATATGAGTTCGATGTGAGTTTTCAAGGAGTCTATATATCCTTACCCTTGTTGTATTTCAAGTGTCAAACTCTTTAATTGTTTTGCTATGTTTTGATTGATCGCATGCTATGAGAGTACAATCATCATTTACTAAATATGTTCCCACGTATGAAATCTTGAAAATTGGAAATCCTTTGTTATTTAATATGCATTTTTATCTCACTTGTTATTAGTAGTTTACCTTGCAAATATTTGTTGCTAGTTTGGAAAAGAGTGTGTGAGATACATTGTCACTATTATGTTTATCATAGTTAGTTCTTCTTTACTATTGGTTATTTTTATTGTGTGTTAAGTTGAACATGTTATTTTGTACTTCTATTGTGTTAATTGGTTAATTCATGTTGTAAAGCATGCTTAGCCTAATTGATATAAAGCTAGTATAAAGATTTCATGAGTTGGCATTTTCACCACTCATCTAGGTCTCAATTACCTATTTGAGTTAGAAAAACAATTAACATTCGTATAATTGTTTCTACATATAAAAATCTTCAAATATTACTTATAGCATTTTTTTCCTTCTATATAAGCCACGTTTATAAATGATGTGAAAATTTTATATATTAATTATTTTATATAAACATATTTATTTACGTATAATCTCATTTTATATAAATACAAAAAAGTACATTATTAAAATTATCAATACATACTATTTATTCATATATATTTTGTTTGAAGAGAATTTTGTGTGTTAGGAATTCTAAAGATTTTTAGAGACAAGTAGGAAAAATGGACAAATGAATAGATCTAGTATTCTCATCATTAAAGAGGTATAAATCACACCTACTAAAAAGCTATTGGAGTTAAATTGCCTAATTTCATTCCTCTTTTTGCTTATTGTCTTTCTATAAATGAATTTATGTTATTTTGCTTGTATTTGTCTGTTTGACCCTTCTTCTTATCTCTCCCTTATTGTTTCCTTGGCGTGCATGATATACTAATTGTCATATTTGTTACTTTACCTGTCTAACTGATCATTTACTAATTTTCTCATATACTAGTTACTTTGACATATTCCTTATTTGTGTTTGTCTTACATAATATATGCTTCTTCCTCTATGGCTTTTTGTACGAGCATCATGTCACATGCTCATCATCTAGAGTCAAAGTATTAGGATTATACTTTATGTAGTTTGCCATTCATATTAAATATCATATAAATTGCATCTCACAAGTTTTATTAGGTTCTACTTTTTTGTACCTAGTATGTTTTACGTTGGTCTTTTGTCTATCTCTTATTAGTGTATGTTGTTATTTTATCTGATCTTCCTTCTCTTTTGAGGCACTTTCCCCTTCTTCTTAGGCATTGTTCTACCTTAATACCTTTCTTGTTATCTCACTTGGTAGCTATTATTTTTGTGTTTCGTGGGACTAATAGGTTTTCTCTTTACTAAATTATTACATGTAAAATGTATTTTAGAGGGATCATATTGATATATGTTTGGCTTGCATTTGATCTAAATCGAAGTGTGGATGTTTCGACATAGGTATTCCTTAAGAGTGTGTATGGTTAAAAAATTTCTGTTCGTTTTATCATAATTACATCTTTCCTTCGCACATGCCATATTTTTATGAATTTGTATGGTTATTTTTGAGAAGCTTGTATGATTCTCTTACCTTGATAATTTTTATATCTCTAACGAGCTTTAGAATCCACTTTTAGTATCTCTTTAGGCAAAATTCTAGGTTCTATTTAGTTAGAAAGAGGATTTAAGCCATCATTGAATTATTTGATCCTTCTTGCCACCAATTTTTTTCTTATCCTTAATTTCTCTTATTTGAGTCATTATGTTATCTCTTTATTTCTTTGCAACTTAATACTGGCTTAACATAAATATTTATTCTCAATTATCTTTGTGTATGTTCTTTGGATTGTCTATATTACCCATTTGGTTTCAATCAATAAAAGAAAGAAAGGTAAAAATAGAATGATATATAAAGAATGGGAAAGATGGAGAAAATAAAAAGAAAAATAAAGGTTAAGTTTTGTTTGTTTAAAAAAAAGAAGGAAGAAAGAAACGGAAAGTAAAGTAAAAATATGATAAATATATTAAGTAAGAGTTGCATATACATTTGAATTTTGTGTATTGTTCTCACAACTTCATTGGTTGAAGTTTGAGAAGCAAAGAGAAAAGAACCCATGTTTGAGGGTATAAGTGTCATGGTTTTGAACTTACATGATTGAATGGATTAACAAATATGTGTTTAAGTCTAAATGTCTTATCTTCTTTACCCATATCTTAGCCTATCATTACAAACTTTGAAATACTTATTAATTTCTTCTAGGCTTGTACTTACATTAGTGGAGAGAGAAATTAATTGTGGATATATGAAGCTTGTATCAACTTGAATCTATATTTTGATTTGTTTGGTTCACATAAGCATATAATTGATGACATATAGAGTAAAAAAAATTTGCATATCACACACTGTGCATGACATCAAAAATTTAATCATATCCTTACATGAATGCATCATGGATTGATGGACATGTGAATATTTACGTTAATTGTATTGACTATTCTTTAAGCACCCTATAATTCTTTAAACTTGAACGTTTGTTTCCATCTTTCTATATTTCTTATTGTTTACTTTGTATAGATGCTTCTGTGTTGGGAGAGTTTTTGCGAGTAGAATGCACAACATGTTTATTATATCATATGCATACTTTTAGAGGGAGAGATATGTGTCTTGTGTATGTTGTCAATGGAAATTTTGTGTTTGTTCTACTTCCTATTCATGAGTCATTATTGTTGTCTTGATCTCGTGATACTTCCTTCTCTTTGACATCACTTTTTATGAACCATGCATAAAGAAGAATGTTAGTATAACTCATTGCATATATATCTTGCAATCATGTGCTTCAGATGTCATCATTTGTGTCTATTTGTTCTCATGTTGTATTGAGTTATTGCAAGCTTCTATCATGTCCTTTATTGCCTAGTATTTGTTGTTGGAATGCATGACACATGTTTTGGTAAACTGAGATGTCTTACATATGCACTTTTCTCAGGTTATTTGTGCATTTAATTTGTTGAGTGTTGCATGCTTTTACTTTTCATCTATCTTGGTGTTATGCTTTGTATTTTTCACATGATTGTATGTGGTACTTCTTATAATGTTTGCTTTAATCTTATTTGCAATGTTGCATCAGTGTAAGGATTATAGCATATTTGTATGTCTCATCTCCCTCATATAAGGGGGCCTTTAACTTTCAGTGTCAAAATAGGGAGAAGTTTATATGTACAACTATATGTTTGTTTTCACGGTGTGTGTTGCATGACCCGTAAGTGTAGGATTGCATTACATATTATTGTCTGACTTGCATGCATTAAGGTGGAGTGTTGTATGAAGTAAGGGGAGTTGTGCATGTTTACTTGTGTTTGTGCCTATCATTATGTACCTATATAGAGGTAACACAATACATGTGGTTTGACTATACGTTATTTCTACATGATACATTCATGGGATATGTATTTGCTTTGTGTGTGCAGGTTATAGGTGTAGAATGAAGTCTTCGTGCTTTAGATGTGCTGCGTGTAGTGTGCTAAGAATCCTGTGAAGATTAGATGAGTTAATTCATGAAGTTAGATAGAGTACTTAATATAGGTATGTCTTTTGGGATTTGGTGTGTGTCATTATGTTGTTCAAGGGAACAAACAATTTCAGGATATCTTCATGTTCATCTCATATATTATAAGTTTTTGTACATAGTTATGTAGTGTTTTGACACAAAAAAAAATGGGGAGAATGTAAATATTGTTGTACTCGACATTTTTGTGTTGGCTGTTCGTGTACAAAACACAATGTATGTTATTTTACTTAGTGTATTTGTCTTCTTCCATGTAAGGTTGGTTACTACAAGTCAGTAATCCATACAACATATAGTTAGATACAGTTTGTATGCAAGCATGTTTGCACACATCACGGGCTTGGTATTCGTAGTGTGGGTGCTAATTCGCCCGATCGTTGACGTTGTCACTTGCATTTTTAGTTCGTTTTTGGTACAAGTATTTATGGATAATACTTGACAAATTTTGAAACAAAAAAATGTGATTTTTTAACACCTCATTAACAATCTCGCCATGGATCTCGCCAACACCTTCGCTACCAACCTTGGCGAGATGTCTATCGAAGTAGCTGGTGAGGTGATAATCCAAGTTTTATAAATACTTTCCTCACTTCTCTTATTTCTTACTCATTGTTTAAGAGTTGAAACTTTTCCAAAATTCACAATAAAATTTGTATCTTTTTTTGAAATTATTTTATAGAGTTTACGTTTTAAAGTGGATCGTTTTGTGGTTAGTTATCAAATCGTTATCTATGTGAGTACGTGGTTTGAATATGTGTCTTCTACACATAATTTGATATGTATAATGGATTGTGTCTTGCGAAATTAAGAGTAGTTACACTTTTAGTTACTGATCAATGATTTCCAATGACACCACGTTGGATAGTGTTGGCTATGGATGATAGCCGAGTTTGCGTGTTGAACCAAACAATTGCGAAAACAATAAGTAAAAAGCAACAGTATTTAGTTTGGATAGAGGTCCTGACTGATAGAGATAATAGTGATTTTATTGTCTATGAGAATTGTAACTTGTTTATTATTAATGAATTATTTATTGTTGAACGATTGCCTTAAACAACTCAAGGACCCTATTATGTTTGTACAATATGAGTTTAAGGTGTGTATGTTATAATATACTGTAGTTTAAACTCTAGTTAGGAAGTGTTTTATTGTTTCTTGCATTCTATTTGATTTATAATATCTATTGTTCAAAATTATCTACTTATTTAATATTTTATTACTTGTGTTTCTGTTGTATTTTTTGCTTGTATAAGTTAGGGTTGAGTCATTAAATAGTTTGTAACTTTTTACATTAGTAGTGTAACGAGTTATAGACTCTTTTAAGGAAAAACACCAATATATGGGTAGGCTTTAACATCTAGCGATAAAACATGGGTTTGGGGTTGTGATAAGAATATGAGGTTTAAGTTAGGAAGTTCTTACGACGAGTAGGCTTAAAGCCTCTTACCCAAAACCTATGGCTAAGTATAAGAACAGAATATTCAAAGCACTAAAAAATTATGAAGCAAAATTGAAGCCTCGATACAAAGCCTTATACAATACAAATAGCCAAGCATATTCGGTGTTCTAGTTCTCTTTGTTCAATTTCTCACAAAGCTAACACCACATTTTGTTGGTATTATACTTCGATCCCTGTGAAAACTTCTTCAATGACAATTTGATTTTCTTTTTGTCGAAAAATTAATGAGAAAGTTGATGACTTTGGGTATTAAATTTGCAGATTAATATAAGGCTTTATTGAGTTTTTGTTATATTTAATGCATTTATGGCGATCAATTAGATGTAATATGTTACATTCATATGTATATTTTATATATCCACATGTATCTTTTATGTAACTTATTACATTCACTATAATTTATGTGACTTATTAAATGTAACATATTACATCATATATATATTTATATATAACATATTAAATCCACCATAGTTCATGTGACTCATCGAATATAATTTTATATTCATCTATATCTTTGTATATAAGGTGTTACATGTACTAGAGTTTCGATGAGTCAAAGATAATGCTTATTAAAACTCTGGTAAGCCACCTACAATGGATACCAGAGTTATGGTGGAATCATTAACGGTGGATGCGATCTTTATATCATTTTATTAAATTTATAAAAGGATGATTTTTTGATATTTTTATTATATAATTTGATATAAAATTATAAATTTTAAGATAAGTCATTGATAATTAAAAAAATATAAATTTATTAAAAAAAATTAATTAGGCCAAAAATCTATAAAAAGCACCGACATTGCTTAATAACTTTTTTATCATCAAAATGAAAAGGATAACTTGTTAACCAATATTAATGAACTTTAAATTAAAAGATAAATAACTGTACATCTTAAATCAAGGGTATCTAGCGTATAAGATGCCAATATTTTGAGCTGTCAGCCATGGTGGCACTTTACGTAATTATTTCAATTTAGAATTAAATACTAATTTTATTTTGTTTTCAAAATATTATTTTTATTACTTTTATTAATAATTAATTAAATTTAAAATAATTTTAATAATTTTAATTTAGGTTAAAAACTACACATACAAAAAAGAATATTATAAAAAATAACATCATAAAATTTTATTAATATTTTAATAATATTAAATAAAGTCTAATAAAATAGAATTAAATATAAATAATTTTAATTTAATTTTAATTATATAGTATTTAATTTAATAAGTTGATAAATTTTTAATAATAAAAATATTATTTTTATAATTATAAATTTAATATTATTTTTTTAAATGTGATATTATAAATGAATGATGTGATTTAACTGGTGTTTGACTTAACACTGGTTTATATAGGTTTTATTTTTAATAATAAAATCTTAATTATATTTGTGATAAAACAAATTTTACATTCTACAAATTCAGGAAGTACTCGATTTTAGTTTCACTTTTTCCTTTGAATTTTCACCGACCCTTTATGCTTTGAGTACTTTTTATGTCATAAAATTGTGTTACAACTTATAATCTCTTATTTAATTAACTTTCACATCTGTATTACGGTAAATACACTTATTATGATTGGAATCATTTTGATTCCATTCTAATATCCGAACTTACCTTAGCAACATACAGTAACACCATGCACAAAAATTATGTATTTTGGCTGCATTTTCTCAACACTCTGAATTCCTACCTACCCACAGTTCGTGGATAACTAGATAAGATTTTGCCCTCCAACCCATGATCAACAATCAATTTTAGAGGGAAAAGAAAAGAAGAAGAAGATAAATATAATGAGTAGACCAGACAGCTCATTCAAGGCCTCCATTGAAAAATGGTCGAAAAAAGAAAGCTCAAAAAGAGAAAAGGAAAAAGTTGAGCTGATGAGCTTTGTTGATTAAATTATTGATGATAGTGGAATCATCATCATCATCATCTTATCAAAGTTTCTACCTTTTTGATATGATTCGAGGAGTTGATGAAATTTGAGAAGCACCCACATCAGCAAAAATAAGTATAACCCCATTTTGCTGACAAAACAAGCAAAATCTTATGGATCATTTTGTCGGAAATTTCTCCACCATCGTCATCTGTGTTGATTGTTCTGTTTCTTTTTCTCATTCTGCTTCATCTGGTTGCTGCTATACCTCAAATTCATCATCATCTTCTTCTTCCTCTTCTTCTCCTCCGTCATCTTCCTTGTGTTTTGGAATTGAGTATCACTTTGAACCGAAGAGCATACCCAAAATACTAATCGCCTGATACCCATTCTCGCAATACTTCTGTAACTTCTTTTGCTTCTTTTAACAGAAACACGGGATTTTCGTTTTGAAATTTTCCTTTTATTTGCTTGGATATTGATTTGGGCTGCATGGGTTGAGCAGTTACCAATTCATATATAATTGAATTTCTTCTGCTCAGAAAGCGAAGATTGAATATGATATTTGCTTCATTAACCTCCTGGTGTCATCAATCGGCGTTGGCTGGTATAACTGGTGCTTCAACAACCACACTTTCTCTAACAAGCTACTCCCATGGCGGTCACTGTGATCATACCCTTTGGCTTTTCAGGTAATGAAAATTCCAATTTATACTGTTTGTAATTTGTTTTTTTTTTCTCTACCTTTGTTGATGTTTCATTTTTTACTCAATTAGGGAAATGCATGTAGGAGTTTACGTAGTTGTAGTAGTTTTGCTTATTGTTCAGAGAAAAAAGATTTGTGGTATGATAGGCAAGTTCCCGATACGCCCTTTTGTTCTGTACAATAATAGGTATGGCCATAATGGTCCTTGTGGTTGCAATGGTTACGTCAAGAAGAACATTTCGACAAGGAGCAAGTATCGGAGGAGCCATGTCCTTCGGTCTGCATCTGCCTCTGATTCCCCTCATTTTAACAACGTGACACGGGACTCATCTTGTCCCGAATTTTATCAGCAGGTTCCTATGCTTATTAGTTAAAATCCCAGCTCATATTTTAACTTTGCTAGTTCCTATACAATATGCAAAACTTTACTACTTCTGCTGACATTGTGAACCACTTTTGTAAACTATTATTGTTGCTTATGTTATTTCATAATAATGAAAGCCTGATCTTGATGGTCTTTTCTAAAACCTTGGAGTTATTAAAATGTTAGGTTCTTAAGGATGCTAGGGAGAAGTTTATTCAGGAGATCTCTTTCCATTCTAGTGATAGAGATATCTCTCTTGCAAAGGTATGTTCATTTTACAGTACTTTTCTTGTTGCAGAACTTTCACCAACATGCACTTTGTAACAATTTAAGAGAAAACTATTCACTTTCTCTTCCTAATTTTTCTCCCTTGATTTTTATTTTCCCTTTCTTTCAAGTGGCATTGTGTTCGATTATTACAGACAACAGAAAATTATAGTTTGTTTCTTTCCATTTATATCTGCTTTTGTGTATTGGAAAATCTAAATATATTGGTTTTAATGCTGCAGGCTTTGCTCTCCATTGCAGTTGAAGATGAGGCATTTATAACATTCAATCAAGAGATGGATGCTCACTCCCTTTTAAATGAACGAAATTTTTTTTGTGACTCATCTTTCACCCAAGAGTGGGAGTCTGTTGAGGGGATGCCTTTGTCTGGAAGAAAAATATCTGACTGGTTGACTGTGTTGGATGCTCTTGCAAAAGAAGTTGAAGCTGAGCTCGTCTCGAGAGACATAGGTTGCCATTTGGTTGAGGTTTTGGATGCAGTAAATGTTGTTCTATTTCAGATCAAAGGCTTCAGAAGGTTGCCTGTTCTTGTAGATCCAAAATTTTCATACTTGCACTCAGTTTTAAGCTCTGGATGTGGCAGTGGTACAGTCTAGTATCAGCAGAACTCTACCCATTCAATGAAATGCATTCTTTGGACTTTTTATTTTTTTTGGTTGCATAATTGGCCTTTTATGTTCACTCGAAATCTGATAAATTTCTTTGTCATGTTGGCAGCAATTATGCTTAGCATTATTTATATTGAAGTTTGTCAAAGGCTTGGACTGCAAATAGTTGGATCACGAGTTGGGGAAGATTTCTTAATATGGCCCCAAACAGGAAACCCTGAGGTGAGTTTGTTAATTAAGTTTTGACCTCTGGTGGTACCCATCCAAGTTTTACTAGTTTCATTGCTTAGTGTGCAACATTAAGAAGCATTTCTCTAGACTTAAACTCCTGAATATCATCTCTTCTAATAGGAACTCTTCAAGGTGACCTCAGGGCACAGTTTGTTCGCAATTGTGAATGGGCAGTGTGTAGAAGATGGAAGATCAAGGGCATCAGATCTAACTAGCAACTCTCTTTCAGGGCTTGAGTTAGCTACAAATCAAGACATTATCGGCATTGCATTAGCCAATCTTATTGTAAGCTATGAGCCTTCTTTTTGCATATCATATATGCATGCAATGCATTTTCCTTATTAACTTAAAAATCAGAAAATAGAATATAAACAACGTACTTTTATATGCAGAGGCTTCATTGGAAACGCGCTTCCAAATTGCATCACGGATTGATGTTGACACAACCACTTAGGAATGTGCACTATGCTTATGAAAAAATTTATGAGATCAATAATTCAAACGTCCCTTTGTTGCGTCCTCAGGATCTTAGGTAACACTTTTATGCATAAATCATAATTATGGCATTATCCTCATTATCTAGTAGAACCAACAAACCAAATCTGTAGCAAGTACATTGTCTATATTCTTATAGCTTGTGCTACTCATGTACATTGTCAATGCTTCATATGTCTTGGTCTTTTCCCGATACTTGAAATTCTACCACACTTCGTTCTTCTGCAGCAAATGATCATCCTCATTTGCTTCTTTAGTTCTTTAACTCATAGCATTAATTTTTTTAGAGCTTCCCATGGTTTGGTTTGTTACGTATTTGTGGAAACTTTCATGCTTAAGTTTCCTGCAACTTGGACATTGTAATATATAAGTGCCGAATAGTCTTTGCTTAGTTTCAAAATTCATAGATCAAGTAACAAGTTTCCATTTATGCTCATTACTTACTATCCTGCAAATGAAATTCTTTATTAGGCTGTCTATCATGGCATCAGAAAGGTTGTTGATACTGCAGCCACACAACTGGGCTTTGAGAAGAGACCATGGGATGTTACTGTACTACAACAGGTACATAATCCCTATCAATTCATAACTTTCTGAAACCAAGACCAATATTAATATTGTATTACGATCTTAATGGCAGGGAATACCGAAAATCTGTGCAAGAGCTTAGCATTTGCATGGCCTTTGCTCCGGAAGAAGAAGCAGCAATTCTCGAACCATTTGTTGAGAAATTGCATTTGATGCGGCTGGAATCATCTTGGATATCTCTAGGTCAATTGACGGTTTCCTAGTGTTCTTTTTCTTATTTTCTATATAATCTAGGAACTCTCTCTCTCTCTCTTGCATAGATGTAGTTTCTTCAAATATATACCATATGTACGAACTGAGTTGTACTAAAATTTAAGAATGATGCTCAATAATAGTATAGATAAATTTTGACATTGGTGAGATTTGTTCGATGTTAGCTACTGTCACATCACTTTTCATAATTATTAATAATGAGATTTTTACTCTCCATTTTCATAATTATTAATTATGCTACTTGATGTAGGGTCACAACTTTTCACCAAACATCATCAATCCTCATCCAGAATCACCACATTTCATCAACTTATAATTTTTATTAAAATTTAAGATTTTTTTCAATAATTTTTATAATATCAATGATTACTATTTCATATAAAGTCATGACAAATTACTATATGCATGTTATATATATACTATTCATCAATTATAATATAGAATAATTATTTTATAATTTTGACAACTTTTTGTGTGATTTAATTATGTTCATAGATTCAAATACATTATCTAAATAAATATATAATATACTTATATTTTTATAATCAATATCAACTTCATTTTAAAAAAAATTATAGACATATTTTAAATTCAAAACTATATACATGTAAGAAACCAATAATATAAACATATATACAAATATTTATTTATGGAGATTTTTATATTTATAATTATGCTTCATAAATAAAATATTAAAAAATTAAATTTATTTTACTATTTGTGAAGTAAACAAAAAGTTTACATAATAAAATAATATTATAAGAATAACGATTTAAAGTTTCTCTTCTTAAATTAAAAACTATATTATTTAATATGATTGTATCACAATGAAGATTTTGAAGACCTAATTTGAAGATTATGGATATAAATAATCAACTATCAAATTTAAAATAATTTGAATGACAAGTAATTTTAACAAACAAACAAACAAAAGTCCGGTATTGATTGATTTGTTAATTACCTCGTAAATATGATATAATTTATAACTTCATTACAACATCACTTCACATTGAATCTGTAGACTTGAAATCTGTTTTATCTGAGGCCATACTTTCTTCTGCCAAGGGTTGTTCTTTCAAAGCATAATCACAAACTTCACATGGTGGACAACAAATAAGTTGTTTCTTACGGTAATTTGCAATTTGAGTCTCTAACTCATGCCTGGGTCTTTTCTTATCCTTCCTCTCCAACTTAAGCCGTTTTTGAATGTCCCTCAAAGCTTGTAGACTAGGGTTGTTAATTTTTCTTAATAAGTCAAATCCCTATCGAGATTATTCGATTGAAGTTAAGAATGGATTCAACAAAATAGGTAATAAAAAACTAAGAACGAGGATCTATATTTTATAATATGAAATAAGATAAGAATGAAAATTATATTTTTTCATCACGTTCGTTAAAATTATATACTTTATTTTAATAAATATATAAAAATTTAATTTTTTTATTTTTTTTATAGATTTTATTATATTTAAACTCAAACCAATTATAAATAATACATTATACATTTTATATTTCATATTTAAGTTATATTTTTATTCTAATAACACTTCAATAATTTTTCTTTTGTAACAAAATTACATGAATATTAAATAATATTAAAGGATTATTTATTTTTTGTTACTCATATTTTATTTTTTTTTCTTCTACATAAATATTATTTATTTTTTATTCTTTGACTTAACATTTTATTTTTCATTATAAAATATTTATTATTGACTTATTTTTATAATAATTTTTCCTTTATAATAAAAACAAAATATTCTAAAAATAAAAAATAATATTTAAAATATTAAATGAATCTATGTTCTCGGTTGGGGTTTCCCTTCCCCGGGATCTCAGATATATTCTCACAATAATTTTAAATAGAAATTAAGAATAAATTTTAAATTGGAGATGGAGAACGGAGAGGATCCCAACCCGATCCTGCTCAGTAGAAAATCCTTTCTCAACACTGAGACCGATGACTGCGCTACGTGTAGGTTCATGCCGTAGGTTGGCAACAACCCAAATGCCCTTGCAGAAGCTACCAATTGACAAAGGAATATTGGCAACACTATGTACGGTCCCCAAAAAAAAAGTTGGGTTGGGAATCCGTGGTTTGTCAAGGACTTAATGGCTTGGGAAAGTTTAGTTACGTACTCAAGTAAAAGAAGGTTGTAAATAGGGCTAGAGTGGTCAGGTATAGCCATGATGCAGAACCTGCAAAATCAATACAGATAGAGACTAAAGAGGAAAATAACAAAGAGTGAAAGAAAGTAAAAAATAATACTCAGAAACAATACTCAGAAACAATACTCAAGAAGATCTTTGAAGCGACTAACGCTGAAGGCAAGTGAATTGCAATTGCTACCAGAAAATTGCTTTGGAGAACCCAAACCATCTTGCATGAGTAGAAAACTCTTCTTTTTTACCCTTCAAAACTTCTATTTCATTGGAAAAAGGAGGGGAAAAGATCATTTTAAAAAAAATGAAGCAAACAACATATTGTTTTTAACCAAACCATGAAGATGCGCTCCCTTAATAGAGAACATTTAAAATTTTATGCTCTACTTCCCTCCTAAAACTGTGTCTAATTCTAATTTTACAATGAATTTTTCTGTTATTTTGAAAAAAAAAAACAAGAAGAAAAATAATGAACTAAACAATGCTTATGTTGAATCTGCTTACTAACTTCGTATTACAGATCTATTCTCAGTTTACATTTAATAATACATGCAAATAAAATCAGATTTGACAACAAAGCTTAGGGCCAATATCCCAAAATTGAAACGAAATGTCTGTCCGACACTCAGAATATTAATATCTATCTAGTATGGCCAAAAACCTCCATCCATACGTGGCTTCTTTACGAGGATTTGATTATACTCCGGCCTTGATGTCTGCAGACACAGCCAAGTAATATGAAATGACTAGCCAAAATCATTAGACTTAAAATCTTTTTCAGAGAGAAACAAAAGGATTTACATTTGGAAGACATTATATGCCAATGCCATTGCACAAATGAGATATAATAATGGAATACTTGTTGAGATAAACAAAAGGAAAGTAACAATTACATGGCAAAACTATTAAGTTTATTTTTAATCACTTTCAAAAACTAAGCATTTTTATTTTTAATAACATGATAAACAAATATTGAACGCATTTGATAAATCGAGGCTAAAAATGAAATTATTTGAGTAAATAAATCTTATGAGAAATATATAAAAGTAATATTGATCTTTCTTTTAATGGTTTAAACTTTTAGGAAATTTAGTTTTTCAACAACTTTTAACATCATGTCAGAATAATCTCAATTGTTGAATCGTAAGTATCTAATCTGCGTGAATATATGTTGCATCCAAATGATAGATGAATAGAAACAATGTTAACCTTCTTTTAATAATTTAAACTTCTTCAAACAACTTCTGTCATCTTATGAAAATAGAAGACTGAACAAAATATGGTGTATGAGCTAATATTATTTCCATTCTTAATATTCTTAAAGATGAATTGATCGTGTTGTGCTTGAGAGATAAGCTCAATATGAGATATCAGAAAATCCCATTGCTAATAGAGATAGGCGGGACTCAAATATAATTCCCATATACTTTTACCAAAATTGCAGTTAGCCATAAAACCAAAACATATTATATTCATCAAATTCCCAACTTTCTTTTTTGCACAGACCACGGAAATCGAATCAAAAGTTTTTTTCAAAATTTTAGCTTTCACTCGTGATTGATTTATAGATAGTTTTAGCAAATTGTTCACAGAATCATAACAGTATGTGCAAAAGGTACCAAAAGATTGTAAATTAATTAAAAATATATATGGATTAAGGAGGAGGAGGAGGACTAACCAGATCTTTGAATACGATAAAGGCGATGACGAAGAAGAGGACGAAAAGGATCTCAAACTCGGCGAATTTGACGAATTTGAACACCGAGTTTACCGCGCGAGTCAATAATGACTCGCTCTTCTTTCTGCTTCCTTGGCTTGCCATGGCCCTCTCGGTTTTTCTTTCTAGCTTTCGTACTTTTGTTGCAGTCTGCCTCGACTCGTTCCTCTCGTTCTCTTTTTTTTTTCTTCCTTTTCTCCTTCTTTTCTTTCTTCATTCTTTTTTCTTCGTTAGTTCTAAAAGTTAATATTAAATAATCTCTACTAATTTAGAATACTTTACAATTTTTTATACTAAGAAATTGATTTTATTTTAAATCATTAAAAAAAATACGACTTTTTGTTGGAAAAGAAGAAAGATTGAGCTTAATTTTGTTTATAGATCCTCTTTCTTACTTTTATGTTTTGAATTAACCAATACAATGTAAGTTGCACGTAAAAAAAATTAATTTAAAAGATGTAATTGACTATAATATATTATAATTAATTTAAATTATATATATAATTTAATTTAAGAAAAGATAGAATTTAATAAAAAGTTATTTTTTAATATCTTGGATTTATAAGATTTTGTTACATTATCAACTTAAAAGATCAAAATTATATAAAACAAAAAGTACAAAATTAAAAACAAAATGATGAAGTTAAAAATGAAATAAAATAAAAATATGTACAATAATTAATAAAACTAATAAAAATATTAATAATATTTAATCTTTTTTATAATTTTATAATTTATCTAATTAAATGAAGTTTCATCTATCTTTCAAGATGTACATATTTGAAATATGTTTAACATCCTTTGAAAAATAATTGGGTTCAATTATTTGTTTTCAAGTAAATATCTCATTTGTTAATAACTTTTGACAAACTTTTATTTCTTGTTCTAACAACACCAAAAATTTCAAGTATGTATGATAAGAAAAATTCTCTACGCGATGTAGCGTGAATTGTAACATAACTATCAATCACTCAATTGGTCTCATGTGATGCAAGATTGATAAAATCTTCATCATAAACGATATTGAACTCGTCTATGATATTTGTTTGCTCATCATCACTGTTGTCGTTTTTCTTCATGTTTTGCCTTTGTTCATTTCCTATTTTTTCTTGAACGCCTAGTATTTCTTGATGCAATCTTTCCTCTTAAAGTGATGACATTCAACATTGGTATATATGTTTGATTTTTCTCTGCTCTTTCTCTGGGCTTCTATTCTCTATACTCTCTCTTTTTCTCTAGACTCTTTGATAAAGGCTTATGCTTATGGATCTCTCTCCTTATTTTGTTTCTCATATGACAACATGGCTTCTACAACAATTTTAAACTTCATATTGTCTTTCGCATAAGTTAGAGTTGTGAGATGATTATATGATGAGGGTAGTGATGCTAACAATGTCACAACTTTCTCTTCATCGTCGAAACTCACATTGAATCTTGCTAGTGAGAAAACTTGATGTTGAAATCCCTAATGTGCTGCATCATGCTTACATTGTCTTCCTTCCTCATCTAATATAACTCATTCTACAAATAAAATTTATTTGCAAGGTTCTTTTACATGTACACATTTTCTATAATCTCTCCTGTTTCTTTTGTAGTCTTCCAATTTTTTGATTTAATATTTTGCAAGACACTATTTGAGAAATTTAGACGGATTGTATTGACTTTAATCTCATCTATCTCCTCCCATTGTTCCTCAGTCACGGTTGTTGTCTTCTTTTCTTTCCCCAACAATACCTCATGAACTTTCTGTTGAATAAGAATATCATATATCCTCCTTTGCTATAAAGAGAAATTATTATTGTTATTAAATTTCTCAATATCTATCTTCTGATTTAACATTTTTTTTCCACTGTGTTTATTTTTCTACAAATAAATATGTCCTATACATAATAATTTTTTTTCCGATGTGATAGATCAATCTATAATAATAGGTATGAATACGAACGAGAACAATTATTGATATAACTGTTCCTAAACCAAATTATAAATTTTGTACTCGAAACTACCCAAAAATCGTTACGATTCTAGGACAATTTTTTACCCGTGGATAACGATTTGAGATAATTATTATAAAATACCAGAAAAAACTATTTACCAAAATTTTTAAAAATTTTATTAACAAATCCTAATTATTAATTAATATATAATTTAATAAATATAATTAATTTTGATTACGAATTGGTACGATTATCAATATAACTATACCAAAATCATACATGTTGTTTTATGTTTAGTTTTTATCCAAAATTGTATTTGTTTTCGAAATTTATCGAATAAAAATTGAACCGACGATATACATAACCGAATTGATAGTTTTTTTGTTTATTCTTATTAATCTATGCTACAACCACATAACATATTAAGAACTTTATTAGACTAGCTCTGATACCAGTTGTTTGATCATAACAGATAAAAATAAAATAAATTTAATAGAGTAAAATAATAAAATTGATAATTTAACGTAATTCATCTTTTAATTTAACCTACATCTACTGGACAAATTTCAAAAATCATTTCTTCTACTAATAAAATTAATGGGTACAAAATAAAAAGTAATAAAACAAATTGAGATAAATTCAAAATAATAATACACAAATGTTTCCTAAACTCACTATTTTATCACTATTTTTTTAGAAAAATATCCCTAATATTCTTCTAAAATATATAATATTATTTTTCATCAAATAAATTAAAAACACTATCTATTTATAAATAAAATTGTTTATATTATATCTATAAATTAAAAACATTATTTATTTATAAACAAAATTGTTTAGTTTGGTCACAGTTTCTTCTAATTTTTTTTTTGTATACAGCATGAGCCATGGGGGATCTGGAGGGACTGTCGAAGGACCAGGGGGCATCAAGTCAACCAACGGAGGTCGTGGAGCCTGCCCCCCACGGGAGGAAGAATGGAGTATAGAACAATCGAGGGCACTGCCTTCCTTCAGCTTTCAGAGGTAGGGGCTGCATCAATCATCGATCAGTGAGCTATTTATTGCCGCGAATAGCGCTTCGCTTGCATGCAAGGCGGCACGCCAGGTAGAGCTATCGCGCGCGGGCGAAGGAGATGATTTTCTGGTACTGATAGTACTGGACAAGCTCTCAGGGAAGAATCTCTTTCTTATTTCTGCCTTTCTTTCCCATGACGAATAAGTGTGCAAAACCTACACACATCCCATGCGGCACCCTTTCTGAATGATGCCTATTTTGTCCTCAACGACGTCGTCTTATGATACTAGCTCTCTTCACTATCGTACCAAGGACATTCTCAGCGTTGTTGCTTCTTTGCTCTTCGGTGTTTGTTGTGATGTTCTCACCGTCGCGACTATGTGCTAGGTTTGGTCTCTTTTACCTAGCCGTGATGGTCATTATATTTATAGCTACTCTTCTTCTTCGCTCTACGACGATGACTCTGATGGAAACGACAGTGTTGACTATAGTCCTACCAAGTCCGGTTACGTCAAAATTCCGGCTGAATCTGAGACCTTTATTGCTAAAGATCCCACCAAAGAAATGTATTTAAAAATTTGAACTTTGAAGACAGGAATTTAAGATAATATGGAAATTTCGAGGTTTTACTTGGAGGTTATTAGAGTCAATAAATAGAAGTTGTACTTGTAGGTTAGGGTCTTTGTTTGTCAATTGCGCTTTATTTGTTCAGTTCTGTCATTATCTCTCTATGTTACTATGTATCTGTATATCTATGTAATGAAGTACATTTAAAATGTTCTACTCTGTTAATTATCTTTATGTTTATTCTGTTTTGTTTATTTCGTGTGTTGCTTGATTGAATGTACTGAGAGCTTTTAAGGTTTTCTTGCAGGAATATTACCCGCAATTGCAGTTAGTAAAACTACCATATTCTTGCCTCTAAAATGCTAGATTTTGAAGATGGTTAATGCTAATGAACTGGTAGGAGATTCAGAATAGAAATCGGTTTTTCCATGAGTTTTTTTTTTTATGATTTCAAATTGTAGAATGAATAAGAGTTTGTAGTTTACGTAAGATCAATGTGTTTTGTGGTGAAATGTGATGGGTTGGCATTATACTTAATTTCAAGGTATAGTATAGAGAATAGATTCAGGTATTATTATAGAGGAGTCCTTTCTCTTGCCTTCTTTGGTTTGTAAGAAAGAAAGAAAGGTTGCGCATGGTAAGGTCACTTTTTGGGTGTTTGAGTATTATGATTTATAAATGGGTTTAGACCTATGTTGAGTAGAATGTTTTTAGTAGATATCGTATTAAATTTTTGAATATGTATTTTTGAGTCTTATTTCTTCAAAGTTTTCACAATTTTTACCAATTTGAAGTTTCAATTACACACAATCACAATTATATATAATCATGTCTCAGTCTCATGTCTCATGTCTCATGTCTCATGTAGTAACATAGGTTTCGACAATGCAGTTGACTATTGCTATGCTATGATTTAGAAATTTTATTATGAGCAGGGCTACATTATCACCATCAATCATTATCTACATTTACAGTTTACTTTGACGTGATATTTTTAAATCTAACCTTCAAAGGAAAAGGAAGGATGTCTCCTGATACTGTAATCCCCTCTGCTTTCCAGTCTGCTCACTCAGTGGTGTTTAACAACTTTTTACAATTTCACTGTAGTTTTTTCAATGTTTTGGATGTTGAATACCATTTATTTGACGTTTTTTATTTTGTTTAATATTTTTACCAAACAAAAAAAAAATAAAGCTTAACTTTTGTTTTGTTTCTACCTACCAATAAGAGAAATTTTAGAAGATTTTTTTGCCTCTTTTGCTATGCTATTGCATATTTTGCTATG
The DNA here is from genome assembly GCA_030763125.1 of Hippophae gyantsensis. NCBI lineage: Eukaryota > Viridiplantae > Streptophyta > Magnoliopsida > Rosales > Elaeagnaceae > Hippophae > Hippophae gyantsensis. The sequence goes on from CM061031.1 coordinate 10,020,931, forward strand.
AGAGAGGGAAAAAAAACTAATATTATGGGTACGGTCTCCATTTACCCTTGTCATTCAAGACTCAAAAAGAGTCGAAAGAAGAGTATACATGACTCTTAACTCTCTGTTTCTCTGATTAAAAGCATGACATATCATGCTGGCCTTTTTTTTTTTTTAATTAACCACATTTAGAAGGCACCTATTCCAGAGTTTGACTTGAAAAAAAAACTATTTATTTGATGATTTGTTTTCTTTGAGTGAAAATGTATTTTTTCATAATAATTATTTATTTGACAGTAATTCATAGCTTTCTTGAATTTTGATATCAACAAATAAGGATAAATATGTACTTTTAACTCTAACAAAACTTAAAAAAGGAGGAGGCAAGTATGCGATTATAGGAGACATCCCTCACTTCATGTCTAAGATTTCAACTATACTATCGCACTTTCTTTACTACATTTAATATATTTTAATGTCAAAATCTTGTCATTCTAATTTTTCTGGTCATACTTAAACTTCTACCTTGACAGAGTATGGCTATATGAATATTTGTTAAAACTTAACGTGGACAACACGGTGGGTTTTGAATAGTTTTAAATTGAAATGAGATTAAGATTTATTTCATTAATTTTTAAAGATTATATTATCTTATATTGTTTAATTTTTAATAAGAGATAAAATGAGATAGTATTAATTGAAATATTTTATTTATCTTTAATAATCTTAAATAATATGAGTAAAAATATAAAAATAATAAAAAATATAATACATAATTGTTTATAATGTAAGTTTAATAAAAAAATTAAATCTATTATAATTACAATAAATTAGATGAAGTATGATAAAATAATTGTAATACGAAAGAGATATAAGATATAAAATAGGTTATTTTATATCTTTACTTTTAAATACATGAAACTTTGAAACTTTGGTCACAAAACATATGCCACTAATATGGAAAAATGGTCAAAAGACGTGAAAGAGAAATGTGAGGAGGGAGGAAAGAGAGGTTCTTTCATAATGAGGTTGTTTTGTATATTTGTTCATAAATAGAGAGTATTTAGAAATTATATAATGGATGGGGAAGAGGCATTATAAATTATAATGACCTCAGGAGATGTGGAAGGTTATAATGTAAGAGTTTTAGAAGAAGATATATAATAATTATTTTGATACTTTGATCAAGTAAAAACCATTTTAACATCCAATATTGATCTTTAGTTGGCAATAATCAATGTACAACTGGAGGTGTCGGATTTAAGGTTCATTTGAAACAACTTACTGCTCAAAACTGTGGCACTTGGCAAAATCTCTTATTGGATATTCAAAATTTTATAAGTTTTTAAAATAATAAACCTTTATAATTTTTTTTATCTAACCAAATATATATAATTGGCTAGCTTCTATGTAATTCAGGTCAAGTTTTCAAAAGTTTTATTTACAATTCTTTTTATGGAATAGATATATTTAGTGAGAATGGAGAAACATATGCAAAAAGCAAATAAGTTGTAGATAAATCTTTCTAGAATATTAGTTGAAAGGTGAATATCCTTCAAAATTTTATTACATATAAATGTGCTTCATATTGTTAGTTTATTTATTTATTTTAAGTGGATCCTACTTTTGCTCTTTCCACACTTAATTTTTTTTTATTAGGATGGCTATAACACATGAAGAAATGAAGAATACTACAAAGGGGTATGATGGTCTAAGAAATTGTAGAATAACTTTTATTTTTTATTTGTTTACCGAGCAATAGAGTACGAGAGGAGTTAGAAGTAAATACATTGAGGATCAAGGTCAAAATTCTTACTATCTTTTAACCTACTGGCCATGTCCACATTTGGCTTTGTCATGATTCCCCATTTTCTTCCCTAACTTTGAACAAGGCCATGTCCACATTTGGCTTTGTCATGATTCTCTTCTATTGAATTTTTTTTTGATAACATATATATATTTTTTAATTTCTTGTTTTTTTTTTAAATTTTTAAATCTTTTTACTTTTTACACGATTAATTCTAGCTTATACATAATTACATTTTGTAATTTATTTTCATCTATGTGCGTGAGTTTTATATGTAAGAATAATTATACCAATATAAATTAAATTTTTGACCCATATAGGTATTCTAGATGTGAAAAACTATATAGGTATTCTAGACGTGAAAAACTATATAGGTATTCTAATTCAACCAAACAGACGTTACAACATGAATTACACTGACAGTACAATAAAAATATAATAAAAACAACATATTTAATTCAATATACCACAAAACAACTAGTAGTTAAGAAAAAATAATATATAGTAAACACATTAATGACGATATGTCTCACAGGTTTCTATATATGTTAGCAACATTTATTAAAATGATAAACAACAAACAAAACACAATTTATGAATCAAACAAATATATTGAAAAAGTTATAAAGGATTTTCCATCAATCTTTTATGTGTGAACATATTCGGTAAATGATGATTGTACTCTCACAACATGTAATCATATATAACACCATATGTAACGAGTTAAATCTATATAGGATCCAACTCCTATGTGGTATTGTTTATGATAATCACTCAACAATAAGAAATTTAGTAATAAGTAAATTAACAATATATAATTTGATAAAAGTAAATATAAATACCTTTATCAGTTAAAACACATGTCCTAACTCCCTCTAACATTTAAGGCACATGTCCTAACTACACTTAAACTACCCTAGTTTGTTGCCTCTACAACACTTAATCCAATTGGATCTAAGCTCATTCTTAAAGTTCCATCACAATGTGATAAAATCAACTATTGATGACTCAACCTTCTAACATGCATATACATTGTGACCCTACAATACCCAACTAACACCTGACATACAAACACATAGGCTCATTACTTATGCACCACTTTGCGACCTTATAACACCCAATTAATACATGTCACACTATCATATTGGCTTTTAACTTACGGGAACTCTTAATTTTTTGCAAATTCCAATCAACACGCAACAACTTTACTCTTAGGGGTACTCATCAAAATGATGTGACTATTCATTAGCAACCGATTATTTTAACTCTCAACAAAACTTGACTCAATTTCACATTTTTTCACTTAACCCATTGTTTGAGAAATATATAACAGAATCATCTATGATATTTATATCCTACATATGAATGTACTATTTTTTTTTGACTCAACACTAAAAACAAAAAAACCAAGAATAAATCAAAAAAGTCAAGTGACAAATGGGCAGAGCCTCCCTATGAATTCTATCTAAAGAAACAAGAAGGAATATAGAGAAATTTATAGAAAAAATTAGCATTTCGAACCCTCACCAACCACGTTGGCAAGGGTAACAACCACACTAATGAAGGTAATAATCGTTACAACACTTGCCAACCACATTGGTGAAGACTTAGTGAGAACATCGATGACTTCACAAAAAACATTTCAAACACTAAGGAGCATCGATTCCCCATTGTGACAACATGATAACAAAAAAGTCCTCAAATAACAACAACAAATAAATACTTAATAATGCAAATTATATGCAATCTAAGAGAATAAATGTGTGTAACAAACAAATATAAAATTGTATCCTATGTGATACTGAACCATTATACAGTAAACAACCTTAAAAAAGATAAATAAAAACATCAAATAAAATACAGATATATTTTACACACGAGAATTCTAACATCAAAACGACAAGACTTACAATATATGTATAGGATAGTTACTACGTAATATTTATTTGATGATTTTTTGTTTAACCTTTGCTTATTCTTTGACAATTATAAAAGAATTTTATTGGTTTTTAAAAGGAACAAAGAATGTATTGTCCATAGATTATGATATAATTAAGAAAGCCTAAATTATGAAATAACTTTACCTTTTATGTCATTTGTAGTTTTTGGTACTATAACCCTTATCATAAGTAAGAAACAAAAGTTCTTTCCTTTTTTTTATTTTCTTCCCTTTTTTTATTTTATATCCATTCTTTATTGAGTTTTATTTTTGGCTACTGGTTTTTGATATTTTTTTTTTAATTTTTATTTGATATTTAAAATACATTTTTGTAAAAAAAAATTATTGAAATGGACAATAGAGAATGTCTTATCAATTTATCACTATCCATTGCAATTTTTTTTCTTATTAATCTTATTTTAAGACTTTATTTATTTGAAATAGCTTATGTTTTTTTCTTTTACTAATTTTTCATTTGTGAGTATATAATAAAAATAGTGGCTACTCATATGTGTGTTACTTTATATATATGTACTCATTTTTTTAACTCATGGGTTTTCGTGTAATAAAGTTATATATAAATACGAGTTTATTTTATTGATGTTATAATCATATTTAAATAGTTTTAAATATCAACTTATGTTATCTTAGAAGATTTTGGTAAACCATAACTCGTATAATATAATATTATATATATTATTTGTAGTGTCTACTTTTAAAGCTTTTATTTGAGTTTGAAATTTTAGTTTTGACATGTGTGGTTTATTGTTTGTTTAGATTGCATATTAAATAGTGTTGTAGAGCATACATATCAAGGCTTGTTGTGAAACTTGTAAATTTAATTTTTGCAGTTAGATCGCAATGTGTTTGGGTTATGCAATATTATTTTTAAAAATATTACAAAAAAAAATTAAAATATTTATATTTTTTTAATTTTAAATTAATCATTGTAATTTGTAATTGTTATTGCGACACAAACATATGCCTTGCACGATCCCAAAAATAGTAATGGAATAAAGGACAATTATGGTTCCTAAATTTATGCTTTTGGACACATTTAGCTATATTTTAGTCTTTATACTTTAAGAGTATAATAGTTAGGATGTGAGCAACTTTGGTTCCTAAATTTTGTAAAATTTTAAAATTAAAGTGTATAAAAAAAAAAGCGATCAAAATGTATTATTGAAAATTTAAAACTAAAATTTTACATAGAATATCGAATTCTATTTAAATATTTAAGTGTAAAAAATATATCATGATATGAATTCAACGAGAAGCTAAGAATTACGGTAAATTATTCTCAATTAAAAATAATTTTCATGTCATACTATAAGATAGACATAAAGTTATCATATTATAATTTATAATAAAAATTATCTAAAATAAAGCATTTTAAGACTATGCCATCATTGCATTTTTCAACTACATTTTTGTTTTTTTATAAGACTTTGTTGAGTTAGTTGCTTTCCTTCAAAAATATTTATAATAATTTAATAAATATTAATATCATACATACATAAGTACTAAAATTTAAAATTAAAATGAACATCCTAAAGCATAAAAATAAGATATGATTTAAAAATACATATTGTTAAAAAATAAAAGAATAACAAATATAAGTATTTTTTGTGTTTATTACATTTTTTTTAATCGACGAAATAAACTTGTTTTATTGTAGCGATAAAAATGAATGATAAATTATTAAAAATAAAATAAAAAATAATATAATATTATATGAAGTTAAAACTTAAAGTTAAACAAATACAAAAACACTTTGACTATATGAACCAAAAAACTCTTATCATGATTTTTTTTATAATTCTTATAAAGTTTGATATTTGCATTTTATTATCATGAAATATATTTAAAACTAGATTGACTTAAAAAATATTTCTATATAACATATATTATAATAATTCTTTCTATGTAATTAATTAATATTTGTAAAATATATAAAAACATATTTTTGTTTAATCATTTTACTTGCATTAATTTATATCACTTAATCAATATATTTGTTAAATATTATTAGTAGATATAATAATATATCAAAATATGTACAAAAAATTAAACATAATATATTATTATAAATAAAATATTTATTTAATCTTAAAAATATACGTGTAATTAATTTTTTTATAAATTTTTTTATCGAAATTATCTAATATAAAAAATAAATATAACGTAAAAACATTCAAACTTGCTTTTGTAATCCCAATTGTGAATTTTTGATACATGCATAGGTATTTTACATAATAAGTTTTGACAGATTACGATTTACGGAAGGCTGAATATGAATAGTTGTTAAGAACATAGACATTTTTTTTTGGGGGGGTAATTTCATTGATTCCTATTAATGATTTTGTTGAGTTTTTGTCTCACATTGGGAGTCAATAAGCCAAAGTGCCAAACAACCTTGGATGTAAAAGATCTACAAAACAGTTTCAGTATCTAATAAGTGGATTATGTACCGAAGAAGGGGAACAAAAGTATTTTTTGAATTTTAGGGTTAGATTGGTCGAATGGTCGTTTCCTCGATTGATAATAATAATTAAGGTGTTCGGTATGACTGAAACCTTAAACTTATGAATAATCTATTTTTTTAACATCCAAACGAATCAATCTCAATGTAGATTATAATTAAGATATAAAGTTATTCGATTCAAATTTTAATAAGATTGTATCAAACACTTTTACATCTATTGATTATTTATGATTACAAAAATAAATTTGTATGTATATATATATTTGACTTTAAAAAAATCAAATATCTTAAACTAAAGATGTAAAAATGATCAATTCACCTTAATTATGTCTTATTTAATATCTCTAATTGATTCATAATGTAATATTATCTCATTTTATTTAAATAATATATCATCTTATTTAGATTGTAATCTTAATAATTTTAATTTTGAATAAATATTGTATTATTTTTTTATTAAAATTACGTAATGAATTATCATTTATCATATTTTTTATTATTTTTATAGTATTATTTGTTTTATTCATGTTCATTATGGGTAAATAATATATCTTAATTAATATTATTTTATTAAAAATTAAACGAGATAAAATGAGATAGATTTTAAAAATTGATAGATTATCTAATAAATCACAATAATATCTTTCCTCAATTTATACCATTATCTTAAACTTAATGTATTTATGTTACATCTTGTTTAAGTTAAAATATGTAGATTTATTTACGTTTGATCTTTAATTGAAGTATTAAAATATTACATGTGTTTGTACGAGCATATCAAACAAAATTATAACAAAATTATAAAGCATCAGATTAAAAAATGAGACAAATTAATACAAAATAATATGTTATGTAAATAAGTTATAATAGATTTAATTTGTTTTTATAATGTTAATTCACAAACTAATTTAAAGGTTTGATTAGTTATTCATCTAAATTAACCCATCAATAGCTCGAAATTAATTCAAATTTATAAAATTGAATTGGATTGAATGAATTAATAAGTGTAATTGAGTTTTTGTAATTTTTATTGGAAGTCTGATTTAGGATGGCCATGACTATTGTTAGGAATGGGTCAGTTTCAAAGGGTTCTTTCGTAATTCTTCTACTATATCACGGGAACATAAAAGGCACAAACCGATATTTACTAAAATTAATTTAATATACGATTATTTTTATATTATGTCTAATTTATCTATTTATATGACAAGGAATTGATTATTTTAGACTATCATAATTTTTATTGATATTTTTAATTAAAATGTATAAAATACATATTTAAATTAATGATATATTTTTATTTAAATTTAACAATAATTTTAATTAATTAGAATAATTTATAAGTATTAATTATTAATAAAATTATTAAAATATATATTAATAATCTAAATACAAATATTTAATTTATCACATTTAAAAATATGAATAAAAAAACACTAAAAATAAAAATAAAAATAATTTAAAAGTACCAACTCCACGAGAGGAGAAAATGATGATAATAAAAGTTTTTGACTATGGGTAGGGGTGTATAAATTTTTTATAAAATAATCAACACTAAAAGTTACAAATCAATTCAATTCAATTTTGTTAGTTTTAAAATGCTATTGATTTAATTTAATTTTAAATTTTAAAGAATCCTTCGACTATGTGTTGGAGCAATTTTCAACTTTAAAAATCAATATAAACCTAACTAACCTAAGCACATATTACATTAATTAACTTTTATCTTTTTAATTAATTTTTTTATACATTATTCATTCTTTATTTATTTAAATAATCAAATTTTTGAGCATATAATTTTAAAAGCAAAAGATAGGAATGGGTATAAAAATTTATTAACTTTTTAAATAGGTCATTATATATATAACTATAAAAAATATCAAAAATAAAACATATAAATACATATATACATAATTTTTTAGCTGTTATATGTTCTAAATAAATTATTTTGCATTCAAATCAATTCAAATTCATATTTTGAGTTACAATTAATTTATAAAATACATATTAATTAAAAAATATGTAAACGTGTATTCACGCGTTTTATTTTATTTTTAACATATATTTTTTTAATCTTTTAATTTTTAATCTATTTTTTAATAATTAATGAACTTATAATATCGCATCTAAAAAGTCGGTGAGTTTCTTAATATTTTGATCATAGTTAATGTATTATTGATACTTTTCATCTTAATTGTAATATTTTATAATTTTTTTTTGGTATAAATAAAAATATTCAAATAGTATGATTATGCTTCAAAGTTTAATTTAAAACTCTAGAATTTAAACAATAATAATTATGATATGTATATTAAAAAATATGGGGTTAAAGTTTTATAGGATTAAATTTATTTTTAAGATATAAAAATTTAAAGAAAAAAGTAAAAGTTGAAAACCCATTCATACAGCTAACTTAAATTTATTAGCTTGACTCGAATTAATTTAATTTTATGTTTTTTATTGATTCATTTTTATTTTTTAAAAAACATATTAAATAAATTGATTTAAGTTTTACTTCAAAATTTAACCATTGCTCCAAACACAAACAGGTTGAAGAATATATGATAAATCTTACATGTTTCGCACTCTGCCAAATTAAACAGGTTTTGAACAAATAGAAAATATTTATTTTTAATAAATCATGTACTGTCTATGTTTAAAATTGAAACAAATATATTATTATTTTAATTAAAATGGTAAATATTTATTTTAAGTGTTAGATATGTAAAAGCAAGGGATCGGTAACGTACCGTTATTGTTATTTTTGAATTATATTTAAATTATTATTATTTATTTTAATCAATTTTAATAATAATAATAATATCTTTAAAATATTTTAATTTATTAAAATTGATTAAATTTTTATTTTGTTTTACCATATAACATGTATGATTAATTTTAATAAAAATTAAGTAAAAAACGCAAAATACCCTCTCCATGCACCCCCACATATAGTCACACCAACTACCCATTCCATTAAAAAATTACTCTCCTTTTATTATTTTCTCCTAAAAACTCAAATCCTTTTTCAACTTTTTTTTTTACTCTTCTCTTTCCATTACTTTCTCAACGTTCCTCTATTCTTTATCTAAAAAAGGTTTGGATGATTAAAAATGAAAATTTTGACATAAATAAGCTTGTAATTACAATTCATACTAATTTCTTTCAATTACTATTCAATAAAGATAATATTTTGAAGAGTGTCGAAGGAAACAATTGTTTTTTCAACCTTGATTCTTTAAATTCACATCCTTATTATATATATATATATATATCTTTATTTTTAAGTTGGATTTTCACAAATGGTGAATATGACGTAAGGAGTTTACTATTTTTAACGAAGGTAGAAAAATAATTGCTGTAAAAAGGATTGAGAAACTAATTAATCGAAGAAAGTGAATAAAAATTCTTACCCAAAACACCATTTTTCTCCTTAACTTTCATTCTAACCTCTAATGAAATCACCACCCCCAATTTATACTAAATTTAAAAGAAATCTTTATGAATAATATTAATTACAAAAATATTGATAAATTGGTTGATTTGCACAAAATATTAACACTGTTGCTTGAGAAAACTGAAAAAAGAGTCACTATAAGTAATACTAGAACTTTGAAAATTTTAGTAGTGTTTTTACAAATGTTAACTCTCATAATGTTGTATTTATAGTAAATTAAAATTTTGTTATTTTAAAAATAATAAATAAAATTTAATAATATATTTATAATAACTTCTAAAATTTAACATATAAAAATTTATCTAGTCAATTAATAATATAATCCTTTAAAAAAAGTAACAATTAAATCTTAAAATTTGATACATGACACAATTTTACTAAGATATCCAAACGCGATGCAGTAAACGATGTAGAATTAGGTAATACATGTAAAATTTGACCTTAAATTTTACAGTTTTACTAGTAGTTTTTCCCCTTTCACTATAAAGCAGGCGTATTAATAAATTCAAACCAAGTTATGTGATTTTATTAGAGAAAATTGTTTTCATTTAGTTCTTATTTCAGTAAAACATGTCAAAAAATAAAATAAAAAATGCTTTTTAATAATATTTTATTTTATTAATAAATAAAAATAAATAAATAAAACTTTTTATTATAATAACTATTGAAATATTTAACTAACAAAACTATTGAAATATTAAATAAATAATAAAATTTATTATTCTATACCTTCTATAAAATACAAAGGATTATTAACACAAATATATTTATACAAATAAATCTTTCAATACTTCACAACTCTTTCAACATCTTAATATAAAGGGTTAATTAATATAAATTGATCTCTCTTTTTTTTTACTTTTTTGTTTTTCACTCCAAGTGCATCAATAAATTGAAAAATTGTAAAATTTTTTTTTATTAATATTATTAATAAAATAATATTATATTTTGATAATAAATAAAAAATAAAAATAAAAAAACATAAACTTTATTATAAAAATTATTAAAACATTGAATAAATAGTAAAATTTATCTCTTTAATATCTTTTATAAAATTTAAAGAATTAATTGATACAAATATTTAATATAAATGATATTTTTAATACTCATAATAAATTTTGATATTTTAAAATAATATTATTTATAAGCGACTTAAGTTTAACTATTATAAATAAAAAATAAGTTTTTTTAATTTATTTAAATAAATTACATTAAAAGTCTAAAAATAAAAAAAATTCATAGATGAAGTATGTAAATATATATGTATATATTTTTTAAATTATTATATATTTATTAAATTAATTATAATTCAAAAATTACAAACTTAGATAAGTTTAAGTTTGAAGACATAATCATTGATTTAAAAATACATAACAATTCAAAATATCCAGATATGTATGCTTATGTATTTTATTTTTATTTTTTTATAATTAATAAACTTATAATAATTTATATAAAAATTATCATATTTTTATATATTTTTATCATAAATTTTCTTATTATTATTAAAATATTTTTAACAAATTAAAATTTGAATAAATTTATACAGGGTAAATAAACATAATACTTTAACAATAATAAATAATTATGCCTTTTATCTCAATACAAAAGAACAACGGCTAAGATTAAAAGGAAAAGGATTAAAAGATAGGGTTTGTATCCTTTACTAAGCGCAAATATGTACTGATTTATCTTAATTTTGTTTTTATCTTAAAAATATCATGTTATGATATTTTAAAAGTTATTAGGTTAATTTTTAATGATTGAGATTTCTATTTAATAAAGGATTTTACCCTAAAAGATATAAGGTATGAATAAATACTTTTAATAACACTCTTAATTTTATTTATCTCATTATTTAAATTACATCGTCAAATCTTTTAAAATAAAATTATAGCGTAAAAAAAAAAAAAAAACTTACACTTCTCACTGTACTAACTCAGTAATTCTTACCATCTCTAATATTCTCTCTCCTAATGGTGTGAGGTCCAGCTCGGTCGGCACCTAATATAAGACTGGGAAAGTTTATCGCTTTACTCTCTCTTTTTTTCCACTCTGAGAGAGCTCTCTTTTTATCTGTTTGGAATTGGAATTGGAATTGATAGACAGTGATAGGCCACAAAATGGGGAAAGGCATTAATGAATTGTTGGGACGTTCACTGCTTTTGCTTTCTTTTTCTTTCTTTCTTTCTCACTTTGCTTTGCTTAGGTCAGCTCTGCTCACTGTTCTTCCATGGTGATCTCGAAGAACGCGTTGCTTTTATGTAGCTGGTAGCCTTTTTCTCCATTTGGGTTTGAATTTGTACGGTAAATTTCAATTTCTCTGCTGTAATATGCGGATGATATCTCTGTGATTAGGATAGTAGAGTGTACGTACATCAGGGTTTAAAGTAAAGGAAGCAGTGTTTATTTAGGCGAGGAAATTGTTCCTAGAGTGGATATGAAGCAAAATAATTTGCATGATTTTACATTCATATAAAATAGAAAATACCCAGAAAACACAAGGGAACAAAAGCTTGCTATGAAGCTTTCAACATCAGGGTTGGGTCAGCAGGATCATGATCAAGGTATGTTAAAGAACATGTCTTTCTATGCCCTTCGTACTTTGTATTTTGTTTAATTACAGTGTATATGTTTCTTTCATTTTATTTTCCTTTTCCCTCTAAAATGCACTTTCACTCATCCAAAGAAGGTGTTTGTTGATTGTACTTGTCAAAATTGGATTAGCTTATGATTTTTTTTATTCATATAAAATAAACTAAAATGGATGGTGATAGGTGGAGACGGAGGAGAGAAGAAATGTTTGAACTCGGAGTTATGGCATGCTTGTGCAGGGCCACTCGTGTGGCTGCCAACCTCTGGTACTCGTGTGGTTTACTTCCCTCAGGGTCACAGCGAGCAGGTAAAATTTGCTTCTGACTCTTTTGTTTTTGCTTTATATCCTGATCTCTTAAGTTGGCCACTATTTTCATTCTATAAGTAGATCATGGTTCAAAGTTTTGTAATTGAAATGGTTATGAAAATATAGGTTGCTGCTACTACTAGCAAAGAAATTGATGGGCACTTACCAAATTATCCGAGCTTGCAGCCCCAATTATTTTGTCAACTCCACAATGTCTCCATGCATGTAAGCGATGTGTTTATTTATCATTCATGCCAAATTTTTTTTGTTACAAAATAGATTTTCTTAAAGGAATATATGTTTTTATGTGCTTTTTAGGCTGATGTGGAAACGGACGAAGTTTATGCACAGCTGACATTACAGCCTTTGACACAGGTGATGTAGATTGTCTTCTCTGTTTTATTCTTATAAAGTTTAAATTGTTTACTTAATCCCAATTGTTGTATGGAGTGTGCAACATGGTGTTCTTAATGTGATTGTTGAATGTTAACAGCAAGAGCAGAAGGATACTTTTCTTCCCATGGAGTTTGGAATTCCAAGCAGGCAACCAACAAATTATTTTTGCAAGACACTGACTGCAAGTGACACAAGCACTCATGGAGGTTTCTCTGTTCCTCGGCGGGCAGCCGAGAAAGTTTTCCCTCCGCTAGTAGTTTCTTGCTCCTAGATGCTGACTTTTCTTTTATCAGATATACTAGTTTAGAACTCTAGATTGATGCTGATGCTTTTTTTTTTCCTGTAGGATTTTTCACTACAGCCTCCAGTGCAACAGCTTGTTGCTAGGGATCTCCATGATGTTGAGTGGAAGTTTAAGCATATTTTCCGAGGTAGGATTTGAACTTTGCTGCTGACGTCGTTCAAGTATTACTCCTTCCTACACTTACTAATAGTTGTATTTTGATGATCAAAATTCATCTTATAATTAAATTATGATAGAATAGCAAAGAAAAATAGTTAAATCAAATCAAATCCTTCACTGCTAGAGTAAGATCTTTAAACTAGTAATATAGTTATCCTGTTTAGCATATTCTGTTTGTTGCATTTTCATTTCAGAGATTAATCATGTTAGTTGGAGGCAGAACAGTGACATGCATTGAACATTTATGGCCAATCTGAAAATTGCGTGTTGTGTTAAAAGTTGAACAAAGTTAAATAATTAGGAATAAGGTGTTGGAGATTGGACTACTTGAGGATCACGAGACAATCATGTTATTACCTTGGTGATTGTGAGTAGCAAGTTTAGTATGATTGGTTAAAGAATTTTATTTTTCTGTCATCATTAATCCCTGAAAATGTGAAGAAAACTATCAAAAAATGGCGGTGATTTAAGAGAAATTGCATCTCAAATATTTTCTTATCTTTTTTTCAGGTTTGTTATTTGTTTTCTTATAAAATTAAAATACCAGACCCCCTTTTAAATGAGAACTTTTCTAAAAATATACCTACAGTATGTTAGTGGGCTGTGGGCATCGGCTGAGGTTAAGAACTTAGGATGGGGTCATCAGCTGAGATGATTCCAATAGTTGCAACAAAGTATTATGTTAGGTTAGAGGAATCTAGTTCAAGCTGAAGATAAAACTGATGCAATTGAAGTTGCAGCATAGTTGGTGATCATTGGGATCTGAAAATAAAAATATCTAGTGGGCTTTTCTTATTGAGAAGTAAATTTTTTGTATGTAATGTTGTTTAAAGTTTGAGGTATCCCTCGTTGAAGGAAAATATTTTGTTGGATTTTACAATTGTATGTATGTGTCAATGGATAATTGAGTTGATCATATAACAGAGTAACAGGTTTCATGTTTTCAGATTGTGCTTCCATTTTCAACCCAATTTGTGTTTTAGCAAACCATTCCTTTCATTTTATGTAACTAAGAAAAACAAATTCCTTTGTCTAAATTTATTGCATTAATTTGGCTATACCTTTAATTATATTGCTTTATATTTTAATTGGTGATAAAAAATGTTGACCACTTGTTGACATTTACCATGCTTGATTATGTAACTCCTTGCTTATCCTGCAGGACAGCCAAAACGACATCTACTTACTACTGGCTGGAGTGTGTTTGTCAGTGCTAAAAGATTAGTCGCTGGAGATTCTATTCTTTTTATCTGGTATCTTTTACTGTATTGATATTATTTTATGCATGTGGAACAATATTTTTTTTCTTTTTCTAACCAGCTACTATTACTAGGAATGAGAAAAATCAGCTTCTTTTAGGGATACGCCGTGCCACTCGATCACAGACTATAATGCCATCATCTGTCTTAACAAGTGATAGCATGCACATTGGACTCCTAGCTGCAGCGGCTCATGCTGCTGCAACTAATAGCTGCTTTACAGTGTTTTATAATCCAAGGTGCAATCAGTCATCAATTTCATGTCTCTATTTGTCCTGTCATTCTGCTTACTTGTTTATTATGTCCAGAGCAAGCAAGTCTGATTTTGTCATACCACTTTCGAAATACATTAAGGCAACGTATCAGACACGTATTTCTGTTGGGATGCGATTTCGTATGCTTTTTGAGACTGAGGAGTCAAGTGTCCGAAGGCAAGTTTATCAGTTGATAATCTCTCGATATATCATATATATGCCTTGCAATCATGTTCTAATTTTTACTCTTAGTGCGCTCACTTAATCATTGCTGATCATGCTAAATACTATCTCCAATTTAATTCAGTCAACATGCACCTGTTTTTAAGATAAGTTCCAAATGGACTAAAGTATTGTATACATTGGCTCATACTATTAATGGTGTAGGTCAATTGTTCCATGATGACAATTACTTTTGGGTGGCTTCTATGTTTTTGCCCGTGGGGAACTAATTTATTTGTGAGAATTATCGATTGCTCAAGAACCAGGACATCTCCCAAATGCATTAAGTTAAAGAAGTGACCCTTAATCTGTACCTCATAATTGTGTTCCTGGATCAACTAATAACTATTTCTTTTAAATATGTTATTGTTAACTTAAGCAAGTAGCAACTGAAGTTATGTTTATGCTTTAAACTCCAGTAGCAATTGACCATTTCCTTTTGGTCAAAAGTATGAGATTTGTCATTCCATATTTACTCTATTATGCAAAGGGTTATCTTTTCAGGTACATGGGTACAATAACTGCCATAAGTGATCTAGATCCTGTTCGTTGGCCTAATTCCCATTGGAGATCTATCAAGGTAAGGAGCCATAGTCACCTGGAATTAAAATAGTGTACCGGGTATGCGCAACATAATTTAGGTGGATCTATGGCTCACGTGTGGTGTGCTTGAAAAGAAACTTTCTTTATGTTCTTTTTAGGTTTTTTACTTTCTTTGCAGCCTTTTTAGTTTCATTTTATCTTGTTCTATCTAATGTCCAGGGTACACAAGAAAGGGTGCTTAAACCCTGCTTTTTTCCTGGGCTTGAATTAGAATTTGAAAAAACTGTTTTGCAGTTTACGAGTAGCTTATATTGCCATAGACTATTCTAAAAAAGTTCTATGTCCATTTGAGTTGATGCCATGCATTCAATACTGACTACTGATAAATATGTAATCCCATAACGAAGAGTATCAGCCAAGATCCTTCCTCTACCTGAAACTTGTGACTCAGTTAGTCTTGTACTCTTTGTTCTATTGTAGGTTGGATGGGACGAGTCAACTGCTGGTGAGAGGCTGCCTAGGGTATCATTATGGGAAATTGAACCTTTAACAAGTTTCCCTATGTATCCTTCATTGTTTCCCCTCCAATTGAAACGTCCTTGGTTTCCTGGAGCCTCATCAATGCACGGTATTAGTCATCATTGATCTCATTCTATAATCTGTCATCATTGTCTTCTGTAACTCACTGCTTTAGTGTGTGTCTCTTGTATTCTGATGTTGATCCAAGTTAGACTTTATGTTTGATTCGTTAACATACTCGAGCAGCAAGGCTCTTTTTTCTTTCTAAAGCAGTTTCAAATTAGGTGAATGAGTGATTCCAACTTCAACTTTAGACCTTTAAATATTTCAGTAATTAGTTTTTTTTGTAAGTTTTAGACTTGATGCTACAGGCTAGGTGCATGATTTTAGTCCAGCAAAAGTTTCCATATGGTTGGATATATTTTGTTAAACTTTATTTTAATTGTCTCATTCCTCTAGTTTTTTTATTTTTTTGCATTCCCCTGGATCTTGTATGAAATATCTATCAGACTTTTTATTGGAATTCAGTTGTCTTTCATAAATTTTTATTTTGGTGGTAATTATCTCTCTAGTCATTATTTTATTTTTTCTGTGTCGTTAATAGAGAACCGAGATGATGGAGCTAGTAACTTAATGTGGTTAAGGGGAGGAACGAGAGAGCAAGGTCTTCAGTCCTTGAACTTTCCATCTGTCAATATGTTTCCCTGGATGCAGCAGAGAGCAGATGCATCGATGATCAGAAGTGACCTCAGTCAACAATACAATGCTATGTTGGCTAGTGGTTTTCCGAATGTAGAAAGTGGAGACACCTCAAAACAACACACGGGGCACATTCAACAACCATTCCAGTTTATTCAGCAGGCCGGTAGCCAAAATCAACAGTTGCAACTGCTGCAGCAAAAAATTCCTCATGATATTGTTCCTTCACATTCTCAGTTTTCAACTGCTATGTCACAGCACCTTTTTTCACAACAATTTAACAGTCATACTGAGGAAGAGAACCAGCAACAGCAACATACCTATCTCAATACAATGAAGATACCAAGTGAACAGCTAGATCAAAAACGGCCAATGTTGGAATCAACCACTCAGTTTTTGTCATCTGTTACCCCTAGAGAGAATATACTTGGCTCATTGTGTTCTGAAGGAAGTGGAAATTTTTTTAGTTTATTGAAATCAGGTCATTCTGCATTAAGTGAACATTTACCTCAGCAGTCCTGGGATCATCCAAAGTTTGCAGATCCACTTGTTAATGATTTTTCTATCTCAATGTCACTTCCACCATATCCTGGGAAAGACATCACAAATGAGCCAGATAATTGTATTTCAAACTCCCAGAATTGTACACAATTTGGTGTTAATAGAGAATCATCTGGACTGGTACTACCAACAACATTGTCTAGTTTTGCCACTCATTCAAATGATGTTGAAGCATCCACCATGCCTTTGGATGATTCCGGAAATCAGAATTTATATGGTTATATGGGAGACTCTTTGGAGCTGTTGCCCAGCACGGGGCAAGTTGACCCTCCAACCTCTGCTCGAACATTTGTCAAGGTGTGATCTGCTTCCAGCAATCAATCAGGTTTTTATTTATTTGTAGTTTTGGTTTTTCTAGGTGTTGAATATATGACCCTTGTGTTGTTTTTGCAGATTTATAAATCAGGTTCGGTTGGTCGTTCACTCGACATCTCCCAGTTCAGCAGCTATCATGAACTGCGGGAAGAACTGGCACAGATGTTTAGGATCGAGGGGAAGTTGGAAGACCCCTTTAGATCAGGCTGGCAGCTTGTATTTGTTGACAGGGAGAATGATATTCTTCTCCTTGGCGACGATCCGTGGGAGTAAGTACCTAGGTCAATAAATTTCTTGTTTTGGTTTTGTGCATCTGAATGGGGAAATAAATGCTTCATAGAAAGCTATCATTTGCATTTGACCTGCTAATTCTATCATTATACTGCATTTGCATTGTGTATTGGAGAACTTCGTTTAATCCAGATCGCAAGAGCTAGTCTGGGAAGTTGCTGTGAACTTCCAAAGATAGTGTTTTGACATCTATGAGGAGTTTTAGCCTTGGTATGATCTTATGTCCAAAAGTAGGTTTAATCATTAGATCTTAAGTCTTAACCAATTCACTGGCTTATTCATCTAAAACCTATAGACTTCTTTTCTGCATAAAGAAGAGATTACGGAGATTGTAAAACAAGTTTCCCAATTGGGTCTCAGTATGTAAACTTCTCTTCTGCAAAAAGGAACTGATTTTTGACTTGAGCATATCTTCTTACATGATGGTTTGTTCTGGCATTCATCTCCTGATGTTCTTCTAACCATTTATCTTTGACCTCGAATATTCTCAAGCATCTTGACTAAAATTTGTGTCACGGTGAAACATAAAACTGGAGCCTAACATTGGAAGCATATTACTCATTGATTATGATTTCATATGCAGGGCATTTGTGAATAATGTCTGGCATATCAAAATACTTTCACCAGAGGATATGCACAAAATGGGGGAGCAAGCAGTTGAATCTCTCAACCCAAGGATGAATGGCCATGGCAGTGAATTTCATGACCTTTCTGGGCTACCATCTTATGGCTCGTTTGAATATTGAAAATGATCTCAGTATGCCTCTCACGGGTTAGCTCGAGTCCCCTGCAAAAAAGGAGCTTATTTCAGAGTGGATTGCTCCGTCTCAATTAATCACGTACTTGCAGCAGTACCTTAGATACTATACTCTGTTTGGAATACAAAGACATTTTGTCACAACTTCTATCTTTATTGTTCAGAATATGTTTGAGATTGAACTAGTAATGATATCAGAGTTTCAACTTTATTGTTAAAATGAATCAGATTTATTTTCAACGTCATTGGCAGTGAAAAAAAAAGTCTCAGAACGAGTTAAATGGAGATCTTTAACCTTTTGTCATTCACTATTAAAGAAAAAAGATATATCTTTCGGGCAATTAAAACATAAAAAACATAGCTACTACTATTGCAGGATAGGGGGAAACACAATTTTTTACTTTTTTCATTAATCAAAGGTACATCGACAAACAGATCGAATAACAAGAGGAACTAGGGTAGCAAGCAACAAAATTACTACTTTAGTGATTCTGTGATTTTGTACCGAAGGCATTACTCATATACTCAATGATCAAGTGCCGATATAAAATGTTGAATCTTTGACTGTGCTCGCTCCTTTTCTTCTAGTCCATCCAAGTCACCAATGTTGTCGTGATATTCCTGTAATCCACGATAACGGTGCTTACATAAGTTACATCCACTCAAACCTAAGAACTTGGTTAAGGTTCCTTACAAATCGATAGATTAAGCAAAACCATGAAACAAATTGACCATGTATGTTAAAGCACATACGCAAGACAGAAAATAATAGTTGAAATAAAAGCAGTCAGAAAATGCATATACCTGAAGTATATCCTTGATATTATTCTTAGTAAGTTTGTTCTGCTTCAGTAGTAATTCAATTCTTGCTCTCATTTGAGGGTGTCTGAAATGTAAATAACAACTTATATTGCATAAAGACAAAAATCTCCTTCCTTCAAACCATTTACCTAGCGCATGTATGAATGTGAATATATGGTACGAGAACTTACTCACAGCACCAAAGATGGCCCAGAATAACAGCAATCAACTGCAAGGTCATAATAAAGGACATCAAGTGTCAAAAAAGAGGAGGGTAAAAAGGGTATTGAAAAATAAAACCTTATGATTTATAACCCCCTGGATACCAAATCATACACGAGTTAAGCCGTCATGCAATCCTTGATGAGCTTTCAGAATTTATTTTCGTTATTTATTATATTAGAGATTTTCATTTTGATTTTTAAAGGTCATAAACCTTATTTGAGAGTTGAGAGCTGGCATGTTTTTATTAGTAAGCGGTAACCCTTGGCCTTTTGATGCCCCTCTCAATAGCAATGCTCCTTTGATATTCCTCTAAGCCTCAAACACTGGGTGGTGGGAAAGAGGGAGCGTTGTTCTGGATTTGTTTTCACAGATTGCATAAAAAAACTGAAGAAATCAAAATCAAGAGCATACTAACCTTCCCCAACCACCAAAAGAAAAGGAAAGCAAAATCCTCAACCGCTATGCAGACTATTTCTTTGCCATCTTAAAGCATGCAGACATCTTTACAGTAATACACTAATTTGCAATAACAAATTCAAACCTGAAGAGTGTAAAGCCCAGCTTCTAGCTTTCTGTTGTACTTTTCCTCTTCATCCATCTGTATTGTATACAGAATTTACATCAACATGAATGAACAAACCTAAGAAGTGGAATATAATGCTTTGGCAAGGCAAGCAAAAGAAAAAAGCCAAACCTCTAAATCATCCAGCTGTAGCTCATCCATCCGCTCAGTTTCTACTTTAATTCGATCAGAATATCTGCAAGTTGAGGGTCGTTGGAAGAAGTTAAAAAGAAACTAATGTTTTACAATAGAAGAGTAAATCAGGGGGAGGGTAATTGCAATAGAGCACCTTATATACAATTCCATAAGCCGGTCAATTTTTTCGCACTCATTTTCCACAAACTTACTGAGCAATCTATCTCTTCTAGAACCCCTAAGAATTCCACCTGGAATGGGAAGATACAGCAAGATCAGCAAGCAAATATCATTATGATGAGGCAAAACACAACATTAACAATCATTCATGTAAATATAAGATGAGATTTTCGATACTGATTTTTTTCTGCCATAATATTCAATGCCTAAGATTAGAGACAACATTAATTGAGTGACAAAAGAGCACAAACTCAAACAATCAGTAAATCAGGGCTATCCAGACAATTAATATGCCAAACAGTTCTTATAAAAAGAGGAGTACCACCAGATTCATAGAAGCTACACTTTCAACAACACACAAACACTCACACACACAGAGAGAGACAGAGAAAGAACTTTAACAATTTCTGTTCCCATTTCTAGTTTAGATTGTACTTCCATTCATTCAAATGGAAGCTAAATTTGTTCCCTATTGAAGAAAACTTGGTATATAGCTTACAAAGCAATTCCAGCCACATGGATCAGTAAATTTAAAAGGCACACAACTTTAAATGCCTGCTTACCAAATAAAGAAGCAATAAGAGAAATAATGCGCTCTTCCATCTCCTCTTGGTAACTCTCTTTCTTGTTCTTCTTATTCATTGGAATCTACAAAAATATAACCAAATGTGTAAAGTTACTATCATCTAAGGGAATCAAATCAGTGCTTGAATAAGAATGAATTGGCATTCAGGGAAGGTCCTTCCTCAACACTCATTGAAATAGAACAGAGGAGAAGAATATAGAAGGGGAAGAATGAACACTGAAGGGCTGCTGTTGAAAATATTCTATATATAAAATGAATTTTTCCACAGCAACAGTTACAGGAAAAGGGAGACAAATAATAATGGCTAGCATCGATAATTTATTAATTTGTAATTCAAGCCATCTTTGGTTACAACCACATGATACTGACTTTCCAAAGAATTTGAAAACAGACTAATAAAGTTACATAATCTAAATCTGATAGCATAACATGAAAAAAACCATGATATTCAAAAATCACTAGTATCGTGACACTCTTAAGATGTAAAACCGTTGAATGGAATCAAACAACCATGCAACGGAAACATTTTAGTATCTAAAAACTAAAGTGAAACAAATTAAGAGGCATGTAACTTAATTGATGCATCTAAATATCTAATGGCATAAAGATGCTTGAAAAACATTTTTCTTTGCCTCCTGTGGACCGAGCCTTAGCTTGGAATTCTTATAATGAATTTCATCTAGGACATTCTATCAAACGGTACTTGGACAGCACCGTACTGGACAATATACAGTCAAATACATATCACAATTATGAAAACTATACAACCATAACGCTAAATAACAATGGCCAATTTTTCCATCAGGAAGCAAATGGGATAAGATACTTGCCTTACCCATGAATGCAGCAAAAGCCGTTTTCAATCCCAAAACATCAACGAAACGTTCACATGCAGGGGGGTAGTTGGTCATTGCAAAATCAAGCGCCCTTATTGCTGACCCATAAGCAGACTTCTTCTGCTTGATAATAATAATCATCAGCTCAACACCTTCCGCCTTCACAAACCTCTCCTTGTTCTCCAATGGCATTAACAAGCAACACAAACAATCAAAAAAATTCTCCAACATCTCGGCCTCATCCGAATTCTTTGGATCCTTAGACTTATATATCGCCACTGCCTGTAGCAACACATCCACACCATTCATTTGCCCCAATTTCTTCTGATTCGCCGTACTACTCTGCAACAAAATGGCCAAAATCTCAGACGCATACTGCTTATTACTATCAAATTCCCTAACCCTAATCTTCCCCAACAACCACTTTAATAACTTGGTCCTCTCACACACCAATTCAGCCACAGCAGGCTTCACTTCAATCAAATTCTCGATAGTAGCAAGAGTATTATACACAGCAGCCATTTCATCCGGGTCCGAATCAGAAAGCCTCTGCAAATTCTGCACCAAAAGCTCAAGCACATTGTTCTCAACCAAAGCATCGACCAAAACCCTCGCCGGCTCGTCGTTATCCTCCAAGACGTCCTCATCGGTCAAGTCCTGAAGCAACTGAACGACATCAATAGCAATGTCGGTGTTATCGTGGTTAAGCAAGTTGAGAATGGAAGGTATGGTGTTGAAACCAACAAGGTCAGGGTAGAGTTCTGGTGCGCCGGCTAGGACTTTGAGCTTATGGAGATCTTCGTGGAGCTCGACCTCGGAGTCAGCGAATCGGTCGGGTTGATTAGGATACTTGATACGAGCAGCAATGTTGTCTCTGAGTCGGCGCTCGAAGGAGAGAACGAGCTTCTTTAGGGTTCGTAGGTCGAGAGTCTCCACTGCGTTTTGGGACTTCTCAACTGCTTCGAGAAGTGAAAGGTCGATGTCGTTGGTGTGGTTGTTGCCGTTGACGGAAACGACACTGTTGTTGATGTCGTCGTCGTAGTGGGCATCTCGTTTGCGCTTAGGAACTTGGTTTCGAGGGTCAGTGGAGATTTCCATTTTCGGTTTCGAATAATTAAGCGAGGCTTTTCTTGTCTCTCCATTTTTATGGGCATTATATAAATTTTAAATTAATTTAAGAGTAATTGATGTTGTTGGATCAGTTTTATTAATTATTGTTTTTAAAAAAATATTATTTTAATTTTTCACTTATTAGTATGAATCATCAATATAAATGTTTCAAAAAAAACTTGTATAATCTCTCGTATGCCAATATATATCACTTGGTGGAAAAATCTATATTCTATCCCAGAAATAATTGCGTGGATCACACCTCAGGGCTTTAGCTAAAGCTCAAAGCTCATTTTTCTCCTCCGAAGAGCTTTACTTAGTTTTCTCCGCCCTTTTTCTTCTCTTTTTTCTATTCATTTTCTTTCTTTTCATATGTTTCTCAATCGTCTACTTCATTTTTAACGACATTTGAGAGTGACCTCCTTTGTAGAATATTGATGATATTCGATTCAAATATATATTTAAATTAAAATATAATTTATTTCTTAAATATTTTTAGTTATTTATTGATATATTCTCATATGTGTCTTAAATAAATATATTATTATACTTAAATATTAATTTAAATGCAATTTACGTGCAACTAACGTTGTATATCATAATAAATATATTGTATTTAAGAATTGTTAAAAGTATAATAATATCGTTACATTTATGAATAAAATTAATTAATCTCAAATTAAATACGGATCACGTGGGTGTGCGTCCCCCAAAACTAATTTAATAAAAAGGTAGACAATATTCACTGGTTGAGCGTGTTTCACGATAAAAAAAGATTCTTCTTCTTCTTCTTCTTCTTCTTCTTTATTGGGTAGAGAAAGAGAAAGCATTAAAACTGTAAATGGAGACAAAGCAGGGGGACACAAAAACGTGAATTAACTGAATATGCATCACTCTCAATTCTCAAATTAAATTTATTTTTACATTATTAGGAGTCCTGGGATCATCCAAAGTTTGCAGATCTACCTGTTAATGATTTTTCCATCTCAATGGCACTTCCCCTATATCCTTGGAAAGACATCACAAGTGAGCCAGAAAATTGTATTTCAAACTCCCAGAATTGTACACAATTTGGTGTTACTAGAGAATCATCTGGACTGGTAATACCAACAACATTGTCTAGTTTTGCCGCTCATTCAAATGGTGTTGATCAAAGCATCCACCATGCCTTTAGATGATTCCGGAAATCAGAATTTATATGGTTACATGGGAGACTCTTTGGAGCTGTTGCCCAGCACGGGGCAAGATGGCCCTCCAACCTCTGCTCGAACATTTGTCAAGGTGTGATCTGCTTTCAGCAATCAATCAGGTTTTTATTTATTTGTAGTTTCGGTTTTTCTAGGTGTTGAATATATGACCCTTGTGTATTGGAGAACTTCGTGTAATCCAGATCGCAAGAGCTAGTCTGGTCTGGAAGTTGCTGTGAACTTCCAAAGATAGTGTTTTGACATCTATGAGGAGTTTTAGCCTTGGTATGATCTTATGTCCAAAAGTAGGTTTAATCATTAGATCTTAAGTCTTAACCAATTCACTGGCTTATTCATCTAAAACCTATAGACTTCTTTTCTGCATAAAGAAGAGATTACGGAGATTGTAAAACAAGTTGTGTGGTGGGAAAGTGGAGGCATTGTTTCGGAATTGTTTTCACAGATTGCATAAAAAACTGAAGAAATCAAAATCAAGAGCATACTAACCTTCCCCAACCACCAAAAGAAAAGGAAAGAAAAATCCTCAACCGCTATGCAGACTATTTCTTTGCCATCTTAAAGCATGCAGACATCTTTACAGTAATACACTAATTTGCAATAACAAATTCAAACCTGAAGAGTGTAAAGCCCAGCTTCTAGCTTTCTGTTGTACTTTTCCTCTTCATCCATATGTATTGTACACAGAATTTCAGCATCAACGATGAATGAACAAACCTAAGAAGTGGAATATAATACTTTGGCTAGGCAAGCAAAAGAAAAAAGCCAAACCTCTAAATCATCAAGCTGTAGCTCATCCATCCGCTCAGTTTCTACTTTAATTCGATCAGAATATCTGCAAGTTGAGGGACGTTGGAAGAAGTTAAAAAGAAACTAATGTTTTACAATAGAATAGTAAATCAGGGGGAGGGTAATTGCAATAGAGCACCTTATATACAATTCCATAAGCCGGTCAATTTTTTCGCATTCATTTTCCACAAACTTACTAAGCAATCTATCTCTTCTAGAACCCCTAAGAATTCCACCTGGAATGGGAAGATACAGCAAGATCAGCAAAGCAAATATCATTATGATGAAGCAAAACACAACATTAACAATCATTCATGTAAATATAAGATGAGATTTTCGATACTGATTTTTTTCTGCCATAATATTCAATGCCTAAGATTAGAGACAACATTAATTGAGTGACAAAAGAGCACAAACTCAAACAATCAGTAAATCAGGGCTATCCAGACAATAAATCTGCCAAACAGTTCTTATAAAAAGAGGAGTAACACCAGATTCATAGAAGCTTCACTTTCAACAACACACAAACACTCACACACAGAGAGAGAGAGAGAGACAGAGAAAGAACTTTAACAATTTATGTTCCCATCTCTAGTTTAGATTGTACTTCCATTCATTCAAATGGAAGCTAAATTTGTTCCCTATTGAAGAAAACTTGGTATATAGCTTACAAAGCAATTCCAGCCACATGGATCAGTAAATTTAAAAGGCACACAACTTTAAATGCCTGCTTACCAAATAAAGAAGCAATAAGAGAAATAATGCGCTCTTCCATCTCCTCTTGGTAACTCTCTTTCTTGTTCTTCTTATTCGTTGGAATCTACAAAATACAACAAAACATGTAAAGTTACTACCATCTAAGGGAATCAAATCAGTGCTTGAATAAGAATGAATTGGCATTCAGGCAAGGTCCTTCTTCCTCAACACTCATTGACATAGAACAGAGGAGAAGAATATATAGAAGGGGAAGAATGAACACTGAAGGACTACTGTTGGAAATATTCTATATATAAAATGAATTTTTCCACAGCAACAGTTACTGGAAAAGGGAGACAAATAATAATGGCTAGCATCAATAATTTATTAATTTGTAATTCAAGCCATCTTTGGTTACAACCACATGATACCGATTTAAAGGACTGTCAAATTAGATCCAGGGATTAAAAACTATATGGTCCTTTCAAAATCATATTAGAATTTTATTGTTATTTTTCCTCATAAAATATTTATAAAAAAAAAAGATTAGCTTGTTCTGAAGGAAAAATACACCGCCATTTTTTTTCTTATCAAAGTCTAATTGCCGTAAGACTACAGTTGATAAATGCTTATATTTTCTTTTAATATTTAAAATTAAATTTATTTTTAAATTATTAGGAATTATTTACTCATTTACCCTTAATACATTCAAAATTAATGACTAAAATTTGCATGCATAACTAAATAGTTGCAATATAATAAACAACTATTTCGTTTGAAATAAACATTGATGATCAAATTGCATTATAAATATTAATTCAAATTTTATTTGAAATAAATATTAAACAAGATTACAATATAAAGTATAAAGAACTATTATTTATATAATTGATGCATTGAGGAGCCAATAATCAAAGAGTGTGCGGTAAATACAATAATCTTATTTGCTCAATTAAGATTCATACCTTTAAATTACATGCATCTCTTATGAACTAAGAAAAGATCACGTCAACAACCATTAGTTTGTAAATTTGTCAACCATAATTTATATCTTAAAATATTCATACATCTCATATTTTAATCCAAATAACTATTACACAAGCCTTCATAGCCTCCGAAAGGTTATGATGCCTGACCAAATAGTCAACATACAAATCTCAACTCTTGCATTTCACACTCAAAATGAGTAATGATATAAATAATTTATCTTCAAAAAAAAAAAAATCAAAGACGAGACATGGCTAGAACTTGCTGCTCACTGTATTGAGGAGTGTGGTGATAACCAGAAGTGATCATGGTCCCTTTTGTGTTTTCAAGTTTACCATCCAATTTAGCTAAAGCCTTTGCTTTAACTCTCAATTCAAACTTCTGAATCTTCCCAGTGGCAGTTTTGGGCAGTTCATTCAGAAAAACCACTTTCTTAGGTACCATAAAATGTGGTAAATTCTTTCGACAAAAATTGATAATCTCTAACTCAGAAACACTATTAGAATTGCTTTTAGGAACCACAAAAGCACATGGAGTCTCACCCCAACGATCATGAGGCATAGCCACTACACCAACTTCTAAAATTCTTGGATGTTTATACAAAACACTCTCCAATTCCACACTACTAATATTTTCCCCACCTGATATAATCACATCTTTTGATCTGTCTTTAATCTCCAAATATCCATCGGGGTAAATTACTCCTTTATCCCCAGTTAAAAACCATTCATTTTTAAAAGCTTTAGAAGTTGCTTTTGGGTCTTTAAAATACCCCTTCATAATACTACTTCCTCTTAACACAATTTCTCCCATTGTTTTACCATCATGAGGTACACTTTTCATTGTTTTCAAATCTTTCACATCCACATCTGCTAATGTCAAGATACTAATTCCTTGTCTAGCTTTGAGTTTGGATTGTTCTTCCTTAGGTAGTTGGTTCCATTTCTCTTGCCATTCACAAACCAAAGCTGGTCCTGTTGCTTCTGTTAAACCATATGCATGAGTTACATGAAACCCAAGTGTCTCAATCTTCTCGAGAAGTGCAGCTGGCGGTGGTGCACCACCAGTCAGGATGTGAACTTGATTGGTTAAATTCTTCTGCTCGTTGGGTTTTGCTTCGAGGAGAACATTAAAGATGATAGGTGCACAACACATGTGGGTGACATTATGTTGTATGAGATTACGATAAATGTCATAAGCAGTTGTGTTACGAAGGCACACGTTAGTACCTCCGCGAGCTGCAACTCCCCACGTGAAGGTCCAACCATTGCAATGAAACATGGGGAGTGTCCATAAATATACAGGCTCACTAGGCATTTCCCATCCGAGGATTAGGCTTAGAGTTCCTAGATAAGCTCCTCTGTGACTGTAAACAACACCTTTGGGTTCTGAGGTTGTGCCTGATGTGTAGTTTAAGGCAATTGGATCCCATTCGTCTCCAATCTCAAGGGGTTGGAAATTAGGGTTGCCCCTTTGAACAAGTTGCTCGTATTCTAACTCGCCAAGCCTCATTCCAGTAGGCGAGTCAATGTCGTCGATGACAATGACCAATGGCATAGAAAGTTGTTCAAGTGGTGGTGGTGGTGTAGTGGGAGAGTTGTATGAGGTGGAAAGTAGTATGTCAAGGGCTTGACTAGCTATGGGGATGAATTGGTAATCAACAAAGAAGACCTTTGC
Organism: Hippophae gyantsensis; assembly: GCA_030763125.1. Taxonomy (NCBI): domain Eukaryota; kingdom Viridiplantae; phylum Streptophyta; class Magnoliopsida; order Rosales; family Elaeagnaceae; genus Hippophae; species Hippophae gyantsensis. The sequence goes on from CM061031.1 coordinate 10,049,568, forward strand.
TTCGGAGTGACGGAGTATGGTAGCTATGGTTTTGGCGTCAAGACGAGTGTTGATGGTGTTGAGTATAGCTCCAGCCATCGGAACTGCAAAATGCATTTCGTACATCGCCGGAATGTTTGGAGCTAACACTGACACCTATATATAACCAAATTTAAAACGTTAACATAGATTAAATTGACTTTATAATATATATATACTTCATGTATAATAAATGCCAAATATGTATAACTCAAACAATAAACAATAATGTAATTAATTGATTACCACATCATTCTTGGCAATGTTGAGAGAAGAAAGAGAAGAAGCAAGACGACAACAACGTTGGTAAGTTTGGAGCCAAGTGAAACGAGTTCCCTCATAAATAAGTGATGTACGATTTGCATAAGAACGAGCAGCTCTTTTTATGAAAGTTAATGGACTAAGTGGCACATAATTTGCATCACATTTGGGAAGTTTATCCATTAAGATAGATATATAGTTGGTGATATCGATTAAAAATGAAGAGATTAATTGATTTTATAATTCGATATGATGAGGCTTGTTGAGTTGAGAGTTAAAGGGCGGGTTTTTATAGTGAGAGATCATATTCATAGAAACGAGAGACACGTTGAATACTAAAGGTGGTTGTGACTTGTACTAGATTTCCACGTGGAACAAGTCAAGTCTATTCTGGAATTGCCTTGATATTACACTGCTTTGGTTTGAACACAAGTTTTCGTTTCCTGTTCTTTTCCACGAAGAATACTATTTTATGAAAAAATATTTTTGTAGGTATCAATTTATATTTCATAATATAATTAGTGCTTAATTTCTCACGATTACTTTAACATAAATTTCACACTAACATGTTATACATACAATGAATTTGATGTATATATGAGATAATTACTTCTATTTTATTTTAACCTTTAAGAGTACTCTTAACTATTTTAATATTTTATTTTTTTATAGTAAATTGATTAGTTAGTATATTCCTTTTCACATTTTGTCAAGATCAGGGATGCTTGACCAGGCCACTGCAGATTTATTTTTTTTATACGTTAATGTGTGTTCCTATTTTTATCTAGATTAATGTTGAGTTCAATTTTGTATTTATATGTTAAAGTTCATGTTATGTATATGTCATCACCTCATTTTTTTCTTCCTGGGAATTGACTCATTGTTTAACTGATTTGTATAGGATATGCAAAAATAGGCTAACTGCACTTGCTTTGTAAGTTGGCTAAATATCAAAATTTAGGTATTCAAGTAGGAGAGTTTCTGTTTGGAATCCGTTATTTATTATAAGTGTTTTTTTTTTCCTAAACTATTTATTAGGAGTACTTCAATATGTTCTTTTAGCCTACGTTATATGGCATTATTTTTTTAAAAAATTGTTATATATATATATATTCATTAGGTAAATTTTTGAGATATTTTTGTATAATTATTGTGATTTTTAAATGAAAAATTCATTATTTTACAAGTTATGGTACAATTATAACTGATGTTATATATATTCATTAGGTAACTTTTTGAGATAAAATTATTTTTTAGATAATCGATGAAAACTTATTCTAAAATCGCATCAAATGAATAATTTTTTATATCATAAGATATATTAATTATTAATTAAAATTTAATATCTAATTTTTTCAATCTATTATTACAAATTTCTCTTTACTAAATAAAATTTTCTTTTCAAATAAGCAATCGGTGGAAAATGCATGGAAATAACGATACATTTATGTTGGAATTTAAAATAATTAATAGAAAAGGTATTATAAAAGGATGAATAATTTCTCGATGAATACAACTTAATTTCCAGGAAAAAAGTTGTAATTTCCTTGAAAGTACTGGAAGTCCCTCTGCTAATTTCTTCCAACAACTCTATATTTGTCTCTTAGCATATAATAAAATTATTATGACTATTTTTTAAAATAATAATTATTATTGTTATTATATATATTTTTGTAGTCCAGTACCGTGTCCAGAAGGAAAAGGTATACTTACAACAATCTACGTAACTAATTTTAAATAAAAGTCCTTGATCAGAAGTGTTCAAAATTCATTGTTTTTGTAGGACCAGGTTTTGTCAGTGGTCAACTATAATTGGTTAACCCTATTCTTCCGAGCAATAATTACTATTATCATAATAAAGTTCACATCTTTAAAATAATTTAAAAAAAAAATAGATAGTTTACACAGATAATTTTATACTAAAAATATTAATTCTCTTATTAATTCATTGGCTTATTTATCGACTTTACTTTTGATGCTCTCATATTATATAGTTATTCACACTCAAAATTATTACATTTAATTCTTTTTATTTTAAAACATTTTTAATCCTATAATTATTAAAATTAACACTTTTAATTTATTAAAAAAATTAAAATTAAAAATTTATAATTACATAAAGAAATTAATGTTTATACCATAATATTTAACTTTAAATATAATCAATTCATAAATTATAAAATTAAAATAATTATTTACAGTATACTTCCATGAAAAAATTAGTGTCATGGCGCTGGTTTTGATATGTGTGAAGCCAAGCCTGCATAATTGCCTGTACTCGATATAATCTTAACTAACTTTATCATCATGCACACCACTCGAACCTCCACTCAGATGAAATCCAACAATCTAAAAAAGAAGAAGGGAAAATGGTAGAGTAACTCCTTTATTTAAGCGTTAGAAGTGTTTAATTCTATTATTTAAAATAGGTATCTTTTCTAAGTCAACTTGCCTTATAAGTGTTTTAGTATCTTTTTTAAGTCAATTCCTTCGTGAAAAGACAAAATTAACTTTTATTTTAATTTTTTAAAAATATAATAGAATAATAAATTTGATACATGCATTTTTATTTTTTTAATAAAATAATTTTTAATTCAAAAATTTTAATAAATTATTTTGATTAAACTTAAATAAAAAATTTATCGTCTAATGTGTTTCTTTGTATATTAGACAATAAAAAAATTATTTAAGTTTTATTGAAAGTTTTGATTAAGTTTAAAAAAAATTCTTAAAAAATTTAAATAATATTTTTAATTAAATATTATTTTTTATGTATATATATCAATCAAAAAATATAAAAATATATATAATATACATGCTATTTTGTTGAAAAATTAAATGAAAAGTTAATTTTATCATTTCTTAATATGTTTTTCATAGAAGGACTAAAATAACATTTTATTTCACAAAATAGACTTAAAAAACAATCGTGAAAACTATAAACTGATCATAAGTCTAATCGAACTAACAGTCCAAACCATAAGAGAGAGCATACATGTGCCTACAATCATACTCATAAGAGATGTGCCTACAATCATACTCATAAGAGAGACCCATCTATTTAGGAGAGTTTTGGTGTTGGAAGGTAGACCACAAAGTCATGGGATGGTCGACCTTAAGCTATAAATGTATTTTTTTACCTTTATATCCCTCTAACACACTACAATATGTATATTGTATGCAATCAATATGTGTACATGTAATGCTTTGTATATACATAGACCTCATAAAAGAACCACACATTCCTACACAATTCTCTAGTTTTTTTCTCTGTAAATCGGATCAATCCCATCATTTTGACACCGTAATACTCAGATTTGAAGGTCGAGTTTTAACTTATGATCCCATATTTTCAAGTGTCTCTAACCTCTTTTTATAGGAGATGCTATTAAGGAAAGTTTAATGACAAATGTCCCAAAAGTAGAGAGGTAAGTCAACATCATAAATAAATATTATAAATGATATAAATACACAATTATACACGCAATACAGGTTGTTCTCAAAGTCAACTGATTCTCATTGATAATAAAAGGTTTATAAGGGCGAGCCCGGGACCACACAATTAAGAGTGGCATCGGACTCAAGGAAAACTTATGGGTTGGGAGACACAATATATGGAAGAGACATATAGGGCTTTAAGTCTACCTGATTAGAAGGCTCGAGCTAGTGCCAATATCAAAGGTCCCTAATCCTACCTTCTCCATCTACTACCTCGGGTTGGGCCCATCATCACTCTCACCAGAGTTCAAGCCTTGTTCCTCACCCTTATCTTGGGTTTGAGTGCACAAGTACTATAGAATGATCGGGACATCCAAGATCTTATAGTAATACTCTCTCAAGTCCTTTTTCTTGGCCTATTTCTTGAAGGAGTCTATGGCCAGCTCATATCTTGTCTCAACGCTCGAGGAGAGCTATTCAGGCATTACATCAAGCTTGCGTTTCGCTTTTTCTTCTATTTTGACCAACCTGTGACTATAAGATTTTATCTTCACCTCGACCTTTCTCTAGGCCTCCTCGAGCTCCTCGATGGGCCTCGAGTTATCATTCAACTCATCTTTGGCCTCAGATAGCTTCCCATCCTTATTGAGGGCCCCGACCTCCCACTTGTTAGTCTTCGCTAATCCAATAACACTAGTATTTGGCCCGAGTTGAAGCATGACACTTTTTTTTAGCATGGGCTCATGCTTTAAACTCTCTACACCTTGAGCCCTGCTCAATCTATGAAAGAATTGTAACTAAAAACAAGCCAAACAAAACGAGGTTAAAATAAAAAAGAAAGGTTAGACTAACACATTTGGTACAAAAGGCGACTGATCACTACCTTAGAGCCCTCATCCTTGCATATGGCATTAAGTTGTTTCTCATGTGCCATGAAGGGGAGGTGGTACACGTAGTGGTCTAACATTTCTGGTGTCATGCCCTAATATAGAGCCACTCCCCTCAACGCTTGTTGTAAGGTCATCAATAATACTCTTCCCCTTCCTCGAATGCCTCATAGAGGGAACAAACGCTTGTGGACCCGAACTAAAGGTAGTTAGTAAGGGCTCGATGACATTCAAAGGCGTTAGCTTGAGCGTGGGCTCATCAATGGTCACCTTTCTTTTACTTTTAGATAAGGTTGGGAAGGTCTCCTGCCCAGAGGACTTGCTCCATTTTTTCCCCTTTGAAGAGCTTGTCCCTTACGAGGAAAGTGTAGCTTCTTGGGAGCTCGTCCCTTAAGTAGCGACCTTACTCTTAAGTCGTGCCAACAGATCATCAAAATTGAACTTCATGGTATTTGTAAAGACAAGGGCAAAAAGGTGTTAGTTTTAAAAGGGTCGAGTAAAAAAAAATAAAACAAAACAAATGTGTATTAAAGTTTCAAGGCTAGTTTACCAACGTCAAGGACCACTTCGAACCATCCCTTATAATCTGTAAGAGGGGTCTGACGCTTAAGGGATGCCCATGGTTTACGGATTATTCTATAAGAGGGCTCCATTGAGCCTTACCTTATCAACCCACATGCAACCAACTTTTTCTGTCCAAACTAAACATATATATATTGAGACTAGTTGGTCCAAAAAGGCATAAAAAATATCAAAATCGAATTTATTGTCGATTGGAGATAAAAAAACTGATAAAGTCAAACCAAATCTATACTTTTAATACATATTAATTTTTTAAATATATTTTTTAATTATTCTTATATATAAAATGCAAATTCATTTCTAAACTTAAGTCTCATTCTCATCTCTCAGATTCCTCTCGACTCTCATTCATGTCTCACAGCCAACAAGCTAACGACAACACCAAAGCCAAAATCAATGTCTCTAATTTCTCCTCTAACTAGCTGTCTCATCGTCAATTGTGCCTCCAATCATCAATCACATCATAAACTTTTTCTTGAGTTAACAATATCATCATCGAGATATCGATTACACCTCTAATGTTGACTTTTCTTCTAACACTATCCTCTATCAATTATTGAAGGTTATTTTATTTTTCACACAATTATTTAAGTATTAATTCATATTGATAATAAACTTCTTTTTATGTGTTCTTTCAATTAAGTTTACAAAAAATTTACAATATTTTTCATTGATTTTTATTTAGATTATAACAATTTTCTCATTTTATTCCAATATAGATTGGTCTTTAAACATAACATTTTTTATTTACTTATTTTTTGAGTAAGAATGCAAAAATAAAATAATGAAACATCAAAAAACTAAGAACTTCATTAAAACTAAACTTTTACCTCATATTTGTTCTTCATTTAATAAATATATTCACCTAGATATTGACTTTAACAAGGTACGAAGATTTCATTATTAAACATTACATTGAAATCATGTTCAATTAGGCATCATATTATGATTATAACTCTACAATTACCGAACCAACATCCCTTAAACCAACCTTATATGTTAGTTTGAAGATTGATTTTTTTTCTTGAGAGGGTAATAGATCAATTAAGGTTTTGAGTTTTCCAAAACCTTCAAAATAAGATCAACTTATAAAATAGCTCAAAACAAACTAACCAACCTAAATCCACTCCTAACCAATACTAATGCTGAAGTAATGCTGAAGACATTCTTATGCCCACACAATCGTATAAAAAGAAGAGAAAATAAAGAAAGACGGATGGACCACAAAATGGATACAAACTAGTTCAAATGATAAAACAATAACACACTAATTATGAACTTATGATGATGATGACGATGATGATCCACAATTCAGTGATATCATCCCATTCATATATTGCTCCCTGACCCGCCTATACTTCTCGAGTAGCATTTTATATCTCTTTGTTACATCCTCAAATGAAACCTCAACGCAGAACCTATATTTTACGTGCATAAATGCAGCTTCTGTTGCATCTCTATCCCCAAGGCACGAGTGGAGCAAGTTTTCAGCTCCTCTATAAGGGATATGCCAGTCACATCCCTCTGTAGTTTCTAGGCTTAATTGCAAAAGCCATTTGATTCGTTCAAGTGGGTCTTCATGTTTCTCAATTGCATCTCCCATGTGTTTAACCACTTCCAAGAAGCTTGCTTCAGCATTGATCTTATCAATCAAACTATAGAAAATTCTATGGTTCATATCAAACAAATTATTAGAGCATGCTGGCAAGTTAGCAGCAGCCAAACAAGCCTTCCGGAATGTAGGTTTAGAAGTTGCCATCAATTGAATAGCAATATGCAAAAAGCTCACAGGTATTTCATAAGGAATGCTAGATGTGCACTCGGAAGTATAACAAGGCTGCTCTTGGTTCTGACTCCAGTAAAAGAGTGCAGTGTGGATAAATCCCTCCCACCTGTAAATCAACACATAGATCAGGAGAAACATATAGAACATTCAACCCACGCCGAGCATAGCAAATTAGCAAGATAAGATGCTAACCTGGACAGGACATATATTTATACTTCATTAGTTTCATCCAAGTCATTCTAAATGGTCTCATCGTTCTTATTGGCTAGTGAGTTTAGCTCAAATATGTGTTGTTAAGTTAAAATATAATTAGATAACTAATTCCATTATGAGCATGGATCAAAATGTCATTGTTTACCCACATATGGACAATTCGATTTTATGAAAATATCTAAGATATTATTGATAAAGATAGAAATTCATATAAAAGTAATATATATATAATTGTCTAAAAATATTAAAATTTTAGATAATAACTAAAGATAAAAAATTTAAATAATATTGAATCTAATAGAACAGTCTTCTCAATAAATTAATAGTTACATGTCAAATAAAATAATAACTTGCGTAAAAATAACATATTTCAATATTAAATTAAGAAATTGTACTATAATTACATCCAAATTTTTTTTAGAACATTCAAAACACATGCTATCTTAATTAAAACAATATTGGTGCCATAACATGTAATTAGAGACTATTTGAATATAATGATTAAGATAACATGATTATGTTGCTTGATCTATTCCTATTGTTTCTCCGTGAATATGAAAATGAGTTAATCAAATAATTTGTAAATTGTTATAAAGAGTTTCCAAATATTACATAAGCATTATGTACACCCATGCTACTAGAGAGATCACTTTAATATGTATTAATGCTCGTTAAAAGATAAACTTGCAATCTTAGTTCTCTCATCTAATTATAACATATCATCGTATCTTCTTATATATTCCTTTTCAATAGCACCTATTCTTAGACCAATAATTCTACACATAGTCTTCATTTTATATGATATGTATATAGTTAACTTTACAAGTAAATGGACTTAAAAGGTCATTACATCTAGAATCAGATGTTATATTTCCTCTATCTCCATCATCAACATCACCACTCCTTGCAATATCATACTCATCACTATCTTTTTCTTCCCCTTCGTCAAGTAATGACACAATAAGATTATTTTCACGGAAAGAAAACCTTATAAAGTGCTAGTAGTTCACCTAGTGATCTAGCCCTCCATTTTTAGTCATAGATTTAAAACACACTAAAATATCGTTTTATCTAAAACAATATTTAAAATAACTTTATTCATCTACCACCTTTCACTGAAAAGTAGGAAAAATTCCAAAAATTACAATGCATAGTTTTTTTTTTAAAACAAATTGATAATATCAATTTTTTTGTAAAAATTACATAGTAAAAATCGATATATTTATATCATGGATAATATCCACGATATATCCTGATATTCGATAATATCCCAATAATTTGATTAAAATAACACTATATAGTCATATCTATATGAAACCTTACCGATATTGGATATTATCGATGATATATCAGGATATATCCTGATTTTTTAATCCATGGTTATAAGAGCTTAGCTCATTGGTTTTATGAGACTTTATATAGTTGATTGTTATACACAATAGAATCAAGAAATTCAGTTTGGCTTTTCTCTCTTCCAAGGATTGCTTTCTTTTCACGTTGTTCATGCAATTCTGATCATTTCATGTTAAGAAACTTTAAAACGTCCTTCACAAGTTAAAACTGATAAATTAACTAATTCATTACAAAGCAAAGTTCTTTGTTGTTCTGAATCTGAAGCAAGATTATGTAGAGGAAATATAAATTCACTAATATAGACATGCTAATTCCTTTAGAACAAAAGGTGTGGTGCCATGTCGGAAAATACAGAAAAATTCATGGCTCCATTGAACGCGAAGTTAGGATTTTGAGTATTTTTACATTGACAGTTCTTATTACTGTTAACTTTTACTTAAAAGATATATTATACTCCAGAAGAAAAAGGTCAGAGGAAAAAGGAATACTTTCAACTCAGTCTCGACAAAAACAGATTGTGTCTATCTGGACACGTGGATCATATCCTTCCCTGTTTTGTTTGCCGGTATACTGTCAAAGGGTCTCATAACAAATTATGCCATGCCAAAATAGCCCACGAACCATGCCAGTACGTTGTGGGACATAGTATCATATATCTCATACAACTATCATGCAACACATTTGATCAACTATTAATTATCAACATCTAAGGCTACAGATTCACTTTTGCTTTAAAGTAGGACTTATGTTTAATTTAGCAACATATCATGCATGAACCATATATTACACTATGAAACCAATCATTGCACACATTGTCATCATCTTATGGTGAAACAAAAAACAAATTAGCATGCATCCATTTAAATCAAACTAAGCAGTAGTTTATAAAATCATGTATAGCCAGTCTTAGAATAAACAGATGATAGAACAAGGAGGAGCATGGGGGTAGACACTCATAAGTGGTTGACTACAAAGTTAAACCATGAGTAAAGTTTACTTACTCAAAAGGAGGTTCAATCTCAACTCCAAGGGTAAGATGTAAAGAAAATCCAGTCGAGCCATCATTATTATTAGTATGAGCCTCATGAGGAAAACCTCTGGGAATATATAAAATATCCCCTTCCTGCAATGAAAAATGTTTGCATCCAGCTATGGAACTATCAACTTCAGGAGCATGAAGAGTATCATATAAGCGAGGTAATTGCACATTTGATTGAGAGAAAACTTTCCATTGCTTAGTTCCAAAGAGTTGGCATACAAACACACAATGGTCATCATAATGACAAGCCAGGCCCTGAGTGTTTGGTGGTGTCAAGTACATATTGACACCTATTGATGGTTGACCAAACATATAAGCTAATCCAGAGGCAACTTTGGCTATACTCTCAAAGCGGAATTCCATTCCTCGTAAGGCAATGGTATAACCCTCTTTATATGCTTCTTCACATCTCAAAGTATCATCAATGTTAAAGATTTGAGAATCCTTCTCACTCATAGAGTTCAAAAGAAACTTAGAGAAATGTTCCTCTTTTTTAAGGCTCCTATTTGTTTTTAGAACTCGTATGTCCTGCTGGTAGATTATAGGACAACCCAATTTGTGTCTCGCCTCATTTAGAAAACTTAGGATGTCCAATTCGTCTGAAGCAATAGGAATACAAGAACTCATGTCTTGAAGGATAGAAGAAAGTAAAGAAGGAAATGCTCCTCCTGAGTTTAGATGTATGAAGGGGCTGAAAATACTGTCCTTCTCATCCAAAGCATGTGAAACACTTCCAACAAGAAAGGGGGAAACCTCCCAGTAGTTTGATATAAAATCTTCAAAACCAGACCGAATTAAACCAAAAAGACCTTTCTCAAGCATCTCAAATGACAAAGGCATGGAAAGTTGACCGGAAAAAATGGAAAGCCTAAAGATGGTTTCAGCTAGATCCTTAATTCTAATGTTACTAACATAAAGGTGTTTCTTGTGGTTGGAGTTCATAGAGTTATAATGTAACATTTGACTTCGTATGTGTGCCCACAGCTTCTTTAAAAATACCAAGAGAGTTTTGGAGAGATTCATCTGGATCTTTTCCAGTTGTTCAATGTTGCAATTGTTAATCAGATCAATTGTTGCATTGAGAAGTAATACTGGAAGTTCATCTCTTTTAAACCCAATAGAAGAATGTGTAATCTTTCCACCGTCCAGGGTGGACAGAAAAGCTGACACTGAACATTTATGAACCTGAAGAAACCCAAAACTAAGGAATGTTAAGTTAATTCATCTATGCTTACAATCCAATTAATCAAATGAAATATGGACATCAACAAATGAGATGATGTGCTGTGCTATCATAGCCTGAAAAAATAAAAGCCATATTTTGCCAAACTAGATACTGAAGTAGAGACCATGTTCACGAGAAAATTCTAGAACCACATAAAACTTCAAATTGCAATCTACATCAGCTTGGAAACTACTTTAACTTATAGAAATCATTTGTATGATAAAAAAATAAGCAGCAAAATAAATGGTGCTTTAAATTTATGGACATTGCCTCAACATACAAAAATAATCAAATATTAGAAGCAACAACACCACAAACAAGAAAACAGCATATTATGTTTTGGAAAGATAAAATGTTCTTAAAAATATTGAAAAACAGAGTATTCAAGAAAAGAAATCTTAGTTAATAAAACTCACATAAGAGCATGAAGGGCTGAGGAATGCAGAAGACTTTGTCGTCCAATGGAAGTAGTGCACAAGTCCAAAACAGCATTACAGGCAGATAGGGAAACACTCTTTGTTGGGCTTGCCAAAACTGATAACAGAGCTTTTACCGTCTCACTGTCCAAAGCTATTTGCTCATTCATCTCTGACGAAAATAGTGAAGCTGCCCCCACGATTTCAGCACCAAGAGACACAATTCTGGCATGTCTGCCATATAAAGCATGTGATAAATAACAATGGCATCATGTTGGATATATATTATATACACATATATATATATGCATACATATATATACAGAGAGAGAGAAAGTCGATGAGGAGATGGGAATTACTTGGACTTTAGAATGACTGGGAGCAGAGAGATTATGCGATTGTCTAACAGGGTTTGTTTGACAGAGACACGGAATTTTTTCAGGCATTTCTTGATCACGGACAGGGAGTATTGTTGGGTGTGGCAATTACTGAGGGCTGCCACCAGTAGAGGAAAAACTGTGTCCAAATTGCATTTTGATTCTGGTAAATTTTGAACGCCGTTATCGTCGGTATAGGCCAATTTAGATTTCCTTTTTCTTTTGATGCACGCACATCTGTTGTTCTTTTCTTGCCTCTTCATTTCCATATTGATGATGAAAAATCAAAATCCTAAACAAAACTAGAAATTAGAACCCTTGATCATTTGTTTTTGGATTCTAATAAACATTGCATTACTCATAACGGAATACGTGAAAGCATGCCATGGGGACAATGACCTCAAAAGCAAAATGTCAGCCTTGCAAAATACAAACCCATGAACTAGATATAAATTGACATGCTATGCCACATTTACAAAAGAGTGTACTGTGCAACACAACACGATAAACAACTGTTGAGTCTTGAAGCAACAAGATAACACAAGTCAATCAATCCTGGAAAACACACATTGATTGGTCTGGTACAAGAAGCCGCAAATTTTTGTAGTAATATAAATAATTTACATAATAACCTAACATAGGTGCCATACTCTCATTCTCTAGCTTAAATTGCAATAATTGTTGGATATCAAAAGCCAACATTAATATGCATGGAAATTGGTACAACATTACAACTAGCTATACAGTAAATAGAAGTTTAAAAAAGGCTTGTTAAATTTTACTCAAGTTGTAATTTTTGCGGAAATGTACAAAATGCCAAGAGGATCAATGCTGCTATTGAATAAACTACTTCAGTGCATTAAAGGTTATTGAATTATAATCGTGAAGGTGATAAACCGTTTAATTTACATCAAGAAGTTGGGAGACTTATTTAAAATAAGAAATGTTGTAGAATATTGAAACTTGTGATCTCTCTGTGTCCAGACGATATGAAGAAATAAACTTAAATCGTCGTGCTATTTATTTCTTTGGTTTATTTCTCCAAAGGGAACCTAGTTTCGCACTGTATATACCTTATTAAGGAAACCCTAGCAACACTTTAAGGCAAAACAAAGCATCATTGCCAAGGAGAAGGTAAAATCGGCTAGTTTAAGGACTGAAACTACGAAATCAAATTCATCTAAATCGAATAGAAATGGAATCAAAACAAGGATACATAATAAATAAGAATCAATTCATACACATCAATGGTTCTTCAATCACTAACCGCAAAGGTCAGGTCATATATGTATAAAAAGAGACCTACCAGCTCACAAGTAAAAATTGGCTATGAAATCGGGCTTTAGGAGGGTTTCGTGGTTTCGATTAATTTTCATTTTCACATAATAGAGGAGCAACCATCGAAATTGGCGGTTAGGTATGTACACCCGCCCGGCTTTATATTCTCAGCTTTGGTTTCTATTTCAACCGCGTATTACCATTTTTCAATTTATTTTATTTTATTTTATATTGTTGTTATTCTTTATTTTTTAATTAAATATTTATTTTATAAAGATTGATATATTTATTTTAAAAATAAATTAACCTAATTCAAATATAAATTTATATTTATAATTTAATGTAATTAAATAAAAATTATATAAAAATATTACTAAATTTTTAACCCTTAATCTCATAATAGATATATATATATTTCTGTTTTTTAGTTTTAAATAATTTAATCTTTAATAATTTAGTTTAATTACATCATTGTCACTATTCTGGAATAAAATTTTTTTTACTTGATATTTATCCCATCATATCATATCACGTTAGAGTTAGATAAGGTTGATTGAAATTTTATATTTGGTTATAATTATCATATTTATAATTATTTGTATATAATATTTGTCTAAGTAAAAAAAAATTATTAAGTATTCATAAATTTTGAAGATGAATTTATAATTATAAAAAAAAACAGACTAATTAATAATTATTTTGAAGATGAATTCATAGAAATGTTGTTTTATTATTTAAAAAACTCAAAGAAATAAAAATGTATTTTTTTATCTAAATATCATATAATTTGATAAAATAGTAAAAAAAAATTAACTACTAATAATTTTTATTAAAATTTATAGTTTTAAATTAAATTACTTAATAAATATAACAAAATAATATTATTTCATAAATTACAAATAACTGCTGATTCCTAAATACAATAATTGAAAATCGTAGCAAACGGGAAAAAAAGAGTTAGAATGCAAATTGCGAAGCATCTCTCATACACGTGGTGGAATTCTATCCGTTGATATGAAGGCTCAAAAGCAATTAGGGTTTTGAAGGAGAAACGCAGGGCCTTATAAATAACATCTCCCCTTCCAGAATCCTAACACTTCTCTTTCAACGGCAAAGTTAATCTGCCATCCCTGGTAGAAATATGGGTGAGCAATAGGATCAAATCTGATTTAGAATCTTTTAGGTGCGGCGTCTAATTACTGATTACCACCGCTCTCTTTTTTGAAGCAATGAGCGTTGCGTATGAGCAGACGCCATAGTTGCTCCGTTTTTGTTAAATTACAGGCGGAGTCTTTCTGCGAACTGTTCTATCAGAATGGGGAAATCTCATATGTTTTATTGATCTCCTTTTTATTTTTATTTTAAATTTTCTTCAATTTTAAGTGTTTTTTCCTTGAATATATCTCGACTAAACGGAATTGGAGAACCAAGCCAGAAGTCTAATAAGCTCAAATCCATTTTTTCTTCAAATATAGAAGTGTGTTAATTTTGATTTGTATTTAAGTTCAATTGAATTTGATAGGAGTGATGGATGTGATGATTATTTCCCCAGATGATCGAATCTGATTATACTGAGCGACTTATTGTGTCTCTTGAGACATCAAGCCAACTAGTCTGATCCATAACTTTGTCATGTAAATAATTAATTTCATGAGTTTATTTTTATTTTATAATTTTAAATTGTATTTTAATAGTTCAAAAATGTGATAGATAATTGATAATGAAAGTTAATATTATTATCGATGAGATTTATGTGAGTGTAATTTTTATAACTTTTCCATTTCGGATCTATTTTTTTAACTTTGAACTAAAAGTGTGATTTTGATTTCTATTTAAGTTCAATTGAATTTGATAAGGTGATGGATGTGATGATTATTTCCCCAGATGATCGAATCTGATTATACTGAGCGACTTATTGTGTCTCTAATGACACCAAGCCAACTAGTCTGATCCTTCATGTTTTTGTGATACTATTTATAAAATTTTAAAACTTACATAAAAATAACAATTATAAATTTTATAAAAATAGAAATAATATTTAAAAATAAATTATTTATTATTTATTCCGGGGAAATTCAAAATTGGCAAAATGTGTGTTGTATTTGTTATGAAATTTTTATTGGAGTGTTTTATTACGTTTACTTTGGCTTGTAAGTTTGTAACCACACATCGATTTGTTGATATTTTTTATAAATTTATAATATGGATATTGGTACTGGATGAAAATTAATTTTGTTTATAATGTTAGAAATGTCTCTTAAAATATTGGATATTTTGTGAAATGTGTGAACTTTGAATTTATTCGTAAAACATTTATGAGTAGTGATTAATATAAATAAAAAACAATGTGTAGCAATCGAAAATATTGGTATGTGCAAAATGTGCATGTTATTTGATTGTACCGAAAGCATTTACCATTTGATGTAGTCTAAAAAAATAAATTTATATCGTAATCATATATTTTATTATTTCGATTCATTTCATCAAATAACAAAATCGTAATTATTTAAATTTATATGTTTTTAATAAGTTTTAACTAATTAACTATTTATGTATTAAAAGACAAAAAGAAACATTGATATATATTTTTACCTTCGCATTTAAAGATTCTTGCTTGTTGTAAGTCAAGTGTTTTCATTACTTCATATTATTACAAGCAATAGCAAACATGTTTCTCTGCCGCCAATTTATTTACCTTTGGCTCTTTGTATTCTTTTACAAACAAGTCCTATTGTTTTTAAACTTTTAAAAGCTATTTTTTGTAAGTTATATTACAAAATATTCATGGCATATTATTAAATTTTAAATTGAAAATATAAGAGTTTACAACAATATGTTGAAAGAGTTGAGCAAAAAGGAGTTGTTGCTGTTTAACATCCTTTTGCCTATCTTTGCCTTGAATTTTCTCCCTTTGTGCTTAACAAACTTACAGAAAGAACACGTGGATAGTGAAGATTCATCTGTTTTCTGCTTTGAATTGTCTCTCTTTGTGCATAACAAACCCCACTGTCGTTGTCACGGCATCAACATAACCTCTTCAATAGCTGTTGCGACATTAATAGTTGTCTGCGTTGGTACCTGTGTCGAAAGAATCATTTTTTGCATTTCTTTCCATCTAGAAGAAAGGGTGGCTGTCATCATTTTCTGTGTTTCTTTCCATCTTGGAATCTATTGCAGTTGTCATCGTCGGATTTCTCTCTAACACAACTCTAATTGCTGTGGTCGTTGAGTCCATTGCAGCTGTTCCAAGTATGAAAATCAATTGTAGACCAAAAGCTATTGCCAAGCACATTTGTTACTCTATTAAACAAAAATACAAGGGTTTCACTAGAATCAAAATTGTACAACTTCTTAAAGGATTTTGAATTTCTTCATATGAAAAAGGATGAGACCGTACTTCGCTTGAACACTCATCATAATAAATAAGATGAAGTTTATTGATAGTTTAAACACCTTAACCAATGAAGAGTTATAGAGTAGCTTATTGGTACATCAGTAGAGGATGAAAGTGCAAGAAGATGTACGCATTAAGGTGACCTACAATGATAGATTTGGTGAAAGAGGATGTGATGGAGCTTGTGAGCTTTTCATGGAAAAGGCAATTATAGTTGAATGTTATAAGGGTCATAAATGGGAAAAAGAATGTTGGTTCTTTGACTTGGTGTAACAATCCTTTATGTAAAAATAAGAAATGCTTGTTTCTTGATGAGGAATTTTGACAATATGTGAAGCTCAATGATAATACGAAGATGGATGTGTCAGGAAAGGGTAAGTTGCAAATTGTTTGTGTTATTTTGGTAATCAATGATGTATTAGGTGTTGGACAATTGCAAGAAAGAGGTTATTTTGATACAACATGGAGTATGTAGAGTTTATCATTCTAATATAAGGCTCATTATTTTGTTAGTAAGAATTGTGCAGAAAACTTTTATTTGTGTTCGAACAATTCTTGAAGATAATATTTATCTTTGACACTGCAGATATGGGCATTTAAGTTTAAGGGTCTAAGAACCTTACAATATAAGCAAATGGTGAAAGGGTCATCATAGTTAAAGGCAGACCCATCAAACCTGTTTCCAATAGTAAAAAGTGGTATTTCATAACTTTATTGATGATCATAGAGGTGTGGATATATTTTCTTACTAAAAAATATGAGGTTTTTACTCTTTAAGAATTATGAAAACCTTGTTGAAAAAGAGATAGGAGTTCAATGTCTTTTGTAAAGAGATATGGTAACTCACTGCAGCCAGCCTAGATAGATAAGCACAAGAATAGAACAATCATGAACATGGTTAGAAGTATTTTATCAGAGAAGTTTTAAAGAATTTTTTGAGCATAAGTAATAAATTGGAAAACATATGTGCTCAATAGAAGTTCTATGGATATGACACCTTAAGAGACTTGGAGTGGTGTCAAACATAATGTTGTTATTATTTTTGTGTTTTTGGATGCATTGGTTATGTTCATGTGTTAATTATATTAAGAAAATTATTCTCAATTTTCTCTCAAAACCTTTTTTTCTCTAAGTTTTTATCTCTATTGGATAATACAAAGTATCTATTAGAGTTTTATTTATAGATGTAGAAGCTCTCTTTTACATATTTTGTCAAAGTATGCATCTATTCAATTTTTTTGGGTTATTTGCTAGACAACTAGTCTTATATTTTATTGTCATTTATTACAGTGTTTGGTGAATGTAAGTTTTACCAATAATCTTCCACTTGAACACAACTTTAGTTTGTCAATAGTCATTGTTTTTGACATATTCGTTGGATTTTTGTTTTTTTAAATTTTCTCCAGTATTAACACATTGTCTTCCAATATAGATCTAATGAAGTGATAACGAAGTCCAATATGATTGGTTCTAAAATGAAATGTTGAATTCTTTGTCAAGGGTATCGTATTTTGACTATTATTATGCATAAAGTTCTCATACTTGAATCCAAACTTAATTAATAATCCTTGAAGTCATATAATTTATTTACTAGCTTCAATTATTGTTGTATACTTAGCCTCTGTAGTAGATAGAATGACAATTTTTTGTATCTGTGACTTCCAACTAACAATTATTGTTCTAACAACCTTGCATTATTTTTTATAATTTAGAAATAAGGATTGCCGAAATTCTTTACATTTAACAAAATTATACTTTCGACCTATAACTATTGAATGGGATATCATAAGTTTACTATTTTTATAAAAAATAAAAGTCTATTTTATAAAAGTAACGAATGAGAACATCACAAGTCTATGACCTTTATAAAATGGACTTCTATGACCTTTTTGTAAAAACAAAGACTTGATATCCCACCTAATAGTAAATGAAATAAAGTATACTTTCTTTAAATATAATAAACTTAAACTACCATTTTTTTATAAACAAATAATTATTATAGTTTGTATGTATTTAAAAGTTTAGTCAACAAAAGGATCTTATTGTTTGAATGAGAACTGCGACCGTGCCAACTTTCAAAAAATTGTATGGAAAGATGGATGAGAACCTGAAGCCAAATAATGTGATAACAATAGTTACAGGGAACAATTACAATACGTACATTTTTGGTGGAAACAAAAAGCTTGTTCTTTCAACTACTGGTCTTTATACTTCAATACATGATCAAGCCAATGAGAGTCAATTACACATAAGTGTAAGTAAATTGAGTGAATATATGTAATTTATTTGTTGCATAAGCAAACAATATATAAAAAATATATCAACTAAAATAATAGATACCGTCCTACAAATTTTCCCTTAAATAATATATGTATTTGTGGATTACATGTGTAAATTGTATAAAAATTATATAAATCTTGCATATAATCACAATTTTTTCTTCTTCTCTTGTTCATTGCAAGCCTCTTCGAGATATATCCTACTTGTCATGGAACATAAATCCATCAACTAGGCGTGGTCTTCAGTATCTTATCATTATTTGCTTGTTATGTATGAAAATTTTGACTTAATTAATGTATATATTTCACTACTTGATGTTGATAAAAGAATGCAAGAAAATAATAACCATCTTGTTTCATTCCTCTCTTTCAAATGCGTGTTATTGTCTAATTATCATGAAGACAATATTCTTACAAATATTATCATGTCGATGCCACACAAAACTTTTTATATTTGAAATTTTTGGATTTTAGATACTCTTTAACAATAACGCATCCTTGTAGGCTTCAAGCGTTAGGCTTGTATTAGGATAGAAGTAGAACAAACACAGATAACAACTATATGAGTATTATTTTAATACATAATTTAACTATCATATTATAATTTAAAACATATACTTGTTAATATATGATTTTGTTTACATAAAAAAATAATATTTATTTATATGTTGTTTGTTTTTCTTTAGAGATCAAAATAAAATTTTATATATAAAAAAATTACATCATATATTAAATTATAATATTTTAACGATTAATATTTAAATTATTGAATTTTTTGTGTTTTAAGCTCATGTTTTAGTGATATTTATACTAGTAATATTTCATTGAGTCTATAATTTAGTGATATTTATAAAAGTAATATTTTATATGGATTAAGGTGGAGTAGAGTTTATAAGATTGTGAATATTTACTCATTAAATTTATATTTTGAAATTAAAAAATCCGTAATCTTTATTTATGAACATTAAAAATATCGAGGAAAAAAAATTATTATATTATTACAACCCAAATCAATTCTTAAAAATAAAAAATAAAATATTACAGGCTTAGATCAGAGGAAGAGGGAAGGGTGAGGTGTCATCCTTGCGTGAAAAAGGCGCCACTTTTTCCTGAGACTGGACCGTAGCCTATTTAACAGAACGCGTCATATTCGCCAGCATATTCTCCCAGGCTGAGGCCTTAGTTATTTCCCTCGTCTCATTCACACTCACCCCATTTTCCCTTTTAATTAGTTTCTTTTTTATTCTTTGTGCGCCTTCACTTCACATACACACAAGGTACTATCAACTACATTAAACCAGACGCACCACCTTATCTCTCTCTACCTTGCCTCTAACGCTTCCATTTCATTTCGATTCGTCTCCTAACTTCATTTCTCTATCGAAGCTTTGCATTGTACTCAAATGGCGGCAGCTGCTACTACTCTTAGCCAGGCCGACAAAGACAAGCTCTCCAGCCTCAAATCTGCTGTGTCTGGCCTTAATCAAATCAGGTATCTTCTAATTTTTGCTATTCGATTCAAATTTGAATTTCTAGCTCTGATTATTTCTGTTGTTTATTTTTGATCGGATCAGAATCTGTATTACTTTGATCGACTATTTACATAGTTGTTCACTTGTATCTTAAAAGGAGATGAGATCCGAGCTCTGAGTTTGATACTTTTGTTCTCTTTTTTCGATTTTCTTTTGTTCTATAGCGAGGATGAGAAGAATGGATTCATCAACCTCATTGCTCGCTATCTTAGGTAAACTTCAATTATTTCTTATTTGCTTTCTTCCTGATGTTTGTTTTCAGCAAAAGTATGTTGTCTTGGAAGATTTTCGGTTTGGTTCTTGTTGTATTAATTTGAGATCTTTCCGTGGTTTAGTAATTTTCAGATGGATGTGCAACTGATTCGTTTCTTATTTGTTGCCATTTTATATCTTTTAGCGGCGAAGCTCAACATGTTGACTGGAGCAAGATCCAGACTCCTACTGATGAGGTAGTGGTTCCTTACGACACCTTGGCACCACCTCCTCAAGGTAAAAAAATGAAATTTTTGTGTCAAATTTTTTATCATACAGTGTGCATGATTATTATTAATGGTTTGTTTCTATAAGCTTACCATCGTCTAAAAATTACAGATTCGGAACAAACCAAGCAGCTTTTGGACAAACTTGTCGTGCTTAAGCTCAATGGAGGTTTGGGAACCACAATGGGTTGCACTGGTCCCAAGTATGTATTATTAATAATTATAATTATTTTTAGTTTTACATTATTTCATTTGAAGCTTCTGTCACAATGCATTGTTTATATTTTTCCTGTCAGTTTAGTTGCATTATGTAATTGGTCGTATTGCTACATAATGCGTACAATGGATCCATTCTGATCACCGTATGATAGACTTAAGTAGCTTGAACTCTTAAAGGACCAACTTAGATTTGATACAATTAGGATCCAGATCCCAATGAAAAGGCTCTATCATATTCACATTGTAATAGTATATGTCTGCAATTTTTTCCTTTTAAAATCTGCAATCATTTGTGGTTACAAGTACACAAAAAATGGTTATTTAGGCATTTCTCATCCTTTTACTTGCACATCTATGGAAAGAGAGAAGATAGAATACATGTTGATTGAATCTGGATAATTGCAGTACAATTCGAATTTGTTTTATACAGTTATATGCAATACGCATTTTTATTAATTTTTTAAAATTTAATCTAATCTGAAATACTATTCGTTAATTGTTATCAAATTGGCCTATGTCATTGAGTGGGATCTATCCATTCAAGATGTCTGATCCTTAATTTAAATTTTGGTATGCAGGTCTGTCATTGAAGTTAGGAATGGGTTGACGTTTCTTGACTTGATTGTCATCCAGATTGAGGTTTTTGTCTTCCTACTCCCGCATCTCTCTCTGTCAT
This sequence comes from Hippophae gyantsensis, assembly GCA_030763125.1. Taxonomy (NCBI): domain Eukaryota; kingdom Viridiplantae; phylum Streptophyta; class Magnoliopsida; order Rosales; family Elaeagnaceae; genus Hippophae; species Hippophae gyantsensis. The sequence continues at coordinate 10,071,020 of CM061031.1, forward strand.
GGGCACATACAAACACTGAAACATGCACACAAATGTCACAGACACATCTTACATTTGCTGATCCTTCCATTTTCTGCAGAATCTCAACAAGAAGTATGGTTGCAATGTTCCCTTGCTTCTAATGAACTCATTCAACACTCATGATGACACATCAAAGGTGGGCATTTAACTTGTTTCTGCATTAGCCTTTTTTCATATATAAAAGAAAGGAGATTAGACTACAATTATCATAGTACATTGTAGGGTTAAACTTATTGGGCCTCAAATGCACAGTTCTTGATGTTTAGTCATGTGAAACTGCATTTGAGAGGTTGGTTTATGTGATGCACAAAATGTACTATTTCTTATGCTAAACCACCAATGCCTTTTAAATTTTAAGAAAAGAAAAGGAAACAAAAATGCAATAAAACAAGACACCAAAGTGAACCAAACAACATACTGTAATGTTAAAAGTAAGTTCCAACCATATAATACAAACAAATGGTAAAAGTATTGAAAAAGAAAAATATATTTTGGGATGGCTCATTCATTTATAGTATACCTATTCTATCTTAAATATAGTCCAAATTCGACAGTATAGAAGTTTCTAAAACTTTGCTGGTTGTTATTCTATAAGATTTGCACATGGTAGTATTTTAAGGGGAGGCCAAATGATGTACGTTCGGGCAATGAGCAAAATATCCTCAGGCAATATGTTTTGGAATATTTGCCAGCCGAGAAAAATGAAATTCATCTCAGCTTGCAAGTGCATACAGGGTGTCTGCCTTAAGTGATATTCCACTATCCACATGTGCATATATCGATTTTGATTATCCACAGTTTATTCATGAACTAATTAGTGCATTTAATCCAGATTGTAGAAAAATACTCCAGTGCAAATGTTGAAATACACACATTCAATCAGGTCTCTTGTTCTTACTCTTCTTTATTTGTTTTGGTATATTCTTTGTTCAAAGGAAACTTTAAAAATAATGAACTCATATTTTCTTCCTTTCTTTTATTTCATTCAGAGCCAGTATCCTCGTCTAGTTGTTGATGATTTTTCACCATTTCCATCCAAAGGACAGACTGGCAAGGATGGATGGTATGGATACTTTAATTGTTCGACTTGAACTATAACTTCTTTTTCTTTTGATCATTCATAATATTTGTTTGTGCTAAATGATCTGTAAATCAAACTGGCAGAATATTGGATTGGTATTGAAATATCTTTTGACCTCTGGTTTCATGTTCTTACACATCCTTGTTGCTCCTCATATTCCTTTCTGTTTATATTGCATTTTTGTTAAGTTGATCTGACATATTTATTAACTTGCTGTTTTTGTAGTCTTTGTTGAATAATGCAAATTTCAATTCCAACTTTCTTTCGTTTTTCTGTGAGAGTATTTGGATTTTATGATGCTTTTTGTCATGTTTTGAAAATATTTATTTGGGGATTATCATGAAAAATACTAAGAACTGTATGAGTCTGTTGTAAAATACTGGTGAAAATGCATGCTTAATGCTTTCTTCACTTAATAACTTCTGACTAAGTCCCATTATTGTTGTTGTTGAAATCATGAAACCCTTGTTACCACTTGTTTGCCAATGGAGTATTATTAGTTTGTGATTTTCTGCATGTATATTGTTAATGATTGCCTCATTTGCACATTGCTGGTGTTTGCCAAATATGACAAATGAAAAAGCAGAACGTCAATGTGGCGTTATGTAATCCTTAATGTGTGTAAAGCATTATGGAGGATTATTATATGATATACTAAATACTATTTATTTTTTATTTTCTAATTGTTCCCTCGTTGTGTATTTTCTCTGGTGTTAGCCTTTTATTCTTGTTCTTTATGTGGAAATTTTTGTCTTATGCCATGAAGGTATCCTCCCGGCCATGGTGATGTGTTCCCAGCCATGAAGAACAGTGGCAAACTTGATGCTTTGCTATCTCATGTTAGTGATATGATGCATTAATAATTTTTAATATGCAATTTTGTGCTATAAAATATAAATCTTGATTGTGTTTTTACATTCCATTTTACTTATTTCTCTCTCATCTGCAGGGGAAGGAATATGTGTTTGTTGCCAACTCGGACAACTTAGGAGCTATTGTTGATTTGAGTATCCTTCATTTCTTTCATTTTGCAGCAGTTTTTCCCTTTTATTTTGTCAGTTTTTTATTGCATTTTATCTTCTGGCTTGGTGTATGAGATAAACCAGATGAAGAAAAGCTCTGTAATGTGTTTTTGTTCTTGACTGGATGCGATAGAAATATTAAATCATTTGATCCAAAACAAGAATGAATACTGTATGGAGGTATGTAAAGATTGTTCATAGTAACATTTTGTTGCCACCAAATGGTTGATCCTACAGTTCTCTTTTATGCTCAGGTTACTCCAAAAACTTTGGCAGATGTCAAGGGTGGCACTCTCATCTCTTATGAAGGAAGAGTTCAGGTAGACAACTTTCCTAAATTCTTAGCGCTTTGGAGTGTTTTTGGTGCAACACTTTCAAAAGCATTTTCAGATGCCGATTATGGAGACTTTTATTATTATTAATATGTATTCCTCATAGAATGAATGGGGCTAATACTTCTGGGGGAAAAAACTAAAGATCCACAGGAGAAAGTCACACACACCGTAAATGAGCATTTGCGCCTCTACAAGCCATTTTTAAGTATTGTATCCAAACATACTGCTTTTCTTCATCACCAAATTTGTATCAGTTTGATCTGCATTCAAGGTTTTGATTTAAACTCTTGCACAAAATGACATGATTAGGATGAATGTAGAATACAAAATTTCCTTGAGACAGTTCAATTGTTGAATGCAAAATATGCTAGTTAGCCAGTTTACAAAAAATAGCTACAATAGCTACAACAAAATCAACAACTGACCTTTTCTTCTGTTTGCTGTTTGAATGATTTTATTCAGCTCCTGGAAATTGCGCAAGTTCCTGATGAACATGTAAGTAATAGTCTTTCCTTTTGTCCCCCTCCTTCTCCTCCTCCCCCCCATCCCGCCCCCTCTTTTTCTCTCTTCTCCCCTCCCTCTCCCCAATCTCTTATTCTCACAAGTTCCTGAGCTGTTCTGTTTAATTTAAAAGGACTGGGTGGGGTCAAAAGGAAAGAGGAACACTTTGTCCTTCCTTAAGATGGTTCATATGATTGAATAAAGTTCAAAATTGCGTCTTTTTATATCTCCTTTTGTTTTATGCCTTTTTAATCTGTGGACATGGATGGACTTGAAGATGGTCTGTCAATTTCTGTTTATACATAAGAACATCCTGTGTTACCTATCCTCCAATTGTTCCAGTTGTTAGCTAGACCAGAGAATTTAGTAACGGATATTATTATTACTACAAATAGGTAGTTCATATGTTGGGAAAAATAGTTAAAAGCATCTTGTTTTGGGCCATCTTGTACTTATGGGTGATGCTATTCTCACAACAGGTCAATGAATTCAAGTCCATTCAGAAGTTCAAAATTTTCAACACAAATAACTTGTAAGTTGCATCATCATATGTGCTGTAAACTTGTTTCAATTGGATACTAATATTGTCATATTTAGGTGGGTGGACTTGAAGGCAATCAAAAGGATTGTAGAAGCTGATGCACTTAAGATGGAGATCATTCCAAATCCAAAGGTATATGATTTAACTTGAAAATATTCTGCCTATTGGAGTATGTTTCTTATATTTTATTTTGTTTGTAGGAAGTGGAAGGAACCAAAGTTCTTCAACTAGAAACTGCTGCTGGTGCAGCTATAAAGGTATTCTCAGCACAAAACTGATGTTAATATATTTTTAGGTCATGTTTGGTTCGTAAAATAGAAACATAATAGGAATGGGAATGGTAATAGGAATGGAATTCAATGGAAATATATTACTATGTTTGTTTAAGTAGTAAAATCAAAATAATGAAAAATATTAAAATAAAATTTATAAAATTATAAATGAAGCAAAATTAAAAAATAAGAGTTTTTTTATTTTTAAATAAGATAAAGTGAGAAAAATAATAAATTATTATACAAATGTGAGGAAAATAGAGCATTTCAACGTATTCTCGAAGAATGTGTGAGGAATGAGCATTCTTGCTATTGTTATAATGATTTACATTTTATTCCAGATTAATAGTGAAACTAAATACAGAGATGTCCTGAATCATTCTCATTATCACTTCTATTACTGTCAACTAAACATGATTTTAGTTGAATCATGAATGATAATACATTGTTCTGAAACTTTTAATGATTCTTGTCATGTTAATCAGTTTTTTGATAAAGCTATTGGTATCAATGTGCCTCGTTCTCGTTTCCTTCCCGTGAAGGCAACTTCAGATTTGCTTCTTGTACAGGTGAAGTTTTTTTCCATCCTAATAATAGATGCAAAGTTGGGGATCATTTCTCACAGTTGCACCTTTATATTTTTTTGTTTTGTTTTTATTTTTTCAGTCTGATCTTTATACCTTAGAAGATGGCTTTGTGACCCGGAACAAGGCTAGAACGAATCCTGCAAATCCAACTATTGAACTTGGCCCTGAGTTCAAGAAGGTTAAATTTTATTGTGTATCTTCATGTAGATGGTGCATTCTTGATGAAGATGATAATTATTGAGATGTGTTCTTTAGGTTGCCAATTTCCTGAGTCGATTCAAGTCTATCCCCAGTATCATTGAGCTGGATAGCCTTAAAGTGTCTGGTGATGTATGGTTTGGTGCTGGTGTGACTCTCAAGGTATGGATGTGCACCATTTAATGCACTTGCACCTCAAAAGTCTTGACGTCTTGGTTCACATTTTTGGAAATCGTTAAACACTGTTGGATCTTATAGTCTTTTCATAAATGAAAAACAGAAAACTGATATTATAGAGCACGTATACACATCACAAAAATATCACAAACACAACTAACAACTAAGTCTTATTGCATTACAATTTTATGGGGGTCCAAGAGTAATATCTAGTCAGACTTTGCTACATTATTTTAGATGTATCACAAATTTATGGTATCTAGACTTTTCCAAGATTATAATAGTTGAGTTCCAAGATATCTTATATGACTTGCAAATGTGCTTGAAAGACACCAGAAAGCAACATTGACTTTTCCTAGGAGTATGATTATTTAAGTGGTGAGAATGACAGTACACTTAACAGTGTGAGTTTGGAAAACTTGTGCCCTTTGATACTATTACACGAGATGAAGATAATATATATACACTTTGGAGGAGCCCCATCTCTTTTTATGATAAAAGGAAACTTTTATATATAATATTTATAAAATTATAGATATTTATGCATAAAGTGGATATGTACCTCTTGGATTTTAAATTCAATTTTTTAAACATATTTACACTCAATTCATGTATAAAATGGAAATGTCTCCTGGATTTTAAATTCTAGCCTTCTATCACTCAAAAACTCACTATAATTTTAATTTTTTGAACATATATATATATATAACATATATCTTTACTCAACAATAAGTAATAACCAAGAAACAAGTAGTATTGCTATATTTTACTAATTTTATAGAGCCCTGACTTCAAATATTCGATCCACCACTGCTCTTGCTTATATTCTTTGTTTCTGCAAGTCAATGTTGTCGTATGTTTGTCTGCTGTATTGTCAGCAATCTAGGAGCATACTAGTAAGTCATTTGTCTTAAATCCATTTTGTCCTGATTAGTGATCTGTCCCAGTAGGTTATTTTTGTGGAGTGTAAATTCATTGAGCTCTTTTGTTTGGGAGAGACGAGATGAGATACATGCATACCTTCATTTTTGATGAAAGTTGATACATGGACCTCTTGTTTGATTTTATTTTTTTCTGCACAATTATTAACAGCACTCTTTACCCTTCCGTTTTGACTTGTAAAGGGGAAAGTGAACATCATAGCTAAACCTGGAGTGAAGTTAGAAATTCCTGATGGAGCTGTGCTTGAAAACAAGGTAAGGCATTATAATTTAGTCCCTTGCACTTTTCTTTGTAATCACTGAGAATATACTGATTTTACATTCCTGCTCATGCGCAGGATATTAATGGCCCAGAGGATATCTGAGTTTTTTAAAACCAAACATGGTTAAGAGTGTGTCCGAATTGAAACTCATCTCTTTTTTATTAATGCTTGTGCATTTTGAGAGGGAAATATTAGTTGAAATTACTTACTAGCATTTCTAATGCTATTTTAAGCTTCAACTTTTGCGTAAATGGTTTTGTACTATTATTTTATTATTGAAAACTTGATGTAGAAGTAGCATATAATTAAAACTTCTGAGCTTTACAGCCATCAACCAGTAGTGGTCATCAGAAATTTAGGATAAAGTGGTTTGGGTTCCTCTTATAATTTTCTGGACCCTACTTTACACCTTCCCTATATTCACAATAAAAGGAGCTGAGATGTCACAATAAAATGAGGAGAAATATTTTTCCTTCATTAGAGATAACTGACGAGCAGTATTTCCTTTTGTTCCACGAGGTCGTATAATTTGTATGTTGTGGTGCTTCTTGCTATTGTAATGCTGCTGCTGCTTGTTCTTGTCGTTCTTCTTCTTGTGCTTTATGGGTCCTCAGGATGATGGTCGTTCTATAATCAAGTACAGAGTATTGTTGTTTATCTAGTAGTTTGGCAGTAAATTATAACTCACTCGTATCAAATTATTTTTTCATATTACATCAACAATTGTTTGATAAAAAAAGAAGAAATTAGAGTATAAATCATTCATTAGTAAAACCTTCCATCTCTTCACTTAAAATATCTATTATTATTTTAAAATTTAGATGTCATTTAATTCAAACATTTTTCATCCAACTCCATAGGAGCTAGGTTTGTATTTTGAAGTTGATAAAAAAACTTGATATATAGAAAAAAAATTAAAATATAAGCGAAAACAAATGTCTTTAAACTTAAATTCTGGTCTGGTTTTCATTAGGCCCAAAAAAATAATTCTGGCATGGCTTAGAAACTAATTTTTTCAAAATTTTAGAAATGAAATGGAGCGCTCGTAAATGCGCCTGTTTTCAAAAGCCGACATCGATGACTTATTGAATTCACTAATTATTATATTATGAACAAAGAAAGCACAGTATGTCCGAATGCATTTGTCAATTGAGTAAATCTAGTATATTTAGGGGGTATTGTGAGTAAATTAATAGTAAAAATGATTTTGGTATTGTATGAATGACAATGCTAGAAATAAACTTTTTTTTCAATTGAGTTATTGTAAAATATGTAAAAATTTGTGATAATGTTGTAAAAAATCAACAAATTTTAAAGCTTTTGAATGCTAGATCGTTAGTGTTACTTGTTAATTGTGTATTTTATCCATATTATATAATATAAATAACAATGAATTTTTACATAATTAAAGAACAAAAATTAGCTAAATTATTTAGGAGATAAATTATAACTTTATAAAAAAAAATATTTAGATTAAGAAAATTGAAAAGCTTATGGGAAGATGTTAATGATAAAAATTATTTTATCATATATGATAAAAAATTGAAAAGCTTATGAGAAGATGTTAATTACACTCTGTTAGAGTATAATTAATAAAAATTATATAATATTATGAAAAAAGTTAAAAATATATGAGAAATGTTTATGATAAAAGAAAAGAAAAAAATTCAAATAATAAACTTAAAAAAGTACATTTAATTTTGTAAAATAAAAAGAGACATTTTTAAATATTACTCATAAAACAATTTATAGAAAAATTGAGGGTGCATTAGTGGCTCCGTCCCTGTGACTTCAATCTTGGTGCTATATAGATACTAGTCCTTTATTCCATGGAAGCAGAAAATAATAGACATTACATATGATGGTAGGCATATATAAATTGGAAATTTAATTTATTGCTGATTTGTTGACATTCGAAGTTGTATTCGTCTCTACAAGAGTATTATTATTTATCGGAAAGTGATTGAGCTAGCCCTTGTTTTGAGTGAGAGATGTGTAAAGCACCAATGCCTTTGTGCCCACTACGGCCATAAACAGACAGACGGGTGACTATCTTTCCTAAGCTGTGAAAGTGTTGCGATATTGAGCAAATAAACTGGTTTCGTCATACTTATGCCATGGATAGAGAGCTAAATGTCCCATTCATCCACACAATTTGCATTATGGTCTATTGACTACCTTTTTCCAAAATTGCGTCCTCTACCACCAAATTATTTTTAATTGAACTTATTATTATTAAAATCATAATAGTTTTGATTTGGTCGAGATGATTCTTGATCATGAACATTAAACTGTTTCATCTGCTGAATGACTTGATTCTAATTAGGTGACAAATTGTCAAACATCTTCTAATCTATTTGTGTTATGATCTTATAATTTGTTGATCCTTTCACAACAAGATTAACATTAGGCACAGATGAAACCAAGACTATTTTCCTTCGTTGAAGCCTGCTCTCATGGCATAACATTGAAGCCTTAGCATCATTAATTGTTATATGCTTAGTAATCACTTTCTCAGTTATGGTAGAAAAAACATTATCAAAAATTTCATCCAAACGTCATAGTACATGTATCAATTTTTTCTTCTTCTGTTACAATGCAACTTGAATATTGCAATTCATCACGCAACACTTTGACTCTAACCATATAATCATTCAATGAGAGGTTTTTTTTCTTAAGATGCTAGAGTTCTTTTAACTGGATTATATGAGCTCATGATCTAGATGCATAATTCTTTTCCAACATTCACCGAGCTTCTCTCGATATATCAAGACTAATTATTTACTTCAATATTTCATCAATTATATAGTTAATTAAGTAACACACTAACATTTCATCAGGTTCCTTCCATATCTTGAAATAAGGATCAATTGCACCATTCAACAATAATTGTTTTGGTAAATTTTGAAGAACATATTCGTCTAATTCCAAACTACAAAATATTTTTAAGATCGGATATTTTTATATGGTAAAATTATTATTATTTAATTTGATTATAATTAAAAAATTATGGAATGAAAATACATTTTATGAAGTTTTACATTATTTATTTTTAGGTTCCTTAGATAGATATATCAAGTTGTTGAAGCTATCAAAGTTTTAAAACTGTGATACCATGAAAGTTTTTAAGGTTCTATAGTAAAGAATCAAAGATGATATAAAAATAGAGCAAAATTAGGTGATTAAACCTCATCTATATTGATTTCTTTAATTAGTTTACGGTAGGATTCAATATAATGAATAGATCAATAAGTTATTTATAAAGAAAGAACAAACTATGTATCAATTACTTGGCTATTAAACTAACACACTTGCTAAAAATATCTCATAACAACCAAGTATATACGATGAGTAACTAACTGACTTCTACACAATTTCACTACCATTTGCACCCTGTGCAACATCATCATTCTTTAATGAATTAACAGAAGTAGTTGCACTTTCACACTTAACATTCCTTGTTGTATACTCCTTATCAATCATTACTTTCTCCATGATGATTCTCTCACAGTAAGTGTATTGATATCTTGTTATATTAAGCATTTTAATGGCTCATTTTGTTACATTTTGAAAGGATTTATTTTAATTTTAAGTATTAAGTAATTCATATCTTAATAAATTGATCAAATATGAAAAAAAAAATACTTAAATGTAATGGTTTTGTTGATAAATTTATAGTTATTATATTTTATTAGATACAATTTTATGAAGTGAATAATAATATATAATTAAGTATTATATCTTTAAACAAATATTTTTTAATATACATGATAAATTAAATAAAGAATGATAAATAAAAACCATTTAATCGTAAAATGCTAGAATTTTTACGAATAAAATAGTCAGAAATAACTATAAGCAAAGTTTTAATAAAAGTATTAGAAAAAAAAAGTTTTTGAAACATTAGTAAGAGTAAAAAAGACAAGATATTTACTTGAAATATACGCTTTTGACGAATCAAAATCATCATCCAACAACAGACAATAGCACCCACAACCAGAAAACCAATCGGGCAAAACCCAACGCCTCTCAGGCTCTCTGACTTTGTACCCATAAACCAAGCATATTATTGAATCTACCGTACTATTCCCAGATCAGATCTATCATTCTTTTAGCTTTCTGTTCTATCAGTTTCTCCTAAAAACGTCGAGGTTGGTTAGCATCGCCCTCCCATTCAACTTTTCATATTGAACTTCTGTTAATCACATTTGTGATGTTTATAAACAATATGCATGTGGTTTTCTATGATTTCATATCCATTTGAAGGATAATGAAATAAATACTTTCCGGATTATATTTTTGAAGATTTTTGTTTTGGATTTGATTAAGCACACACTGTTTATGGATTTTTTTAATGAGTATGAGCTACTTCTGGTTATGGGTTTTGTTTCTAATTAGTTTTTGTATGTTATAGGATATGTTTTTGTTATTTCTATAGGTCTTCCTATAAATTTCAATGGTCACAAGAAGCGATCTGTCTAGTGTTTTGGGTTTGTGAGGGTTCTTCGCCATTGAATTAGTAATGCTTTCTTCATGATATAACTGCGAAAAAAGTCATTAGACTAAAAACTAGGATTTAGTTGATTGTAGCTTATTTTGATTAGAACTTTTAACTTGGATAGGTAGGGCTGGAGTCCTCGTATTGATCTGAGAGTGTCAGCCAGTGCCTATCTCAGAGTTCTTCAGCAGGTTTGAGCTTCCTTTTGCTTGCATTATGGATTGAGTTTAATGAATTGTTGGAGCAGGAAGGGAAATCTGCGCTCATAGAATTGTTTATGCGTAACTTGTTAAATGTGTGTGAGCAGGATCATGCATTGTCAGCTTTTATTTTTATTAAAGTTTGAAAACATTAATTGGTCATTTGGCTAAATTGTTTAACTTGGCTATTGTAGATGACTTTAAGTTAGATTGGGTGAGGAGATGGTAGAAGGTGATTTTGATAGAGAAACAGTTGAGTACACGGGAACCAGGTACACTCAGAGTGGAAGCCAAGGATCAGGTATTCGCAGGGAGCCCTCATTTTCAGGTTGGTGTGATGAAGATGGAAAACTCCTATTGGATAGTGAGTTGAGAAATACAGATGCAACTGTGGAAGACGATTGTGATTTTGAGTTGCCTTTTCTTCAACAAGGTGAGGTCAAAAACTCTGTCTTAAATACAGAGAGATACACCAATTGTAAATTTCAAGAGGCAAGGATGTACTCCAGAGGTGGTGATAATATGGATGATCCTTCTGTACATCTTCATGGAAACGGAAACGAGAAGTACGTGCCTTTTGATGTTGAAAATGCTCCAAGGTTGTCAGATGATTTAGATGGCTCAGTATCTAAACATAAATTTAGAACATTGCCGTTGAATTCGGATAATCCTATTGATGTTGCAAATGTGTTGAAGACATTAATTTTCATACTTGTATGGTTTATTTTCAGCCTATTTTTGACCTTGTAAGTTCGCCTTTCTCACGTGTGGATATTATTCAAATTACACATTGATTCTAACCTTATTTGCAATTTTCTTCTATTCTGATTAGATACAACAAAAGCCTCTTAGGGGATGATCTGGGAAAGTTTCCTGCTCCCTTATTAATGAATACGATCCATTTTGCAATGCAAGCGGTGTTATCGAAAGCAATCTTATGGTGTTGGCCTCATAGGTTCCAATCTAATGTTGCTATGTCATGGAGAGATTACTTTATGAGAGGTAAAATTACTATTTTGCTGTCCTATTATAGTATTATGTACTTGGTAACGAAAATTGGTTTGAAGTTTTTTCTTCCAGAACTTTTCTGGCCAAACTATAACAAGTATTTTTCGTTTTAAAGGTTGATTGGTTTTGGTTTACTCTGTGTGTGTGTGTGTTTTGTAGGGATTACTCCGTTTTCCAATGCTCGGGTGATATTTTATTGTTATCATTTGTGGTTCAATAATTAAATACCTTCTTCTGTCTAAAGCTTTCTGGCAGGATGAGTTGTTCTGATCTTTAATTCAATGATTTACAAAGTTTAATCTGATGTCAAATCTTGCTTTTATTTCTTTCCCTCTATTGCAATGTTCTATTATGCTATGATCTCCGATACCTATTGGTTTCTATAAATTATCTATGACATCCCAAATCTGCTCCCTATCATTTATTCTGCAATCATACTTCCCTCTTCTCTAGTTTTTTCGCTTTCTCCAATTCCTTGCCCTGTCATACTTTGTATGTTGCCTTACACTCCCTTAGTCTTGTGAGGTTGTTATGATGAAGAAAATTATGGATTTGAAGAGAACCATTATGTGATTATGTCTCTAATTCGATACTGGGTAGTAAATTTCATCCTTATCCGTTAGATTGTTTGGTTTCATTTCTCTAATATTTCTTTTTTAGTTGATCAAGTGTATTTCTGTTCATATTCAGTTGAGGGTATAAAAATGTTTTCCATGCAAAACAAGTTTGTGGAAGAAGGTTTATCTTAAAAATCATAAAGTTTTAATTGATTGCATTGTACTTGAATTTTTGTGGGTCAGTCTCTATTGTTATGCGGATGCTTGGATATGAAAGGTCATGGTATATTATTGTTGATGCTTGAATATGAAAATATAGGATCTTATATTAATGTTGATGCGTGGATATTAGTCATTAATTATTTTTCTGTTGGTAACTTCTTAAAATTTTAACTTTTCTATCAACTAATGCTACAGATGGAATTTGCCTTTCACAGTTGTACCAACAGCTCTTGGAACAGCATTGGATGTTGATCTGAGCAATGCATCCCTTGTTTCTATATCTGTCACGTTTGCCACAATGGTTGGTTAATATCCCTTTACATTATGTCATCATTAGCTGTAATTTTATTGCATATGCTTCCAGCTTGTTATTTGTAATCTATGTTTTGTCTTTTCCTGGTCTGTTTTAGCTAATGTGTTAATTTTAAATTTTCTTTTTTTTGCAGTGCAAATCTGCTGCTCCTATATTTCTTCTTCTATTTGCATTTGCTTTCAGGTGAATCTCTTTACAGTTGAGTTTTGTGAGCTACCTCTGTAACCACATGCAGTCTTATATTTTTTGTTATTGATTATTTTATGCTTCTACAAATGGTCTATATATCTTATAAAGAAATTATAAGCTAATTTTTAGCTTCTTGAATACTAATATTCCTGAATCTTGATTTCTGCCCTTGGTTTCATATCAATGATGAAGCTCTAGATTGTTAATTCTTATTCTGCTATTAAATGGAATATTTTCTTCTGAAGGTTGGAGTCTCCAAGCATTAGACTTTCAGGCATCATCTTAGTAATCTCCACTGGAATACTATTAACAGGTGCATCGTTGCTGCTGGTTTATGAACTCTAACTTCAATGTCTTCAACTTTTTAACTTGTAATATTCAAATGTTATTTTATGTAACAATTACTTCTTTTTGTGGAAGCAGATTTCACAAAATAGAAATAATAGTAAAAGGTATTATTAGAAGTTCATCTTATGCAAGCCAAAACAGCTGTACAACTAAAATATTAAATAACTCATGTAAATAGATATAAAATCCCTGGTGCATGATAGTATTTCAGGATTGAAAATTCTGTTGCCACATATTATGCTTTATTGTGTTCTTGGTCTCATATATAATCATTTCATCAACCTACCAATGCAAAAGTTCCTTGCTGCCGACTTTTTGATCACATCTGATGAATTGGTCACATGATTGTTTCTTTCCCGTTTTCTTTTTGTTTGTGACAGTATTCCATTTGATTGGTCTATACTCTAATTTGTGTATTGCTACGCAACAGGACTCTCTGTTATTGGGCTCCTCATACAGTTTGCTTACATTGGCTTTCATATGTTCATAATGTTTTCCAAATTCCAAGTTAACTCCTTTTTTTTAATTGTGGCTTCTGGAATCTTATAGTCTATTTTATTTTTTGTGCCAGTTGCAAAAGATACAGAATTTGATCTATGGGGATTCATTCTTGTTATGCTTGCTGCTGTTATGTCTGGCTTTCGTTGGTGTATGACTCAAATTCTTCTGCAAGTATGTTTATGTACATGTTTATGGTTTTTTTTTTCTGAAAGTATGTTTGATTTCTTTCTAGCATATAGATTGTATAATTTCTATGTTAACTGAGTTGCTTTAAGTAAGCACCCTTACTTTTTTTTTGCTGGCTTGGAACTGGACTTACCTTACTGTTCATGGGTTCTGGTGCTACAACCAACATAAAGAAAGAAAGCTATGGTATGTATCATCTCCTTGAAATATTGATTGAGAATCTTTTGGTGCTATGAAATGTATGTTTATCAAATTTGATCTCTATGATAGTTTGAATCGTCGCTTTTCTCTTTACATTTTTATATAGGAATAAAAGAGAAACTGAGATTGTTGTAGTCTTATATCCATTCTCATTATTCATTTTCTAATGTTGTTTCTTTAAAATTAAATAAACACACTTCTCTGAAGCTGGCCAGGCTACACATTTGATAGTCTAATTCATGTTGCAGCTTTAAACTTGGATCAAAGATATGACAAAGTTATCTAACTCGTGTTTTTATTTTATAGGGAAAAGCGTCATGGAGATTCCTTTGTTTAAACCTTAGGGGTTGTGTAGTCCCTTTGTTTAGAAAATTTGTTTTTAAGTCTCTTTATTTGTGAAAAAGATTCTAGATAAGGGCAAAATCAACTTTCTATCCAATTTTTCATTAAATATAACGGAATGACATATATGCACATACATGTTTTTATTTTTAGTTAGATATATATATAATGAAATAATTTTTAATTAAAAAATTAGTCAATTTTTTTTTGCAAATATTTTGATTAAACTTGAATTAAATTTTCATTGTCTAATGTGAGATTTATTGAAAATTTTGTTTAGTTTTGAAAGAAATTTTTCTTAAAAAGTTTGAGTAATTTTTTAATTAAATATTATTATTCTTTTTATTTTTTTACGTATATATCTATGAAAAAATATAAACATACATGTGACACATGTGCTATTATGTTGTATTTAACGAAAAATAAAATGAAAAGTTAAATTTATTCTTGCCTGACACATTTTTTAAGAACAAAGAGACTTCAATGATACATTTTTCACGAACAAAGGGATTTAAAAACATTTTTTCTAAACAAAGGGACTAAACAACACATTTAGCCTAAACAAAGTGATCATTTAAGTACTCCACCCTATTTTATATTTAAAGTAAATTACTTGTATTATATTCCGTGTAGTAGTGCTTTAAGATGTTCCCATCCAATTGTTTTAGGCCTGAAGAATCCACTTGCCTTGATGAGCTATGTCACTCCAGTGATGACCGTTGCAACTTTACTTCTCTCTGTAATTTTGGAACCATGGGATGAGTTTAGGAGAAACAAATACTTCAATAGTCCCCATCACGTCATTCAAAGTGTTTTGTTGATGCTTTTTGGTGGAAGTCTTGCCTTCTTTATGGTATGAACTATGAACCCAATTTACCCTACTTTTATTTGCTCTCTCAAGCACGGTGAATGTATTGATCTGGTTGGCACTGTTATAAAGTTTTAATTCCCGATTTTGAAATTCAAGCTGACTTCTTGTTGCAGGTGTTAACAGAATTCATTCTTGTCTCGGTAACTAGTGCTGTTACTGTGACAATAGCAGGCGTAGTAAAGGAAGCTATAACCATATTGGTATGAACCATTTGTTGTTTCTTTATTTTATCATTTTCTGGAGTAGCACTTTGTGATTCATCTAAAGGTTTTTTCTTACATTATTATTATAGATGTCTGCTGTTATATTTTTGCTATTATGTGCATTCTAATATCAATAGACTATCCAATGGGAGCAAACAAAATAAATAAATAAATGAAGAATATATCCATTCTGTAAAAGTTGACTAGAGAGGCAATTTGATTTGGCACTTCCTTCAACTTCATATATGTTATTTTATAGATAATTTTGTCAATATTTTGCTAATCTTGCCAATTAGTTAAGTCCATTCTATTTATATCTTTGTGTTCAAACTATAGAGTAGCAAGCTCTGTGCTCACTAAACCTTTTCATATAGCGATGCTCTGCTCAGAAAATGCTACTTTTATGCTTTTATTTATATTAAATTAATTTTTTTCTCCTTTATTGCTGCTAATTCTTATCTCAATAGAGTGGCTTCCTGACCATGGATTTGAATGTTAAAACACTAGAGTTGTTTCTGTTCGACTCCATTGCTATATGATGCTGATCAACGTTTCCACTTAAAATAATTTTGCCGTTCAAATTTTATTTTTATCATTCACATATTAATTTATGATTGTCTTGAATATATGCAGGTTGCAGTCATTTACTTCCATGATGAATTTACCTGGCTCAAAGGAGCTGGCCTCTTTACGATTATGGTTGGTGTTGGTTTATTCAATTGGTACAAGTAAGTGCAACTTCTTTTTAGAGCAAAAAATATGTGATGCTCTTTGTTAGTTTCTTTTGGGTTCAGCAGTTACTATGAAGCTTTGTGTGCATGTTCATTATATATATATTTAATAGATAATACATGTTAAAAGAATACCTTTTTTCATTATCTTCATTTGTTTTCATCCCAAATTTTAAGATTCATGAAAATTTTCGTTACTTTTTTTTGGGTCATATTTTCCTTTTTTTATTAGTTTTTGGTGGTTTAATTCTATAACGAGAATCAGTTTAGCTATGCACTTTGTTTTCCCTAGTTTGGGTTCAGTACTTAATAGGAAATTTATTTGCATATTCTTTTCCCTTTTACTTTTTCTAGTTGCCAAATGTTTTCTGATGGTTGATCATAGCCGGTGAAGCCATCCTAATGAATCCACTTCAATATGAGATATTCATTGGGATGGATTACTTTTTTTTTAGTTTGTATCATCTATGAATTGTAATATCCAAGCCATGCAACAAACAAAATTAATAAGTGGTTAAGCCTAACTGAAAATATGGCTGCATCAAATCACTTGCCAAGATAGCATTTGGATGTAGTACGAGAATAGATGAGAATTAGGGATTGGGGAGAAGAAATTTAGATTAGGGATTTATGAGGGAAGGGAAGAATAATTGGGGAATAATATATCATATTCAATATTAATCAAAGGCTGAAAAATACAATTGTAGGTTGGCCATGTTTATGGAGAATCAAGACTTGGCCGCCAAGTCGCCAACCCTAATATCACTAAGGATAAAACCCTAATCAAAATAGGAAATCTAATACACGTGCTAATGAAAAATAAATCACAACTGATGGGAAATAATTTTTTACTGAAATAATGAGATATAAATTAAATCCTAATTTTATCAAAACTTCCATAGTTATCATGCAATCATCTATACTGGCTTCATCATAACCAATTTAATTTTATTAGTCTTAATTTAAGAAATTATTGTAGTTTATATTATTTGTAGATACCAAAAGCTACCAAGGGGTCAGGTAAGTGACAATGACACTGGGTCACTCACATCAAATGTTGATGCGAAATATGTTATTCTTGATGACGTGGATGGGCAAGATGATAGCACTTGAAGCTTTTGCAGCATGTTCATCTGAACTCAAGTATGCTCAATTTCTCTCTCTATGTCATCCATGTGAACTGATTAGAGCTCATAAGACATCATTTTCAAATTCATACATTTTATTATAAAAAAAATCATATGAAACATATTTACAGGTTTTCTTCAAATTAAAAAATGTAGCTTTTACATTTATCAAAATGGGGAAGAAACATCATTATGCTGATGAGATTTGTTGAATGCTTCAATTGATCACTTTCCAATGTTACCGTCTAGTCAGGACTCATTTTTAGAGTCAAAATATGAGTCCATGATCTGCACGCTCAAGCTATTGGGTTAGATTGTAACATTTCTTAATGAGATTTGAGGCTTTGAGTTATGAAAATGATAACATTGAAGCGAAATTTGTATCTTGCCTTCAGATTTCACTTGCTAGCTTATTACTGAATTGCAATTGCAATTACAGTATTCTATATTGATGGTGGAACTTGACATGTCTTTGTTTTAAGCAGAATTGCAGACAAAGTGGATGCTCAATTTCTTGTGTTAACGAGGCTTTTACAAAAAGCACGTTTGCTAGTTTCAAATTTGTGGTGTTTTTCAAGTCTTAGTAATTCAAACGCAGTTACTCTTAATCAATAAATCTGGGATTCAACATCTATTCCTCCTAAATGTGATCAGCAAAATAGCTCATTTGGTGCAGGATGTTTTCCAAGCTTATATTGTACATGTATTGTATTATATGATACTCTCTTTTTTCCCTTTCAATTTTAAACAATTCCATTTTCTTTTTCATTTATTCTTAATATATTTAAGGTAGAAATGTAGGTTGCAATTGTATGCTGTAACATATGGGTGTCTTATTTGTCTCTTGAAATTTTGTACCATCAAAATGAATGGAATCCTTTCATTGCTTGCTAGGGAGTTCGAATTTTAGCTAAAATCGGAACCCCATTAATAACGTCGTTTCTTAAAAATTAAAAGCCTATATAATTTAATAAAACCTATAAAATTAATCCAAATCTAATCCTTCGGATTTGTTGAATTGGATTTTATGTTTAGTTTTTTGTTTTTAATCGCAAATTTTTTTTAAAATATTTATTTTTAATAACTAAACAACTATTATATTAAATTTTATGCTTTAATAATTTATTAAAATTTAGACTTGATATTTTTTATTTTTTTAAATAATAATTAGACCAAAACATCATATATTCAATTTGAAATTTTAAATAGTACAAAAATTAACATATATATGTATTATTTAATTTTTCATTAAATTAAGCCTTGATCGTATGCATGAATAAACATTTAATTTAAATAATAAAAATGTAAAAATTAGTGTCAATGATTTGACGTTATGTTTGGGGTGTCATACGTTTCTGTGTATTGAGGACTTGGGGGTTGAAAAATTAGACAACCTTATTATATTTGGGTAAAAAAATAAGGATTATTTGAAATTTAGAGAGGTGAAGTGCGTTAATGCCATATAAATAGTTTATTATAATTTTTTTTATATATTTTTATTATATTAAAATAAAAAATAAAAAATATATAATATAATATAAGTATGAGTTTGATCGGTTATTGTAAAAAAATTAGTTTAATATCAATTCAGGATAGATTAATTCTATAATTTTTAAATTCAAAAAATTTATAGCGATAAACATTTTGGTGTGTTATAGGTTTGAATCTATACCTATTCACACTTAAATAGATATCGTAATCCCGTAATAATCTAAATTAGTTTTCATAATTTATCAAGAAGTGTCAAATTAGTCTAACTAATTAAGATTAATTTAGTAATTTTATATTACAATAATTAAAAAAAATTGAAAAAAATGATTCATACTAACAAAAAATCTATGAATGTTTTTTTCCTATAATACAAAGAAAAAACTTCAATTTAAAAATGATAAAATTTATAAATATTAGAGTTTTTTTTGCATCAAAATAAATAAAATTAATTTAATATTCATGAAAAATCACTTGTGTTTTAGTATATTTTTGTCTTATTTAAATAAAAAATCATAATTTAAATTTATTTGATTATTTTTTGAAAAACGTGACTAATTAAGTTTCGCTTAAAATTAATAGTTAAAAAAAAGGATTAATTCGAGACTCTCAGATCAATTGTACATTGTTAAATAAAAGATTTTATTAGTTTTATTTATCTCTTTTTTAACAGTTATGTACTCATTTATTTTTGTCAATTAATTTCTCTAAAATATATGTTTTATTTTGTGTGTTATGAATTTGATCATGCCATTAAAAGATGAAGTTTAATCTAGTGCTAAACTACGAGGCACAATATATATTTTGTTTTGTGTTATATGAATTTGACCATTTTATTGAAAGAAGTTTAATCTAATGCTAAATTGTAGGCACAATATACTAATCAATATTTGACATACATGACGTGCAATCGGTAATTGCATGCAAATCCCCTTCCCCTATTTTAAAAAAAATCAAAATAAAATTTAGCCATTAATGTAAATAGGTAGACAAAGGATAAACATATAAGAATCTTATTTGTGTGCCCTAATTAAACATTTAATTGGATTATTTAATTAAGGATCAATTGCTACAACAATCTTCATACTTAATCACTCTCATTACTTCTTGGAGCATAAGCAGGAGCATCTCCTCGCTTTGGAGGATCTTGAGGACATGACCCTTTTGAAGGACAATCTTTATAGTTTGGATTAAGAGGCTTCTTTTCACAATACATTGGATATTTAGGACTACAAGCAGGAGCAATATTACGTCTTAGAGTTCCATAATATATCATTTTTCCATATGAACCTCCAATCCAACTTAGTAACACCATTATTATCATTATAAGCCATAATATGCTTGTTGGTTTAGAAGTATTAGCCATATTTACTTTGTGCATTAACAATGACAGTGTTTCGCTAATGTTTTGTTCTGCTATGGCTAAGAGTGCCTAGCTAGCTCACAAGGCTCTAAGAACTTTATATGTAGTACATTGGTGTTTAAAAGGAACCCTACATGTTGTTGTGTTGTTTGTTTGAAGTGAGCTGAAAATGGTTATTGTTAGTCAGTCACTATATATAAATAGAATTGGAAAGCATTGGTTAGGCCATTTTTAGCTTCTGCGGTTTAATGGTTACATGGGACGAATTGTGATCACACTTTTTTTGTCTTCTATTCGATAAAAAAAATTAATTTCTAAACAAACCAATAAACCATGAATTATTAAAAAGAATTAAAAATAAATTGGATTTACTGTTAATTAAAATATTAATTATTGATTTTAAACATCAAGTCCAAAAACACATGAAATTTATTCGTCGTACTCTCTGGTTTGCAGACTGAAGAATAGAGGATTATCGAAAAATCAAACATTTATAGAAATTTAATAATAGTTGCACACAAGGACCTGTAAGTACAAATAGTTTCTCTAGGTTTTCTTCTTCGAAAACTCTAATTTTATATTGCAAGCAATTAAATTCTGTTCTTAGCGAGCTCAAGGAAGAGGGGCTGCTGAAGGGTGACCTCATGGAAGGAATAAATGATTCAATAAAGTAAAAAAATATAAATAACATAATTAATAATTAATATATATATATAATCATTTTGTTCTCTTCACATATTTTATTAATTTAATAATTTTGTTTAGAAAAAATATTTTTAAATCCTTTAGTTCATAAGATTAACTCTTTTTTTTTAAGAGTTTTTTTGGATGAAGTTAGATGATATATTTCTACATATTATTAGAATTAAGTTTCTAACTCTTGAGAATTCTTAAAGTTCACCCATTGATACTTAAGATACACTTCGTCCGTCCTTCTTCGTTGATATAGAAAGAGAGTGTTAAAGAATCTAAAATCTCATATCAATCAATAATTCTGTTTCTTATAAATCTACTTATAAATATATTATAACTTTTATTATTGAAGAATTCTTTTAGAGTGAATTAGGTGATGGATTTCTGATAATAAATACCCTCCGAGAATTGAAGCAGGATAGTGATATTCATTTCAAAGGTCCTGCACATTATCTGGTTTTCTTTGGCTACGAACAGGTGAGAGATGGGTTTTAGAATCAGAGCCATGGAGATTGGATGGTCATCTATTGGCAATGAGCGAGTACACACTGTATTGGCAATGATTCCTTCGGAGGCAAGGTTCCCTACTTGTTCCATTTGGATTCAGTTACATGGATTGGCGGAAAAATGGGTGACTGAACGGAAGATTGCCAAACAGGCTAGTGAAATTGGAACGGCGACCAGCATGGATTTGACAGACCACGTGTGTGAGTTTATGCGATTGGCTAGGGTGAGGGTCCCACTTGATCTGGAAAAGCCAATGCATGCAACCTGGAATTTGGGTTCGTACTTCGTATAGAGGGACTATGCCCACCCTGGGCGGATGTTCGTTTTGAGAAACTCCCTTTAATATGTTTTCTTTGTGGACGTATAGGACATTCCAATAAGGCATGCCCTAAGATGAATCTGGCGGCAGAAGGGACTGTGATTGTGGAATGATATGGTGTGTGGTTAAAAGCGGAATTGAAACTGAAAACTCCGGAGGAGGTGAAATTTTGGAATGTCGGGGATGATAGCAAAGATGGCTCGGGAACGGAGGTTCCAGGTGGTCTGACTGTGAGTAGTGTGTAGGGTGATAGTGCTGCAAGATTTGTGGAAAATTTTGGTGGGGACATGATTCGAGTCTAAGGGAGGCATGAAACAGGCCCATCAAAGTTGATGAAACATCACTCTATAATCCATAGGAACCGTCTACATTATTATATTCCTTGATAAACATGTCTAGGTATCTTGATGTTACTGTTTTGGAACATATTCCTTTCTCGATCAACATTTCATATTTGAACATTAAAGCACTAGGCATCAAACAAGAGAATATCTTTGAAGTGAAGAAAGCACCATACTTTACTAGTTCTGCAATATTGGAATAGAGCTCACAAATTTAAAACATAAATATTAGAACAATGTTGAAGGAAGACATAATAGATATGACTGAATGAACTCCAGTTCCAAACACCAAAGAAAAAATAAAGGAGCAATACTTGCATGTATGAATCCTAAAGCCTGTGCTTGGCTATGATGGTTCAAGTTATGCGAATCCCTTGCAGTTGCGTTTGCGCTCCATTGGATCTTCTCCGGTAAGTAGTATTCTATATTACAACAAACAAAAAATGAATGTTTAATTTTGATTAGTGCATAAAAAAATAATTGGGAATAAAATCAAACTTGTCCCTAGATATCTAGTTTAGAAAGGAGTTACAGAAAAAATAATGCATTTTCTAACTGTTTTGTTAATCCTATTGCACAAGCAGGATAGTAGAGAAGGTGCTCCTAACTCACGTGCATCTTTCCAGGAGAGAATGATCCCAAGGTTTTTTAATTCAGTGAGGTAATTTAAGTAGCAGACTTAAAATTTGTGTTATTATGTGGTTCTATTTTCCTTTTTCTTTACCTGGTATTTTCCTTTTTTGGTAAGTAGTTCCTCAAGTTGCATTAAGTTCATCATCATATATCCCTAAGTTTAGTTAGTAAGGAATATCAGTTGTTATTTCTTTATCAGAAAAATGTTATATGTATCGTATTTTATTTGAATATAAATATGTTCAAAATATTAAGTTTTTAGTGAGTTTTTGATTAATATAACCTTAAAAATGAAGTTTTAGAAGAAACACATACTTATTTTATATATGTAATTTGTCTACAATTTTATAAATATTATACATAAAATACATGTCGTTAAAAATTGAGAGGGAGTCAATGTCTCTCTTAGTCCCTACATTGTTTCATTGATGGATGGGTATGTCGTTTCTTTTTAGCCAGTATCCGTAAATGTTAGATTTGGGTCATATAATAGTGTTGTTTCGTTTGATTGAAAATTGACCCAGAATCACAGGTATTTATGTGTACAAAATGTTAGACTGTAAATGAGTTATGTAATGTAACTCATGTGTATACATGAGCTATATGAAGACTAGACTGTATATATAAAGGCTGTACTCACAATTTTCGCCTCGAACTAAAGCTAGTACTTCAGCATAAAATTCCTGAATCAGCAAACATTCAAGAATGATAGCCTTCTTTACATGAATCATTGCTTTTGAGCTTCACTTTCAATGCCATCAATCCACATATATATATATATTCTAGTAAAGTTTCTTGTTTTATTGCCTTTGTTTCTCATCTCTTGTCATCTACATGGACCAATATCTCTGCAGTATTCAAACTGAATCACAATCCTCATCTCGCAGTCTCGAGCATGAATTAGGAAGAAACACATACTCTAGCAGGTCTAGACAGACCAATACTCATGAGTTACAACAAAGACAGATGATAGACCAATGGTATATCCCAACAGGATCTAGACAGGTAGATGAATCCAGATTGTCCAATGTTCAGCAAAACAATTATTATTATATAAAAATGACAAATTTACTCTCAAATTCTTAAATTAAAATAAAGCATTTCATTCAACATTCCATTCACTCACACACACAAAATTGCTCTTCAAAAGACTTAATACATCTTACTCTTTCTCTATAAACTGGTTGAGAGGGATAGATGGATGTATGGATAAAATAGGATTGAAATGTCTAAAGATATTTTTAAAATTACATTAATTATTAATTTTTTAAAAATTATTTAATAGGATGTTTAACAATAAGAAAATAGGATTTTTAATCCAATTTCTTCAGGTGTTATTGTAATTGATAGCGCGTAACGTTTGATGAGAATGGTCATTGGTCAGAAGAATTTTGGTCGTTGAATAAGGTGATCTTAAAATTTTCAGCTAGAGGACAAAATTATCAAAACAAGCTTTTAGTAAAAGCAGAGAAATAAAAAGTAACCATGTAAAGGGTCTATTTCCGTTTTATCTATGTTATTATAGATAATTGAAATGATAGCTATTTATAAAAATAAGATGATTTTTTTGAAAACATAATAATTAGAATGAGAATAATTACTGTAGTATTGAAATTACATTTAATTAAAATTGAATATATATTAATATTATTTTTATATATGTATAATTATATAAAAATATATATTTTTAATAATTAAATTAAAAATTTATATTAATATTTTAAATAATATTTTAGTATTTGTTTTTGGCCATGTATAAAATTGGTGATAGATAACAAACCACAACACCACAAGACAAATTGATGAATTCACGAAGTGTATGCTTCCAAGTGAGACCTTAAAGCAACGTCGATTAATGTGGCTTCAAAAGGTGACGATCTAGATGACACAAACACAATACAAAGTCTATACTAGCAAAAATATCATTAAAATGCAACAAGATCATAGTATACTAATTGTTTATAAATTAAAATATGATATTTATTTTTTTCCCCAAATAATATTGTTTTTATAGATTTTATATATAATCTCATAATTTTTTAGTTTTTACAAAATCAATTAATTTTAAAAACAAATTTAATTTAATTTTTATGTTAATTATTTTAAACCCACGTTTTATCATTCCTTTAATTTTTTTTCCATTTTTTAAGTCAAAAGTTATACTAAGAAAATATATACGTATATTATCAAAATATAATACCGTGTAAAGATAATACATAGAAATCAGACAAAATAGATTTGTTCTCTCTTGCTTGAAAAAAAAAGAGTTAATAAAATGGTGGATTAAAATTAGGTTTAACTTATCAGTAAAATTATATTAAACAATTTTTTTTAATAAAGAGGCTCAAAGCTTTCTAAGTTTGAGTACTTCCATAACAAGATTTAAGGAAAATAGGGAACTAAAAAAGAAAAGAGGAGGCAGTAAGTTTGTTCTATTTAGTGGTGATGGTCGCTGTGATTTCACGGGCGGACGGAGCCGTCGAAGCCCAAAACCCGCTAGCCAATACTAAGTAATAGAGTGCTTCGGTCAATGCCTCTCCTTCCGATGCTACACTACTAGACAAATAAGATCCATCTCCGACCATGGCCACTTAAACCAAACAAGAAGAATAGCATCAGAAAGTCATAGAGATGAAGGATTAGAGAGAAATAAAAATAAAAAATTAATTCTCTAATTTTTATTCAATTTATTTTATTTTTATTAATTTATTTAAATTTATGACCACATTAGGTGATTAATAAAATGATTGACATGTAATTACAAATTTACCTTTAAAATTAACTATTAATTTAACTCCGATGGATGATAAGGATTTTTTCACATTTTGTAATTACAAATTTACATTTAAAAATTTGCGTCAAAATACCGAGTTTAGTTATCATGTTTTATTTGGATGGTGGTACGTATGAAAAAAATAATAATTCAATACTCATGTAGTATTAAAAAATAGGTATTTTTGAGAGATATTTAAATTCATAATTTTAAACTCATTATTTATATATTGTCGACCTCTCTTATTTCTTACTTTTACCAATTTTTTTATTTTCTCGCTATCTTATTTTAGAGGATTGCATGCTTCAACATAAAAAAATTTCTTACATATAATCATAATCTTCTTATAATTATTATAAATATATGGTTTTGTATTTCTAAAAAGATATTACTATTATACTCTTAATTAATAGTTTTCTTAAGATAAATTTAAAAATTATAACATTTGATAAGTTAATTTTTTCAATTCTTTTCATATATTAATTTAAATAAGTGAAATAAATTTTACTTTGCTTGATTCTTATTTACTTATGGTTACAATTTTTTTTTAAATAATTGTTTGATGGATGGGTTTAACTCTTATTTAATTACAATTATATTATTTAATTGATTTTTAATTTACTCAATTTAAATTATTTAATAATTTTTTGAAAATAAGAAAAATTATTCCCATCATTTTTCTAATAAATTTTCATCAATTTGTTAACCTTAATAAATCTCCCCATTTTGTAATGTTTTATGCCTTCATCTAGTACCGAAAATAGAGACTTCTCTTTCTATTCAATCAATTTAAGCACACACTGATAAAATTAATTTCGTCTATTCAATGTTGAAAACAAATCAAATTTTACTTCTAAAATAAATTAAATTAAATAATATATATTACTTTACATTTGATACCTAAATTATGTTTGAAGTTATCTTATCTTTAACATTTTTAAGGTGTATATTCCTCTCATAATTTGTATTTTTTATTCAAAATGTTGTCTTGTTTCAGGTTCTTTTCTTACAAAGATAACTACTTCAAGAGACTTATAGTGTTAATCTTATAACTATTCTAAATATACGAGTTTACATATTTATTAGTAAAGTATAATAATATCCTTAATATTTTATATTTGACTTTCTTAACCCTAAAAAATAATGTATTATAAAATAATTTGTAATTTTTTTAATTTTTATTTGAGTATTTGATTGATCATACAAATTATTTCTAAACTTTTATATTTTTTAATAAAAAAATATTCTTCTCGGAATAGTAAATAACAAATTTAATGATTTAGTTAGGAATTAAAAAATAAAATTTTAAAATAATTCAATTTTTATTATTTAATCGTCACTTTATATATTTATTTTTTAATGATTTTAATTAACATTAAATTTGTAGATAATAAATAATTAATGTGACTTAATTAAAAATTCAAAATTTAAAATTTAATTATTTAATCATCACTTAATATACCTTTCATATTTTTTAATAAAATTATAAAAGTTACTTGATTATATTTCTTAAAATTTTAATATTTTTAACTTAATGACTTAATTATGAAGTCAAACTATAATTTTAAAAAACTTGTATGATTATTAATCAATATATATTCAAAGTTTTAATTTTAATTAAAATTAATTCTTTTTAAATAATAATTAATGATTTAATTTAAAAATTAAAAACTATAATTTAAAAAATTTTCAATGTGATTATTTAATTATTATTTCATAATTATTTTTTTTTATAAAATTAAAAAAATTACAAATTATATATAATTATTTTGTTTATATTTTTTTAAAATTTTAATAATTTTAATTTTTATAGAATAATAAATAATTTAAACAATACCTATGGTCACTTAATTTTTACTTATTTTACACTTTGGTCCTCTAATTATTTTTCTTAATATTTGATCCCTAATTTTTTGAATTTAGCAATTTTGATTCAAATAGATAATTCTCAATTAAAGTTCACGTTTGATGTTATTAAACAACACATATAATCCCTTCACTTTTTCTCGTTCTACACTTTGGTTCTTTAACTATTTTTTTCGTAAGATTTGATCCTTAATTTTTTAAATTTAATAATTTTGGTTTAAATCATTAATTTTTGATCAAATGTAATGTATGATATTAAAAACTCATGTGTGGTACACGTGATGATCATTTTAATTATATTATTTCTGTGGTGTAATGTTACTTTTATAGATATACTAATTATATTACATTTGTATATATGTATATTGTATCAA
Organism: Hippophae gyantsensis; assembly: GCA_030763125.1. Lineage (NCBI taxonomy): Eukaryota > Viridiplantae > Streptophyta > Magnoliopsida > Rosales > Elaeagnaceae > Hippophae > Hippophae gyantsensis. The sequence continues at coordinate 10,098,813 of CM061031.1, forward strand.
TATAGTTTGCAGTATCAAAACAAAAAAACCTACGTAAACTAAACCAAAAGTAAATTTATTAATGTATTATTAAAATGGTGGATTATACAAATAATCCTTCAAATTTTATATATTCTATATATATATATATATATATATATTTTATGATTTAAAAATTTATATTTATAATTTTCACATTTGATCTCCTTATTTTTTTTATAATTTAATTCCTTTATTTTTAATTTTAAACTTTAGTCACTATAATTTTTTTTATACTTTTAAAGTTGAATTTCAAGTTGCTCTCAAATTTGAAATAAATTTGTGAAAATTAATAAGATGATTAAATTATAAAATAAAAATTAAGGAGATTAAAGTGTAAAAATTATAAAAAATGAAAGAAATAAATTATAAAAATAATAATAAAGCGACTAATGTATAAAATATGAACAAATTTAAGGACAAGAAGTTTCACTAGTTATTAAATTGAAATTTTGAACTATTTAATTTGAATCAAACAATATTATTTTTATAGATATGTATATTGTATTAATAAATATCCATCTCCACAAGAGCAGTATATATTTGTTTATCTATAAAAATAAAAAATGTCCAACAAGTGTGTCACGTACAAGTTTTTAACATTAGATGTTACATTTGATTAATAATTAACAATTTGTATCAAAATTATTAAATTTAAAAATTTATGAATCAAATTTTACGAAAATAATTATGGAATCAAAGTATAGAATAAGTAAAAGTTAGTTAATTATATATGTTATTTAGTAAGTTTTTAACATTAGACATTATCTTTAATTGAGAAGTAACACTTTGATCAAAATTGTTAAATTTAAAAAGTTAGAGAATTAAATATTACGAAAAAAAATATACAAGGGATCGAAATATAAAATGATTAAAAGTTAAGAGATTAAGTATTGTTTAGTCTAATAAATAACATACAATATGACTTAATTATGAATAAAAAACTAGAATTTCAAAAGAGTTGTGTTAACACTATTTGTCATCGATCTATAAATCTTTTTCATAAAACCAAAAAATTATAGATTGTATATAATTAATTTAATCATATTTCTTGAAATTTTTTATATTTTTAATTTAATTTCATTTTTATATTTAATTTCATTTTTATAGAATAATAAATAATATGCTATATATTTAGTTAGAAATTAAAAATTATAATGAAAAAAATTTTAGTTTTAATTATTTAATCAAGATTTTATGATTTTTTTTTGTACAAAATTTAAATAGTTACATATTATGTATAATTATTTTGGTTAAAATTCTTTTAAACATTAATGTTCTTAATTAAAAGTAATTATTTATAAAATAATAAATAACATACATAATGACTTAGTTGAAAATTATAAATTAGAATTTCAAAAGTTTTCAATTTTGATTATTTAGTCTTAATTTTTTTAACTTTCTTTATAAAATTAAAACAGTTGATTATCTGTACCTATTTTGATGTATCTTTGTTACTCTAATCCAACACGAATGATTATTATATATATAACTTATTAGATAATACAATTAAAGTTATTTATTCTCTTAAATTTGGTGTGATGTTATATGATGAATTTTTTTTAAATCATTTTTTTATTGATTTGATTCATACATGTTAATTGAAATTAGAGAATGAAAGGTTATTCGATTATTTGAGAATGCAATAATTTGTGAAAACACATATGCAAGTTTGAGCTCAATCTTTTTTTTCATTCGTCATAAAATATATAACTTTAATGCTATGAGAAGTATTAAAATTATCAAATTAATCATGGTTAAATTTTTATTTATTTTGTAATATTCGTAAAAACTATCTAACAAAATTCTTCAAAAAAAAGAAGTCAAATTTGTTGAATTTTTATATTCGTGGATGTCTGACAATTCTCTTAATTTCCGTAATGATTAAATCTATAAAATTTTGTAAAACTTAGGAGTATGTTTTGATTTTTTTTTATATATATATGTTATATATTTTTTTATGCCTATTCATAAAGTATTGAATAAGAAAATTATATTGTCAACAAGCTTATGACATGTAATCCACTTGAATATATAAAATATCTAGGATTCAAGTTTTAACTACGAATGTATGAGTAGTGTGATTTGGTAAGAGAGTAGGTGTTAAAAATATTTTATTTGCTTATTGTACTTGAATTTTTACAATATTACTTTTTATGACATATAAAAACATAAAACTCAAATATTCATATAAAATAATAAAATATTACATACAAAAATAAACTACATATGATGTATTTTAATAATTATTTTTATTTTTTTAAAATATTATAATACAAGCATAAATTTTTACGTACAAGGAACAAACTTAATGATAATTAATAGATGATAAATATGTGAGTAAAAAGTATTCAAAATTTGAATATTTATATAAAGTATACTTTTAAATCAAAGATGAATGTGATCGGTTTGACTGATTATTGACTTATTTTACTAGTCAACTTTACTTACAATTTTAGAAGAAAAAAACTAAAACCTTAGCACATTTATAAGCTCTCAAAAATTGATCTTCAATGCTACATACAATATTAGTTTTATGGATCTATTTGACAAGTTTAGATAAAAAAAATTTATAAAAATTTCATTAAAAAAATATAAATTTTAACTAAGAAAAATTCTATAAATTCTAAATATATTGTTATTTAAAAATATTTAACTTTGTTATAATTTAAAGCTATTTAAGACTTAAAAATATACACATATCCTAAATCAATATGAAATAAATCACAACAATAAAGATTATGAAAATGATTAAAATTTACAAACAAATAATAAATAAATCTAATGTAAAACTACTAAAAACATTTGGTAAAACATTGTTTATCTCCTCAAACAAGAAAAAAAGAAAAACAGTTGGTTTGAAAATTAAAATCTTTTAAAAAATTTATATTAATTAATATATATAGATATTAGATATAATAAAAAAAATCGGTTCAATTTGTGTCTTATTTATAAAATAAAAATTTATAATTGATATAATTATTATATCAGTTCTCTAAATTTTAAAAATTAGATATCATTTCATCCATAAAAAATATATATAATTTTAAATTCAATTGATATGGTTTTTAAAAAAATACAACTCTTAGATGCCAAAAATATTATATGTGAGTTGCAGTCCAAAATACCAAGCATTTCCAAATTTACGATCCTCAGCATGATCCGGCCAAAGAAAAAAAAAATCTAAAGGCTGAAGCCGACGCTTACCAAAATGAAAATACCCAAAGACGCAAAGAGAGAAATAAAAATCTATACTCAGATAAATGTAGACAAACGGAGTACCAACCATTAACACCAATACACGTAAGCAACCCCGAAACCACATCCACTCTATAATATTACATATTACAGATTTTGCCACTGCCTTCCCTTCAAAACCCCCACCTTTCTCTGCTCTAAAGTGGCTCAAAGCTTCTTATCCCTCCATCTTCTTTGGTTTCCGTACTTCCTCTCCGTATATATTCTCCAAGGTACGTATTTATTTTTCACCCACTCTTTTCTAATACTGGCTCAGTTTTTGTTTTGGATTAGCTATTACTTGCTTTCTGAATTTTTCCCATTTTGAAATTATGAAAAATAAATTAATATATTAGATGACATGTGAATTTTTCAATTTAGTAAGATTGTTTACATGTTAATTTCAACTAGAGCTGTTCCTCGTTTTTAGCTGCGTTTCGTGTATGTTTGAATTTGTGAGTTGGACTCAAATTATTGGTATATAGTCTCTTGGAAAATGTTTGCAATAATGGGTAATTTGAAAGGGCTTTATTGTGTTTTTGACTGTATCCTATGTTTTGATTCATGAAAAGAATCCATCTTTTATTTATTGTCATTATTTTATTTATTTATTTACATATTCTGAATGCTTGGTCTTTTATTTTAGACTAGTGACTTGCTTATTAACTGAAATAGCTGCAAATAAACAAGATTTGGATGTCAGGAAATGTACTGTAAACCGTAACATATGCGTTTTGTTTGTAACTGAGCGGCAGGCTTTGTTTGGGGTCTCTCTTTCTATGTAGTAGAGCTCACTCAGGTGATCTCCTGTTTATATATATATATATATATTTATTTATCAATTATTACGAAGGGAGAGGGTAAATACTGATAACAGCCTAAATTGGGTTTGAATCTTGCTCCTGCATATTGCAAAAGGAGGTTTCTCCACTGCGACATCCCACAGTTTTCTTAATGATCTCTGCTGAGTGGATGAAAAATAGTTATTTCATGACTCTATGTTCATATGCATGATCTCTGCAAATTGCTTTCTGTTTGTCACAATTCATTTGGGTTTGAGATCGTTTTTGTGTTCTATCTTGTACATCTATTCACCTATCTGAAATATTGTTGCTTTCTTCTTCTTCTTCTTCATTATCTGTATTTTCTTGTTTCTGATGTTGGGTTGGATAAGAGTAAACTGATGTGTTATTTGTGAGTGTATTTTCCAAGTTTGTTTTGCTGAATGATCATTGAACTAGGTCGTTGTGTAAGCAAATGCTCTAACTGAATATGTATTCCTGGATATTCAAGAACTAGATGTTCACTTGTTTCATTTTGGTCTTTGTGGCTTAATCGTTCTGAGTCTTCTGACTCGTCAAAATATTGAATGCTCATTTATGGTGCTTTCAGATGGTAGCATCATCTGCATGCCTTGTGGGCAATGGGTTGTCTAGTTCTGGTACCAAACTAGCTTTTAACAAAGACTTCTATGGAAGATATATTACTCCTTCAAATCTTCTTTCATTGACCAAGTTGATAAAATCAGTTCCTATCAAGGCATCCTTAGAGAGAAGGCAAAATGATGGAAGAAGAGGTTTCATGGAATTTTTGCTTGGAAATGCTGGAATTGGTCTACCTACTTTACTTGGAACTGGAAAAGCTAACGCAGATGAACAAGGTGTTTCTTCATCCAGAATGTCTTATTCCAGGTTTTTGGAGTACCTAGACAAGGGTAGGGTTAATAAGGTAGATTTATATGAGAATGGAACCATTGCTATTGTCGAGGCAGTTTCTCCTGAGTTAGGGAACCGTTTACAACGTGTTCGTGTGCAACTTCCAGGATTGAGCCAGGAGCTCCTCCAAAAGTTCAGGGAGAAGAACATTGATTTTTCTGCACATAGTGAGCAAGAAGACTCAGGCTCTATGTTATTTAACTTGATTGGGAATTTGGCATTCCCACTAATTTTAATTGGGGGCTTGTTTCTTCTCTCAAGGGGATCACCTGGAGGTATGGGTGGCCCTGGTGGGCCTGGCGGTCCATTGGGATTTGCTCAATCTAAAGCCAAATTCCAAATGGAACCAAACACGGGGGTAACATTTGATGATGTTGCTGGGGTAGATGAAGCCAAGCAAGATTTTATGGAGGTTGTGGAGTTTTTGAAGAAACCTGAGAGATTCACTGCAGTTGGGGCTCGTATTCCTAAAGGGGTCCTTCTTATAGGTCCCCCAGGAACAGGAAAGACTCTGCTAGCAAAGGCAATTGCTGGTGAAGCTGGTGTTCCATTTTTTTCCATGTCAGGTTCTGAGTTTGTTGAAATGTTTGTTGGAGTTGGTGCTTCTCGGGTACGTGACCTTTTCAAGAAGGCTAAAGAGAATGCACCTTGCATTGTCTTTGTTGATGAAATTGATGCTGTTGGCCGGCAAAGAGGTGCTGGAATTGGTGGAGGAAATGATGAAAGAGAGCAGACCCTTAACCAACTTTTGACAGAAATGGATGGATTTGAAGGTAACACTGGTGTTATCGTTATAGCAGCAACTAACAGGGCTGACATTTTAGACTCTGCTTTGTTGAGGCCTGGGCGGTTTGATAGGCAGGTAAGACTGAATGTCTGTTTATGGAACTTATTGCACATAATTTTTCCAGTATCATACTAATCTTAATATCTAATGCAGGTGACTGTGGATGTCCCAGATATTCGAGGAAGAGCAGAGATCTTAAAGGTTCATGCCGGCAATAAAAAGTTCGACACAGATGTTTCTCTTGATGTGATAGCCATGAGAACACCTGGGTTTAGTGGAGCAGATCTTGCTAACCTCCTTAATGAGGCTGCAATTTTAGCTGGCCGGCGTGGAAAGACAGCAATTTCATCTAAAGAGGTTGATGATTCCATTGATAGGATTGTTGCTGGAATGGAAGGAACTGTAATGACAGATGGAAAGAGCAAGAGTCTGGTGGCATACCATGAAGTTGGGCATGCCATCTGTGGGTGAGTGAGATAGTAGCCCATACCCCCTTTATAATCAATACATGTGTAAATTGCTTTCTATAATCATGGATTCTACCTCAATTACACATTTTTTCCTCTGTCGATATGCTTGCATGCAATCAAAGTGTTTGTTTTTGGCTATGAAGCCTATCTAAGTGTTTTCATCCATGTCACTACTTTTTCCCACTATATCCGATGTTGAATTGGTTGGTTTTGGAGGTGCACTACAAATTCCAAAAGCTCCACTGGTTCAGCTATTCACATTTCTAACCACTTGTTCATATGAAGCTGCAAATTACTTTCAAAGTAATGTTAAAAAAAACTCTCTGATTTGTCTTAAATGTAGGACTTTGACACCAGGGCATGATGCAGTTCAGAAAGTGACCTTAATCCCTCGTGGTCAGGCACGTGGTCTTACCTGGTTCATTCCTTCGGATGACCCTACCCTGATCTCCAAGCAGCAACTGTTTGCAAGAATCGTTGGAGGACTTGGTGGCAGAGCTGCAGAAGAAGTTATCTTTGGAGAACCCGAGGTGACTACAGGTGCAGTTGGGGATTTGCAACAGATCACTGGTTTAGCCCGACAGGTATATAATATTAAATGTATCAAAGCTGGACTTTGAAGATCTTCATCTTTGCTCTTTCCCTTTTGCCCTTTTACTATTGAACCAATAAGAATTCTTTTTTCTAGCTCTTCCTTGGGATCTTTCTTAGTTAATCAAAATATATATATATATTTTTTCCCTGCTGATTAAAGTCAGGACTTGAAACGATTGTATTCATTCTAGTTTATCTTGTCCATTTGATTCCTGATTTGAGGCCCCAAAATATGTGTTTTTGAGTTTGAGCAAAAATTGAATCCAATTGCTGGTTTTGCTATGTACATGGATTATTTAAGCTTATACATAAGTTATGTAACGGTTGTACATAATTTATCCTTAATTTTTGGACATTTTTCACCAGAACTTCCAAAAATGGTTTGATTTAGAGCAGTGACTATTTGATTTCTGTTCTTTGGCATTTCAATTTGTATTTGTACCTTGCTTCTGGAACTGACGGTCATAAGTTCATTTAAAAAAAAAACAATCAAGTTATGTAACCTGAGGTGAACAATTGACTTTTGCGCAGATGGTAACCACATTTGGAATGTCGGATATCGGCCCATGGTCTTTGATGGACTCATCTGCTCAGAGTGGTGATGTCATTATGAGAATGATGGCAAGGAACTCCATGTCTGAAAAACTTGCTGTAGACATTGATACAGCGGTGAAGAGACTATCAGATGAAGCCTATGAAATTGCATTGAGGCACATAAGGAATAACCGGGAGGCCATTGACAAGATTGTGGAAGTCCTTTTGGAGAAAGAAACAATGACTGGGGATGAATTCCGGGCAATCCTTGCAGAATTTGTCGAAATTCCAGCTGAAAATCGGGTTCCTCCTTCAACACCAACACCAGTCTCTGTCTCTGTTTAAACGACTTAGTCATACTGTAATTAATACTTAACCGTATATCTTCAATTGGTTAAATCATTATATGTATCATAACTGTAAGTTTTGGATCATATGTAAAATACTCTGATTTTGGAATCACCAAAATGAATAGAGTTTTGCTTGGACCTCTTTTGTGCATCATCAGAGACAGTTTTGCTTGGTAGAAATTGGTTGAATTTGACATCTTCTGCCATATGTGGTTAATTTCAACTAGTTTTTTAAGTCTTATTCTGGCTGCAAATTATCAAACATCAACTAAGTACTTTTTTTAATAAAAATCACTATGTGATACAAATAACCATTATATTGCTCCCTTCTGGGACAAAAAAAAGTAATCAGGATCATGAATTTTGATAACTGTTATAAAGGTTCATCCCCCCCCCCCCCAAGGATTAGATCATCTCCGCGAATGTGGTTTTTTGATCTTCTACTCTACCCCTTCATTGTCCTTTCTCTTCTACCTCTCTTAGCAAATTAATCTGCCCGACCTTGGTCAAGTCGGCTACAACAAGAAATCCAACTCTGATACAACTTGTTACGAGACTCATTGACTTCTATCAGAGTTGAAACGTGATTAGAACTCCTTTGTAACTCAATTTCTCTCGGCAAATTGGTAGAAAAAAGATAACATAATTGGCAAATTGGCGTGCTATATATATGCACAATATGTTTGGACCCAAATGTAGACATACATAACTCCAACTAATTAGAGCAAAGGTGAATCTCCCATTGGTCCACACGTCACCAATTATCTTCATTATTGATAAATATGTCTTAACATTTGAGAGCCTTTATGATCACTCTTTAATTTGTGTTAACAACTTCACATTCATGTTTGGATATTTGAGTAAATATTTTAATTCCCATTTTAGACAGGTTTGAACACTTTTGAAATATAATTAATCTTCAAGCTTCAATTCATTCTCAATGACCTTTTAATTTCCACCCAACCTCTCTTTTCTGCAAATGTGCCCTTGCAATGTAACCATAAACTCCAAGCCATTTGCTATGTAATTATAAACTTAGCAACAAAGCCAAATAGCATACATGTTGAGGATCATCCCATAATTTTTTTTCCTTGCCTATTTTGAAACTAAAATAAGAATGGTCCTTTTTTTTGGCTTTACTATGTAAAAAACACAACCATGGTTATACATTGACTTTTACTTTAAACCCCCAAGAAAAAACACATGTACCATTCACCATATTTTTTTTCATAACATAAATATATATATTTTTTAAGAGATTAAAAATAAAACTACTTAAATAAATATGTGATATCTTTTCTAAAGTGATCTTCGTCTTATGTTTTATATTATGTTTAATGAACCTGTTTTAATGGTGAACTGTTACGGTTAAAAAGTTAGCTGGCTTAAAACCTTATTTGAATAAAACTACCTGAATTCGTAAATTGTGCAATTATCAAAATTTAATGGGTTTTAGACAAGAAAAAAATTTCTTGTAGCATTAACAGATCTTAATGAAATGTTCATCGCAAGTGACCAGAGTCTGTTCAAAATAAGGTGAAGTTCCAAGGTTCGCAAGAGGATGAAAGATAACAAATAATACGAACCCTTCCATTTGCAAGGCAATAATGCTTTAAAATTATCAAGCTCCAAATTTATATTTAAAGACGACAAAACTTAAAATATTCTTTTGGTCCCCAAAACTAATTGTGAGAAAACTCATTGTCGAAAGATTAATAGACAAGAAAACATCAAAGATTCCTGATACTAAAAACTAGTTCTTATATCCCACAAGCCTTAGATATATCACAGAATATTCTGGGACTTGTTCAGGATCACACCTTCATACTTGACCTGAAACCACTTCATAGCATCCTCCTTAGTGACACGGTGCTGGATCCCAACACGAGATTTGCACCTGCGTCGACGCCCAACACGGTAACCTGGTCGCTCCAACACAACATAGAAATCCATACCATAAATGCCAGTGGAAGGGTCATACCTGAAAAGTAATAATAACAAAGAAAGATTAAATACATACGAGAACTAATTTATATTTAATAATATTACCAAGATTGCAGAAAGGCTATTTTAGGCAAATGATTGGAAATAGGCATGGAAAATATTTGAAAATTTTAACCACATGAATACACATGCAATGCCATTATAAATAAAACGCCCAATACCCATTTCAAAAATATAAAATACAAATCATTGCCTAAATCACATGATACTCTAAATATGATAAATCAAACAAATAAAGATATAATCTTACTTGATTCCTAGATCAATGTGCTCCTGGATACCAAAGCCAAAACAACCAGTATCACTGAAGTTCCTCCTCAGCAGCTCATATTCTTTCACCTTCAATCCACTCTCCAAAAGCTGCATTGCCTTCTCACCTCTGACAGTAACATAGCATGCAATCTTCTCATTACGCCTGATTCCAAAGGAACGAACAGTGTACCTTGCTATACATAGAAAATAAAATTCCATAAAAAACCCAACTGGAGCAAGCCACAAATTTGTATCAAGTTTTGCTTATCCCATCCTTGTTTTCTTTATCCTGCTTCAAACTAATTGAAAACTAAAAACCTAGACCAAGTAGTCCTCAAAATCACACGAGGCAGGGGCAAAAAGTGAAATCGATCTCCAAGTAAAATAACTAAAACTAAAGAACTTGTTTTAGAAATGGAAAGACACTGGGACATCAGATTATTTGTCAAGTATTATATTATAATCATAATTAGGACAGTAAAACAATTGCAGAGGTGTTGTGTCTAAAAGACCAATTAGTTTTGCACAAATACAGTAATCATAAATTTATAGGTAAGCAGTACTAATATCAAAGATTCTCAATTACATTAGCAAATCAAGTATGGTTCCTTTTCCTCATCCTACATAGTCACAACTTCCAGGGGGGTGGGAACTATGTTCAAAACTAATAGACATTTTGAAGTGAGCTTCTATACTTCCCATCCGTAATAAACAATATGTTACTGCTCTAAAACGTAAATTATGCCTAGTGCCCTTTATGATCCCAAAAAAATAAATATTACCACTATATTGAATGAAAGGTGCTCACTACGACTAAAATGAACAAGTAAAAACCAACTCATCTTAGCGTAAATGAAAATACTTTATATCCTAATTGTACTCCCAACTCCATCACGTGTAAAAATCTCCTCTTCCATTTGGAATGAATAGAAGTTCTATATAACATTCGCTAACAGGAAGTTACTAATTCTCCGTACACAGTATAAATCATTGCTATAAATTCTAGATAATCATGGTCAAAATAGCTATCCAAACCAACCGAATCTACTTACTTTTGTAATATCAGTAAGTAGCAAAAAAAATAAGGGTACTAAATTTGATAACATGAGTACTAAAAAGGAACCAAACTTTTGAAAATGGAACTTTTAAAGCATTATGGAAACTAAATGAGAACTATTTCAAAACATGTTCAATTTCTATGACTTTTGTCAAAACATTAGTACAAAAGTATCGAGCCTCTTCTTCAACAACAAACATTAAACTTAATCTTCGAAGCAAGTAGAAATTTTCCACGCAAACAAACACAACATAAAAAGAAAAAAATGTTACCCTTTGAGAAAACAGGGCTTTGGCCACTGAGTTGCTCCAACACCTGTAAAAGAGAAAATTAAGGAACCAAAAAATTGAAGGTTTTTAATTCATCATTAGAAGGTCATTTATATAAAATCTTTACTTTTGCAGCTCTGGTCAGACGATCTCCACTCTCACCGACTGAGATATTAAGGACCAGCTTCTGGACCTTAATCTCCCTCATTGGGTTTGATAATTTCCTCTCTGAAGCCTGCATTTCATACCCATTAAATAGTGAAAAAAAGAAGAAGAAGAAACAGATATCAATCATTAATAACCAGTGAAATTTGATAGAACAGGTAGGATCCATACCATTAGGGTTACGCAACTACGAAGAGAATGGAGCTACTAAAGATAAACCTTTTTCTGTTATGCCAGACGATGAGAGGCAAACCCTAGCCAACCTCTTAGAACTAGTTAGTTATAAAGATGTCAATAGGGACAACAGGTTCCATATTTTCCACCATTCGAGTTGGCCCAATAGGTTGCTTTGCTGGACAAGTCGGATACTATTCTGAATCGAACCATTTGGGTTTTAACCCAAGCCCGCAAAGTTTTTGTTTTTCTCTTGGAAAATAATACATTTTTTAAAATAACCAATCATAATAAACTAAGAAAATAATGATTTAAAATAAGGAAATCAATTTAATTTTATAAATTAAATATATTCCTTATTTTATTTTAAATTGATACAATGTATTAATTTTAAAAAAATTATATATATTTTAATCATTTTAATCAAAATTTTAAAATATTTTTATGTTTTAACATCTGCTAACACTTCATTGGGTTTTAATTCGATATAATATTGGATTTTTTTTTAAAACCAAAAAATAAATAAGAAATGATTATATCTAATTTTGAAAATAAAATAATATATTTTATTTTATTTAATATCAAAACATAATATATGTAAAAATATCTTCTTATTTTTTAAATAAAATAATATTTATTATAATTCAAATTATTACTTCATTTATCACCAAAACATTTTTAGATTAATCACAAAATCTTCTATTATTAAGGTACAACGTACATGCCTTCTATTTTACCATGAGATTCATTTTATATAATTTCATCCATTAAATAAAACATACACAATTTTTACAAAATATTGAGAGAAAAACTCAACATCATACAATCAATGGAAAAAAAAAATAGTTTGGAGACATAATAAGAAAAAATAATAATTAAAAGCTTCAATTGCATTGCCGTTACACTTTCTATTGCTAGAAAGGGCAAAAAAACATTTACTAAATTCATGCAAAATTTTACATATATTTATACTCATATTAATTATTTTAAAATTAATTTGTAATTGAAATAACGTGGGTACCTAAATACTACCCAAAATTTAAGTAAGATTTACTTTATTTAATAAAAAATATGATTTAGTGTTATTTAAAAAAAACACTTTTAAAATTATTTTATCACATAGTACTATAATTAATGCTAATTAATGCTAATGTATGTACGTAAATTTATGTATAATTAATGTTACTTCGATATATATATATATATATTAATAAATAATTTTATAATTATTTTAACAAATAACACTTATTATATCATATTTAATGTAAGATAAATGTTAACTTAATAGTACTATAATTTCATATTAAGTATCATTTTTATCTATGTTTTAGGTGATATATTAGTGATATTTATATTTAATAAAATATATTAATTTAATATAAATTTTTATTTTATTAAGAATTTTTTATATTATGAAACACATGCTTTATATGATCTTTTTATTTTTTATTTACAAAATTTAAAATTAATACATTAAAACAAATTTGCATAAAATTTAGATAAATATAAATAAAAGTTATGCATTTACAAGTGAAATTATTGAACTTTTATATGATAGAAGAATAAAAGAGATTGAAAAAAGTTAGTAAATAAAATATTAAAATATTTATTTAAATATTTAAAAATAATGAAAAATAAGTTGTTAATGTCAAATAGATAGAATAGTAAATTTTTTTATAAATATCATTTATTAAAAGCACATGTGTAAATTTTTTTTAATAAAATAAAATTTATATTAAATTGATACATTATATTAAATGTAAGTATTATTAAGATACTACTTAAAAATTAAAGATAAAAAACTAAATCTTATTAAACTATAATTACATATATTTTTAAATAAACAATGATTACATCGTATAAGATGATATAATTATAATATGACATAATTATTTTCTTTTGAAATACAAAATATTAAATAAATATAAATTTATATTTACATTTGTAGTCACACAAATTATTATTATTATATTATATATTTTAAAAAATTATAAAAAATAATATTTATAAAATTTATAAAAATAAAAATAATATTTAACCAATTTAAAATATTATAATTTAATTTAACATATTACATCATGTAAAATGTGATGATTATATTGGACACGAGAGTGTATTAATTTTTTACTTATAAATTTTAAAGATTTTATTTTGTTATTAGCCTTATTAATTTCTAAATTATTTAAGGTTATGTACCAAGATCTCAGATTGAAGGCTTTAAAATTTGAGAAGTATCTAGTAAGTCGTAGCATATTTTTGCATCATCTGGTGCGAGTTTATCTATTTATCTTACCATGCCCATCATTCATCTCTTCAGGGCATGGCATATCGCACTATCGGGATGCGAACTGCGCTACGGAAGAACCTTGGAAAGTTAGGTTAACCATTATCATGGGAGTACATAACTAAGCAGGTGGGTTTGATTCTTACACACATATGCGTCGCTTATAAGATTCTTGATCCAACCTTTTTTCCCCTAATTCTTTTGCATTACCTATAATAATGCTGCTTCTGGTGAAAAGATAGGGATGTTCTGCTATAGTGGGATGACTCCTTAACATGTGGATCGTTTGATAGATGACTTACATATCTATCTGTCTCGCAATGGTCGTGTAAGGTAAATTTTCATAAAAAAGAAGGAACTATTGGCTTTCATTCTCTCTTCTTCTTTTTTTTATGCTTTTTAATAAATAAATAAAAAAGGAAAGGATCACCGTAGTCCTGTAATTACGACTCAAATGACCATTATTCTTTAGAATATAAAAATAGCTTTTCTTTTTGTCTTTTTGTTATCCACAAATGGGACATAGAAAGAAATAAAGTCAAATTTTTACAATCTAACATAAATTATTATTATTTGATATATTTAATTAAAACATTATTATTTAAATGATTAAAATAAAGATTAAAATCAAATAAATAAATACTACGAAGGAAAAATGATACATAAAGTGTTGGGGTTGGATAGCAAGAATAATAATTAAAATAATAATTCTATCTGCCGTTAATAAAAACATGTGTGTGATAGGTTTAATTAAAAAATTATTTAAAATTTAATTTTGTCATTGATCGACCACTTTCTTAAAAATAAGACGATAAGAAAATGTTATTATTAAGCTACATGACTAAGTGATCTAATGTAAGAGTTTAGTTTATGATGGCTTTTTGTCCTAAAAGAAATTCTCTTCATGTTTAAATTTTTTGTTGTTATTTATAATTTCTTTAAAAATTACAAAAAATAACACATCTAAAACTTATAAGTATAAAAATAAACTCAATAATATTAAATGGGTCTATTTGAAAGGCATTAAACATCAAACAATTCTAAATAATTGTAGTTTAATTTGAATGATTTTCAATGGAACAGTATTTAATGTAAAATAATTTGTTATATTTTTTCTAATGGTAAAAATATGAGATAGTTATAAAGAATAATATTTTTATGATTATAAGTTTTAATAGTAATTTTTTTTCTATTGTTCACAGTTTGAGGATATGAGTTACAAAAATACAAAGTATGCATATAGCGACATTCATTCATTCAGCTTTTCCAATTTGACAATAGAAAATATATTATATTTGCTTAGCAATTAATTATGAATGAAATGGCCTAAAATCTTAAATATCACGAATTTGTGATGAAAGCCAAATGATGTGTTACATTTATGAATTTCATGTTACAATCTTTGTATTAATCATGTAAAGATTCTACACATTAATAATAAAAGGAAAAAAGGTACAGATTATACCGAACGAGGTCAACCTATCCCAATTCTCAGCATCTATTTGATGTTGATGTTACAGCATTGTACATATTTTAAGAAAGCATCTTTTGGTATTTAGCATGGAATATGTGTTTTGCCCAAAGCTTGACAGACTTTAAGTGATGTACCATTCGTGTGATTGAACTAGGATAAGCATGAACTAAAGATTAGATCCATTTAGCTGGGTCAACAAATGCGAAACAGGTAGTTACGCTATTTGAGTCAGATTCCTTCAAACTCTCATCGATTTTTTTTCATCTGAATTGCTGTATATGTGAGCTGCATTTTGGTCAGCATCGCCAAACAAAAACATTCTGTTATAACAGATTTGGTTTCTGGGAAACCATAGAAGACGAATAACGAAGCTTTAATTGTAAAAACGAGGATAAAATGTAGCGATCATGAACATCAAAGTACAAGGATTGATTAATTTCCATATTTAAAAATAAAATTCATGCGCACAAATGTAACAAAACTTCAGTAGAAGCAACACTGGATTAGGTAAAACGCACACACAACTGATGTCTGAGCCCTTAATTGGCATTTGTAGCTCGCTAACTAGCTCGACATGAAGAGCTCCACCTTTTATAATCTAGCTTTCTGGAACACTTAAGATCAAAATAATATACAGATGCAAGAAAATACTATTGTTTTAATACTAAAATGACATAGTAGACAGAATCACCAATTTGCATTTTAAGCTGAAGAGCCATTATGTGTACATATCTTGGCAGGATGAGGAGAAACAGCGGCTTGGACCAAAATGATTCATTATACATACCACTTAAAGTACCTTCTGCGTTTTCTCCACTAGCAAACGAGAAAATCCCTTTTCTCTTTAATCTTTACATTCAAGTACCTGCTGTATGGGGGAAACTAAGACCAACCTGTCGCCGGACATGTTCTGGTATGAGCCTATTGATCAATTCAGGTGATACTCCAGCAAACTGCAACCACGATTTGGTGAGGGAAAAAATAATCATTAATTATTAATGCATTCAAAACCAATCTACACTTTGTTCTGAAGGAAACCAGACATGTTCTCCACAAAAAATGCATGTACAACCCAAACATACGTTAAAAAAGTAGAACTATCTAACTCACCTCCTGTTTGAAGTTGAAGAGAGGTGGTAAAGGGCGGCCATTTGGGAGGCGTGCATTGGGTTCTCGAAGTTCATCAAAGAAGGGATGTGCACAAGCTTCCAGCTGCGATTGGAGAAAAATTTAAGATGAGCAAACCAGTCACAAAACACGTCAGACAATAGACACCATTAAACAGCAGTGTAAATATCAATTGTTTGCACTGCCATAAGTATGTTATAATTCAAGCCAAAATCTTCATTTGCAAGTACACTAAATGTCATGAATTGTGATTACTTTCTAGGAAACATGATTTGAACTTTATTGAATGAAGTGAAACTCACAGCAGTACAGCGAAGACTTGGTGAATATTGAAGAAGTCGTGAAGCAAGGTCAATTGCTTCTGGTGGCATTCGCTTGTGAAAAACCTGAAAATGGAACATTGGGACAGATGCTTCAAGAATAGGACAATTGGACTACCAATAATAATAAGGAAGCTCCTTTGATAACAATACATCCTGGCAGTTACAATAAGCAAGACAGTCAGATTATTCACAAAAACATCTCACACCCCACTCTACAAAATTCTAGCATATCTAGAAAGATAAACCCTTCTGAAATCTCCTCAAGTAGCGAAGATATTTAGGACAACAGATGCATTGAAATAAATGATATTCTGTCTCATTGTCAATACATGATAATTAATATAATCGTAGTTGTAACAAAAATGTACTTGACTAAGACTAACCACCAAATTTTCCTATAAAACATGCATGCTATTTTGCCAAATATTACCACAATAACCAGCCTAAAAAAGTTACATACCTTATGCCAAGGATGAGCCTTGATCTGAGGGAACCTAAAATCTGTATAACTTGGGTTCATGCATCGAATTTCTTCTCGAGTAGGAGTCCCAAGAACCTGCAGGAACATGTCCAACAGATAAGCATATATCAATAAATTAAGATAATCCGGAGTAATTCCAACACAAGGATCATAGCAACAAAAAATAAATAAATCCAACTCATGGAATCACCTTAATAATCTCTACAAGTTGGTCGACTGCTTTATCTCCAGGAAACAGAGGCTGTAAAGAAGCTCAAAAATACAATATGTGAATAACCACAATTGAAAATCATGCAGTACATCATGAAGAATGTTAGCATTACTTACCTGGCCAAGGAGGAGCTCCGCAAGTACGCAACCAGCTGACCAGATATCAATAGATGTTGTATATTCTGTTGCACCGAAAATGAGCTCTGGAGCTCGATAATAACGGGAACATATGTATGATATGTTTGCTTCACCCTTGACCTAAGAAAAGAAGACTAGATCAACTTTCTCAGAATGAATATGAGCATTCATTTCTGTATAACTAAAGACATCTGAAGATTTACAGTAATTCATGTCTACTTCTAACATAGCTCATAAATACCAAAATTCTACATATAATCACCAATGTATAAACAGTGAAGAAAATACACAAAGCTTTACACCACTTAACTGGTAAAATTTCATACCGTGAGAAGATTTAAAAATGGGGAAGAGGGGAGTAATGGAGTACGGAGAGTAACACAAAATGGATGCAATGGGGGAAGGAAATAGGATGCAACAAATACATCCACATCTAATTAGCCAAAATATTAATATCACTACTAGAAAACAATAAAGTTCAAAGATGTACATAAAAAAGCACATTAACTTATTATACTTTTAAAAAAATTATAGCATATCTTATATCAAGCTAACAAAATTATTTCATTTAGGGCTTTTAAATTCATGCAAGCTGCAGCTATCAAAGCATTTGAATCATTCAAAATTGGGAAAATATAGAAGTACCAGAACTTTTGCACTTCCAAAATCACAAAGCTTAACTTGGTGGGTGAGGGGATCAACCTGCAAGTATATAAAATAGGTTAGAAAAGCATCCCATCTTATTTAGTGCTCCCCCCCAAAAAAAAAATTAAATAAATCAATAAATTAAAAAAAAATCAAAGATAAAAACGCATTGCAAGAACACACCAAAACATTTTGAGGCTTAACATCCCTATGGCAAACTCCAGGAACAGCATGGATATATGCCAGCCCCCGAAAGATCTGAAAAATAACCCATTTATCATGAGGATATGGGGAAAAAAAGTTTAATACATTATATGGAACAATTACTTCAATATTAGCTCATAACTAGAACTCACATAACACAAGATTGAATATAGAACGGTTCATACTTTTTTTTTTTGGGAACAAATAGAATGATTCATACTTGATAGGTATAAAGTTTCACATAAATGAGGGGCATCCTTTGATTCATAGTGCTGTAGTGCTTCAGAACCCTGTAGATAGTCTCCGGTACATATTCCATCACCAAATTTAGAAAAAGCTCTTCTTTACTTGTTGTAGAGAAGAAACAATGCTTTAGTGAAACCACATTTGGGTGATCCATCAAGCGCATTAACTGCAATTCACGATTTTTATAGCGTCTATCTTGCAAAACCTTCTTTATAGCCACTGTTTCTCCAGTTTCCAAGCATCTTGCCTGAAAAAGAGGGTATCAGAGACAAAATCAATGAGCTATTCACAATATTTCTATGTACTAATACATGAAATATTTATACCTGAAAGACTATACCAAACGAACCACTACCTACAACACGCTCTGCCATGTAACTGATTGTCTGCAACCAGCAAAAAAGGGTAGACAGTTAAGAATAAAGTAGAAGAATGAAGGAACAACTTGCTTAAAAAGATACTTTATGTGAACTTAATTAATTCTCCAGAAAATCATGAGCAGTTTACTGCATTTTGAAATATTAAAGGAAAGTAAAGGGGACAAATAATTAATCCGCAACATGGAAATCCAGGGGGATCTCAGTACTAACTCTTTTAGGTTCGCCATTTTTTCCACCAATGGTTGTCGATATAATGTGACCAGTAACCGCATCATTCCCTTCAATAACAGCAGCGGACATATCCTGTACTTAGCAGTAGAAAGAATCAACTTCAGTACCTAAACAGGCTTGTTACAAATTATTAACAAGAGACATGCCCGACAAAGCTTTATGCTTTAAAGTTTAAACCAATTACCATCTATCTTTATTGATTTAAATGGCCCATTATTCTACGAAACGCATTCACAAAACGATCGCAAATTTTTACATATATAAGAAAGCAAATAAAAGACCTGACCACCAAACCTTCCTGCTTTAAAGTTTAAACCAATTATACCATCAATCTTCATTGCTTTAAATGGCCCATTATTCTACGAAACCCATCCACAATACAAATGCAAATTTTTACATATATATGGAGGCACATAAAACTTATGACCAGTTAGAACACACTCCATTTGGTAGTCACAAGAATCGTCACTACCTCTACCATTAGATAGTGAGGAGTGCCACTTGGCATCCCATGATGCATTTTGGTCTACGTTTTAATTTTGCATGATAATGAAAACAAAGAGAAAGCTAAAACAGTTGAAATTATTCAAAAAAAGGAAATTTTATAAAAGCAACTAAACGATGCTAATGATGAAAAATGATACTAGAAAACTCAATAATCCAACAAATCTACCAAAAATGGAGGGATGTATAGAATGCAGGACTGACAAAAGGCAAAAGGCATAGACAGAAAAATTCCATTAATACATGAAGCAATATAGGATGCCCATAGCTCACAAGAAAGCATCATATGCTATGAAAACTTGCATTCCAAACAAGATATTTTTGACAAAGAACCAAAGATTGATAACTTCCTCAAGCAAACGAGAAAACTTTCAAGAACAATCCACCTAATAACATAAAAAGGCAAAAAGTGAAAGGAAATTAAAACATAGCAGTGAAACCAAAGAAATCCAACAAAAAGTGAGAATAAAGCCCTCAATGATATTTGATAGATAATATGAGTATAAAAGCATGCATTGTAAATATAGAAAACCTTAAAAAAGAATCAAAATCTAAAAATAATCACAAAAGCATCAGAATGACATAAGAACCAAAATAACACTACTCTCGGAACACAGTCTCCGAATTTACCAAATATAAACTAAACAGAGGTGAAACTTAACCCAAGTGAAACCCAGGGGAAATAAAAGAAACTAAATAGAAGGGGAAAAACAATAGAGCTTATTGTTGCATTTGGCTACTGAGAAATATAAGTTCAATAATTTAGGATATTGGAGTTAGATTCCCACACTCGGATGAACAGTGAAGCATGATCTTCAGCTGAACTGAGCATTGTGTAAAATACACCGTCATATTTCTCCTTTTCCTCTTTATAAATTTTGGCTTCATGAACGCGTTAAAAGACTGACCAAGATTTTTGTTTCAATTTAAACCGCCAAGAAAGCATCGAAAATTAAAATAAGAAAAGAACTTAACCTCCAGGTCAAGATCTAAGTCAAAATGCTACAATTTATAAGGGGGAAAAAATTAAAGAAAACGACTTAAAAAAAAACCATTACAACCGAATTCCAAACTATCACAGAGATAGAGAACAACAAACTCCTCGAAATCCTGCCCAATAAACCTCCCGCCGAATGTTCTACTAGAAACTGCTTCCGGCGAGCTGATACCGACCTCAAACAACCTAAAACACCTAGATCGCTTCCAATTTCAACTAGTAAACAAAGTTCTGAGCTTGATCTAAGACGATCTGAGTACCGAGACCGACCTCTATATAAATAAACACAAACAAATAGACAACAAAAGAACAAGCAAAGTTCACAGAGATTACTGTCAAATGCAAGTTTGAAAAGAGACGGGAATAATAAACCTTATCGGAGTCCATATCGGAGGCACGGCAAGGTACGTGCTTCAAACGCTCCTTAAAGTCTTCTTGTTGTTGCTGTGGTGGTTGTTGATGGTAAGGCCCCAAGGGCATGGAGGCAACGTGAGCCTACCTGTTCTCCTACTTTCTCTCTCCTACTTTCTCTCTCTGTCTAAGTGCCTATCTATTTTCTCTCTGATATGTCTGCTCGGTAGAAAATGCAACCAAAACATCTTCATGCAACAAGTTGTCTTTTACTTCAATTCATATATAATTGATATAACAATTAAAAAAAAATTATATTATTTTAATCGGTAATTACGTACAATGATTTAATATACAAATATCTAATGCAAATATTATATATTATTTGATAATTTAATGATAACTTTTTTAATTAAAATGTATAAATATCGATTTATATTTTTAAAATAATTTATTTATTTATTTTAAATTAAAATTTTTATTACATTTGTAACATATAATATAAATTAAAAATAATTATAATTTAATATTTTAATAATATCTATATTTAATAAAAAATAATATATAAATATAAATTTTTATATTAATATATTAATATTTTATATATTTAATTTTTAAGTATATTAAAAATTTATAATTTCAATATATCATACATAGAAAAAAAAAGTAAAATTGTCTTTAAAATTATTTTTTATTAATAAACCACCTCTTATTTTTCAACCTTCATTTCTTTCGTAACTTTTTGTATATACATCACGTTATCTGATTTTATCATATTGTACCAAAGTATTAGAATGTTTCTTTTATTATCATGGTATTTATATGACATATCATCTATATCTCCTCTGATTTATTAACTTGTTCTCTCTATTATTTAATAGGTCTTGTGTTAGTTTTCAGTTTGTCTCCCGCTCTTTAGTTTTCGTATTTTGCATGATATTTCTTAACTTTTACTTAGATGTATTTTTAAAAAAACTTAGGTGTGTTTTTCAATTTTAAATACTTAAGTGTTGTCTCGTCTTTTTTCTGTACTTATTACTTGTTATGATTTTTTATGTGTATTTTTATGTTATATATATTATTTATCTATCTTTTAAGACTCTTTATTTAAATACATTGTGAAAAATCCATATGTAAAAATAATTACTTGACCGTTAATTATTCTTTTAATTTAAATGGGTAAACGAGATCTAAACGAAGATTGGAAATGACACTTATGAAATTTTTTCACCAACCTTATATCAACTTGGCCAAACTAATCTCACGAAAGTGAATTAAACAAATTACACTGTGAAAATACAAAATAATATACTCAATTCAATACATAACTAAAACATTCAGTATGTATAAAATCTACAATCTACAGTAAATACACTAGTGACGGTGTGCCTCAAAGGATCATGTCCAAACTAACAACAAGCATATATGACCATTAACACGCATCATGTGAGATATAAATGCTTACTAAATAATAAATGATTTTTAACCACTTAAAGACTTCATATGTAAGAACATATTTAATAAATGATCACTATACTCTCACAACATGTTATCAAACTAAACATAGTAAAACAATTAAAGAGTCCAATACTTGGGACACAACGAGGATAAGAAAATACAAATTTTGTAAAGATTGACACCAAACTCATATGCTTATAACAAATCTAAGAAATATAAATTAATCAAAGATTTAACACATTATAACCAATGATTAGAAATATGTAGTCATGCTATATATAAAGAAAAGAAAGCATATTGATCGTGCATAATACTATTGAAAGAGACCGAAACTTGATACACAATCGTGCTAAAGAGATAATAACTCACTACTACAATAAAGGGCAATTAGGTATGCATTTAAAGTATATTTTTTGCTAAAAATCGATTTATAACTAATTTTATTTTCAATGATAGTTTCAAATTTTTCAAGCAATGCATGGATTTTTAGATCTAGACAAGGTGAAGTCAAAACATTTGCATAAGACCCATTTTGGTTTGCACCACCATGACCGACTAGCTAAGCTTTTCTATCTAGTAGCTATGGAAGCTCCATTATTCGATGATGTCAAAAAGTCAACCATCGTTTGGCAGATGTGATCATAATGAACATGTCCTTTTGTGTGTTCAGCTCATTGAGCGAAGGATTGCATGAGATGATATTTTCGATCTTCTATTGGGACTAAAGTCTCATAACTTATAGATTGATTTTTTGTTTTTTTATTGGACGTATAAGTGGTCAGTTTTATAGAGACCTTGCATAACTCCAATTATGGTGGTAGTTTTTTTCCAAAGACATGTGGAACTTTGCAAATGAATATTGAGAGAACATTAATGAATGTCCTTTTAAAAGATTTGATTTTTTAGCTTGATAGAACAAACTTTTTCCTACAAACAACACAAGATTTTGTATTAATTTTTGTTAATAACAGATAGAATTGTTCTCTGTAGATCTGTATAATATGAGAATCGATTTTGAGATATCATGTAAATGTGTATAATAGTAAATATACATAGAAATTAGAAGTAACATGATTCATATATCTCTTATCCATATAGATAGATTTAATATAATATCATAAATATCTTTCTATAATCATATCGTTTGGACAATTAAAAGATAATTATTGGTTATTTATTTCCTTATAATCATCTAATACCAATTATTACTTGATAAATCAATGTTTATTAAGTTGTCTATAAAACATTATGCTAATTGGGATCACTCATTATTCGCCATGTGTTATATATTAAATTACACCCAATATTATGTTTATTTGAGTAGTGAAATCAAAATAATAAAAAATATTAAAGTAAAATTTATAAAATTATAAACGAAGTAAAATCAGAAAACAAATTTTTTGATTTTGAGTAAAAATAATAATAAATAATTATACAAATGTGTGAGAAAAATAAATGATTGTAACATATTATTGAGAGATGTGAGAGAAATAAACATTTATATTGTTATTAGAATACTTTACATTCATTTTCAAATTAATAATGAAACTACAATGAATAATTCCTATTACAATTTTTATTATGCTTAATCAAATATGATTTGCTCACAATTTTAAAAGATTATTATTTGTTAGGGTGATCAGCGGATCAAAACACTATGTTTTTGATAAATTTAAATTTAATTCGATCGGAAGGTTTTTAATCCGAATATGTAAAAAATTAATACCAATCTGAATTCAAACAAATCAATTTTTTAAATAGAATAAGTTTAGATTAATATTAAAATTTAATTATGAATTATTATCATATATAAAACACGACATACATAATATATAAATTTTAAATTAGTGTATCTGTAGCAAAAATTATTATTTATAATAACAATTACAAAATTAAAAGAATAAAAGAATAAAAGTTATTTCTAAATTATTATAAATATTTATATATTTTTAAAGTAAAATAATAATATAATGTTATTATAATATGTATAATATTTAAATATAACACATTATAAAATAAAATATCATTTTGTTATAATTTAACAATTATTTAATTCGAATAGAATACAATAGATTATAAAATTTATTAAATCAAATCTGAATCAAATTCAAATAAATTATATATTTTTCAAATAAGATTAAATTTTTCAATCTTAAATAAATTATTTATATTATTTACCCCATCATTTGTATACAATATTTACTGTAAGTTAAACCTGAAGGAATAGAAATTTAAGAAAGTCATATTGATATGATAAACCACAAACCATTTTGTCAGATAACATTATTGCAACTTTAAATTTAAAAATAAAAGTAGTTTAAAAGTGATTTTACATTAAAAAAAAAAGGAAAAATAAAAGCAACTGAAACCCAACTGTATAATATATGGAGTAAGTATAATACAAACTGTCAGGCGGAACACAAGAAGCAAGCGAATTAGCAAATAGCAGCTCAGCCTCTAAGGGAAAAAACCCAAATATAAAATAGCCCTAAACTTTTATAAAATAACATTGTTTTATTAATATAATAATATTATATTAATTATTTTTTATTTTAAAATAAAAAATATATAAATTAAATATTATATTAACAATCATACATTATTATTAAATTAAATTAATATTAATCGATATTTATATATTTTTATAAATTTATCATAAAGATATTATATATTAAAATTGATTTATAATTTAAGTAATATAACTTTTTATTTACATAATTTTAAATTTAAATTAAATCTAATTTCTTATTTAATAAAAAGAGATTTTAACATTATTTAAAAATAAAATAAAAAAAATTATTTACATATTTTTTTAAATAATTATATTAATTTAAAATAACATATCATTAAATAATTTAAATTTCATTTAAATAGGATTTGTACAACCAATCAAAAAATTTCCCTTATTAAAAAGGTAAGCAATGAGGTGGACAAGATCTTCTTTTGCTTTCCTCTCTTTTATATTTACCATATTCACCCCTCCCTAATTTCTTCTCCATTAATTTCACCAACTCTCTTTCTCTCTCTCTCCCCTTCTCGAGCTTCTCTTTCTGAGTCTCCTCCATAGCCGTACCAGGTTCGGATTCAGTATTAGGATTCACTTTATCATTGAAATATTGTGAGCTATATTCCAGATATATGCTGTTTCTCTTAATATTTTGATATAATTTTTCCAAAACAGAACATGACGAAAAATGTCAAGAATGACTAAAGTACCAACTCTCTTTCTCTCTCTCCCCTTCTCGAGCTTCTCTTTCTGGGTCTCCTCCATAGTCGTACCAGTTTCGGATTCAGTATTAGGATTCACTTTATCATTGAAATATTGTGAGCTATATTCCATATATGTTGTTTCTCTTAATATTTTGATATAATTCTAGACTTTAGTCATTCTTGACATTTTTCGTCATGTTCTGTCTTCGAAAAATGATATCCAATATGGGTTTTGATTGTTGAAATCTTTTTTACTTGCCGTCTCTTCATTTCCGAAGATGCACACATGTACCTTTTATGTTTCTTTCTAATCGGACGAAAACAATCCGTTTTGGCATCATATGCAAATGAGAATCTTTGTTTGATTAGTGTGTAGGAAATTTTATTTGCGTGTTTAGAATTGGTGCTGCATTTGTTATGATGTTAATGTAACCTTATGCATTTAATTGGAAAGACATTAAATGCTGTTCTTCTGGAATTTATGTTTAATTGGTCATTCATGGTATTGATTTGATTCTTTTTTAATCATTAGGTATTAATTTGATTCTGGTTTCATATTTTCTGAGTAGGTTCTCATAGATAGATTAGCAGAGGGAAGAGATGGCTTCCACTCAGATCTGTTGCCCTTGATTGGTTTGGCAGAGTAGACTTATATAAGGTCATCTAATAGTTTACTGGATAGTCTTTGCAATCCTTCAAGTTTATTGCGAAGGCGCTATCAGCTTACTGATATCAGGGCTTTTGTCCATTTAGTTTAGTTGGCACCGTCTTTGCATCATGCCATATTATATTCAGAGACTCTACAATACTTGTAAAGCATCTCTTTCACCAAATGGACCCATCTCAGAAGAAGCTCTTGAAAAAGTTCGGATTATGCTAGGTATGTATAATTACTTTTACATTGTGTTAGAAAGTTTGATACATTTCCATGCTTATTGAACTTGGTGCTTGCTTTCTACGGCTTGTCTTCTAGTTTGAGAACTTGTTTATTTTAGCCTAATGAATAATAATGAGAAATTAATATGCTGCTTGTGAAGAATTGTATGGTTTCAAAGTAAAATTCTTGTAAAAATCCTTAAGCAGCATAAAAAAAATGTTTATGAAGACCAACGCATAATAAAGGTGTTTATTTTCACTAATATTTCAATTAGAAAACAGGAACTTTATAGATATAGGTGTTTACTTGCACTCTTATTTCTATTATTATAAATGTTTTATTAGAAATAAGGTTTTGGACTCCACTAATCTTTTATTCGCTCTTTAACGCGCCATGACCACTGAACATCGCGACTATTGTTGTTTTTTTTATATTTGAAGAAATGCTGGAAGATGGCAACTTAAATTGATACTTTAGCCAGTTTTGTTTGAAGAAGGAAGTACTTTTCTTATAACACGCCAAATGTTTTCGATCTCTCAAGTTTATGGTGGAAATTTCTATGCTGCATTAATACTTTTAGTGCAAGTGCTGACTTGTGCATGTTGAATAAAGAATCCTGAATTTTTGTCTGTCGAGGCTTTGTTGTTGCTTCTGGTCATTAAGTGATATAAATCTTTCAACTGCCCATGTTGAAAGAACCTAAAGTAATGATGCTGTGGTAAGCAAGATAGCAAAATTTAGGTGGGTTTCATAGGTTATCGAAAGGAGCATGACTACCAATTAGTGGTCTTGATGGATGTTTTATTGGGGTATAAATTAGAAAATGTTAAGAATACGATTTTGAAGTTTGAAGTTCTTATATTCAGGATTCTGCGTAGATATATACTCGCAAATGATTTTATTGGAAGGAGCATAATTTTAAAATTTTGGACCTTTCTGTTTATGAATTTCCCTATTTAGCTCAAGTGTCATTGTTAGAACATAATTGGTGGTTTGTGTGGCATAAATCAACATCGTTGTAAGTTTTTCCAAATCAATTATTTTGATGAACGCAACATATATTTTTGTTATACACCTTTATTCTTTAAAATAAATTTCTATTTCTTTTTTTCTTTCTCTTTTGCCTGGGGTGGGTTGGTACTGGCGTGCTGCTGGGTTGAGAATGTTTTTGTAGTCTTTCAGAGAATTATGTATTAATCATGTAATTTGAGTTTTCTATGTATGCATTATGATTTCTTCCCATCTATGGTTTTAAATTACTAGTTATAATATAAAGAATATATTTATATCCTTTATGGACTTGGCTGTCATGATCACTGCCTCTCATCCTTGTACTAGTCTTTCCCATTTTAACGGTATACAATTTTATTTCAGAAAGAATCAAGCCTTCTGATGTAGGTCTCGTACAGGAGGCACAGTTGGTTCGTAGTTGGTCAGGTAACTTCAATGAGCACAACGGACGCCATCAATCACTTCCACCTATCAAATACATACATTTACATGAATGTGACAGCTTTTCTGTAAGTGCAAGACTTTTATGTTATTAAATTATTGGTTACAAATTTGTACAAGGCCTCAAATGCTAGATGGGTGTAACTTTGTATTTCTATAAATTAATACAAAGACTTTAAGAATTGAGGCATTAACCGCTGATAACTTAATGATTTTTGTTATTTTCTGCAGATGGGAATTTTCTGCATGCCACCAACTTCGGTCATACCTTTTCATAATCATCCCGATATGACTGTTTTGAGCAAGCTTATTTATGGTACATTACATGTTACTTCATACGACTGGCTTGATTTACCCTCACCTGTTGATCTTTCTAAAGGTATTTTTTTCCCTTTTAATAGACTAGTTAAAAAGCACATGCTTTGTACATGAATTGTTATATTTTTTTTTAATTTTTCTTTTCATTTAATGTATTCAACATATTTGAAATTTATTCGATATAGTGAAATTAAATAAAGAACCATATGTTTTTAGTTAATTAGAGATTTATTATTGTAAAATCTCCTTAACCAAATGCATACATGTATCCAAAATGAATATGATACATGGACTTCTTGAATTTTAAAATTGTTTTTAATGTGTGGATAATATATATTTTTTTTTGTTTTCTCCTAGTAAGTTAGAAAACTAAAAAAATATAAGGATAAGATATCTATTAGAAAACTAATTTTATTAATATAAGTGTCTTTTTGCTAAGATTAATTTTTTTCTAAAACTTAAAATAAAATATAAAGAGAAATATGTCATTGTTTAAAAGCATAAGGATTTTTAATCTAAAATTTATTTAAGTGTGATTTAGATTTTAATATATAGTATAGCATATATTTTTTATAATATGGATCTTCTGTTACACAAGACTGGATTTCCATGCTTTAATCACCTGGATAGAACCTTGCTTTGAACATTCATATCTATATTAAGGATGTAGTTTGCTTTACTGACATGAAATTTCCTGCATGTTTGAGTAACCTTACGCCCTTAGGTATGATGTTATTGTCTTTTGAGATACATTGGATTATTTTTTGAGCTAATTGTGACAAAGCATTTTCATAGAACTGCTGTATGTTATGTGTTGCTCTTTGGCTATATAAATGGGTAGTTTGTTTCTGGACATTTGGTCGTTGATACTGTCCTGGCTTCGAGTTATCTATTTCTTGATGATGAACTCTGGGAGCATGTATAAAATGGCTTTGCTTACAATGTGGGTAAAGGGTGAACAAAGTTAAAAATTTGGCATTGTCTCTGAATATAATTTGCAATCAACATCTCTTTATCCCATAAGATGTAAGAGAATTGATGTGGATTCGGATGGGAATATGAGAGAGAAATAGATGACAGGGAGAGGAATTAGTTTAGGGATTTGACGAATAGAAAAGACAAGAATAGAGGAGAAATTGATCATTAATTCGTAGCTCAAGTCCGACAAACAAGTACAATGTTAAGTCCTATAAAAATTACCAATGTCATAAATATCAAATTCAATATGTAATCAAATAATATTCTTGGGACAATAATCCAAATCTAGATAACCTAATTTAAATTCCTAATTATCCCTCATTTTTCATTAAGAATAACCTCTTATTTTCTTTACTTTCCTTTCCTATCCTTTTTGTTTTGTGCCCAAGGGGAGTACTCATTGATCCATAACATGGAGAAGGATGTTTACTTTGTTTCTGTCTTTCTGCTCTTTCTAGAAGAGAGCTTAAATCTTGAGAAAATATTGGTGGTTTTGCAGCAAGACCTGCAAAGCTTGTTAAAGATACAGAGATGTCAGCATCCTGTCCGACAACAACTTTATATCCTACTAGTGGGGGCAACATCCATAGTTTCAGAGCTATAACTCCCTGTGCTATCTTCGACATCTTATCCCCACCTTATGCTTCGGAAGATGGACGACACTGCACTTACTTTCGCAAGTCCCTGAGACAAGATCTACCTGGTAATAACTAAGAAGCTATATTTACATTACAAAATACGACTACTAAATTTCTTGTTACTTTTAGGTAGGAATTTTAACTTGTGAGGTTCATTATTCTGCCATTACTTGTCATTGTGAGTAATTTTTTTTTTTTTGGGATGAAGGTGAGCTTGAGGTGGATGGAGTTACTATCTCCGAAGTGACTTGGTTAGAAGAATATCAACCTCCTGACAACTTTGTGATTCGGAGAGGGCTGTACAAGGGTCCCGTTATTAGAACTTGAAAATTCTTATGTTGGTGTTTCACACATTTTGTTTAGATTCAAACTACATCATGGCGATTATGTTTTGGCTATGCAAACTGGGGCATTTGGGCTTGTAAATAATAAATTCACCGATAGTCTTTTATTTAATGAGCTCACATTGAACTTGTAGAGTAGTTACAGAAAGCTGGGATATACGACTATGAATGAGTGTCATTATTGTCACAGTCTATTGAAGGGCCTTAATTTTATTAAATTCTTGTAGTCTTGGGTTTTTTCTTTGGATCTGTTATCAGTTTTTTCCAGTATTTTACCTAATCAGTAATCGCCTCACGCTGAAGTCCGACCACTAAAAAACTTTCTGCTAGTACTAGCTTATGCTCATGGCCATTCTTTTGTTCAAAGAAAAGTTTCATCCCAGCAAGGAATTGAGTTTGAGTCTCAAAATTGCAGTTGAGTTTAAGGGAAAAATGTCTCAAAATTGTAGATTTTGACAATGTATATTTTTATTTTTAGGTGAGATGTTTGTATGTCTATTATTTTATGTAAAGATATACACAAGTTTAATATTTTGCACATGTTTGTAATGTGTGTTGAATGAATGGTAAGTATTGTTCTTTAATAAAATAAAAAATGTTTATTTTTGTAATTACATCACTTATATTGATGCATGGTAAATTATCTTGAACAATTGTAAAGTGATTTATTTTTTTTAGGCGAATTCGTGTGAAATCATATAAGAATTGCAATGAGTGTAAATTTTTAGAAGATGTAGATTATGTCTCTTAATTAATTGTATATGAGGTTTTTTTCTTGATGATGTTAAATTAAACTTATTATGTGTACTTTCTAAATAAATAGTGGATAATGGGATATTTTCGTAAGATTAATGTGTATCTTTTGAAATATTATAATTTTTAAATATTTTTATGTAAGGTTATAAATAAATCATATATAAGCATTATCTACATGTAGATTGTAAAAAGTTACGAGACTGTTTGTCAAATCAACTCAATTTTTTTTAATTTATAAAAAAAAAATATTATAAAATAAATGAAAGTCTTTGGTCATATTTTTAAAAATTAAAAATTAAAGAACAATTAAGAGTTGTTTTCAATATTTTAAAACATCTTTACTTGAAATTATTTAGATATCACTAATTGTCTGTTAAACTACGTGATTTAAAAAAACTTTATTAAATAACATAATCATTTTTTTCATTTTAAAAACAATTTATTATTTTTAAAACTATATAAAATAATTTTTAAATTAACCTACTAACTTCAAAAAATTGATCCATAAAGGACCCTAACTGCAAAAAATTCTCCTAAAGGTGACGTGAGGTTCACAATTAAGGTTCCGTAAGTGTAAAAAAAAAAAAAATAAGAGTAATCTGGAAGTGATTTTGTATGTGTGATTTGGATAAGTTGGTTATATGATTTTTTGTAAGTAATATTAAATCACTGGATTATTAAAAATAAGATACAATGTTATAATTTTAAAAATTAAATTATTTATAAATATTTTGTAAAAATCATGTAATTAAAGTTTTTTAATAATACAAATAATCTGATTTGAATAACTGGCAAAGTTGACTACGTAGTCTGAGTTTATAGTCAAGTTCAGAAATAGAGAAAGGAAATGAGTTTTTAACTATGATTTGATGATTTGAATGGTTGACTATCGATCCAATACACGATTGGAAGTTTTCCCTTGACCTTTTGATACTATCTCCATAAAAAAATAAATGATGAGGCTTTCTTTTTATTAATAATAATTTCATATATATATATATATGAAATAATAGATTTGATCTAATATTTGCATTCTCAACACGTACGAAGGACTAATTAACATAAGCAATAGACTTGCTTATTTGTTTTTATTATTATTATCATCTTCATCATCTCTCATTTTGATCGTAATGCTTTGGGAATATTTGACCATATATTCTTTTGCATAAATAGAATCTGGGTTTTAAATATATATATATATATATATATATATATGTCCCTTCGGTCGAATTAAAGTTACATGAAATAAATTTAATTATTATGTTTTCTTTAACTCAGTTGATATATGATTTCTTGAGTTATTTGATTTTTTATTTTAAATTACACAAAAATATTAATTGATCCAAAAAAAAATAATACTGATCTTGAAACATGTACCACACCTAACTTGTTTGTCTATATTATTGAAGCAAAACAAAAAAGGACACCCTATTAGTTACATCTGAATTAAACAGATAAACATCAGAATCAGAAGGTTTCTAATTAAGTAGGAGTGCTACAAACTTTTTCTATTTTTTTTTCTTTGTCAATATAAGCTGTACCATTATTAACATCTCCTCACCTTATGTTTTATAATCTATTTGGGTTTTTTTTTTTGGGGCAATGGACCAAATGAAGCTCTTATCTATGTCAATTTTTGTAGAATTTATATCAAATGAATTTTTTTATTATCATAAATACTTTGAAGGCTAAAAACTTATTTTGTGATTTATGCATAATCACTTATATATACACACTTTTTTATGAAAATATTTTAACATAAGTAAAGTTGTTTAACCTTGAATATTGCTTTTTATTATCAACATATACAAATGAATAATGGATGGAATCCGTCTGTTGTGTCCATACCCTTAGAGAGATCACCTTTTTGTATTCTAAACATGTTGCTTTAATTTATTCTTCTTTCTAATTCTGTAATTTCTTGTTTGCGATTTTATTTTTTTTTATTTTTTATGAGTAGACTTTTCATACACAAGCAGGACATGAACCTACTACCTTCACCTTATCATAAGGCGGCTTATGCTATTTGGGCTACCGATTGTTTGCGATTTAATTGCTTTCACACTTCTAACCATTAAAATTGTGATAAAATTTACTGCCTAAAACAGAAACACATGACACCCTAACTTAAATAAAAATTTAGAGAAAACTATCATATAACTAGATTTAGTTATTTGTATCACTTGTACTATAAACAACAGTGTTATTTAATTTACTAACTTTATATTAAAGAAACTAATTAATAACAAAATATATTATTTTAATAATTTTATTTTAAAATATTATAATTTTTTTAAATGATAAAATACGATTAAAACATGAATTTTTAATAATATTAAAATGATAATTAATATGAAAAAAATTTATAAAATTTTTATATTAATATTTGTTGATGGTTTTTGCTCCTATTTTATTTTATATTTTAAATAAAATTAAAACATATTTAAATAATTTTCTTTTGAAAATATTATTTTTTTTATTTTTTTTAAACAACTTCATCTTAAATTTTACTTTCAATTGTTAAATGCTAGTGTTGTAATTGCACTTTAATTGTTACTGAAAAATAAATATTTTAATAAAAACTATTATAATAATATGTTATTTTTAATTAGCCTAATTTTTTAAATTTAAATAAACAAATGGCATTACCCTAAAATTAATTATGCTACAAAAATAGAAATTTATTTACATTTTAATTTAATGAGTTAATTATTCTCTTATTAGTTAAAATGGCTTTAATGTTATTCTTATTTTCGACACAAATATATACCACATAAGAAGTGATGATTCAATAGACTTTACAGGACAACTAGAGAAATAAAGATGATATTGTAACGTGAGTTGATACATTTTATCCAAATTTTATAAGTGTTTGTTTATTATTAACTTAAACATATTCATAATATTTATATTTATTAAGTTTTTGGCAAGTTTAGGTCTTTCTTCTTAGATAAAAATTATTTTATGTTTAGAAAATAAATAATTAATTCATACTTGAGTTCAAAAGTATTTACTCAAATTTATGACATAAATATAAAATTTGATCATAACATAAAAGTTTATGTTCAACTTTTACTAGTAATATTTCATAATATTATTATTATATCTGTAGCAACAATATTTCAAAATATCATTATTATATCAATTCAAAATTTTTTATTTAGTTTTATATTTTAATTTAAGTAGTAATTTTTTTTAAAATATTATGTATATTAGTAAATATTGTTATTTTTAAATAACCAAACAAATATCGTATTCTAAAAATTCATTAATAATATAAGAAATAAATAATAAATTAATAGGTCTTTATCTACGCACATCTAACCAGCACATATGAAATTAAAACTTTTCTCATATGCATATGCAAAAAGCCCTGTACACTTATGACCAACTTTTTTCCCGATACGAAATTGGTGAGTTCTTTTCTATTTCTTATAATTTATTTCATATAAATTATTCACATTTATTTTACTTGCGTAAATGTATTTGCAGTTTTTTATATTACTCTAAATTACTAATATTGTTTGTGAATATTTTCTTGTTATGACTTGTTTTAAATTTTACAGCTAAATTGTTAAAACTAAATATATTAAATAATTACTTATTTTTTAAATTTGTCAACTCATTGAATATTTTTACTCACTCAAATTTTCTTTTAATTTTTTTCCTCTTTGGTGTCAATAGTTTTTGATCAAGGATTTGAGTAATGTTTTTAAAAAAGACTTAAATTAGTTTGTTTACATTATATCAGATAAAATTTTGATCTTTTGATAATAATAAGAGTTTATTCTATTTTCTTAGTGACGTTAATATATTAGAGTATGTTTTGTGATCCTATTATAACTATAAATTATATAATATGCTTAAATCAATTATCAATTAATAATATTATTATTCTTTTTACGTAATTTGAATCCCATAAACAAATAAACATTATATTATTATAGGATGTTTTATGATAGAAAACATTAGAGATTATGCTAAATGTTATAGATTTTAAATTATATATAAGGATTTCGTTAAGTAATATAGAATTTAAGACAAGTATTAACGAGATCATATCACGATTCACATACAATATCAACAAATCAAATCATATCAGGATGGATTAATCTATATATAGGACCAAATTGTATTTATCAATCCAAATCTAATTTTTTTTAAACTATAATTTTAGAACTAAAAAAATCACATACACATTTTCAACCTACTTTTTTAAATTTTTACAAGTATTTATTTGAAAAAATAACAATCATTTTTTTAATTTTTTCGACCTTACATTTTTATAAATCTAACCATCTCTTTTACAATTTTTATATTGTTTAAAATTTATTAAATCAAATTCAAATCTCATCATATTCATAACTATTTATTTCTTATATTTCTTATAAATGATTTTTTTTGAGTAATTAATTCAAATTTTTATTTTTTATTTGTAAATAAAATAAAATCTCATCAACTTTATTAAATAAATATAAAAATTATGTTTAATTTAAAATTATATATAAGATCAAGTTAATAATATAAAAAAATTATTATAAAAGTATTAAAAAATTTAAAAATTTATATGATTATAACATTAATGAAAAAAATTAAATAAAAGTTAAAGTATATTTATTATAAATAAGTAATAAAGTTTCTAAAAAAATTAAGAAACTATTTTCTTACAATATATATTATTATCTTATTTTTTATTAATATAAGACATCATATTAAATAATATTTTAATTTAAAAAAATAAATAAAAAATTTAAAATAATTCGAATCAAATAATAAATATTTATTAATCTATAAATTAATATTTAATTTTATCTATCAAACTAAATCAAATTAACTAAATAGAATGAATTTTTTTTATATAATAAATCATTTCAAATTATCACATGATCGAATTTAATTGATTGTAATCACTAATCCTCAAGTAGAATTATAGAAGTACCGAGATTTCCATATTGTAAATTAATTTTGTAATTTTTTTAATCAATTTTCTGATTATATATTTTTTCATTTTTATTGCAGATGTATCTAAATGAGAAGCTGGATGAATCTGGACAAGGTAATTAAATAATTAAACCCTGATTCAACGTTAATTAGCCTGATTGTTAGTTGGACTTTTTGCCAAAGAAATATGAATTACAACGACAGATGCAATGAATAACATTAATATTAGCGACAAGGAAAAACTAGTTTTGACATGAAAGCACTCATGTCACTTAGGGCAATTAATTATGTGAATTTTTAGAAAGAGAAAATGTATAATTCACAAATCAAAAATGAATTTGCACTATATGATTGATAAGTAAAATTACTTACACGTAATTGTATTAAATAATAAGTTTTCAGTTGTGATTATTACTAATATATAATAATACTTAACTTTTCATCATGAAGAAAGAGATTTTAAGTTTGAATACTTTTTTATAAGCTTAAGGTGATACAATTTGTGATCGGATAATTTTGAAAAAAAAACATTTTTTCCATAAATTAATATCTTATAGATAATTATTATTTATTATCATTTTTAATTGTAGTAGTAATATAAATAGATTTTTTTCTTTTAAAAACTATGAAATTAACGTACCAAATTAGACCATAATAAATTCTCACATTTTTTCAAGTACAATTCATTTTATTATACGCACACAATCACATAATAAATTAAATATAAGTTGTAATTATTATAAGTTTACAATTCATTTTATTTTATTATATGCACACAATCACATAATAAATTAAGTATAAGTTGTAATTATTATAAATTTATGATATATAATAATAATTAAATTTTTATTAAGAAGAAAAGGATTTTAAGTTTGGACACTTTTCTCAGCTTTGGTTATATAATTTGTGACTGGATTTCCAAAACTATGCAATTTACACACCAAATTAGATCATGATTTATACTCACATTTTTTTAGATTACAATACAATCCATACACAATGAATAATTATTCTAAACTATGAAAAGGGAAACTCAAAAATCTATATCGAAGAGGATATGAGACATTATTTTTACCACGAAACTGATGGGCATATAATCACAACTTGGCACTTTATGAATATCAGATTTATCTCAAATAATTGGGTCGCCACCGTTGCAAGGAAACCTCCAAAATATGGAGTTGTACAAAAGATACAAATATCCCTAAGGCAACTTCCAAATTGTCAACAAAACCGGTCATTATCCTTCAGCATTAAAATCTCTGCATGATCCCAATGCTTATTGTTCAAGGTAATTAATAATCTTAAGTAACTTATTATCTTTTATAATTATTGGCTGTCATTTTTTTGCATGTGTGCTGTGTGAGTTTAGTAGAATTATTGTAACTAATTCTGTTATAAGCAACAAAGCTGCAGTCATTGCAGAATGCAATTGTTTTTCCTCCTGTTGATATCGCAATTAGTGTGAAACTCGATCGAGGTAATTTCCCCATCTGAAAACAACAAATACTCAACTTAATTGCCTCATGTGGACTAAAGGATTATATAGATGGAACAATGAAAATATATGTTAAATTTCTTGAATTTAGAGTTCTTAATTTTGAATCCTCAATCTGAAGTAAAATTAATAAAACTTTAAAAAGCTAGTTGTATAACTTTATCACTCCTGTGATGAACTCGTATATAGCATAATATACAATTACATATTAGTCGTGTTATTCTCTTGAATATATTTTTATTGTTACCTTTTGATCAAGAAAACTAAAAATTCGTAATCAATGGTAAACAATTGTGAGAAAGTCATCATCGTTTAATGAATATATCGAAAAAGTTAAAGAACTATTAACTCAATTTGTTTCTATTTTTGAGAATTTGTTCATAATATATAGTTGATTTTGTATGTGTTTAATGATCTAGACTTTAGTTATAACCCTTAAATTTCTTCAATTAATAATCATGTAAATGAGTTCACCATTGAAGAGATGCATTCTCAGGTTGTTGTCATATGAAAACCTGAATCATTAACAAAATAGGTTTTCTAATGATAACATCATATAGGTTAATTTGACTAAAGATCCATCAAGTAATAATTTCAATAGAAGAGATAGTTAATCTGGTAGATATAATAATCAATAAGGTTATAATAATACCGATGGTTCATAAGAAGCTGTTGGAACAAATAATAATAATGGAAGAGGTCGAGGAGGTAGGAATAATGGCAGAGGTCATAGAGGAAGGAATAGTGGTGTTCAATGTTAATTCTATTAGAAGAATGAACATGTTGATAAGAGTTGTTTCACCCTTAAGAATTTGATTAATTAAAGTCTTTTCGATAATAACAATAGTCAGGCTTCAAAGAGTGGTATATCTGTTTTCTTGGCTACTCAAGAAGAATCAGAGGCTAACAATGGACGGAATACTCTTGGGTGATGGATAATGGTGCTACGAATCATTTGATAAATGATATAACTAATCTTGGCAACATAGTGGCATACAATGTAACAAAGACGTATATGTTGGTAATGGTAATGTAATTAACATTGTACATATTAGCAATACCTCTTTAGTTACAATTATATCTTGTTTTGTTATAAGCAAAGTAGTACATGCACTTAAGATTGCTATGAACTTAGTTTATATTGAAAACTTTTGCTTGGACAATGTTTTTGTTGAATTTCATGCCAACTTTTTCTATGTTAAGAACAATCTTACGAAGAGGGTACTTCATTAAGGCCCTCATAAGCATGGTTATTCAAGCTCTTTGGATCTACTTTAAAAAGTGCTAAGGAGCTTCCAAGTCTTGGTGCATCTTCATAAGTGAACTCTTTAAACAAAAAGCTCACTCTGGCATGATAGATTAGGTCATGTGGTTTCTCCAATTGTAAATAAAGTACTTACTAGTATTGGTAGTACAATAAATATCTCTAATAGAAATAATGTGTGTATGACTTGTGCAATGGTTAAGTTTCATAGATCATTCTTCTTTTTTTAGCATATTTTATGTTAACAAACTCTTTGAACTTTTGTATATGAATGTATGGGGTCTTGCTCTTAACATTAATGCAAAACATTATTTTTCTTAAAAGTTGATAATTACTCTTACTTTCAATGAATTTACTTTCCACAATCTCATGATCATGTTATGTCTATTTTTCTAAATTTTACCCCACGTTTGGTTGAAGGGAATGAAATAGAATCAGAATTAATTCCTTCCATTTTGTGTGTTTGGTTGGACGGAATGGAGGACGGAATGGAATCTGATTACTAAAAGAGAAGGAATCACAATTCCTTCTCCCACCTTTGGTAATCATTATTCCATTCTCATCTAAACTTTTTTTTTCCAATTTTACCCTCACCTAAAATATAACCTTAAATTCAAATCCCAAATTCTCAAACCCAAAATTTCAAAACCCTAAACCCTAAATCCAAATCCTAAAATCCTAAAACCTTAAACCTCAAATCCCTAAACCCTAAACCCTAAACCTTAAAACATAAATCCCAAAACCCTAAAACATAAATCCCAAATCCCTAAACCCTAAATCCCAAATTCCAAATCCTAAAACCCTAAATCCTAAACCCTAAATCCCTAAACCATAAACCCCAAATCCCTAAACCCTAAACCCTAAAACCCTAAACCTTAAAACATAAATCCCAAAACCCAAAACCCTAAAACATAAATCCCAAAACCCTAAACCCTAAACCCTAAACCCCAAATTCCAAATCCTAAAACCCTAAACTCCAAATCCCTAAATCCTAAACCTTAAACCCTAAACCCCAAATCCCCAAATATCTAAACCCTAAACCCTAAACCTTAAAACATAAATCCCAAAACCTAAAACCCTAAAACATAAATCCTAAAACCCTAAACCCCAAATTCCAAATCCTAAAACCATAAACCCTAAACCTTAAACCTTAAAACCCTAAAACCCTAAACCCTAAATCCAAAATTCTAAAACCCTAAACTATTTTTAGAAAAATAATAATTTTAACCCTAAACCTTAACCTACAAATATAACCCTAAATCCTAAATTCCTAAACCCTAAATCACACATCCCAAACCTCAAAACCCTAAACCCTATTTAGAAAAATAATAATTTTAATAATATATTTCTTTTTAATTAAGTAATACTTATTTAGAAAAATAATGATTTCAATAATGTATTTTGTCTGACGAAAAAATAGTAATTAAATGACATTATTTGAACTTTACAGCATGTAGGGGTATTAAGGTCATTTACAGCTTTTTTCATTGCATTCCAGTGGCAAACCAAACACTATAATCCTGATTCTGAACTTGATTCCAGTGGTCAAACCAAACAAAATTGTTTCCTTTCCATTCCATTCCGATTCCGATTCCGATTCCATTCCACGAACCAAACGCCACCTTAAGGTAATGGTTAAGAAATAACTGAGTGTAAGATCAAGCAGGTACAGAATAATGAAGCATATGAATTTAAACCCTTAGTCAAGTGTTTAAAGCAAGAAGAGATTGTTTATCATTTGATATGTCTTCATACGTCTTCACAAAATGGTACGGTGGAGTGCAAGATTAGGAGAATTGTTGATACTAGGTTGACTTTAATGTTCAAGTTTGGTGCTCTTCTCAAATTTTGGTGCTATGCTTATAGAGCTTCAGTTTTTACTTGTAACCACGTACCCTTTAAATATTACTTCTTTCATCTCCCTATGAGAAATTGTATAACAAATTACTCGATTATAATTTTCTTCGTGTCTTTGATTGTAGGTGCTTTCCTTGCTTGAGGTCATATGCTCAACATAAAATGGAAGCTCGATTTGTAGTTTGTTGTTGTTTTTTTTTTGTATGCACCTCATCAACGAGGTTATGATACGCCTTGATAGGGCTACCAATAAGGTGTATCATAATAAACATATGCAGTTTACTGAGAGTTCTTTTCCCTTCTTATCTCCATTTAGTATGTCATCTTGAAGTTCCTTGTGTGAATGTTGTTGTGCCTCTTCAACCTTGATTTTTACTGCATAGTTCTTTTCTTGGTGTGCTATCACCTACTACTTCTGATGTGCCTCATTACCAATATTGTCATAGTCCAACATTGCCTGATCCTAAATTTGTTCTTCATCCAATTTCATCTATTGTACCTGTTATAACTTCTGTGCCAATTAATGTACATTCTACGAGGACAAGATCCAAGTGTGGGGTCTTTAAGCCTAAAGTCTTTTCTTTCGATTGTGGTATTCTTTTGTAGGAACCTAAATTTGTTGCTAGGCTTTTAAGGTTCTTAAGTGGCAACCGACAATGCAGATGGAATATAACGCTTTGATGTGTAACAAAATTTGGGAACTAGTTGATCTTCCTCCTGGTGGCAAGGTAATTGGTAGCTAATAGGTGTTTAAGGCCAAAACTAAGGTTGATGGAGTTCTAGATAAATATAAAGCTCGTATCTTTTCTCAAGGTTATGCACAAACAATTAGTCTTGATTACAATGAAACTTATAGCCCTGTGGTGAAAGCTATAAATGTAAGAATTATGTTAACTCTAGCCTTGCATTTTGGTTGATATTTGCGTCAATTGGATGTCAACAACGCATTTTTAAATGATAATCTAGAAGAGCATGTTTTTACGAGACAATCTACTGGTTTTGTGGATCCTTGCTATCCTAATAAGATATACAAATTAACTAAGGCTTTGAATGGACTTAAGCAAGCCCCACGAGCTTGGTTCCATAAATTGAGCTCTTATTTGTTGAATTGGTGTTTTATCAATATCAAATCTGATACTAGTTTATTTTTGTTGCATGAGCATACTGGTATTACCATTGTTTTGGTCTATGTTGATGACTTAACTGTCATTGGAAGTAGTCCTATTCAGGTTCATAAGTTTATATTTCAGTTACATGAGAAGTTTTCTCTTTAGGATCTTGGTGTCTTGTATTTTTTTCTTGGGCATTCAAGTGACTCATGTTGTTATTGGTTTCCACTTGTCACAGTCCAAATACATTACCAATTTGTTGCACAAAATGGTTGTGGGATTCTAAGGCAGCTTCACACCTATGACTTTGGGGGAAGTATTGACTAAAGGTGCTGGCGTTTTGTTGTCTACTGATGAAGCTAGCCAATACAAAAGCATTGTAGTATTGTGAGGTCACTCGACCCGAGTTGGCTTTTAGTGTGAGCAAATTATGTCAATACATGAGTTATCCTACGAGTGTACATTGGGAAGCTGTCAAGAGAGTATTAAGATACTTGAAAGATATTGTGCAATATGGTTTAATGTTGTCAAAACCAAATAAACTTAATCTCCTTGCACACATAAATGCAGATTGTGCAAGTTGTTAAAATGACAGAAGAGTGTTGGTGTTTACTATGTTTTCTTTGGTAGGAACTTGGTTTCTTGGACTAAATTAAAGCAAAAAGTGGGTTTTCGGTCTTCAACAGGGGCAGAATATCAAGCTTTAACTACAGGAGCTGCTGAGATTAAATGGATTGGTTTTGT
Source organism: Hippophae gyantsensis (assembly GCA_030763125.1). NCBI lineage: Eukaryota > Viridiplantae > Streptophyta > Magnoliopsida > Rosales > Elaeagnaceae > Hippophae > Hippophae gyantsensis. Next base: position 10,141,479 of record CM061031.1, read on the forward strand.
ACTCATTGAGTTGAGAATGTAAGTAGTGAATGTACCTATATTGCTTTGTGATAGTATGAGTGCCCAACATATTTCCAGAAACACAATAGATTTTTATTTTATTCGAGATCAAGTATTAAAGAAAGAATTAGACATTAGGTATTATTGTACGGAAGATCAGTTAACATACTTGCTAACAAAGCCTTTAGGAACAGCTAGGTTTGTTTCATTAAGAACCAAACTGGTACTTTTACCAATACCATGAGTGTGAGGGAAAGTATTGACCATCATTGTTTATTGTACGTGTTGTGTGAGTTTAGTAGAATTAGTTATTTATCGATTTGCATTTTTGAGTGCATCATACAAACATTTTCTTGCTTCTTTTTGTTAGTTATTGTAATAATATATAAACATATTTCTCTCTAACTCTTCTCTCTCTCTCTAACTATCTTATAATATACAACATCAACAGTGGGGGTACTTTCGGAGAACATGACTTGATGAAAAGGTCTTACGGCTCTTTATGGAACAAGAATTTTGAACACACAAGAATCCTAATGACTAAGTGATCTTCCCTAATTGGAACAACAAGGTTATAAAAAGCTCACACATCTTCAACATAAGAGATGCAATACTCTGCTGCAAAGGTACATTAAGTAGTATGGAGCAGCATCAATCATTTTCTGTCTAATACATGTAGTCCAATGTTCATATCAGGGAACAGCCACCAGCATCATTTTGAACCTGTGCATTACCTAAATTTCAAGTATTTCTTTTGCCTCTCATTTTTATTTGTTTAAAGTTATTTTACCCTCAAATTTTGACCAAAAATATATTGAAATTAAAGTAAAAAACATGATAACTCAAATGAGATTGATCTTCACATTGTTATTCTGAATGAGCATTTTATATGCACATCAAATTTATTACGAACAAAACTGATATGTCAGATTCTCATCAGATGTACTTTTGTAATTCTTATTATGCCTACTAATAAGATTACGTCATGTCATAAGATTTTTATTTTGGTTCACAGTATACTTTTGAACTAATGCAGGTTTCAGAGCGGAAAAGAGATCAACAATGCACAAATAAGGGAAACAGAGATCAGTTGCAGCATCATATATAGGAGGAAGAAAGAGAAATTGTGTCCTAAGTTAGGCTTGAGTTTATGTATTAACAATTACAATAATGGTAGTGACATAAATAATAGTCAAGAAAGCACAACTAAGATAGAAACTATGCTCTCTCTCTCTCTCATATCATCGTCTTCTTCAAGGAAAAGAATGTAATGCAAAACACAAAACACACACTACCCAAATAGAAAAATGTGATAGGCAAACAAGTTGAAACTTATTAAGACACCTTAATGGGCCAAGTACTTAGGATCTGACCATGTTAAAGGGCATTGGAGTGATATATTTTAAGTACTTGTCATGAAGGACATGATATTCATCAATTATGCTATATGCAGTTACAGTTCTAGGAGTTAAATTGTAATATTCTATCACATTCTGCCAAATTTTTTATATTTTGAATTTTCCAAACAGAGTAAATGATATATAAAAGATGGACAAACAAATATAGTATCTACGACCAGAATGCAGTTCAGACTACTCAGCAAACATTTAATGCAAACTGATCTCCCATGTAGAGTGTAGTTTCTTGGTATTTGTTGTTATGTCTCAGCAATGACATTAATATTTCTCTTGGTAGCTTTAAATGACATGTGTTACATATGGATGAAAATAGCTTTTTATTTCCTTTTGCATAAACAAATAGATGTATGGTATTAAGGATTCACTTTACAGAAGAATTACTTTTCAGGAAGATAAATTTTGAGATTAAAAACTTGGTCAGGTTTACTTGAGAATTACAAGAAAATTTTCAGGGCACTACTATGAAATCAGTTTAGTGTAAGGAAGTTGACACGTGATCTCTTGGAGATTATAAGCATTAATTTTGAAGAAGAGAAAATATGTTTCAACATTTCTTAACCCATCAAGTGTTTAAGTCCATTTCTGCAAAAGCTAAGCAAATTTCATGCAATACTTCCCACTCCTATGCTTCAGGTATAGGAGTTAGATGTTCCTATAAAACAAAATTAATATTTTTTGAGTAAAATTCTGTCCCGACATCAGTGAAGAAAAGCAGTGGGGAAATAAAGTTGCAGAATTACCTCAGAGAATCACAAATGCGCATGATGTATATTAGATGTTTTAACAATCATCACCCATCTGGGGTCAAGAGATGATGTTTTGGAATCACAACTGCTAGCATAACCACGTGCAATGAGTGAAGGCCTTGAAGATGATAAATTCTTTGAGGAAACCACTGGTAGCGTGCGCTTTAACCAAGACTCTGATGGTGATTTCGGAGGAGGCAATGCAAGCGGCATTTGCAAATAGCTTCCATCAGAACTTTGTTGCCTACCTACTTTCAGAAGTTGTCCCTTTTCTAGATCAACCTTCTGGTTGTTGGCTGCTTTATTATTTAAACTTTGAACCTGGCCATGTGAACTTCTCCGAGCACCTGATTTGATAGGTGGTTGGCTTTTCGAGTATAGTTTCTGATCATGAGCTGTTGTGGAGCTTTTCAATGTATCAGGACTCCAGGCACATATACTTTCTCCAACACTCACTCCTAATTTCTGCTGGCTCTCTAAGTGAATCTTCTCATTGTCTACTACTTTCAAACTCATAGACCTCTTAGTAAAGCCATGAGAATTTTCTTGACCTCTTGACTTTTCACACCATTTGCTTTCCGAATCAAAATTCTCTTTTTCTGCTACTTTTGTAATAGGACCACAAATAAGATCTCCATTGCGTCTCAAATATTTACTCATGTCGGGTTTCATTTCATGAGTGGATCTTTCAGAGCAGGGAATAAGACAGGAATCACTGCACTTCTCAATTTCAGACCCCACTGCTTCCTTTTCATTCACAAAAGTCAAGTTTTTGACGCTTTGAAGTGAAGAATCTGAAGGAGTTTTTTCTATGTTGATAATTCTTTTAGGAATCAGAATGTCATTTTCATTGTTATCAGTAAATTCCTTAATGTCTGGAGAGTTTGCACTTGGATGAGATCTTATAATACTATATACATAATCAACATGTAGAGTTTTCTCAGCCACAGGACTTCTTGAGTCCAGTTCCCTTTCAGTATTCTCATTAGCCAACAACTTCCGAAAATTGTTTCGGCCTTTTCTTTGCAAACCAATGCTACTCTCCATATGATTATTTGTCTTTTCAGGTATACTGAAAAAACCCTTTTCCTTGGGAGTTACAGGTTGGCAATCTCCATACTTGTGGGTTGGCATGTCCAAACCTTGCAGACCTATATGCAGCTGGGATGTGTTTTGTCTATCCATTGATCTTTGATCCCAAACAACTTTCCTAGCCTGCTAGAGAAAAGAAGGTGCTACTATAATGACATGGAAGGAACAAGTAACAATGTAAACAAGAAAAGGATAAATACCTCATCTTTAGGTTCGCTGCAAGAACCACTATATGAAGGTTTAGCTCGCACTCTACGGACAGACGATGCTGGTAGCTTTGGCTGAATTCTCATTACTGGTACAGGGTTCAAAAGGCAAAACCATGGAAGTAAACCACAAACTTTATTTGACAAATCTTCAGAACCATCATAATCATCAGCTTCATCTTCACTTTCTTCCTTAGCTATCTTTGGAGTGTTATCTGGCAAAACACTTGGCCTACATTGATTTAGTGGATGTTGCTTAACCCTTTCAGTAACTTGTTTAGTTTGTCTTGGTTGTTCCCAGACCAATTGTTTCCTAGCAGCAGACCGAGGAGTCTCTGAAACCATTGCTTTTGCAGCTGGCAAGAACCGATCCAACATGAAATCCCGGGTCTGTGAGTCTATTGCAAAGGTTCCTGATGGCTTGATATCTGGACCATCAAGTCCACTCACCTCACTGATGCTGCAGTTCATAAAGAAAGATTCAGACCTAGAAAGTGTATCGAGTGCATCTACATATGCCTGGTCATCATCCTCTGAACCAGAAAAACTGTGCTCTTCTGTCACCTCCTTGGATTCCTCATACTTGTATGCATTTTTCTTTTCCAAGTTTGAGACATTTGAAGAAATAGAAGGGATCTTTGTACCTTGGGACTGAGCAGCTGTTGTATCTTTAGGAACTTTATCCGGAGCTTGCTGCTTAATACTTAAAGCCCTTCCAGGTGGAAGCTTAGGGGCAATAGGAGGTTGCTCCTTAGCATGATTTTCTGATTTGCTTTCATCCTTAGGTCTACCTGGCATTTGCTCCCAGACGAAAGGAACAGTACCTGGATTTCTCACAGGACCTGATCTCAATTCTGACTTGTAAGCTGGAAGAGAAGGTAATTTATCAGCTTTCCTTTTCTTATCATCAGACTCAAAGGAGGTCGCTGATAATGAAAATCTTCTAACTGACAAAAGTGGCCGGTTAAGATCCAACTGCTTGTCTTCCATCAAATTCTTTAGATTCATATATTTGTTTCTGTACATCACCATCATCAGATTGAGTTGCATTCAAATGCTAAGAAATATTCAGGGACTAGAAGCAAAATTGAAGTCTCTGTCACTGTCAGGGGAGAAAAGAAAAAAGTGCAGAAACAGAAAGGAACTGAGCAGAACAGAACCTAAGGCACACATACATTATGATTTTAGTCAAAAATATGGATTCATAAATTTTCACTCGAAGTTGGTCGAATGAAAAAACAGAATCACTAATTTCATCCTCAGTGTACCCTCAGTTCTTTTCTTGCACACCCAAATCTCTGGTATTTCTTCAACTTTGGTTTAGTGTCCCTTAGTTTTCACTGAGTTATGAGGGGTAGGATCCATTTGCTTACTTGAAAATTAAAATTGGGCTGTCTTAAAAGAGTAAGTTTGCATGTCTTCTAAGGGATCAACGAGATTCAAACATTATTTCCGAAGTAATGGTTTAGATCTGGAGAACAACGCTACTGCCTCTACTCATTAGTTAGAGTGGTACTCAGTGATATTTTTATTAGAAAATACCAAGGAAAGAAAGAACTATGAGAGAGCTTGGCCCCTATTTTAAAGTGATTAATCACTAATCTAAGTTTTAAACAATCATTTCAGACTGCAAAAGACAAAACTTTAGATAAGTGATTTATTAATCTCAAAATCCCTGCTTGCCCTTTCTTTTATACTTCACCTGAAAACTTGAGAGAAAAAAGCCTAAAATTTCTTCAGTAACTGTACTCCAGCAGAACGAAGTTCAGTAGACTAGCATTGGTAAATCAACACAACACAACACAAACAGAGACAGAGAGATTCAGCAAAAGAAAAATGCCCAAATATAATGGCATAGTTTCATAGACTCATGCCCGAAGAAAATGCTCACAATTCAATGCTATGCAACTCAACATATGGCAAAAGAACGATATAAACATCCAATTCTTGCTTCTGCTATAACCATCAAGAATCTACAACACTCAGTCTGATCTCAGACTGCGTATTTTGCAAGAACTCGAAACAAAAAGATAAAGATCACCCACTTAAAATCAACCTCTTCCATAAACAATAAGATGTCAAAATCAATAACATGAATCAAAACACAAGAATAAAATTAAAGAAACACTAACCGATAAATAACCACAGAGATATGATCGACCCAGAAACCACCTCGGTTTGTTTCTTCGAAATGCTAAGCAAATGAAGAATGTAATAGCAAATGAGAGAGAAAGAGAGAAAACTGAAAGAAAAAACTCGTTTGTACGCTTGTTGTGTTTAATACTTGTTGTAGTTGCATTAAATGAGCTTACCCGCCGATTATGAATATATGCAGTTTTTAATTGAGAAAAGGAACCAACGTCTTTTGTAAGAGAAAATTATACGTTACTTTGTTTATCGGATTTAAACATGGAATTATTCATTGTCTCAAACAATATTTTATAACAATAGACAAAACTTAAAAATAATCATATTTTTATTTTTATTTTTATTTTAATGATTGAATTATGATTAAAATTTTCATCTTACTATTTTAAATATAAATTTGAATCACACGCATATAAATTTTACTTATGTAATAAAGAAAAACTTTTACTATATATTTTTAAAAAATCTTATTTTTATTTTATTTTACACATTTATTATTAGTCTAACTAACACGTTATTAACATATATTTTTCTAAATTTTTATATTTCATGTGTGAAATTCTATAATTTATAATATATTTTATTTTATTTTTTATATTTGTAAAGTAACCATTACACTCACTCAATTATTTACATTAAATTCATCTTAATTTAACTCCATATATTATCGTTAAAAAAATATCAATGAATTCAAATACTAATCGACATCTCATGGTACAAAATTTATTTAAATAAAAAATCTAGAGATACGAAGGAGTAGGATTTTTGATATAACTATCTCAGAATCGAATTATAAAATATGTATTCAAAAATCATTATAATTTATAGACATCTTTTTATGCATGAGCAACAGTTTAGAACAGTTATTTAAAAATACTTAGAAAAAAATCGTTTTTTTTTACTTTTAAAAAAAAAATTAATAAACTCTAATTATTAATTAATATATAATTTAATTTAATAAATATATAAATTAATTAAATAAATATAATTAATTTTATATACGGACGAATATATTTATTAATATAATTATACCCATTATTTTATGTTCAATTTTCAACTAAAATCATACACATTTCTAAATTTTATTGAATAAAAACAGAATCCGAAGTGTTTTCACCTATTACTAATAATACATATTTAATTAAATATATTGTATGCCTTGTGTTAATCATAGTAATATTTTTTTAAAATAAATTTTAAAGTGTGAATGCAATCATTGTATATAAAAATGACCGCTATCAGTTTAAAAGGAATCGGTGGAGCCTTGTCACAATCACCACCTCACCACCAATGCAATGTGATTTCCGTGAAAAAATATGTTAACCCTAAAAATTGTTTACATCTCTCTGTCTTTCTTTTTTTTTAATAGATAATTGTTTACTTCTTATGTATAGCATTTTGAGTCCATAATACATCACATGAAATTAAATTAAGACTAAAATATTTATCAAAAATTAAGACTAAAATAACCTGTATAAATATATAGTCTAATTTACTTCAAAATAACATATATGTTTACATAAATTATTGTATAAATTATGTGTATACAAATATATTGTAACGTAAACTACGTACCATTTTGAAATCAATTAATCTATATTTTTAAAAACATAATTTTTTGGACCTCAAATATACAATGTCATGCAACTTAAGTTCAAGAGCAAAACAAAATTAACAAATTAGATTATTTTTTAAAATTATAGAACTAGATTTTTGATATGGGATAAATGTAATATGTTGGTACAGAAGTACCATTTTTTTTTTAAATAAATATTTTAATCACGTTATTTTCAATTGAAACACTTTAATCTCATAATTTTAAAATAAATATACAATCTAGTCTTAAAAATCAAAAACTACAATATTTATGTATAATATTTTTAAAACTAAAGTATAATTTTTTTTAAATTATAAAACTAAAGCTCTATAGTTGAAAATTATTAAATTAAAATGTGTTTTTACCTAAAACTAGGAAACTATTGGTACATTTCTCACATAAAAGGTTCTCGCTTGAACAAACTAAAATATCTTATTTAAAAAAAAATTAAAATGTTTAACTATTCATAAATAAACATATTTTTTAAAATTATAAAACTAAATTGTTACCGTTGAAAGTTAAGAGATTAAAATGCTTCTTTACCTATAATTACGAGATCATGATACCTTTTTTCATAAAATATTCACTTGATTGAAATACCTTATTTAAAAAAAAAATTATTAAAATTATTAAATAGTAATAAATAAACAACTAATTGCCCTTTTAAGAATGTTAAAATGGGGTTCTCTAATTCTTTTTATTTTGTTATATTATTATATTTTACCCATTATTAAATACATATATTAACATGATTTTATAAGATTTTTATTTTCTTTAGTTTCCTTTAATTATTTGAGTGGTATTTTATTTAAAGATTCTTAATTTTTTTATGTTTTAATTAAAATGATCTGACGATAAAATTTAATATTATATATTTTAAATTATAAATTCGAATTATAATAAATATTATTTTATTTTATAAACATGGTTGTTAATATTTTAAAAATATCTCATAACCCTTTTTATCTTGTAGCAAAAGAAAACAAAAATATTTTCGTTATTCTAAACTCATTATCATTTTTCACCAAAGTGATCAAAGTGATGAAAGATTAATTTAGAGTATGTAATCTTGTAAAGTTAATAATAAACGAAAAAAATTATCCTGTAAGAACCTTGTCTTGACTTTTGCATGCTCCAATGGAAAAATGTTGAATAAACAAGGTAAAAAATAAGGGATTAGTACTTTGCTTATTCCAGTTTCTTTCTGAAAGTTTATAATACCAAAATTAATAAGCTTAGAGATAGATTAATAGATTATTTTTAATTTTATTAAATTAAAAATTAATAATTTAAATAAACCTTTCAAATATCATTAAGATATGTAATCGTGTGTAAAATTAAAATATAAAAAATTAAAAATTAACATATAATATTTTTAGATAGAAATAACATAATTTGTAACCATGATTTAATAAAAAAATCCATCGGTCTATTGAACCATCTAATTTTTTACTATAAAAATCAAATTTTTAAATACAAATTCAATCTTATACTACAATTTCTAGAGTATTGCTCCAATGTACCTAATTTACGAATAAGTATTATGTTTTTACAGTTTTTAAGATTAACGTATATCAACATTTTAATTAGTTCTTCATCAATTAGACACATTTACAAATCAACTTGCAATGAGAATTAGAACAAAAAAACACAAGTATTTGTATGAGTTCTAGAATAGATTTAATAATGAATAACCATAACTAGATAATTCAAAACAAATGTTAATTAAATCAAATTAATTAGTAAATCTTAAAGTAAAAAAATTAAACACAAATTTAATAAAAAAATTATTTGAAATTTAATAATTAAATCCAAGTAAATATGATTGTTCATACAATTATTTGATTTAATATGTAAGACTTTAATCAAGATTGAACTATATAAACATGAAAAAAATGAAACAATTAAGCTTAAAATTATACTAATATAATCATATATAGATATATGAAGAGATAAAATTCAACCTAATTAAATATGAGTAAGAAAAAAAGAAATATGATAGTTAGACCCTACTAACTATGATTAAAAAATGAATCAAAGTAGATAAAAACGTCAATTATCAATAAGAGGATCGATCCATCTATGAGATGGATAGATACCTTCCAAAAACAAGTTATGCTTTAATACAAAATTAATGCTATAGAGGAGAGCAAAAATATGAATACCTTGAATATTGATGAGTTAGTTTGATCAATCAAAACATATAAGTTTATTATTGAGCCACTAATAATAATAAGAATATAGCATTCAAAAGCTAAAAAAAAAGTAATTTATGATAGTGATGATAATTTATATAATGAATTTATTATTTTATTTCCTTGGAGAAACAAGTTAATATGAATAACCAACAAAATAACTCTCTAAACAAGGGACAACATGATCGATCAAAGAACATCATGTTAAAGGAACCTAACTCTAGGGATTCGGATGTATTTTTAATCGTAATGATTTTGATCATATGTCTACAAAGTATGCAAATAATAATAAGAAAGTTGGAAAAAACACTAAATAACAATCTTAATGATACATAGAGTGAAAAGAAAAATATATATTGGAATAACTAACGTAATTTCATTACAAAACTATTGTGAACTAACGTACTTTCAGTACAAAACTATCGTGCATTTTAACTACATCAATATTAGTTCGATGAGAGGTTAACTCTTTTTTTTTAATTAAATATAATACATTTAATTTTAAAAAATTATTTAAAGATATTATAAATATTTAGAGAATAAAAAGACAAACTTTTATATCATTTTTTTGTAATTGTTACCGGATTAATTAAGATCATTGTTACTGTGCAATTAAGATCAGCATTTATTTTACGTATTTATCTAATAATTTTTTTTAATATTTATCTTATGAATCATTAGTTGAAAGCTAGCTTACTAAAACGAAGCATTATAAACAAACCATAATAACCACAAAAACTGTAGAAGATAGAATTTTATTAAAATAACACATTTTAACGGTTAAAAACTTTTATTTTTTCAAAAGTACAGCAAAATAATATGTTAAATTCATTTACTCGCTTTTGAGTTCATTAAGTTGACTAACTAGCATTGACTGGCTATTTACTGACATTGCATGGCCATTAATTGGGATGTCACCCGTTGACTTTTTTCATTGAATATTTCAATCTAATTAATATATTTATTTATATAACGATGAGAAACATTTTTTATTTATTTTAAATCATCAATTTAAATCATACGAAATACTCATATGAATTACTGTTTGTTCAAAAAGTACTTTATCTGGTTGAATGATCATATGAATTTGACTTCGTTGAGTTTAGGTAAAGTGATTTTTATTAATATGATAAAATTGATTTTATTTGGATTGAATTTGGACAAAAACTTGCAAATAAAACAATGTGGTAGCTTGAAAAAAATATAACTTTGTTAACTTTTGTGTTATTTTAAGAAAATTGGGGTGAAAATACAAATCCAAATACACAACCAACTTGTAGAAGAGTTGGAATGATGAAACTCGAATTTACACTAAAAACAAAGAGACTCCTAAAGTTGGAAGCAAAAATTGTAGGAGACAAGCGTCCAAGAAAGGGACCAAAGGATATATCTTCTATGATGAACCTAATGAGTGGCCAAGCTCGTTATGAGAATGTTATGGAAGCTGAGGAGAGTACTGCAATGGAGGATGTTTCCTCCAAAGAGCGAGGAAAGGTGTTTGGAGAAGTTTTGGAATTCATGCCTTGGCCTTATGCCTTTTCGTTATGTTCATTATTGTGTATCCCTGTATTATTGTTTTTGCTAGCTACTTATGCTTAATGTTATGCTGGATTATGCAAGTCTGCCTGTACCTTTCAAAGAGTCAAATGGCTAGCATTATAATGTTAGGATTGGTATGTGATTTCTTAGAGTAATCCTATTTGTTTTCAATGTGGCATAAAATCTATGTGTTGAATTTGTATTGATTATAGGGACGAATCCTAGTATTAAATTATGAAAAATCTACAAATATTTATAAATGGTGTAATTTATTTTTGAATGGATATATAGTAGGATATATAGAATTTTTCAATTCCTTAGGTGACCTTGTTTGGTGACTAAGAGTCCCAGCTGTTTTGTGTCTCGTTTTGTTTTTCCGGAGTCATTTCTGATTTTAGGGGGCTTCTCCATTGCTCTTTTTTCTAACGAAGTTCACGTTCATTAAATCTCACATTTAGTAATTAAGGCAATTTGACTTGTTTTAGCTCCCAACTTATTAGGCAACTAGTAATAATTAAACAATTTTTTTTAAACACGTATATTTGCATTGGATTTAATTTTATTATAATTGATTTAATAAAAATTGATATAATATAATCAAATAAAATTAATGTTAAATATTTTAATAAAATAATTTATATTTAAAATAATATGTAATTTACTTTATGTGTTTTCTTACTTATCATAAAAATTTCATTATAAAAACTTATTTAAATTAATTTTTAAATAATCATACTATTTTTATTTTAATACGATACAATCTGAATTTACAATTAAATACATGATTATATTGAAATTATACTTAATGTTGTGTAACAAACATACCATATAACTTTTTCAATACGTTAAGAATATTTTTGTAATAAACATTCTGTATAATTTATATATAATCATGCTTAGTTGTGAAGTCGAACCGTAATATAAATAATAAAAATTGTATAATTTTGTAGAAATTTTATCCCATTAGAAATACGTGTATAAACTATGGCATGAATGTATCTTCATGACATAGAACACATCTTAACAATTGTATTGATTGATTAACTTACTTTCTTATTTTTTTTAGGTTGTGTCAAAACCATAATTGTAAAAGTTTTACAAAAAAAATTGATAGAATTTTTCCTAAATAGAAATTAATCATTCTGTGGTAAAATGATATAATACTTTTTTATAAACTAATAAATATTGTAATCATTTACATAACCAGTTACTTGTGTATATAGACACAACTACATATCATGATATATATGTTATACAACAAATCATAAGACTTTTAAATCTTGGTACACTAACCAACATTAACTATACAAAAGGGTAAAAAGATCAAACCATCTAAATTTTACAACAAAAGATTGATCATATGTTCCAAAACTTGTTTTCACATTATGTTTTTTTTTAAACTGCTACCTGGGGGATGAAAATATAAAAGATGAGCTTAAAAGCTTAATCAGTTTGATAAATATCTATAATTTCAAGCTTGAAAATTGTGAATGAAACACTTATGACTTACCACGAAGTAACATACTGATAAAAATTATCTATATTTGATCTTTAAAATATAATAATATACTATATATGAGTTATCATGAAATAACATTATGATAAAAATGATTTCTATATAATTTTTAAAATATAATAATGTATTATCTATGAGTTATCATGAAATAACATTATGATAAAAATAATTTATGTCTGGCCTTTAAAGATAATAATGTACTATCTTATGAGTTACTAGGAAATAACATTCTGATGAAAATAATTTCTATCTAATTTTTAAAATATAATGACGAACTATTTTATGAATTTATGTGAAATTACATGCTATTATAAGTATACAAATGAAAAGTAAAACCATGATAAATGTATTTTAAATTTGTTATGCCAAGAGCATTTGGGGATCTAATCTCACACGGTTGAGATATTTAGCACTGATGCTAACTCTTAACAACATATATGGACGATCAATATACAAATAGAAAGTATAGGCATAAAAATGTACTTTGATTTTGTTATGCCAAGAGTACTTGGGGATCTGGTCGCACACGGAGGAGATATTTAACACTGACACTAGCTTTCAACTATACTTATGGACAACTTACTCGATACAACCATTAAAATGTCTCAATTGACTCTATTTATACATATGATATGTGCATACTAACTTAACTGAACTGATATACATTACTATGAACTAAACTAATAAATATCATATTGATTTTGTAACATCATACTGAATTGATAAATATCATACTGATCTAATAACAACATATTGAATGGATCTGATATCATACTGAGTTAGTAAACATCATATAATTAAACTAGACTAAATCTATTGATTATGATATTCTATCAAGTAAAACTAAATATTCTCAATGCTGAGTATAGCCAGTTATCATTGAATATTGAATATCGAAGGAAAACTATGTTGATATTTCTAAAATATATTACTTAACTTGTAAACTTGTATAAAAATAGTATTAATAATGAAATTGATTTACTATTAGGTTGAGATTATTTACAAATTGACTTATTTTTAACTTGTTAGTTATGATAATAAAATATATGCTCATGATATTTTTATACTCAAAATGCATTGAAACTAACATAAATATATTCTTTAAATTATTGTTCAATTAATTGAATGTACTTTAAAATTTATGTTTAGGAACATACTAATAAAAAGTACTGAATTTATTTGAATATAACGAAATCTTTAAAGAAGCAAACTCAATATCACTTCACAAACTTCCATTTAAAATAAATATAACTTATAAATCACAATTTTCTCGTTATTATGTTGCTAACTATGTACTAATTGGTTTAAGTGTCAAAAGATAAATACATTTTCATAACACGACTTAATGATTGGTACATAAAATGTATTAACATGAAACATGCATTTCTAAAATGAATATGTTTAACTTTGAGAGTAAATATTTGACATGAAAGCTACACTATTATAAATAACTAATATATATTTTTGAAAAGCTATTTTAATTGTTGTAGAAATCTTATATCCATATGCATGAACTTTGTTAAATATTTAAATAAATTGGTTACTGAAACTAAATAATCAAATAAAAATATAAAATCATATGATCTAGTTTTAAAATTAATTAATATTCATTCACTGTATTATACTACACCTACTGAAACTAATTAAAATGTCTTTTGGATCAACTCATCCTATATAATTATACTTGTGTAAGAAACAATAATATTATTATAGTTAGCTTGGCTAATTTAAAATTGAATCATACTTTAAAAATGTTAATAAATGGTTGTTAATATATAACTCAATGCCCTGTTCAATACTTAGGTAGAAATCAAATTGTTATTTATAAATAAGACATTAAAATATAGAATTAAACATATCAAAAATCAAAGATTAAATCTAAAAATTTATTATAACATTTTATCTATTAAAATTATAGTATAGAGCTTGAAAATGGTCCATAATCATAAGAATATATTAACTAGGCATGAATTCTAAAAGAATCATAATTAAAATAATAGAAAATTAAGACAAAGAAGAAGAATAAGCTAATGACTAATGTTAATGGTTGATTCTCGATATCTTAATTGCCTATTTGAATTATACTTGCCTTTAGCTTTCAATTTCTCTATAAAACTATATTGTTTTTGTAAATTATGTATCTACAACCTTTGGCTATTTTGTTGTTAATCCTAACTACATATTTATAGTAAAAGAGTTACAATGTAATTAAAATTAGAGTTGTAAAAGTTTAAAATAATTAAAATGTTAATATAACAAATTTGGAACACTTCGTGTAGAGTTGAGCTTGAAATTTGGTATTTAAATGCATATTTGAATTGCGGCCCACAAAGTGCGTGCGTTGACTCATGTTGTGAAGGGAGACTGTTTTCAGTTCTATGTAATTTTATCTCAGACTGTTGTGTCGCACCACACACATATTCATGTTGCAATACATCCTTAATTTTTTCAATTTAACGTGTTGACCTCTTGATGTATCTTGTATAAATGTTTACATTTAGATCCTTTATTATATGACGATTATGTCCCTAATTGTAAGGATTTATTTGGTTATTTATCATTTACATCTTTTAAGTCCAAAAATATATGAAATACATCAAAATATACCCTATAATTTCGAAAACATAATTTATAAAATACTAAAATGAAAATACAATATTAAAACATAATTCATTATTTTATCTCCGTTAAGTCACAATATATGTATGTTTTTCAAGCACATATGGTAACACTATAACCTTGCTATAATTAGTTTAGACATCGAAATCATATTTGTAAATTATAAAAAATAACTCCATTGAAAATTATAACACCAAAATAATACCTCGATAATATTAAAAAAGATCCAAAATTAAATGACGTTTAACATCGAACAAATCTCTTTGGTTGTAGTTTAATTTTGAACGACTATTATATGTTAAAAAATTTAATAGTTAAAAACATGAATTAAATATAAATGATATTATTATTGTGTATATAATTTTAAAATTCATTATTTTTGTGATTTTTTTAAAAGTATTTGTGCCCTTAATCACAAATATTTTAAAGTATCAATAATTATAAAATAATAATTTAAATATTATTTGTGATAAGTAATAAAAAAAAAGATAAATTAACAACCTTAATATTTGTATCAATCAAAAACAACATTTAATAAATTTATAATAGGTTAAAATTTTTAATTATAAAAATATATAAACCGAAAATAAAGTATAATAGTTTTAGTTAATATTTTTTTGTTTAGAGATATTAGCATAATATAAATTATTATTATTATAAGAATAAATCATTAATAGTAATTTTATATAATATAAATTATTATTATTATAAGAATAAATGATTAATAGTAATTTTATTTAACAATAGTAACAATAAGATGTATTTAATATTAAGAATAAATAGATATTTCATATATTTTTATTATGGTAATAAAAAATATTTTAGTCGATTCATGAATTTTTTTAATAAGATATTTTTGATAAAGATTTATGATTTTAATTTTTATATTTTAAAATTAAGTTTTTGATTTTTAATTTTTTAATAAAAAATAAAATATTATGAATTTTATAGGTATAATATCATAAGAAAATTATTAAAAATTTAAATTTTTAAGTAATAATCATTTTTAAAAATTTTAAAATTAAAAAAAATAAAAAAATAAAAAAATGTTACTAAATAATTTACATACCATTTTTAATTTTTTTCTTTAAAATTATTATACAGAGATACAATAATAATAATTTTTTAAAAAAATTAAGAATTATAAAATAAATTATTTAAATATGAGTAATAAATAAAAAATAAGAACAGTTATCACATGTATCTTATTAATATTAAGCAAAAGAAAAGGTGTTTCACGCGGACGAAGTTGTGGATGTTGGTGAGCCACCCAGCTGCCAGCTCACACCTCGCTTTGCACGTGACTCACCACCTCACCTCTATCCTCCCTCTCCAATTTCTCTCTCCATGGAAAAAGCCCATCGCTTTCCTATCGATCATATTTGTTTTTAAATCAAATCCAATATATCAGAATTTACTCGAATATCAAATTCATCTCCCTCTCTTTCTCGTTGCCTCGTTTCCGTCACTTTCTTTCACAGTATATAATTTATATGTTGAAAACTATTCTCAGTCTTTCTGTTTCTATTCTACCTTCTCTACTAATAATATTTTACTAATTATGTATATTTATGTATTTATTTATATATGTCCGTTCTCTCTCTAGAGTCTCTGAGGGTTTGATCTAGGGACGAGGAAGAATTGAGATTTGGATGTTCTTGTATGACAAGGCTGACTACGATTCAAATGCTTGGATCTGCTGGTGGTAAGATGCTTATTATATATCTTTACTTTAGTTTATTATGTTCAGTATTTGCTATTTGTTAAAAAAAATTGTTGTTGATTTTTTGTTTCGATTATCAATTTTTTGCTTTGATTTCTAGCTCTTTATTGCCATCGGTCTATTAAGTTTACGTATTCAATTGGCGGAAGAGTGTTGTAAATGTAATAGTGTGTTGGAACTGGCTAATTTCAGTTCTGGCAATGTTGTGAGACTGCTTTCTTTTGGTTGATTAGTGAGTGGATTTCGATCTCCTTGAAATACGGGAATGAAGTAAACATAGATAACTTGGAACGATTTGGCAATTAACTCTTTTGAGAACAGTTGGCGTTCTCCTGCGATTTTGGGACTGGATCATGATTCGCTTCCATGTATTATCCAGTGCTTTATTCATTTATTAGTTTTTCTCGATCTTAATTAGCTCTTTTGAGCTAATTTGTGGACGAATTTTGCTACTAAACTAATACACATTTGTTGGCATGAGGTTAAAATGTAACACTCGTGGTCATGTATCTTTGATTTGTAGGTCTGATGGCCTGCAGCGTGAAGTCAGTACTATGAAAGTTTTCATCCATTAATTTGTTGCCTAACCTAAGAAATATTTTTAGATTGAAAAAATCTTTTATGGAGTGAGAAGTGGGGGCGAAATGGTTTTGCACTCCAAACATATTAAAATATGGAGGAGACACGGGATGATGCGGGCCCAGCAGATCAAGGTCCTTCCAATGCTTCATGGTGGCCTTCAGATTTTATGGAAAGATTTGGATCTGTCTCTTTGGGTTCTCAAGAGTATACCTTGAGCAGTACAGATTTGCCCAGAAATTCTGACAAAGATGTTTTTTCTTCTCAGAATGCGTCACAGATTCTGTGGCATACTGGAATGCTTTCAGAACCAATTCCAGACGGTTTTTACTCTGTCATTCCGGTGAGAATTGATGTCATTCCTTTGGCAGAGAATGTTATTTTTCCATAGTTGTAGTTATTACTTGTTATATGCAACGGTTTCTCAGTAAGTATCAAAAAGACTTCTACTTTCAAGTATTTTCCTTTTCTGATGTAAAATAGTTATTATTTTCATCTAGATTTTTGACTTGTTTTCTCCATACTATGATATAGATTGATTGTGATAATTGTCATCCCTATGCAAGGTCATATGATTTATTGAGTTGACACTTAGGTTATGTTTGGTTCGCAGAATAAAAAAGTTACGAAAATAGTAATGGTAATGGAATTGAATGTAAAGAAAATAGTATTATTATTGTAGTATTTGGTTTAACCACCGTAATTAAAGAATGAATCTGTATTGCAATGTTTGGTTTACACGTAGAATGGAATGAAAAATATTATATATTATCTTAATATTTCTATATTCAATGAAGTTTAAATAATGTTATTTAATTGTTATTTTTTCCGTTAGACATGATATATTATTAAAAATTATTATTTTTCTAAATAATAATTATTTAATCTTAAAAAAAATTTAAAAAAAGACAATATTTTTGATAATTTTTTTATTTTATATTATTTGTAAAATAACAACCAACTATTAACATATAGTAGTGTAATTTTATTGTTGATTCACTATATCAACACCGAATATCACACAATTAAAATTGAAAAAAACGTTGAGAGTTTAGGGTTTTAGGATTTTATGGTTTAGGGTTTTAGGATTTTGGGTTTAGAGTTTTAGGTTTTTAGAGTTTAAGATTTTAGGATTATAAGTTTTAGGGTTTAGTTTTTAGGATTTGAGGACAAAATTAGATTAATACATTTTTATACAATGGGAACGAAATAAAATAACAATTTCCTGTAGGGATGGTGAAACAACTATTTCATATCTTTTAGGAATTGTTTTCAGTACATTCCATTTCTATGATACAATCAAATGTAGGAATGTGTGGAAACAATTCTATTTTCAATCATATTCATTCCAACCAAATGTGAACTTAGATAATATAATAGAAAGATTATATTCTTTTTGGCATCTTGGATTGGCTAATATATTGCATATGTTGTAGAGAGATATTTAGTGGAGACTGTTGCATGCCATGCAAATGATATAGTGAAGTTTTCATGTTGGCTTACAAGGTAGGATGTTGGTGATTATTTAATTATGGAAAAGTCTATTTGTTAGAAGTTTGTGATAAATCACAAGTAATATGGCGCAGTATTGGTAAGTATATTTGTGCTCATATAACTGTATCCAATAAGAAACTATCATGTCAGTTGTGATTGTGATATAATTATGATTAAGAGTATGTAAATAATCTGATTAATCTACTTAAACAAATAAATCCGATTCGATTTGTCATATTTAGATTGAAATATTTTGTAGTCGGATTAGACTAGGATTTGAAAGTATACAATTCATTCGAATACGGATTGATTTCGAATTGATAGATTTTATAATCCATTGCAGTTCGATCTGCATCGAAATAATTAAAATTATAAATAAATACATAATGTATTATATTTAAATATTATATATACCATAATTACATTAAATTATTATTTTAGTTTAAAAATAAATGTTAAATCTCTATAATAGTTTAATAATTTTTCAAGCATATTTCTTATTTTTTTGATTTTCTTAATCATAATTATACATAATAAATTTTACTAGAGATATATTACTTTAAATTTTAAATGTTGTGTATATCGTGTTTTATACATTACAATAATTCATAAATAAATTTTAACATCAATTTGACTTTATTTGATTAAAAAAATCTAAAATATTCGGATTCGGATTGAAAATCATCAAATCTAATTCGGATAAGATCAGATTTGGATTTCTTTAAAAAAGCAAACCAAATTCTAGTTGTGATATATAGAAATTCTCTTTAATTATAGGCTCGTGGGAAGTAAAATGCTTAACAGATAGTTAACTTGGCAAACTAAATACCATATGAAGCTAGTTGCAAGAATTTTTTGAACGAGAAAGTTAACGCTTGTTAGGCTAGGCCTATTTGCGTAGAGCTTGTCATTCAAAAATCTGAAAGATTTTTCAATTGTAGCAAAACAAGATTGATTTGGAAATCCTTGTTT
This sequence comes from Hippophae gyantsensis, assembly GCA_030763125.1. NCBI lineage: Eukaryota > Viridiplantae > Streptophyta > Magnoliopsida > Rosales > Elaeagnaceae > Hippophae > Hippophae gyantsensis. The sequence continues at coordinate 10,161,323 of CM061031.1, forward strand.
CTAAGGAGTTTTCTTACTCTTTTTCCCTGCTATGTTGGTAACTGTAAAATACTAAAACGAACTTCATTGAATCTTGTTAGACCCACTTGCATTTTCTTTAATTTTATTGCATGCATATATTTGATTTTTTTGGATCTATCTAATTCTCTTATTGGTTTATTGATATTCATTAAATTCATGTTATTGATGGTGCACTATATACAGGAGAAAAGGCTCAAGGAGATTTTTGATGATATTCCATCTATTGATGAGCTTCATGCCTTGGAGGTTGAAGGTTTCAAAGGTGACATCATTCTTGTTGACACTGCAAAAGATAAAAAGCTTTTGAAGCTTAAGCAACTTATTGTGGCACTAGTGAAAGGATTGAACTCAAATCCAGCTTCCATGATAAAGAAGATTGCGGGATTGGTGAGAACTTCTTAATTGCAACATTTGTTTTACATAATATGATGTCTCGTGTCAAATTTTCTGTTTTAAATTCTATTTTATTGTTCCTGTTCTGAGTATGTGATTCCATTTATTATTATTATTATCATCATCACTATGATCTTCTTGATAAGTAAGCCATTTCAATTACTGGTTACTAAGCTTGATGTTTACAGCATATGAAACACAGCTAGAATCTTGATTGACAAGTTGATTAGTTATAAGGAAAATTAAGGGAGTTTTTATTGAGCCAAGTTGCATTTTTCTTCATGTAAATTACTGATTATATGAAATCAATTTTACATCCTCAAATGAATCTGAAAATGCTTCAAGCTTTTGTTGGTTTGCTGTGCAGGTTTCTGATTTTTATAAACGGGCTAACTCAGAATGTCCAACAAAGGCTGCACTAGAAGATACATCACACATGTTTGAGAATCGAGGTTTGCAGCTTTTGGGGCAAATAAGGCATGGTTCTTGCCGTCCTCGAGCAATCTTATTTAAAGTCTTGGCTGATACTGTAGGTCTTGAAAGCAAGCTGGTGGTGGTAAGCATAAACCTGATATGGTTGGGATGGTAGTCTTCATTTTGGTTTGTTTTCTTTGTATTACTCCAATAATTATGGGGTGATTAGTGTTTAAATCCCAAGAAATATGAGATTTGATTCTGTTAATTAATTGGGAGATCAAGTTTTATTGTGTGCACCATTAGTAGATTACATTATTTTAATTGGAAATATTTGTACCGATTATTACGAGATTAATTGCCTTTTCTACTTAACCTAAGAAGTATCAATTGTAAATATATAACAATATAGACATACAAATTTAATTTCAATTCCTTAATTATTTCTACATGGTATCAAAGTTTTGGTTCATCCTAACTTAGCTTTTTTCATGGTTGAATTTTTTTTCAATCAAGAGTCAAAGACATTCTCTGAAACCTCTAAAAATTTAAAACCCATCTTGACTTTGAATCCTAGTGGATTTAACAACTCATATTTACAATTCACAGTTAAATTGATTGTAAATGGAAAGGGAAAGATGGGATATCTGACCAGAAAGACGAGAAAACCCTATTCAACAAATGTAGGCATTTTACAATGATGGAGTTTGGAGAACTTGATGGTGACTGCGTGGCTCATCAACATCATGTTATCGACGATAGGAAAAACCTATCATTTTCTATCGACAACAAGAGAAGTTTGGGAGGTTGTATGTGAGACGTACTCCAACAGTGAAGATGCTTCTAAATTTTTTGAGTTAAAAGCTCTATTGTGGCAAATTAAACAGGTGATAAAGAGCTAACTGAATATTATATGGAGATGGAAGCTCTCTGGCAAAATATCAATTTGTGTTCAAAGGAGGAACGAGAGTCTTATAGTGATAGTGTTCGTTTCCAAAAAATGGTAGAAAAAGAAGTGTTTGAGTTCCTAGCTGGGTTAAACTAGGAAGTCGACAAAGTGCGAAGGAGAGTATTGGAGAGAATGCTACTACCTCTTTTTTGTGAAGTATTCTCGGAAGTTTGCTGGGAAGGGAACTGTTGACGAGTCATGGCTGAAGCAAGCGATGTCAAGATTGGTGGACTTGGATCGTAGAGGGAGGTCTTGGCTCTCAATGTTGGAGGTTGTCTCCCAAGAAATGATTTCTCACCAAAGGAAATAATTTCCTTTTCACCTTACGGAAATAGGGTTGGTTCTGGTAGGCTTAGGTCTAAAAGTGGTATGCATACTACACTTGGTAGGATTTCTTTAAAATACCCAATTAAAGGAAATTTTGGGATTTACATAACAAGTGGGATTTCTATAGGAAATTCAATTAAAGAAGTATTTGGGCTTTATGGGCCGGGCCCTTAACAAATTTAGCTCATGGTAATAAAACAAGACTTGATCCAAACATAAAACGAATTTTTTTTGGTGACCATTGTGGTAAGCTGGGTCATACAAGGGACACTTGGTGGGAAATTCATGAAAAAATCGACAGTTGAAAGCCTAGGTAGAACATGATGTCAAGTGTTAACTGACCTCTTAAATCATGACATGATAAATCACTTGATAACTCAAGTTCAGGGGGAGCATTTAACCTTAAACAACTTGTTCAACTTTATTATCTCTAGAAACATGGGATAGTGCACCATAATATTGTATGGCATTGATTTTCACTATGAACATGCCTAAACAATTGTGGGGATGTTATTTTAATCTCAACTTACTTCATCAATCGAATGCCTAGTCGTTTCTTTTATTTAAAACACCACATCAGTAGCTCCAATAAACCTTTCCAACTTCCCACCTGTAGTCTAACCTATCTCTTCGAGTATTTGCTTGTCCTGTTTTTATTCATATTCATGTTAAGTCTAAATTAGATTCAAGAGCTATTAAATGTGTGTTTATTGGATACTTCTTACTAAAAAAAATTACAAATGTTATGATCCTTATAGAAATAGGCGGGTTTCTACGCGAGGAACGTGCTTTTTGACATCGAGTTTTAGCTATGCCAAGAGAGTTGCTAGCCTCGATGCTATTTTTTCAAGAACACTCCCTACTACATTAAAAGCTCCCTCTTGAAAGGGAGAACTTGAAAGAGTATAGCTCTTTTGGTTAGTATTTGGACTTTTTTACTCTTCTAGAGTCATCTAATCTATCTGAATCCATTGATAATAGTGCACTTGAAAATGAGCCTGTAGCACTTTCTCATTTCATTATACCAACCATAGTAGAACACTTCAACGCAAGGGGAGATGTGTAAAATTCAAAAGGGAAGATTGTTTATTCAGAAAGGTTGAAATCAAAGAACATGGAAAACTTCACACTTAAAGACCAAGAGAGTCGGGGATAGATCCAACTTTACACGAGTCCACCTCAATACTAGGTAATCTCGAGTCATAAAAAACTTATGAGTTACCTATTACACTTAGAAAACCAACCTGGTTCTGAATACTTCATCTCATATCTAGATTTGTCTCATATAATACTATGTCTTCTAGATTCTATGCTTTTATCACTAACTTCGATAAATAAGAGGTTTCAAGAAATATTCATGAGGTCCTAAAAATTCCAAAATAGAGAGAAGCTGTTACGGAAGAAATTGGGGCACTAGAAAAAAATTCAACTTGGGATGTAATAGAACTATCAAAAGGAAAGGTACTGGTTGGCTATAAGTGAGTTTTTACGTAAAATACAAGGTTGATGGAATAATAGAATGATACAAGGCCCGTTTAGCTGCAAAGAGTTTGCATAAATATGTGGAATTGATTACACTAAAACCTTTGATCTTGTAGCTAAAATAAATACAATGATGGTTCTCTGTTACTAGTAGTGTATTTGGATTGGTCTCTTTAATAATTAGACATTAAAAATGCTTTTTTTAAATAAAGAATTAGAAGTTTACGTTATTATACCATCAAGATTTTGCAAAGAAGGCAAAAATGTGGTGTGTAAACCGAAGGAATCATTGTATGGTTTCAAACAATCACCTAGAGTTTGGTTCGATAGGTTTGGAAAAGTGATGAAGAAATAAAGATACCAGTAAGGACAATGACATCACACAATGTTTTTTTTGACACATTGAAAGGGGGAGAAAAACAATCTTGATGGTCTATGTTGATGTAATCTCGACTCGGGACAACTTCGAGGAAATTAAAAGACTAAAGGAAAATTTGGCGTCAGAATTTAAAGTTAAGGATATGGGACAAATGTAATATTTTTTAAGAATGGAAGTGGCAAGATTAAAAGGAGATATAAGTGTTTTTCAACAAAAGTATCTTTTCGATCTTGTCATTGAGATCAGAATGCTTGGGTGTAAACCAAGTTATACTTCAATCAAAGTTAAAATTTTCATAAAAGCTAGGAGAGCCAGTAGATAGACTTTACATTGCATTTGAAATTAGTATAGTAAGTCAACACATGTTTTCCGAATAAAGCTCATTTTTGTAGTTGTTTATAAAGTTCTTAGATATTTAAAAGGGTTACCGGAAAGTGGTTTGTTCTTTGAGGAATAAAAAACAAAGAATAGAAGTATTTATTGATACTGATTGTGTTGGCTCAGTAGAAGACAGAGGATCCACCCATGGATATATCTTTGTATTCGGGAATTTAATGACGTGTAAGAGTAAAAAGCACAACGTGATGGCTACAAGCAACGTAGAAGCTGAATTTAGGGTTGCGACATAAAGAATATGTGAGATATTATGGTTGAAAAAATTCTTAAATGAACTCCATGTTACAATAAAGTCACCAATCAAACTTTATTGCGATAACAAAGCAACCATTAATATTTCTCTTAATTCACTTCAACATCACGTAACAAAAAATGTGAAACTGGATAGATACTTCATCAAAGAAAAATTGAAGATGAGATTATTTGTATGACTTATGTTCCAACAAAGGAACAAACTATTAATACTTTGATCAAAAGGATTTCACTGGACCAAACTTCGATGATTTCATTCGCAAGTTGATATGATTAATATTTATGATCCAAGTTGAGGGGAGTGTTGAAATCTCATTATATAAGGGATTTGATTTTGTCAATTAGTTAGGAGATCAAATTTTATTGTATATATTATTAGGAGATTACATTAGTTTAATGGGATATTTATATTATAATTATTGCGAGATTTATTTCCTTTTCTATTCAACCTAGTTTCACTGAGAATATGTAGTAGGATCAATTGTAAATGTATAGCAATACAGAAATACAAATTTCAATTTAAATTCCTTAATTATTTCTACAGCAATTAGGGTGGGGGAATGTTCTCATTTCTGGTCAGTATAATTATTTCTGAAAAGGCTGTATTTTTATCAGGGTTTGCCTAGTGATGTGGCTGTTGAATGCTCAGACGAATATAAGCATATGTCTGTCGTTGTTGTTTTGAACTCTGCTGAATTCTTGGTCGATCTTATGCGGTTTCCTTCTCAGCTGTTACCTAGATCAACCAAGGCTATTTTCATGTCCCATATTTCTGCAGCAGGGGAGAGTGACTCAGCAGAAAATGACTCATGTGATTCACCATTAGAACCAAATAGTCCTCTCTATGGGTTTTCAGAAAGAGTTGATGACAGGTAGTTAATGATTTTTGTACATGTTGAACGTGCACATGATTCAGCTGTTTTGCAATTTACATGTCAACATCTCTCACATTTTTTTGTTTCTCTTGCTGAAAAAGTTGGTTATGGTAGTTTACTCATCATTTCTTTTCTTACCAGTAATGAAAAAGATGAGGGTCTTCAGTTCCACAGGAGGCTTGATGCAAACGTACAGGGTTCATTGTCACGAAATATGATGATGCAATCTGCCATGCCTCGTGACAGAAAACTGAGGTAATAAAAAAACACAGGTTTTTTAAAATCTAAATTTAGTTTGTTAATGGCTTGGTTTTTTACCTATTTGTTTTCTTTACTTTTAATCCTTAGGAAAGCTATTTCATAGACGCCTTCAAGAAATTTTAGACAATGAGATGTTTGCCTTAATTTCATTTTTTCTATTCCTCAGTTTATCCCATAGTGAACCAAACATTGCAACTGCTTTCTGGCGGCGAAGTAGGAGGAAGGTCATTGCTGAACAGCGGATTGCTAGTTCAAGGTTTTTGAGTTTTTTTAGCCTTCTCTAGTCCTTGTTTTTGCATCCTTTTTTCTTTAAGGATGAAGATACGTTACAATTAAGTTGTTACAATTAAGTTATTTCCGTCTTTTGGTAGATTACATGTTATAGTATAAGTGTAGGATATAAACACCAGTGGTTGGAAAGCTTAATTAGGAAGCTTGTATATCTTAATTAGAAGGTTTTTGTGAGAGTTTTATCTTGTAGTTTGATTTTGGTTTTTTGGGGGGTGTAAGTGGATTATTGATCCACTTTGTATCGTTGTTTTTATCTTTTTATTTATATAATTTAAAGTTTCTTATTAAAAAAAATTACCAGTGGTTATGCTCAACTAATTTTATTTGTAAGTGCCTCTAGTAATTTATGCAGTCCTGAGATGTCTATATTTTTCCGTTCTATCACGTCTTATAAGAGAGTGCATCTGCTATAGTTATTGCTTTGTTTGTTGGGTATGTGACTAGACCTGGCAAGTATTGGGTACCTTGGTTAGGGATAGGTGATGACTGTAGCCATGAAATCATTGTGAATAAATTTATAAGTAAATAGATTATGCTAATTTTGCTGATAGATCAATAGTGTAATCCACAAATTTTAATTTTACACAGTAATCCTGATTCTTGTCTTGATGTTTGGAGGAGAGAGATACCTCAGTTTAGTCCTCCAGAGTGCCAGTTTGGTCGTAGAGATTAACTTATCCTTTGACCACTGCAATTTGAGACTACAAAATATCCTTGTGTCTCACTCTGGATAGAGTATTTTCTAATTAGTTTCCTCATCGCTTCAATGTTTTATGTTTAGATTATCTGTTATGTCAATTTTCTCTTGTTACTGATTATGTTTAAAATACAGAACCAATGCTTTTATTTTCCAAAGATAATCTATTTTGCTTGAGCTTCCTTAGTCTGCTTCTGTAAACCTGATAACTGCTTGTTCTCTTGATGCTGATGTGGTGGACATTCATGCCCTTTACTGACGTTGCAAAAATGCATACTATTTTTTTGTACTTCTAAGGAATTCCATTTCTTACATTTGTCTTTTTGAAATTGTTTAACTTTTGCAGTCCAGAGTATCCTTCATTCCAAGCCCGTGCGCGGTCGATGTTGAGTGGCAATAGACAATCATTTAGAGACTACCATGATGACACATCTACATCAAGGTTTTTAACTTTGTTGATTCATTTTATATATGCAATTTGTTTTTTGGGTTTTCTGTATATATTCTCTGCTCCTTCCCCCCCCCCCTTCTCCCCTCTCTCTCCCTCCCTCCTCTTTTCTTTCCTCCTCCTGTTTGTTTTGAAAATGATTAATCTTAAGGCACTACACATCCTCCCTTTTTGATGCAAAATGCTTTCCATCCCAAGCTGTCATCAGCAACTAATATGTAATTCTGCTATTGGAGTCTTATCCTAAGTTGGGATTAGTCTACATTGTTCGTATCTGCTACTATGGGCAGTATAAAGTTGCAGCTTTCAATATCTCAATTGGGGAGCTTGTATATCCTAATTATAGGCAATGAAGTTTTGTAAGGGATAGCCTATCTTATAGTATGGTGTTTTCTTTTGAGTGAATTGCTTGTCTACTTTTTGTATTTTTGTAACTGTTTATAATATGATAGGAAATTTCTTTTATGAAAACATTTCAGCAAATATAAAGTTGCAATTTTCAGAAAGAAAATGAAACTTTATTCTCTTTTTGTAGAGTTCTGCTCTATCTCATGGTTTTTCTTAGTGTTAAGTTTTATATTATCTCTACTTCTCCAGATAAATGCGTGAATATGTAACTGGAACTGTTATTTTTATGTGCAATTGAAATACCGATGCAGATCAGATGGTGCACCAACATCAGAGGTTCGTAGATTAAGGAGAAGAAGCATTAGCATTACACCAGAGATTGGGGATGATATCGTAAGGTTGATGTCTGGATGATATGCTAATTACAGTTTCCGCTTGTTAAATTTCTTTGACGTCATAGTTCAGGGCTTCCATATAACTGTGTTTTATACACTTTGTGGCTTGGTACTGATAAAATCATTGGAATTGACCTACCGTTATCCTTATCTCTAGGTCTCTGACTTTCACTTTGTTTAGTTTGCTGGTTGCTGTCAGCGTACTTTTTGAGTTTTTTCAGCATTTAAAGTTCTACTGAACAACATTGTGATTATGTTCTAGCTTTGATGGCTCATTTCAGTCTGAAGTTTTTAATCAAAGTTGTTAATTAGTGTAGTGTGTATGTGTCTCATTATAAATATGAATGGGATTTGAAAGATTTGAAAACTGGGTCTTACATTGTATTGGGTTCAATTCTCACTCGTTTCAGTCAAATTTATATGTAAGAATTTAAAAAAAAAGTAAAACTAGGTTGATGAGAATGGTTTCATTTGCTTTGTCAATGATAAGGTACTTCTATTAGGCAGAATAACATCGACATAATAAATTTTAACAGGGCTGTCCGTGCGATGAATGAAACATTGAAGCAAAATCGTCTACTGAAAGAGCAAGGCAATGATGATTCAATTTACCATGCTTCCGGGAGTACTAGTTCTCATCTACATGTATGTTTCTCTTTCTTGGTTATGGAAGGTTAAGTTTATTATTACTATTTTTTAATTCTAAATTGTCTCTGCCTGTCCATCAAAGTGAAATCGTTTCTTTATGTGAATGTGAATAAATCATATCAACCCTTTCTAAAATACCATATAAATGAACTGTGGAACCAAGCACAAGAGGGATATAACACTAATGTGGTATTTGATAGTTATGCTAGGCCATACGTAGCCTTATATAGTAGGGAGTTCTAAAGTAAGCATCCTTCCATTTTAACTGTTTATCATTGTGTGAGCTATTTGTATCAAATACTGTGATAGTGATATTATTAATTGTCTGATAGAAGGTCTTGTCTATTCTATTTTCTTATTCAGGAACACCCGAGTTCCCACAAAGCAGTATCATTACCTTCCTCTCCTCATCAGTATAGAAATCAGGCGTCTGAGAAAGGTGGACCTTCAGGTTATGCAGCGAATGATGAATTGGTCTCAACATGGAATAAAATCCTTGAATCATCGACATTTAATAACAAACCTCTTTTGCCATATGAAGAATGGAATATTGATTTCTCAGAGTTGACTGTTGGAACTCGTGTTGGCATAGGTAAGAGATGTGTTAATAAGTTTGCTTTCTTCTTTGCTTTCATATGATTCATTTCTTTCATTCTTCTTATTTCCCTGATTTCGTAATTTGAGTAGGTTAGGTTTTAATATAAACTGTCTTCTGCTACTCGTGAACCCCCTTCTTCCAATTTGCTTTATTCAGATACTTCCGTTCTAGCAGGTTTAGCATGTTGCCATGTGGTCAGATTGTGGTTCAACAGCTTAGACAAGCAAACATAACAAATTAACAATTGGCTTTCTATTGCTGCATCTGGGATATTTCCAAAGTTTTGAATAGTAGACCCAGACATAAGGGAGTAGGAAACCAGTAGTGGCCTCTGGCCTGGTCTTAGATTTTGTAGCTAAAACTATTTATAAGAGTAGGGTGTATGATTGGAGAGGTAAATGTAAGTAGCAGAGTAATATGTATAATGGATGAATTTGATGGAATTTAGATAACACAATTGGATAATACAAATTTATTTGCATAGCCGCATGAGGCGTTAGACATTGATAATCCTGCAAAAAAATTGATTACTTTAGGAGTCTTCTCTCTTCAAGGTAATAGTATGGTATATCAAATTCTTGTGGTTGAAAATGAACTACTAAGGTTTTTGATTTTCTTTACAAATTAAAATATGCCTTGCAAGTTTGCTTCTGTTATTCTGATCCATTGTATAATGCCTGTATTCTGATTATGATTTTTAAATGCAAAAATGTTTGCTAGAGATTTGGCCGATTAGTTGCAGATTGTAATAGCTGAAGACAAAATAGCAACTGTAGCATGTTCATGTTAATATTTTTATTATTTTTTGATTCATGAGCATTTTTTCTATTCTGTAAGATGTTCGATCCATTATCTTGTATTAGCCGTGGTTTGATGCATTTTCCATTTTTAGGTGTCTTTGGAGAGGTCTTCCATGGAATTTGGAACAGGACAGATGTAGCGATTAAAGTTTTCTTGGAGCAGGATTTGACTGCTGAAAACATGGAAGACTTCTGTAATGAAATATCCATTCTCAGGTTTCTGTTCTCTGCCAGATGTTGTAAACTTTTTTTATTTTACTTTTGTCTTTATTTTGCATCAGATTATTTAATTTCCTAATGTTGTCTCTTTTGGTTGTCTGCATGGACATCCAGCCGGCTTCGACATCCTAATGGTAATACTTTCTCCTAGTTATTAGAATCATGCAATTTTAGATTTGAATGTGTTTATTTGCTCTATACTGGTTAGCTTTCTCTTTTTTTACTGTTTTTGAAATGAGCAATGTTGTTGTCCACAGTCGTTCTATTTTTGGGGGCATGCACAAATCCTCCACATTTGTCGATGGTTACAGAATACATGGAGATGGGGTCCTTGTATTATTTGATTCATTTAAGTGGCCAGAAGAAGAAACTTAGCTGGAGAAGGAGACTCAAAATGTTGCGAGATATTTGCAGGTCTGGTAACCTATTCATTAACTGTGAAACATCTCTTCTTGGGTTCAAACATTATAATTTATAATAAAGGAACTTAATTCTATTCTTTAATCATCATAGCATTTTTGAAACTTTAGTTTGGTTGTATGTGCCTTTTAATGTCCATATCTTTTGTTTTATTGTAAGATTCCTTGAGTCTTGTCTCTTATTTGACATTTCATAGGTGTTATCCTAGTTGCTTTGATCAATTTGTGCCTTCAAGTTTTTAACTATATTAACATTTTTTAAATATTATTACTAAGGAACATCCTTGCATCCTGGAGGTTGGATGCTGAGTTCAAAACTTGATGGTATATAATAGATCTAATTTCATGCATAAATGCAGTAAATAGCAGCATATTCAGGAACCATTCATTGCACAGCTTAGAAACCTGGTCTTTTGACTTCCATATTACTAAATCTGTGAACTTTTATTTGATCATCATTAGTCCTATGATATTGATTTTCTCTGAAAATGATGGAACATGCCGAGTCCTAACCAGAAAATCTTATATTGAAAAGGGGGTTGATGTGTATGCACCGGATGAAGATTGTTCATTGCGACCTAAAGAGTGCAAATTGTCTAGTGAATAAACATTGGACAGTCAAGATATGTGATTTTGGGCTTTCAAGAATAATGACAGAGTCACCCATTAAGGATTCCTCATCTGCCGGAACTCCAGAATGGATGGCACCAGAACTTATTCGAAATGAGCCGTTCACTGAAAAATGTGATATTTTTAGCCTTGGGGTTGTAATGTGGGAGCTCTGCACTCTAAACAGACCATGGGAAGGTGTACCCCCAGAAAGGGTATGCTAATATTTTCTTTACGTTTTTATCCTCATCTTCATTCTTTTTTCAGAAGCACGAGCCTTCTGTGTTTTTTTTTTCAGGTAGTTTATGCTGTTGCATATGAAGGATCCCGTTTGGAGATTCCTGAAGGTCCACTGGGCAGGCTAATTTCAGGTTAGACAAAACGCTGTGCTTGTTTTTTATTTATTTATTTATTTTTTGTTGGCAATTTCCTAGATTCTCATGAATCATTCTACCTTTTGTAACATGAAATTGCAGATTGCTGGGTGGAACCACATGAACGACCAAGCTGTGTGGAGATCCTCAATCGCTTACTCGAGTGCGAGTATACTCTTTGCTGATATGAATTTTGTTGTTTGTATATAGAAAACCAAGGGCAGAGGTGTCACAATATATTCTCGGCTTTAGTTGTGTACTGTGTACTATGTCATGAGCTTACCAATAATTGCAAAATCATATATAAGATTAATTGCATAGCATATGAGTTTCATTTTTTTTTATCGTTTTATACTTAGTTTACATGTGTTTTTTTCACCCTCAATTATGGAAATTTTAATTTCAATAGGTTAATTCAATAAATAAAAACATTCATTATTTTTATTAATTTTATCATAACATTTTCTTCTAATGATGTGGGGGTATTTTCTCAAATATATTACCTTAAAGTGAGTTTTTATTATATTTTATATTTTTAACTTATTTTTATTATATTATATTATATTTGGGTTATTTTTCTTTTTTGAGAAGGGTAGAAGTATGTTAGATTACAAAGTAGTCATCATTTAGTTTCTCAAATTTGAAAAAATTGATCATAAATGTTATTTTAATGAATTTTTTGTTAAAATTAATTTTTATTATTAAGTGATTAAGATAAAAATTAATAATATTAGTATTACAACATATATTATTTAGTTACACATTTTTATTTTTTATTTTTAAAAATAAAATTTAATAAATATTAAAATAAAAATAATGATAATAACTAGATATTAAATATTTTATGACAAAAATTTCATGTTTATTGTTATTTTATTATAGTTAAATAATTTAATTTTAATTGTATTTTAATCAATAATGTTTTATTAAAAAATATTATTTGTATCTAGTTAGTTTTTTTTAAGATAAGGATTAAAAAAAATATGTTTGTGAATATGAGATTAAATGTACACTAATGTTTTAAAAGTTCAATTATATATATATATATATATATGAGTTTTTAATGTTTTTATTTTAATTGATTAAAGTTTGATAGCATGTAAAAGTTTATAAAAATTAAAGTGTTTTAATCTTAAAAGGTAAATTCAATGGATAAAAATATTAATAACTCTTATAAATTTTATCTATTTTGAATTAATGTAAGATATTACTTTTAATATTTATAAAGTAAAAAAATATTAGTTTTTTTTTTTTATGTTTAAAAGTCAAAATTAGTTAATGCTTTGCCTCTTCTCCCCCTTGTTTCCTTTCCAATTCATACAAAATCATTATTGGTACAATCAAAGCGAGATTCAATCTCAAGTTGGATTTATTTCTTTAACTGCCAAGATATGAAAAGAAAAGAAAAGAAAAAAAAACAATAACCAATCTAGGATCAACAAAAAATTGGGATAATTCCTTTAGATGTCAGCTATTAGAATATTTGGGATGACTGTTAGAATTGTACAAACATAATACATTTCTTCATTTCAAACGAAGATTGAACGCCATTAGGCAAAGAACGAGCGAGGAATGAACGCCTAATCAATGAGAGGTTGTATGTCTCTTTGTTTTGCTACCCTTGATATCTCCCTTAAAAACTTAAATGTATTGTCATAAACAGAGACAATACGTAAAGAAAAATTATTGGTCGTCCGTACGTTTTTTCTTCCCTTTCTCTCTAGTATTGTGATTCACAACAGCTTAATCAAGACCGACTACACGTGTAATATATGAGAATTTCTCAATGCTAGAGTCTTGGAAGTAGAACTGTAGCAGCACGAATATACCCTAATCTCTTTACTCGTGTCATTCTGTTGTACATGATAGTAATCATTTCTCAACTGTTCATATGCCGTTTTGGTATTCTTATTAAAAATATCACAAAATGTTCATGAGTACTCATGCCATGAATAAAAAGCTTGCTCAATTCACCACACTTGGCCAACAATATGGCAGTTTGTGGATTGTAGTTTGATTTGCGGTTCTGCTTCAGAGTGGATTGGATTACTCTTTTTTACTGTGCTTTTAAATTGGTCGAAAGAGGACGACTTGTTCAGGCTGTTAATTTCTATACATTAGTGCGGGAGAAAATTGAAGAGTTTTATTCCACTAACTTCATATTAAAAAAAAAATTTACCCATTTTTAAAAATTATTTTATTAATAATTATAAATTTATCAATATAATTCAAAAATATAATATTTATTTATCCAAATCAATTAATAATAAATATTGTGATATGTAAATCACAATCTTACATTTTTCAACTTGAACCAAATAATAAAATTAATATTTATGGTTTAATAAATAAGTAAATATAATGTATATAAATTAATATATTTTTCATATTAATTATGTCGTTATATTATCGTTAAGTATAGACATTTCTATATCATTAAATCAAATAACCTTTTTCAAGTATCAAAATATTAATTTTTTAATTAATATAATCTAAAAATAAAAAATACAATAATGATACATATTGATATCTCTTTCAAGGCCACATCCTATCAAATTTATAAAATATTATATATAAAATAAGATGTACACAAATATTAGAAACAAAATATACATGAATTCAAAGTATCAAATATATGAAATATAAAATTCTTAAAATCATAAAGTTTCTCAATAATGTCATCCTTTCAACATGTTAAATAAATATCTTTGGAGGTAATCTTTTAATCAATGAATCCACAATCATAAGATTGATGCTAAAATAATATTACAATAAATTATCAAAATTGTAAGTTTTGAAATAAAGTTTTGTAGCCGATTTTCTTGAATTGTGGTCTTAAAGCAAACCATAAACTCAACTTCTGGAAGCAACAACAATAAATGCTCGTTATTTTTCTATGATATTCCTTCTCAAGCTCAAAGGAATAAATAGTCAAATGTAAACTTTATTTGTGTTTGCACATCTAGCAAAATCTTAATATAAATATCCAATCACCTCAAGATCATATTTATAATAAGTGAGCGAGTGATCTTCCTTCACAACCTTCTAATGATCTATTCCTACGTTACTTTGATATCGATCAACATCAAAATTAATGTCTAACTTAGTAAAAATCTAAGCATACGTTAAGCTCCCGTAGATGCATAAGAAATACTTTAAATTTGGTTGCATTTCAATTCATTTTTGGGCATTATATAAGGTTAAATTTATCTCTTTTTTGAATTAAAATAACATTTGATTGATTTTTCATTTTAAACCTCTCTAGAACTTTAGTAATATATACTTTTTAAAACAACCTCAATAATCATTGTGATATATCTTGAAATACAACACATATTCTTTATTTCGATTATTTGAGAGAAATTTTTTATCTCATGCAACAAACCAAAATTATTAGTAACTAGTAAGATATTATTAATATATAAAACTAAAATTATAAAGTTGCTCCCATCGATCTTCGTATATATACACCTATCAACGATATTATCCTTAAATCCAAAAGAGGTAATGGCATCATTGAACTTAAGATATTATTATCGAGAAGCTTGCTTTAGTTTGTATATCAATTTCTTAAGTTTACACACCATATGTTCTTATCCTTTAACAGAAAAACCTTTAGATTGATCCATACAAACCTATTATTCCAAATTCACATTTAAAAGCGCATTTTTCAAATTCATTTGATGTAACTTTAAATCATAATAAGCTATTAAAGTCATGATAATTCTAAAACGATTTTCCTTGGAGACTTGAAAAACTTTCTTTGTAATTAACACCATCTTTTTGAGTAAATATTTTTACAACAAGTCTGGATTTGTAACATTTGATATCATCCTTTAAGTGACACTTGGTCTTAAAGTCCATTTATATCTAACTCTTTTAGAATCTTTAGGCAATTCAACTTTATTATGTTCCTTTGATTTCAACCTATCTTTCATGACATTAATTTATTTAGAAGAATTAATGCTTTCAATGGTATGTGAAAATGAAATTGAATCAACATCAATTTCAAATTCAAAGTTTGGCTCTTGTAAATACAACACATAATCATTAAAAATAGCATAACTTTTCTTTGTTTGAGACCTCCTTAATGATATTTCTTGTGGGTCATCTACTATAGGTTTAAGTAATATTAGTCATAAATTCTCATGGTATGTAATATCCATATGTATTTGTCAATTTCAAGATACATGGACAATCAATTTTGAGACACGTGAGCAGTCAACCTCAGAGACCCAATATGCGTTCATACTCTAATATCCAACGTATTGTCATACTTCGAGGTATATATGACACATGGGTAGTCAACCTTCGAGATACATAGGCGACCAACTTTAAGACACATAAGTGGTCAATTTTTGAGACCTAATGTGCGGTTATACTCTGAGACTAAATGTATAAACAAACTTCAAGATACATGTGTAAATGCATACTTATGGTCTATGTCAATCCATCTGTTGAAACTAGTATACCCAAAGTACCAAACTATCATAAAATCATGTGTATTAATACAAAAGTCAACCTTAAATACTATATCATAAAAATGTACACATTCTTCCATAAAAATTATTAAACATAGAATTAAGTTTCACAGTTTTTAAACATATAAATATGTATGAAATTTTTAAATACCATACATGAATAAAAAATGGAATAGTTCCCTTACCTAAAAATATATTTGTCTTGTACTCTTATCATTTAGCCCATTTTCTTTTTGAGGGAAAACTAATACAATTATATTCCAAGTATTAATAACATTTTCAGATTAATTACTTATTGTAAAAATCATCCTTAATGAAAAAAATTACCTTATCGAACTTGTCAGAGTAAAAACTAATAACTTTTCATTTCGATATTTCACTCTTTCTAACTCAAATGTCTATAAATTTTCTCCTCGATCCGACCACTTAAAAATATACCAAAAATAAGAATATTTTAAAGAGAGAAAAATATGATGAAATTTGGTGTAAGGTGAATGGATGTCTTGCATGCCTTTTATAGGTGAAACTGTACCCTCGTCGACAGCTCACCAAGCACGACGAAGAGACCTTGGTGAGGTACCAACAAGCATTGAATTTTCTTCTTCAATCCACTCGTTGTAATTCACCAACCACTCATTGTTACTTGCCAACCACTTGTTGATACTTACCAACCATTCACCGACCACCCTTGCTGGCAACGACGAGCACGGTAATGAGACATCGACAAGTTTCATTAGAGCAATTCAATAATTTTGCAAAAAAAATATAATTTTTATGTGAAAATTTTCAATAAATTATTAAATCTTAAAATATAATTCAAAATATACTTGGTAAAGCTCTTAAATTAATTACAAAGGCTCGGGATCTTGCAAAGCAAATAGACACCTTATTCCTACTTCTATTCTCAAAAAAATGTTTAGAAGTAATGTTTGTAAGAAATAAAATGTAAATGTTGACACTCTACCTCGTTCATCAAAGAATAACAACATAAGGATAACACACTACAAATGGTACTTATTATCCATGTCTTAGGCATTCTCTCTCTTTGAGTTAGTTATAATCGGATCCAAGCTATATATGTGACTCGCTTAGAGGGAATGAGTTTATTGTTATGATGCCTCCACAAGGGGAGATAGTAAATTGGATTGATGAAGTCCTCTTGTTCACTTGAAATATTGTCTTGCATCTAACTCATAAAAAACAATGAGAAAAAAATCATAACAAAGTAAAATATACCACAAAAAGACAGTTTTAAATATTTTACCATTCCTCAAGAATTGAATAAGTGTGGAAGGGATGTCTAAAATGGAAGACAGAAATCACTCACGCTTGTGAAAAGGGCATCCTTCTAACTTTTATTGGCATCCAACAATTTATCTATCAAGATTTGACCGACAAAATTCCTAAAAAAATATCAGTTCTTATTATCTCCCTACAAGTACGAGTAGTAGCAATACTTGAAGTCTTTAGCTACTAGCTCTCTTACGTGCTCCTTCCAAAGCACCCAACAATCCAACAATATTCTACAATCTCCCTCATCTTGAAAAAGTGATCAGTAGATAGTATAACTATGTTAAGAAGGGAGGTTACTCTAAATTATGCCCGATACTTGGGGCATTAAGGTGATGGACTTTAGAATAAAAAAATCTCCCTCATCTTGTCTAAGTATTGTTTTTTCATCTGAGAAATGCAACGGTTCAAAGGAAATAAGGTAGCATCGTCCAGATAGGACCCTATTGGTACAAAGGAATGCCAATTGGGATGGCATTCAAGTCATCATCACTTGGAGGCCCAACCTGTATTGAACAAGCTCTTGAATGAAAGTCGTGGATAAAACTAAAACAACCAAAAAGTTGGGTTGGCTTGGACTCATCTCCAAGCATGATCCGTATCCAGCCACCTTTCGGCTAGAGGACCACCAGCTAGAAGATCGCTAGTTAGACTGTGGCTAGGCACCTGTTAGGGGAGCAAGCCAAGAACATGTTGACCAGACCGTTGTAGGTTAGGGCCTCGTCACATGGCACTCTATTGCCATCCATACTCTGATCGACTGTATCATTCCCGATTTCCATTCGAGTACAAACTCGTGCAGTCTACTCTAACCCCATATGTCTTTACATGTACCCATGATGTTAGACAATCTGGAATCCATCACTTCATACCCAATAAAGTATGGTATGAATGTTGTGGGGGTGAAAAATGTTCGGATAGTGGAAAATAGATGTCTACACCATATGCAACATAGTGGAGAAAAATAAATAACACAAGAAAGACAATTGTGTGGAATGAAGAAATGAGAGAAACTTGTATAAATAGAGGTGGATAAGTAATCATATCCATCCCTCAAAATTCGCATCTAATGGGCTACACTTGTTTCAACAAGACTAAGGGCTCCCATTTTGGAATTCAAATTTTTATTTTGCTTCCAAAAAGAAGAGAAGGATTGAATTCAAGTAATAGCATAGACTTTGACCTAGTTTCCTAATTGAGAATTCGATTGAAAATTTGAAAACATTGCTTGCAATAGGAAGTTATCGTGCACGTTTTAAATGGTTAAAAACTACATATAATCCCTCTCTTGAAAAGATAAAATAATGCATAAAAGTGGGTTCAGTGTCGCTAGTGTGACTAAAACGATCAACAACCCAAATACTAATAAAACTACAATAAAACATTTTCACCCATATATTTAAGGTCTATAAGGTTTGGGTGTTGATGTTGGATGTAATTTAGTACATTTTCCACGGTGAATAAAAAATGGTCCCAATGAGAAAAAAATTCATTATAGATTAACTTAATAAGCATTAAGTCATCAAATAAGTATTATTATTGATAATCTCAATTTCGATCACATACTTGAAAACGACAGACAAACACACTCTCTTTTTTATTTATTATAAAATGAGATATATTTTCTTTACATTCATAAAATATCATTATTAGTTTAAATATTAAAGGACCTCTACGATAGTTCAAAGTCTAAGAAGTTGTTTTATCTCTAAAATTCATGAAATACAATCTACTTATAATAAAAATGGATACCAAAAAGTTTAAAACTAATGATCAAATCAAAGAAAAGAAGGATGAAATATGAGCCACGATTTAATCAAAATAATCAATCATTAATTGAAAAAAGTAAAGCAATTATTTTTATTTAGTATACGAATATAACAAATGTAAGGATTTTTTTAAAAAAATTACGATGAATTAAAAAAAGAAAAATTTTAAATATATAAATTATTATCTCATTTTTTCTATCTATTTATAAAAATAATAACCAATAAAAAATAGACATATTGAAGGAAATACAATCCCTATATATATATATATAATTACTCTTAAGAAAATGATAAGTAAATATTATGTTTTTGAGAAATTTTAAAAAAATACCTACAAAGTTAAAAATATCATTTATTTTTTAGGTTAAATTAGATCATATTTAATATTGAATATATTTAAATGATCTTAGTTAAATTTGAACGATATTTAATGTAAAATAATTTTTTAATTTTTTTAATAATAAAAATATACGAGGTTAACATAATAAAATATATATATTTTTATTTTAATCTCTTTACACACTACATAAATATAATGTATATATATTTTTTAATAGCATAAAATATGCCTTTTAAAGATAAAAAGTAAAATTAATTGAGTAATTAAATTATATAAAAATTAAAAAGAAAAAAAGATTTGTTTTTTTCTATTGTATTCTAATATCTATTTATGCACATATTTTTTTAATAGTATAAAAAATATAAATATAAATAAAATTAATTAAATAATTAAATCATATAAAAATTTTAAAAAATATTTATTTGTTGAGCTGCGTTATTCTTATAATTTTATAAAAATATTAATTAAATTTTTTTTTTAAAATCTATAATAATAAAAATAATATATAATAATATTAAAAAATATATTATTTAAAATAATTATAATTTAATTTTAATAATATCTATTTAAATAACATCGTGTGAAAAAATTTAATTTTACTAATAATAAAAATATATAATTTAAGAAATAATATTTTTAAAATTTATAATAATAAAAATATATTATATTAATATTGAATGATATATATTATTTTAATTTAATTTAAACTATAAAAAATTTAAACAAATAAAAATCTTAAAATTTATAATAATAAAAATAATAGTTTAATAATATTGTATAATCGTCTTATTTTAATTCTAACAATTTTTAATTAAATAATATTAAAAATAAAATAAGATTTTAGAATTTTTTATTACTAAAAATATTTGGATGAGTATAAACGATATTATTTTTCTGTTTATAAATTAAAATGCGTTATTTGTTTAAATAATTTCTGCATTATGCAACACCACGTGACATCTCCTTCCTCTTACGATCTTTGGTCTTTACCCCCACAACTATCTGAACCCTAAGCCACCATCTCTCTCCCTTTGGATTCAATTTTTCTATTTTTAAATCGCTCATCTGAACCTCTAGGACTCGTTCTGTTCCGGTTGAAGGTACGAACTTTGACTTTTCTACCAGCTATAATTTTCGTCTAATGTTTGTTATAATCGTTTTATTTGATAACATCAGTTTATGATTTGATTTCTTGTTTCTTTAGTAGTCTTGGAGCTTATGCTTTAGATTTTTCCGAAGAGAAATTGCAAGTATAAATTGCTCATAAACTTTTTCAGCCCATATCTATTTAGTTATACTCTGACAATTTAAATTTGAAATTGGATGAGATGATTTTTTTTTAGTAAGTTATTCTAGCATGGTAACTGTCCTTTGTTTATTTATGTTTGTAATTATGGAAATTGACGTTACTGTCTAGGCAGATTAGGCACAATTGTTAAGATGAAATTTTTGTGGAACGTTCTTGCTACTGATTTGGAAGAATACAGTTGCTTTATATGTGAACTCAACTGTCTTAGTTAAAGGGATTAAAAATTTGTGGAGTCTGAAACGTAGGGATATCACAAATAGATACAATGAAATAAAATATGTAGTGCAGCAACAGTTTTAACATAAGAAGTAACAGAACATAACTGGTTAAAAGATAATGGATGGAGAGTCCTGACAGAAAGAAGCAGTCATTGGACAGATAAATCGAAATAGCATCCATGAAAAAGGAATATTATTTTACTAGATAAGTAATTTGGAAAAAATCAAATTAATCAGGTTATGAGGAATAACCATGAAGTTAACAACGTATTAGTTTTAAACTGTGGATGCAAATCAATTTAGTCGGTAGTTTTTAATTGTAAAGTCATAAGTTAAGGTCTTCCTGGTGATTATACCATGAAACTGCTGCTTTGAACTTGAAGTAGGTGATGATCTGAGTAAGGGTGGTATTGTATCTTTTTCTTACATATTTTTATCTTGGGACTAAATACATAATGACAGTTGAGGTTAATTAAATGTATTATATTGGAGGTAGCTTTTCTCTCCGCAAGTCACTGCTTCTTTTATCAAGGTCAGAGGCTCAGAGCTAGATTTTACTGGTCCCATTTTCACGTTTTTGCAGGCCATTGGGCTCATATAGTGCAGAGGAAAAATGTCAGATGTGCAGCATACCGAAGAGCAAGAAGTACCAAAAAAATCCATGCCTTCATCCCAAGAAGAGGTTCTGCTCATATTTTGGATTTTTGGTTTAATTTGTTTAAAACCTTTGGCTACTGATTAGAAGCATATTAAAGTTATGTCAATGCTTTTTTGTACCACTATATATTTATATGAAAGAGTCAATGGTTTTGTAGGAGGAAGTTGTAAAGAAAAAGTATGGTGGAATGATCCCAAAAAAGCCCCCACTGATTTCTAAGGTGATTTTGAAGGTTAATCACAATTGTTAAGGAGATTATGATCTGTGATATTTCTTTTAATGCATTTTATTTGATTTCAGGACCATGAACGTGCATACTTTGATTCTGCTGATTGGGCACTTGGAAAGGTATCCTTCATGTCATCCAACACTAGACGTTTACTTGAATATTGAGGTAACAGTTACTAATGGACTCATGCTTTTGTTAATAACAGCAAGGTGCAAATAAACCAAAGGGGCCACTTGAAGCTCTTAGACCAAAATTACAGGTAATGATTTAAAACATATTGGCTCACTACTTATGACGTGTGAGTGTTGAGAGTATCACTCTTGCTTCCTACAGTCACTGTTGTGTTGTGGTTATTCACTCTTACTTCAGTAGTTGATAGTTTTCGACCGCCTTTGATTGCTAAATGTAGTTGTCAACTCCCCATTTACAAATTTGATGCACCCATCCTGGAGAGTGGTGCGTGCTTGAATCTAATTAATTTTTCAGATGAACATAGCATACAAATCAACTAAAGCAAATAATGTAATATTTAAATAAAGGTGGCATGTAGTTAAATTAAATTTGGATTTTGCATCAATAAAGTTGCATCAATAAAGTTGACGTAAAGAAATTGTTTGATCCAAACCACTAATGCTGCATTTTAGACATGAAAAAATCTGAGGTTTTTTCGGTTCTTAAAGAGCATTCCTTGTTTGGGTAAAATAGGGTCTGTCATCTAGTACTAGCTAGTATTTTGGTTTTTGTTTCACTAGTAATAAGATGTTAAAAGTTTACTGTCCGAGCATCTCCAGCACGAATTGATTCCAAGAAGAGTAACTACGATATTTACAAAAGGTGAGCCTCTGAGTAAGCCATAATTTTTGATTGCCAAAATTTATCAGAATTCAGAACTGTGACCATAAAAACCCCTCCTAAACCAAGGGCCCCTGAAGTAGCAAAGAATGAAATTAAAAAAAAAAGAGTATTGTGTGAAATAGATCATGAAAAAGTAATGTGAAACTTTTTCATGATCTATTTCGCAAGAGAAGCATGCATACATTCTGTGGCTTTTTCCTATCATATGTTTGAATTTCACTCTGATACTACTTTCCATGTTACAGCCCACACAACAGCAAACTCGATACAGGAAGTCTCCTTATGCCCCATCAGATGGTGAAGGTATTTCTCTTCTTTGTATTAGATAGACTTTGTATGTTAGTACTGGCATACTGCTAAGTACTTTTGCAGTAGATTGATTGATATGTTTCCTTGTTGCATATTGATTCATGTAGATGGAGGAAGTGTTCCATCCGATGATACTGCAGCTAATGAATAAGGTGGCGATGATTTTGTCACGTCAGGACAATTGACTATCTTTATGTTCCTGAAAAAAACAATAGATGTGTTCTGATACTGGCTAAGTAGTTCAATACGCCAACATTTTTACTCTTGGACACTAATGTGAATCTTGTATGTTATATGTTCCAATATTTTATCTGAGGAACATTATTCTTATTTTACTAAACAGCTACTTGTGAAGATGAAAACATAATTATAATAACCAGTCATTTGGGTCTTTGATTTACAATCAATCTGTTGAAAGAAGTGGTTGCTGTGGGCAATTATCAAATATTTACAAGTTATAAGGTTGGGTACTTTATTAGTAACTTCATTTCATTTTTTTTAACCTTTTTTACCTTTATTTTTCAGGTTGTATTTTAATGATATCCACGTTTAAAAGAAAAAATACTAATTTGTTGTAATTTTTCATTTTATTAGGAATTTTTTACACTTGTGTAACATATACGTTTTTAATGAAAGGTATTTGTGATATTTTTCTCTCTTTTGGTCTTGAAACAGTATTAACTTTTTTTTCACCTTTTTTGAGTTTTTAAATATATGTTTTAATGTTTTTTGAGCCGTTTTATTCCTTATTTTATGCTTTTAACGAGTCAAAAACATTAAAATATTTATTGAAGGACCAAAAATGGTGAGAAAGAATGTTATTAATGTTCCAAGGATTGAAAAGGACGAAAAGATTACAAATGTTCTTCATTGGAAGTGTGTGTTGCACAATTGTGAAAATCCTTTATAAAATCAAATATGAAATTAGGATACTAGTAAGTTACCAATAATATGTATGCAAATGGACTCTTTAATAGCATTAGATGGAGTCTCTCTGTCACAAGTGTTTGTGGTCGAGAACGTTTCCAAGTTATCAATAAGAAAAACACATACGAGACCGAATGGTGTCCCCAACACCATTCAAACGCATACAAGACCGAATGGTGTCCCCAACACCTTTCAAACGCATTCAAATGTGAAAAATTATTACATCCTTCACTACTGTTCTTAACTTTTGGTATCCAAATGCACAAAGTTTAGGAGAAAAGTTAGGGCCAAATTGACTCCAAGTCCACTCAGAGGAGGTATGAAAAGAACAATTAGGTAACAAGTGGTTGAAGATTTTTCTCAAATACCCTTTAGAGCATTCGGACACATCCAAACCCATGTAGGAACTAGATGTATACTGTTCGATCTAAGTTATATGATATTAGATCATTATGACTATGAGATTAATTTCGATTTAACTATGAGATTAATTTACGTCTGTTTTGGTCGGTGGAGCATTCAAAATCTGGTATGTTGAAGATTGTTTGTACATATTACAAGAGCGACTCTTGTAATTTTAGTAGAGACGTTTTCCCATTTTAATTTAACCCTGCACCATAGGGAAGGGGATTGAAGCAACATCAAAATCAAAATTAGAAATTACTTTCACTACTTGCTGTTCTTTTCTCAAACTGTTATTCATCGAGTGAGAACATAAAATACAAATAAAGCCTTTATCAATATTACGAGAAGGAGATTCGATACTTATAAAGAAGACAACTACCAAAAGGGTGTCACTTTAATAAATATTTTATTATTATAGTCGGTTCGGTTGATGGACAAATCCATGACGAACCGAGTAGTATCTCCGGCTCACCCCATGCCATCGTGGTACAAATTATTTCACGGTCTCCGTTTTGAAGAAACTCACCGTATTATATCTCACTTATTATGACTTTCCCTCGCTGCTTACATAATACAAATTCCACTGCCGCTTTAAAAAATATAAAATAATAAAAATAAAATAAAACATTCACCTTTTTTCACTCCACAGTTGCCTGCCGTCACCTCTTTTATCCATCCCATCATCTACTTCCCCGTAACCGGCCGTTCACAATTAACGCCAATTATAACACCATTTTCTTTCCTTCTGCAGACCTGTTATTCTAATAATCCATGGACACTGATGCTTTGACACCGTCTCCGTTGACGGTCTTATCCATGCCGCCGGCAAAATCATACTCCTCTACTACACCGTTTCCTGGTCGTGAGGATTGTTGGGCCGAGGATGCTACTTCAACTCTCATTGAAGCTTGGGGCGAACGTTACCTGGAGCTCAACCGGGGAAACCTCCGTCAACAACACTGGCAGGAGGTGGCCGATTCCGTCAACGCCGTTCACGGACACAACGTCAAGTCTCGCCGCACCGATGTTCAGTGCAAAAATCGCATAGACACCATAAAAAAGAAGTACAAGATCGAGAAGGCTAGGGTTTCCGACTCTGACGGTTCATACACCAGTCCTTGGCCCTTCTTGGAGCGCCTTGACTCTCTGATCGGAAACAACTTCCCGCCGTCATCGAGGAAGTATCCTCTGGTGCCGGACTTGGGAATCGGCGGTCACCGAGTCATGACGCAGTCCGCTTGGAATTTTTCGTCACCGGTTCCAGTTGGTCCTCGATCGGCAACTCGTAAGCGGCCTTCTCCGGCGACAGCGTCTTTTGGCTTTGATGATTCGTCCTCGCGAAGGAAGTTTTCGGCATTTGCAGCGGTGGTTGCAGCTGCACAAGGAGGGGAAGATGAAGAGGATGTTGAGTATGAGGAGACAGAGAGGTCGGGTTCGAGGTCGAGCATGGGGAGTAAGAGTCGGAAAGTAGATGGGGAGATAGTGAGAGGGTACAGAGAATTGGCGAAAGGCTTAAACAAGTTCGGTGAGATATACCAGAGAGTGGAAGCGTTGAAGCGGAAGCAAATGGTGGAGTTGGAAAAGCAGAGGATGCAATTCGTTAAAGATTTGGAGTTTCAGAGAATGCAACTTTTCATGGAAACCCAGGTTCGACTTCAAAAACTTAAGCGCGCCAAACGATCTTCTTGCTCTGGTAAGCATCTAGTCACTTTTATTTGTTTTGCTTTGCGTGTATTTGACAGTCTGCCTCTGTTCTTTTTACCGTTTACTTTTGTTTTCGTGAATTTTGACTAACTTACATTAATTATATTGCTATTGAACAAAATACAAACCGTTGCACATGAATTGATGTTATGTTTATTCTCATGTCATCAACGAAAAAGTAGTTAATTGGATTAGAAATGGGGATAATTGAAGGTTAGAAGTTAGAACTAATTGCAATCATACAAGTTCAAAATACTGTTGTGATTACCATAATGGTTTTGAAAATAATGCATAAATTTGATTGGGTGGTAAGGTATGACAATGTTGTAGGGTAGCCACAAAACATACAGATCTCTCATTGTGTCAATGGAAATGACATTATTTTGAAATGAATGAAATAGTGAGCTTAGAACTTAGACTTGTCACCTTTCAAATTATTAGTAAAAGTGCAAAGTCCGGTTCAAATCTTGTTGGTATAAGTTGTGTAGTTGTGTATGTCTCCCTCTCTCTTGTAGGGCTCGAAAAAAGCTACCCAAAAATAAAAGTTATAGATCAAGCTTCGACAGGGGACACAGATGGATTAAAACAAACTAGCATCCACCAAGTTCCATGGCTCCTTACCTCCTAAGATATGTTGGAATCTGGACATACTTCTTTAGGATTTATCATTACTACATTTTTTTTGTTAAACAATAAAGTCAGTATTGATGTCACGTCATAGGCCAATGTTGCTGACTTTAAGGAAGTAAACGAGCTTTGATGAATTGAGAGGGAAAACAATATGTAATAAAGAGTGAGCTGTTTTATGACCTTTGCTTATAGCTTCTAGGGTATATGCCTTGAGGTATCTTCAGCTCTGTCGTGAAGAAGTAGAAATGGGTCTACAGCTGAGGCCTGAGACTGAGAGTCTCTCATGTTCTGTTAAATAATACTAGTGATAAACGAAAAGGCAAGATCTTTGTACTTTCTATAGTTAGGTGTTGACTAGATTTCATTTAGTTTGGCAGCAAGAATGGTCAGGCTAAAATGGAAGCCTTCTGGTAAGTTAAATTCCCCAGAAAGACAGGTGGTGAAAATTGGCAGGACAAAAGATTGGAAAAGGATTTTCAATTTTACAGCTGAAAATCATGAATTGTTTTTTTTTTTTTGGCTAACCGAAAGTCTGGATGTTATGATACAGAAAACGTAAAGGAGGCCTTTTTATATTCTCTTTAATCCTTACTGACTTGTGAGCAAGAACTGTTAGCTTAAGAATTATTGGCTGCTAAAAAGAATTATTAGCTTAAAAATGCAAGGAGCCCATAAGATATGGGCATTTAGATTGAGATTGTTCAATTTGGAACATGTAACATTTTCCTGTTCAAAGTTCAAACTAATGTCAGTATAAGGCAAAAGAAGGTCAAAATTCCCACCCAAAAAAAAAGGGTGATGAAAA
This sequence comes from Hippophae gyantsensis, assembly GCA_030763125.1. Classification (NCBI taxonomy): domain Eukaryota; kingdom Viridiplantae; phylum Streptophyta; class Magnoliopsida; order Rosales; family Elaeagnaceae; genus Hippophae; species Hippophae gyantsensis. Next base: position 10,188,847 of record CM061031.1, read on the forward strand.
TGGCAGAAGAAAGGATTTGATGTTACAATTGAACTTCTAACCTTGTCTCTTGCAATCAAAGTATTGAAAACTTTTGCTCTACGGCGAGAGATCTCCAATAGGTTTTTAGTTTCTGTTTATTCATATTACAAGTATGTCCATCAACAAGACAAAAATCATGTTGATATTTACTGTTGGCGTTACTGTATTAGAATACTGTGCTATACTGCTAGTACTTGACTAGGATTAATTGATCAACGTACAGATTAATGGATCTGAGACAATCAAGTGCAGTTATTCTTGATGCATACCTCTGGAAGCTTCAACTTCGAAGTTTCTAGGAGGATGTGGAATACAGAGTACTTTTGCATTTTTTTTTGGGTGTGGGAGTACAACTTAAATGTTGAGATACTGATCGAGTGGATAATGGTTATTCACCTTTTAAAGCAAGCAATTACTAATTTGCAATGGAAATGATACTGCAACATGAGAGGTTGGTATCTTTGGACTACTCTTATTCTTGTTTTGATATCTTTTTTTATCCTTATTCTCAATTACAGCCTTTGAAATATCCCTATTTAGGTTATTGGTACTCGTTTTGGTTAATTTTAACAGTAATATTACCTCTAAACTATCCTAATTCATTGAGATTATTATTGAAATTGATCAAAATAGTTACTGGTAATTTAAATAGAGGTAGTTTAAAGATATCAATTGAGAATAAGGGTCTAAAAAGGTACCAAAATAAGAATAAGATACTTCAAAGGTACCAATTTCGCAACATTATGCATGTTCACTTTTATCTTGCTAGAGACGTAATAAATGATGACTTGAGCTCTTCGGTGCAGGAGTTATGTAATATTGAGAATGGATAACTTGTTGTACTGTAAAGTCATGTCATAAATTTTTGCTCTGTTTAACATGTCATATGCTAATAGTTCTGTTTTGGGTTTTGATATCAATTATCTATCAACTTGAATCCAATGATTCATAATTTTAATTATACAACTAGGAATGAAATTTCTTCGTCCGAATTTCATCACTGATAATGCTAAGATTTTCTTCTACCAAGTTTGGAAGGGCATATTCTTTCACTTAACACATAATTTGGAGATCACGTGATTATTTTGTTATCTTTATCCTGTTAGAGGCGCCTCTTTGTCGCAGAGGACTCACATTTGTTGAATTTGTATGAAACAGACAGTTATTCTTAGCAGCATGGTTGGACAATGCCCTTCCGAGGTTGGTTGTTTCTCATCGAAGGTACAGATGGTTGAACTTGTTATTACTATTTTTGTTTTGTTTTAGGTAAAGCATTAACCTCAAGGTACTTGGAACAGTCGGATAAATTATGGTTGTCTCTCTTTTATCTTCTCCTGTGACTTAACTTTTTTTTTTTCCCCTTTCAAACTATTTTTGGGAACTATAGGAAAATATGATGTGGATATTTTTCCACTAGTGGTGAAGTGGAACGAGTTTTTTTTTTTACAAGAAGTGGAACAAGTTTGCTTGGATATGCATTTTAGTTGAATTGATGTCTCAGCCTATAAGAAAATGTTAGTTTTAGTTATCACAAATTTGAGATTAAACTTTAATAACGTGGTAGAATGATTAATTTACAAATATATTTGCATATATGTGCAAGACTTATAGAAATGCTGAAACCCTGGGTAATGAGTCTTGGAAATGGAGCCTAAATATCCTAATAAATTGTTGGTTTGAAAAGAAAAAAATTCCTTGGGAAGATTGCAGATCAATCTCTAATAAGTATGGGTGTCCCTCACTGATTTTGAGTTTATTTGGTTAATAATTATTGAAATTCATTATGTAGTAGTTTTCACACTATTTATAACTACATTTTTTTTTAGTTTTAATATTTATTTAAAAATATTAACATAATACTTGCTCTATTGTATTATTTTAAACATTGATATTAGTATTCATTTTTTTTAATAATTTAGCAAAATAAAAATATAATGTAAAAATAAATAAAATTCAAGTAATCAAAATCTTGTATGTTTTAATATAAAAAAATAACTATTATTGTTCTATGTCTTATTAATTATGGTTGTTTTTAGAAAAAAATTATTGAATTTTTAGAATAACTACAATTTTGATTATCCATAGGTAAAAATGTCCATTCTTATTATTAATCTCGAGTAGTATGTGCTGCTTGGCTAGTTGAATTTTCTATTGGATAAAAGTGTAATTCTGTTTAGTACAAATTTTATTATTAATTAAGTTCTATTAAATTTTATTAAAATCTTTTAAAATATAGAGTAATACATTGGTGGGAATGAGTATGACTTAAGGGTGGATATGGGTTGGATTGGGGGTTTTTTTTTCGTCGAGTAGAACAATTTGGGTTGGTAATCACTTGGCCACCAGTTATAGTAATAAAACCAAGCAAATCCAACCACAGGTAACTTGGCTCAAACTTATTTATTAGCTTATAAAAGTTTATACTAATAATATTTAATAGATAAAAGTGTTAGTTAAATCTATCATAGTATACTGTTAATTTTTTAGATTTACTATTGATTGAGTCCCTTAAGTATATTGAAGATAAATAATATTATTTTAATAATTTTTTTTATTAAAATGTTACTTTTTAAAAATTAAAATGTAATTAAGTGACAATTATTAGGAAAAAATTTATTAAATATTTATTTTAATATATGATTATTATCACCATTTTATTTTAATATTTTATTGATTTTTAAGTTTTTTGAAAAATAAAAAAAAATTAGATAATTCTTTGTTAGATATTTTTTTTTTGTTGATTTTTTCTTAAATAATTTTATAAAATTTGAATTAAGTTTTCTTTACTAATAAATAATATTGTAATCACGTTCTAAGCACTTAAGAAAAGCATTATTTTTATAAAAAAAATTATTAAAATAATGTTATTTATCTTTTTTATTTTAATAAATAATGTTATTTGTACTTAATTATAATATTTACTCAAAGATAAGTAACTTAAAAACATCTTTTAGAATTTAGAAGATTAAAAAACTCTACTTTGGAGTTTTGAATCTGGATTTACATTTTTTTTAATGTTAAAGTGAATAATTTTAAAATGTACGTTTTTTTATATTTAAATTTTTGAAATTTTACACATAAATTTTTATATTTTTAAATCATAAAATTTAGTTTTAAAATTTTTAAAACTTCAAATATAGATATTAAATTTTTGATTTATAAATATGTATTTTAATAATAAAGTTAATATATGTGTAATTTTAAAAAAATTATTATATTATAGGATTTAAAAGTTTTAAATTTTTTATCGTGTATATTTTAAAATTTTGATGATTTATGTACAAATTTAATTAAAGTTTAGAAATGAATAATTTTGTTTTTTTATTAAATTGAGTACATATATTAGGTTGGCTGAGCGTCAAATTTCAATCCTCAGTGAGTATGCGGGAGAGAGAATTAGTGAGATGGAAAGAACGAAGAGAGATCAAGAGTGAAATTTATTAAAAATAATATAATATTTCCACCCAATCGACTGTACGGATTGATTTAGGTTTAGTGATTGTCTACCTTAAAGTTGATAATCATTATTTTTTTTTTGTTTGGTTGAAAGCGAAAAGAAAACTGACATTAGACCACTAAAGCCCGGTTTCATACCGTGGCAATGAGAGTTTATCTTTGAATTTTTACCACTCATTAAGTAGAAATTTGTATGGCTTTAATTACGGAGTTATTGATGCGTTTTGTGTATTTTTGGATTATTTTTATTTTTATTTAGATTTTTTTTAATTTTTATTCTTAAATAAAATTTATGAAATATTTTTATTTAAATCATTGATATAAATTTTAGTTAATTTTAATTAATATGTTTTGGTTAATTTTAATAATAATTTTATATTTAAGTTATTTAATTTATTAAGATTATTATTAAATTTGAATAAAAAATATACTAATAATTTAAATAATAATACTTTACCTGTCTAAATTAAAAAATAATCAAAAAATATCAAAACAAATCAGATAGTCTAAAGATACAAAATATATAAAGTTGGTAACAAGGTTTTTCTCATTTCAACCTTTCCTACGGTTTTGTAACTGTTTTGCATCTTTATTTTTTTTTAATTCTTTTTTCTTTTTGGGTCGTGGGTTACTTATAATTGTGTAAAAAATTATATACATATAGTTTTATTTTTTAATTTTTTATATCAGTAAATATTAAAAAAATTATATAATAATATATATATATTTTATTTTGTATTAGTTTTTGTATCAATTCATATCAAAATGTCAATATAATAAATATATTTTTTATAAATATTTATTTTGTATAATATAATCATTTTTATTATATTCACTTATGATATCTTTAGATATAAAAAGTCATAATGTTTGATTAATAATTTATTTTTTAAATTTTTTTATACCAATCATTTTTATTTTTTTTACACTAATAAATATCAAAATATTTATATAACAAATATATATTTTATACTTTTTTGTTATTTTTTACATATAAATACTAAAATGTCTATATAATAAATATATTTTTTATGAATCATTTTTATTATATTACGGGTGAAAATTTATAGTTAATGATTATACATTTAATAAGTGTTTAATCAATTCATTTATGATATATTTATAAAGCACAATAATGTTCGGTCAATAATCGTTTTTTTAAGTTTTTTTATACCAACTTTTTTTATACTAATAAATATTAAAATTTATATATAAGATATATATTTTTTAGTTTTTTACATTAATAAATACCAAAAATGTTCATATAATAAATACATTTTTTATAAATATTTATTTTATACAATACAATTATTTTTATTATATTAATTATGATAATTTATACAGCTAATGATTATTCATTAAATAAATAATCATATATGTCATCATATTATATTTGAGATCACTCGTGGATAATCACGTATTAAGTTCATATATATTATCTTATTATATTTGATTTATTTGTTAAATAAAATATGATTCATATTTAAATTATATGTCATTATAACTCATATTTACATTGTGTGTTACTATCACAAAGTGTCATACTTATTACTCACAAAATTATTATTATGTATATATTTTTCACTAAAATAATAAATTAATTAGCTTCTTGTTAATAAAATAATTATTATTGTATATTTACTATTTATTAAAGTAATAAATTAATTAAATATTCATTTTAAAAGTATTTTTCATACCTTTATATAAAATTTTAACATTAATTTTTCATCTTGTTATAGTTAAAGACTTTTTTTCTTTTTAAAAAAAAATTTAAAAGAATAATAATTACTACTGATTAATTAATATTATTATATACTTAACAAATTTAAATATTTGGGTTCAAAACTAGTATATATATAAAACCTCACTTAACATGCGAAGGAAAAAGAAGTAATTAGTAATTAACGAAAAAAACTCTTACAAATTATCTTACATTCTTAATCTATAATTAGATTTTTTTTAATAGAGTTTAGATATTTGATAGTTCATTTAGGACAACCAATTATGATGTAAGTTTGATGCTTAGTAAATTTTTGTATCATGAGAGATAATTTTATGAAGTTCTCGTACACTTGTGGTAGAGTTTGTTAACTTAGTAGTATCACGATTTTATTTTTATTATTCTTTTTTACTCAAATTTTTGAGGTGATATCTTAGTGGATATTCTATTTAAAAAAAGATATCAATTTAATATAACTTATTAGTTAATTAAAGATTTTTCACATATGTATTAATATATATGTGATATTAAAAAGATATTTTTGATAATGAATTAATTGATTATCTCAAAATATTTTCTAAATATTATTTAATTAATTGATTATCTGAAAATAACATATGAATATGACACATGTGAATTTTTTTTTATTAAATGATAAACTGTACGAAATTGATATTATTTTTTAAATAAGGATACCACTAAAGGATATATCAAAAATCTAGATAAAAAAGCATATCAAAAGTCAAATTGTAGTACTATTAACGAATGAAAAAAATTATCTTAAAGATATTATATAATACGTGAAATTTGATTTTTTTTTGTCATTTTTTATTTATGTATTTTTCAATGTAATTTACAGTTTTAATTTATATATATAATTAAATTATTGTTTTTCCAATGTTATGTTTGTAACAAACATAAATATCTTGGGTTACAAAGCATTCTCTACAAAACGTACAAGAGAAATTAATGCATGTCAAAAATTATATAGGGTATGATCTAAAGCTACAATATTGCAAAATATTGTAGTTATTATGTAACTACTAAAAAATGATAGCCCAAGTAGTTATAGAACGATCAAAGGCACATTGATATCTAAAAAATTATGGTTTGCTGGCTAATAATATAATTCATAGAGTTCTTACAAATTAAGTTCCCAATAATCAATTAAATATATTTTAAAGCACTTCTGGGCCAGCATGCTATAGATCATATAGAGTAAGGGTTGAAAACCAATACTTATTTCTTTATCAAAAGATAATCTTCATTTCAATACACTTATTCTCCTGATTATTCCCTGCAAAGCAACACAATGTACAGTTAATTATTAATTAATCTATAGCGTTACTTATATAGAGGGTATTTGTAGTTCCTTTATTAATACCTAATTTGCAAATAAACGAAACTGATCAACACTACATTTTGGCAATTCTGAAATTAAACAACTGCAAGAATTCTAATTATCATGATCTTACAACTTGTATATTGTAGAAAAATATAACATATATATATATATATATATACACATTTCGATGACAAATCAGTTAGACAAGTTATATTGATAAATTATAATGAATTTTGGATGAATTTTTTTAAAAATATAGATGTTAATAAATATGAAAATTTAAATTAATGAGTAATTATTAAAATAAAAAATATTTAATTATAATTAAAAATATATATATCGTTAAATTTAATTTATTTAAAAATTTATCGATATAATTTGATAAAAATATTTATCAAAATCATTTATATTAGAAACGTTCATCGTAACATGCTACATGACAGGGACTTATAGCAAAGCAAAAATAGAGTAGTGGATTACCATTTATCCAACAATAATTAAAGATTTAGTTCAACACGGTGCATAATAGAATGAAAGAATGGTTTTGAAATGTGAATAAAATGCATTGTCCCACAAAATCATGCACGGTACAGAATCAAACATTGTAAAGAGACAATGAATTAACAAGAAGTGTAGACATTTTATAAGTTACAAACTTGCCCTTGCTAGCTATAATATCTCTTACACAAGACAAAAAAAAGATTACAATAAGTTTAGGGCAATTTTGATCAAGTTGATGCTATGTATAATATGAATTGTTTACATTGAAGAGATTAGCAATGATGATTTTGTTCATATTTTATTACAAATGATCAGAGAAAAGCCATGAAAAAGGTTTGCCATAAACAGGTTTTAAAATATTTTATTAAAGGGAGATATATCAGAAACCCTAAACCTTAGTTTAATGATTTTAATGTTGAATAGGAAAATGATACTTTATAATACTAAATAGACTGGTGAGTCTACCACAACTTTATATGTTAAATATATATTATTTAACCTATATAATACATTTTTTTACCAATAACATACAGTCATACATGTTATTAATGGTACCTATCATTATTTATTTGAGTAATACCTATCATTATTTATTTATTTGAGTAATATACATGAGATAGAACAACGTGTCATGATCATATGCCAAGTCTACCATTTATGGGGGCAACAAAATCTGCATTATCTCTAAAGATCCAAAATAGAGAAAAGTTATTGATGCACTAGACGTTTCTTTATAAGTAATGCAGTACAAGTGTACAACTACAGTACAATTTTACATCTTAAAGCAAGAGAGAGAAGTGAGAGTGAGTTGGGACCCTGAAATGAGAACTCATAAAAGCTAGGTTTCATGTTGTCTTCTAATTAAGTAGAGCAAGTATATATATATGCTGGAATTGCTAGCTCACTTTGTTTCCTCAGGTTAGTGCCCAAATCATTAGTCTCTATTTGTTCTGACCCCCAAATAAAAATATTGAAAAAAACTAGAGGAAAATTAAATAGAAGCATCCTTGAATTTGTGGTTAAATGTAAATTGAGATTAGATATTAAAATAATTTATATTATAATTTATTAATTTTAAAATTTATTTTTATTTTGTTTAATTTAATTTTTAATGATATAAGATGGTAATAAAATAGTACAAAAAATAATAAAAAATATTATATAAAATTATTTATAATATAAATTTAATAAAAAAAATTATTATGAATATAATTTAAATGATATAAGATTTTATTTAAATAAAATAAAATAATATTATATAAAAAGTTTATTAAAAATATTAAATAATATGAAATGAAATAAAGTATAGAAATCTGGTTGACAACTATATGTTACATAGTGAGAAATCATTGAATGCACGCTTTCCAATGAAGGTTTAATTATAAATTAATTATAATTTAATGATTTTTTATTTAATTGTAATTTAATAATTTTTTATTTAATTGTAATTTAATAATTTTTTATTTAATTGTTATTTAATAATTAATACTTATTTAATTTATTTATGGAATATTTAAGTTTAAAGTTTAGATTATTTATATAATATTATTATTTTTATATAAGTTTCAATAAATAATACTTAATTAACATTGTATTTATTTTTTAAATTTATTATAAAAATTGAATATTTGTTTTCAATCTCCCATTATTTATGCTCTATGTCTTTCTTAATTTATATTCTTCAAATCTCTATCCATAATTCATTTAAAATTTCTCCTTTTTTATTTGTATTCTCGGTCTATCTTTCTATTTGTTCTATATTAATTTAATATAACAACCAAAATTTATTTACTAAATAAAATCCTGTCACTATGTACCTACAAATTTTTCGTTATTATCACCGTACCAATAGTATATCCCACCCATCTACCCATCCATCGATGTCCCCAAACGATGTTGTATAACATAAAAACTGTTAAGTCTCACATTGATTAGGGACACTTTTTCCACTGCACATATAAACTTGAGTAATTCTTCACCTTATAACTTAAGTTTTGAGGTAATTAAGTTCAGTCTAACATAGTATCAGAACTGGTTCCCTGAATCCCTATCGGTGCTCAAGTACCTGGCGGTGCGCTCAAGTACCTAGCGGTGCGCTCAAGTACCATAAATCTGAACTCACCCCAACCGATGTGGATGTAGGATGTTAAGTCTCACATTGGTTAGGGATTCTTCTTTCGCTGTACATATAAACTTAGGCAATCCTTCATCTTATAACTTAAGTTTTGGGTTGGAGTTAGACTCAAGTCTAACAAAAACCTACAAAATGCCACTCATCGTTGGTGTTGATTAGCCCTGCATAATTGTCGTAGTCAGTCGAACCATCTCAATAGCTACAGTCAAATAATCTCCACCCATTTTCAGTTTCACCAGCACCGAAATCAGCCATCCAGACAGTCAACGCCGATCAACCAAAGTAACAAAAAAAAGTAATTTATGAAGAAAAAAGAGTTTCTTAAAAAAAATTGCAACTTCCACTAAATTTTTTTGTTTGGTGGGCTGTTCAATTTTTGTCTTGGTTCAAAAACTCAAACATGAATATCATTCACTAAAAAGAACAACTAGAGAGTATAAACTCATGCTTGACAAACTGTGTGGATAATTTAATTCAAAGAATCAATTCTTTAACTGAAGAGTAGGCTTTCATTGCTCAATATATGAAAGTAATAGTTTAATAATTATCTACCGATAACATGCAACAAGATAAGATAAAACATATTGATAAGTTTCCTTCAATCTTATGTTGGCCAAAAGTTCGACAGCAATATTGTTTATAAGCTTGGATAACTTTAGTTCAATGAGATCTTATTGGGTTAAGTTAGGCCTATGTTTCAACCATTTTTGCAAAGTTACTATATATTAGTAAGATTTCATAGGAAAGATCCAACTATATTGAGAATAATCATTAATAAAAACAACAAAATAACGAGATCCACCAATACTAGTAACAGAAGAAGGTCCCCAAACATCAGAATAAATTAACTCAAAAATACTATTAGAGATAGATTCACTATTATTGGAAGGTAAAGTTGGTTGTTAAGTTTTTTTCATTCCTACATCGATCAAGAGCTCAGCAACAATGCTACTTATAAACCTGAGTAACTCTTAAATCAATTAAATCTTATTGGGTTAAGTTAGACATGAGTTTCTAACACATATGATAATCATGTATGATCTAAAATCTTGACTAAACCCTATAGTCATTATTGGTTTGTAATATTCATTAAGTATCAAGTGTAAACAAGCAAAAGAATAAGGGCACTTGTTCAAAGATTACAATCCCAACACTAGAGTAAAAAGAGAATGATGATATTTTTTTGAAGATTTTTATCACGACAAAATCCTCAATTACAGTTTGTATACTTTTGACTATGCCTCTTATTTATAAAAAATTGTCTTAACTATTCTCACTTTTTATGATATTTTTCCATACATAAATCAATTCACGAGATAATAAAAGAAAATTTTCTTTTATGAATTTTTTGTACCATTCAAATTATGATGATAACTTCAACTAATGATATTTCTCTTGCTTTGGAGTCATTTTAATATAATCAATTATTACGACACATATTTATCGTACTTTTTGATATTTTGATTATTAATCTATTACTCTACAACACGTTAAGAGTGGAGTTTTTTTAACCAAGAAGATATTATGAAAATCCAATTATAAATATATTGGAGTTTAATAATTATCAGTTGTCCATAGTTTGTTTATCTAGTATTTGAATTAAAATTTTTTATTTATTTATTTATTTATGATTATTATTAATTATTTTATATTTATTTTGATTCTATAAATAAGATTTAATATTGTAATTATTTCTCAACTCAAAATATGAATTAAATATTTATTTCTCCTAGTTATTTCTTTCTTTCTGTTATGTCTTGTTTGTGATTTATATTATTCAAAACTTTAACTCTAACTTATCTAAATATTTTTTCATTTCTTCGACTTCTCTCTCTCTATTTAGTTGTTCTACATGAATTTCCTTTCAAGGGATGAATAAGTGTTTCGTGCAATAGGATCCTTCCCATTGGCAAGGAAGTGAAAGATTTTAGTGATTTGTTAGTGGTTTTGATTAGGATGAGTAGAAAAAGAATCATTTTAATTCTTACTTCCTGAAAAACATGATAAAAATAGAATAAAAGCTTACTTATTATCATTGATTGTTTCCATACTTTCCTTAGTGTTTCCAAATTCAAAATATACAGAGTGTTTGAAAAACACTCTTATTTTATGATTCATTTGTAGTTAAATAAAATAAATATATTTAAATTTATATATTTTTAAAATTATGGATATTTATGTTATTTTTTAATTTTAAAATTGTTTTAAAAGATAAACACTTGAAGAATCTTATATGAAGCAATTATTTTCAACTTAAAAGAACAATACATATCATGTGATTCAACCAATTTGTAAGGGTAAAACAATAAAGAAAGTGAAGAACAATAGTTTGACTTAAGTTATGGTATGAATAAGTGCAGGCCGCTACACGATCTTTTTTAGACAAATCATAACTAGATGTGGGCGATATGGATAAATATGAGTTGTGATGCATGAAGATTTCTTCCTCACGATCCACTTTTCTCTCCTATTTTCAATTATAAATATAACTCATTTTTTATTTTTTAAACACTAGAATTATATAATAGAATAGAATATTTTTGTAGTATACATTTTTTCTCTAACCATTTGTAGGAGTAGTTTTAGGGTTGATTTTAAGTTAATCATTCCATCACCATGTAACGATATAGAAAGAAAATACTCTAATTATAAAATGATCCAAAGATTTGAAGGCGATAGTGACACCCATTCAAAGATCTGAAATCGTTTTATCAAGAAGAGGTAAGTTTATTGTTATATCTTTTATTTTTCTTTGTAGCATGTATGTGAAATTTTAGTCTCTACTTCCAATGATTGAAAGAAAAGTTTTGTAATTTAAATAAATAAAAGTTTAGATTTATTTTTTATTCAGAATCTTCAAATCTTTAATCATATATCAATAATGGATCAAGTCTTGATTTATGATAAAACACATTATACGTGCTTAATTGTGTAAAATAAATAAAAATATATTTTAATTTAATTGATTTGTATTAAATTAGATGATTGAAAAACAACTTTAATTATAAATTAAAGATTAGTTAAATTTTAATTTATAATTAAATAATATATATTCATTATGTACATCAATTTTTTAATCTCAAATCCTAAGAAAAGTTAACAATTAATTAAAATTTTATTGTATATATATTTATCTAGTTTACCAATTAATCAATTTCAACATTAGTTAATGAAAAATTGATTAATTGATTATCATTGAAAACTCAATACGATTATAGGAAATTTTATTTAAAAAAATTAAATTAATAAAATTTAATTTATATCATTTAATTTATTCGGTTTATGAAATGTTATACTCCCTAAAATCTCGTACATATCTATCATCCTATATTCATTATAGTTTTATTGCTTTTATTTATCACTTTAATTTATCGTTTTCATTTAATTACTTCCTTTAAACGTTAATTTAATTTAAAATTTATATTTCTATTTTTTCAAAGTGAAAATATGTTAAAACGGTTAAGATTTGTTTTTCTTAACTAAATTAGAAAATTAATTTAACTTTTAAACTTATCATAATTCCTTAGAAGATGATATTGATAATATACTTATTACTTAATATAAATTATTTGTGTAATTATGAATTTTTTTTATATAAATACAAACATAAATAAGAATTAACAAAACTATCCATAATTTTAGTATTTTCTTTTATTTTTATATTAGTTCATTATTATTTTGAAATGGTATTTATGTAAATTAATATTTTTATTTTTATTCTTTAAGATTTTTTAGTAAAAACAAACAAAACTAATGAGTTTTAGATTTTAATTTTTATCAAATTTACTTCATATTTATTCTCATTTTAATCGATTTATAATACAGTTTAGTAAATGCACCTATCTTATGAACAATCAGGTGAGAATTCCTTGAATCTAATTAAGAAGCATAAATTGGGTCTTTTCGGCTCATATCCGCACCTTAATAGGTGGTCCATTGTGCTAGTATGTCATGCTCGGTCTGACAGAGTTAAATACGAGCCTAACCAGTTGGCTCATTTTTTATTTTTATTTTTTTGAATAAACAATATACATAAATTAAGAAATCAAGACTTAAACCATTTTTTTGTTACATACTACCTGTCTACCAGTTACCAAGGTTCATAACTAGTGGTTCTCTTCAACATGATTGAAAAGGGCATCATTCATTGAGAAACAATTGATAAGAAGATATGGAACGGAATTGAATGAGAATACCAATGTTCATAGGAATATTTTTTAGATTAATTTCTTAAAATTAAGAATATTAAAAGACCAAATTAATATATTATTAAAAAAAAGTGATATATTAAATATATATGCAATTACCTTGAAGAAAATGATGAAGTTAATCAGAAGTGCATAGTAGATGAGGTTGATTCATGATGAATTCCCTTATTGATCTGAAGATTAGTGTTGTTTTTCTTGTTCTTCTTATAAGGAATACCTCTAGCCTTAGCTTGACATTCTCTGACCTCCCTAAGATAAATCCTAATTGCACCGCTTGCAAATGGATTAGTTTCAGGAGATCCACCATTTTCTTCATAAGCAGCTCTAAGCCTCCCAATAAGAGCATCTAGGCTTCCCCAAGCTTGCCTAAGTGGACAACTACATGATGCTGGTGGCTCAGGTTGCCCATAAAACATACAACCTTCTATGTGAATTTTTGTTTTTCCAAATGGATCTAAATATCTTAGAAATTCCAACACATGGTTGGAATTACATTGTGATAGTGGGACTGCTGGCTTCTGCTTCTTTAAGTACTCTCCAAATGTGTTCCAGTCCCTTCTTTTTTGTGACTCATATCTGCTTGGAGTTGCCACTGCCTCATTTCTCACTGAACTTGATGATTCTTCTACAAAATCTCTCTCTCTCTCACTAGCCATTAATGAACTCTTAATATTTCATCCAATTTGCTCAATTCAAGTATTTAACAGGTTCAAGTTTACAGAAGTGGGTGAAAGTAAACTGCTGGTACTATTTCATTTCGTTGAACTAATAACCAGATTTTGTCTCTATTTAGCTTAATTTGAAACCACGATTTTCAATGTGAGAAACTCCATTTTACAGTTTACACCGTGACTAAGTCATGTAACTAAATGAATTGTTAAATCTATTTTCATAAATTTAAGTTTTTAAAAAAATTGGTAACTAATATTTTTACATAATTTCAAAACAGTTAAATAGTTGTATCGAATCCTAATAACAAACCCTAATGTTAATTAATACTAAAAAAAATTTAAATAATAAGTTTTTTTAAAGATAAAATATCACGTTGAAAAAAGAATATAAAAGATTATAAACGAGTTATAAGGCTCAGGACTATCTAACACTTCTACAAGGATAAGTTATTTTTTAAAAAATAAAAAATAAAAAGACATAGTAAGATAAAAAAAATAATCAAATTATATAATCAATTATAACTGTGACATACTATAATAAGAGCAGGGTGATCACATAATTGGCATAATGAGTGCTACAGGGCCAGATATGAATTGCTTTCTGTGTTCATCTTTTTTTTTTTCATTCTATTATGCTTTTTTATTAGTGCCCTTAGAAATTATCAATTAGCATTAACTATAAGTTTTCCTTATAATTATCTTTACAATAATTTTATGTCCTTGGTGAACATAAATTATAGTATTAAATATTTTGAGCAGAGTTACCGTTATGACCCTGAATCTGTCTACTTGGTCCAGATACACTTAATTAGAGTACTTGTCAAGAAAGGAAGAAATAAATGAACATAATTGTTTGGTAAAAATCTCTTTAAATATGTATATACTTGTAAAAAAAATTATATATGAATATATCATTCATATTTTATTTTATAAATGGTACACTATTAGTCTTTTTAAAAAATATATATAAAATGTAATATACGTGATATTAAATATCCTTGTCCCACATCGATTAGAAACAAAACAGTAAAGCTGCTTATATGCTTGGATAATCTTTAACTTAATTAGATCTTATTGGAATAAACTTAAATAATCTTTAACTTAATGAGATCTTATTGAGATAAGTTAGGCTTGAGTTTCTCCTATGGTATCAAAGTTGGGCCTAATATTTAAATATGTATATACTTGTACAAAAATTATATATGAATATATCATTCATATTTTATTTTATAAATGGTACACTATTAGTCTTTTTTTTTTTTAAATATAAAATGTAATATACATGATGTTAAGTATTCTTGTCCCACATCGATTAGAAACAAAACAGTAAAGCTGTTTATAAACTTGATCAATCTTTAACTTAATCAGATCTTATTGAATTAAGTTAGAACTTAGTTTTTAACACATGAGAATTAATACTTTTATTTATATTTATCTAAAATTATTGAAAAATATAATACTTTTATTTATCTTTTTCCAGGTTACGATGTCACTCGTTATTCAATCAAATTATTTCCTTACTCATCAGAATGATAACATTTTTTTTCATATATTCAAACTATATTAATTATTATTTTATTTTAAAATAAAAATAGGGAATCAACCAAAGAAAGTGAGCCGTGAGTGAATTCATTAAAGAAACAATACGGAACACTATTGCTCTGTACAACAGAACCAACGTGGAGGATTATTAACTTCAGATGAACATTTTTCTGATCTTATGTATGAATCGTACAAAAAAATGTTGAAAACAGCCAAATAATAGTTTGTCACTGAAGCTTGGAAGACATCTCATCTTATTGAAAAGTGTGACATTAGTATTAATTATATCAATTGCTTAGATCTTATGCCATCAAAATACACCGATTTAACTTACAAGAGAGAGAAATTTCTACTACGACAGGTATATTATGAAACCTGGTGGTCCTTTTATGCAATATGAATTGTCAGGTACCATAACACATATACAGTTACAAAAATCAAACCAAATTAGATTAAATTATAAAATCTGATTAAATTGAATCGAATTAAACGATACATTCTGATTTATATTAATTAAAATCGTTTTTCAAATAATCAAGTCTGATTATATTAATTTTTAAATCGATCGAATTGGACTGGTTTAATAATATATTAAAATTTTCATATTATTTTTCAGTAGAAGTGTCCAAAAATCAGATTGGATCAGACCGAACAGTTTTATATATCAAACGGTTTGATCCAATTTATATTAATTAAAATTATTTTTAAACGATCTAATCTGATTTTTATTTTACCCAAAATCAGACCAGACTATGGACACCTCTACCTAATACATATCATTATTATTTAATAAATAAAAAAACATATGAGTACTATACCAACACTAGATTCTTATTAAAGGTATAAAAGTGATATAATTAGTTCTTTTATTCGATATGTTTATATCATTTAGATATTTTAATCAATCAATTTTTACAATAAATAAGTAATTCAAATTTTAAAATGATACATTTTAGTTAATAAGTATCATTATATATATATATATATATATATTTATCTATTAATTTTCATATATTTATAATAAATTATTGATTTTATATGTTTTATGTGTTTATTTTGTATTATACATGCATTAAAAGACGAAATTAACAAAAAAAGGACAAAAACATGTATTTTGATTTAAAAAAAAGACACTCAATTGATGAAGCTTTGATTGAGAAGTCAAGGCAAGAACGATAAGTATTGCTAGATCGGTCCAAAAGGGTATCAATCGATTGAGAAATAAGTCGGTTGATAGAGCTTCGATTGTGTGCTCTCGAGTTGAAAATTGTAAATGTTAGATCGATCAAAAAAAGGGTCTTGATATATTGAGAATCCATTCAACACTCAAATGTGATATTTTTCAGTACCAATTTTTAATCATGGTCATTAGATCAAGCAAGATCTAATCCTAATCGAATGAAGATCATAAATACACTATAAAAATAATCGAATGGGTCATTAAAAACAAACAATTACTACAAGAAATAAGAAAGAATAAAAAGCACATCAAGAAAATTTTTTAAAAGAGAATTTAAAGAGAAGAATGGAGATTGAGGTTATATTAGCTTCATCGTATACATTTCATAAGTTTTTTCTTATTTCTCCTCTTTATAGTTTTTTCTAGATTATAATAACGATTCTTATAGGATCAATGTCTAGCTAATTTCATAATATGATTATGGATAATTACAAATTGCATACTATGATTTAATTAATTTAATTTTATAATATATTTTAATTTCAATTCTTAATTTTTGATGTGTTTAAATTTATATTTTTTATGTTAGAACTATGGATGATATAAATTAGTATTGTCACTTAATTTATTACATTAATATATTTATTTTTAGTCTATAATTTATTACATTAATATATTTATTTTTACTCTAAGATGTTAGTATATAATCGTTAATATTTTTATTTAAAGTGATAGCTTGTTGTAGTTTTCATAAATAGGGTTAAATGTCTACGTTATTAATGATTTTAATCTTGCTTAATTTAGTTATCACATTTTAAAATCTTAATGTATTGAATAAACTAAATCTAGTAAATAAATTTCTAAGTTGTTCATAATTTAAGTTGGTATATAATTATATTATGAATCAATACATAGTAAAAAAATGTTACAAGTTTTAAGTACACCTAAATTTATAAAGTTAAAATTAAGAATTTAAGAATGATTTTAAATTATAAAAACGATTTAGGACTTAAGAAATTGATTTCATTCATTACATAATTAATTAAATTAAAAACTAGTGACATCGATATACCCATGATCATATATCTTTCATTATTTTTATGCAACTTACTTTGTTACTTTATGTTATTTTATTCAAAAAAATAAAAACTCACTTATACTAATTTTGATTAACTTATTAATGAACAAATAATTAAGAGTATATATTATTATCAATTCTTATGGATATTATTATCATTGTTCTTAAATTACTTATCGATTATACATATGTCCATGTATATTTACATATGCTTAATCATATCATTAGTCTCATAACTTCAATTATATGCATGATTAAAGTATTACTTTTTTACGATAAATAGTGACTAGTATCACTTTAATCACATAATTTTCATTAAAATAGTGTTAGTATGTGACTATAATTTTTGCTAGTTAACTACTCTTAGTCTATGATATATACATGTTCATAAATGATTTAAATAAAAGGTATTAATAAATCATAATTACCTTTGAATAAAACTATTTAAAGATACGTATATTAATAAATATAGAAATTTAAATTAATAATTGATTCTTAAAATTGAGAAAAATATTTAATTACATCTATAAATATATATACTACTAGATTATGTTTACTCAAAATTTGATATCATTTAAAAAAAAATATTAGTTAATAGTAGATGATGAGAGTATAGTGACAATTCATGCGAGCAAGTCAAGTTTGAGTTAGCTTAAACTAACTTAACCTAAATTGATCCAACTCTAACTTAATTCAAATTTAATTTGAGTTAGCAAAGTTGAGTTCAAACCCAAAGTAAACAAAAATGAGCTAGCTCAAACTAATCTGAATTGTTAATTCCATATTTTTTAAGTTATTTAAATTTTTTTTAATAAATTAAAAAATATGTTTAATGATTAAAGCTCATTAACTCAAACAACATTACATAAAACACTAAAAATGATGAAAAAAATATTACAACAATTAATATTTTGAATAAATAATAAATTAATACTGAATAAACAACTCACAAAGATAATACAACTTCTCATACATATCAGTTATGGTTAATAACTAGTTAATTATAAAATAAGAACACTAGTAAATGTAAATTAAAGAAAACTAATTCTTAAGTAAGAAATCCATCTATAAATAAATTCGACAAAAATAAATGTCATCAAACACTATCATGCAAAAGTTAGAGGTCGTCGTGTCTTTGTAAAAATTCATATTTTGAATAAAGAGCTCTAAATCTCAATAAAAAAAAATTCAGCCTCTAAACAAAGAAATATATAAGTAAGATTAAATAAAGAAGTTTTTCCAAAACTAAATCCATATATATAAAGCTCTCTTAGTATATTCAAGTAATGATCATAAAAAAATCATATTTTTAGGATGGCATGAAAGTTACTTTAAGTTATTTTAAATGATGTAAAGTTACTATTGGTGAATAGTGAAATAGTGTTAGATGTAAGGTTATTATAAGAGAAGCGATTTTTACAAAATATTGGAAAAGCAAAGAGTTAAAGAAATGAGATTATGGATCAGTTGAAAATTAAGAAGAAATGTATTTCTTCAATTTTAAGTTTTTAACTTAATATGTAGATTATAATGTTTATGTGTTATAAACTTTAAATAGAAAATTAATTCAGATTAACGGATCAGTTTAAACCTAACTAATCTAACTTAAATTTTTATGGGTGATTTGATCTAATTTAGAGAAAAATTTAATTCCATTTATATTTAATTTAAATTCTATCACTTAGATTCTATTTATCAAATGAATCATGTTACAAATTATTCCCTTAAAATGAGGGCAATAATTGGAATAAAATTCACCGATCTACTCATTTTTTTTTGTTTTCGTGTATTACGATGAATACAAATAACCATCGAGACCCACTTAGAAGAAGTAACTTAGACTTAGGAACTCCTATAACTCTAATGACCAAAATAAATAGAACTAATACAAGTATAGGAAATACCATGGTATTGTCCGACTCATAAGGATACGAAAAAATGTTTGTAGTACAAAAAGGAGAAATAGTAATAAAAGGTTGCATCATAGTTTTTACAGTCTTATCAACTCGATATGCTTTTTTTCGAAAAAAATAAATATTTTCATTATTATTGATTTTTAATAAAGTTAATAAATTAAAATTGTTTTTAATTCTTCCCCATTTCCCCATAAAGATATTGAATAGAATGAGTTATTTTTTTTGCCATTGTAAGTTTGAAAATGAACGTTTAAATGACCCTTAAAAGTAAGTAAATAGATTCGAAACATATAAAATGCAGTCAATCCTACTATGAAACAAGCTATTATTGCAAAAATAGGTGAATACAACCAACTATCGTTAAGAATTTCATCTTTAGACCAAAAACAGGCAAGGGGGAATACCAAAAAGAGAAAGTTTTATTGGGTACGCCTTATATACTTCTTTTGGGCAACCCTCTCAACAACTAAGAGATCCATTCGAGGAATACTTATAACACTTATACAAATCAAGATTATACAAATCAAAATGGGGGAGATATAAAAAAATGCAGGGTCGTTTGTCTGCATGGTTAGTCAAACATGGGCTAGTTTATAGATCTTTGGACTTCGATTACCAAGGAATAGAGACTTTACAAATAAAGCCAGAGGATTGGTATTCCATTGCTGTCGTTTTATATGTATATGGTTACAATCTTGTGTTAGAATTGAGAAATTTTATGGCTCGAATCTTTAGTATTCTCTTATTTATTACTTGTGTCTACTATTTAGGTAGAATATCGTCCCCCATTATTACTAAAAAACTAAAAGAAACAAGACAACCATGGGTTTTCTGCCCCTACGGGGGTGGAGCGATAGAAGTTTTGAGAATTCAAGAGGTCACGGCGAGACGAGCCATTTATCATTACGATAGGGGAGATCTCGTAGTTCTTGGTCTGTGAAGATACATTGTTAGGTGCTCCATTTTATTTTCCCATTGAGGCCGAACCTAAACCTGTGCTCGAGAGATAACTGTCCATATACTGATAAGGGATGTATGGATTCTCGAGAAGAGAGGAGTCATGATGGTCCCTCCCGGATCGCCCGGATCCCACGAGTGAATAGAAAGTTGGATCTACATTAGATCTCATCATTTTCTATAAAATCAATATAGAAATCAAAAATGAACTAAAAAAAAGAAAGATTCTTAATATATTAAGAATCTATTAATAGATTAAGAAAAATGAATATATAGAATTGTGATACTGTCATCCAAAAAAGGAAATCTAATAATTCCCCTTTTTTATTTCTTTTCATTTTGAAAGGATCCACGGATACTGTCGAGGAATAGGTGTTCTGACTCAAGTAATGAAGTTAATTTTCCAAAAAAATAAAATAAAAAGTGAAATACAATTTTTTGAAACATTAGAAAAGTAATCTATTTTTTTTTCATTTATACGAATAAAACATTATAATTATTAAGAATTCAACGGAACTTACCCCTTTTTTCGTTGTCTGATTCGAGGGAGATTCTACTAAGTTCTTACGCTTTCATGTTATGTCTACGTCTCAGTTCATCCGATTACTAAAGGGATGAACCTAATCCAGAATATGAACCATAAAAGAAAATATCGATTAAACCGATCACAAGAATACCAGCTACAGTACCTATTATCCAAAGAGGAATCCTTTTAGTAGTATCATCCATTTATCCTACCTTCCTCCACATTTCATCAGGTGGTCATGCTAAATACATAAACAGTTATAGAAAATTATGAGATGGCAACCTTCCGAATGGGATAAGAGAATTCCTGCTATTATTTAGTATTCTCTCTCTCTTTTTTTAATTGAAGAAATAATTGGAAAATAAAACAGCAAGTACAAAAATAGTAATAAACCCCATTAGAGACCGGTACGATTCAATTCAACATTTTGTTCTGCTCGAGTTTCATGTCATGCTCTCTATAATTCGGATTTAGGTTTATCGCTTGATGAACTACATATCACGATATCGACCTCAAGAAAAAATCCAGATGTACATTAGTCCGTGAATAGTTAACTGCAACGACATTGTAAAAATTGATAAAGGTTCTCTATAGTCATCGGGGCCTTCTAAAAAATTTACTAAATTCATCGAAGTTGTTCCAAAGAATCAAACGCCAGCTTATTAATGAAACTCCTTTTCTAGCTTCTCTCAGAAAATACTTTTGGGCTTAGTGGCTTTCCAAATACATCGTAAGCTAAACCTGTGCTGACGAATAACCAACCCGCAATGAATAGGGAAGGTATAGTAATACTATGAATGACCCAGTATCGAATACTGGTAATAATATCAACAAAAGAACGTTCTCTTATGCTTCCAAACATGTTAAGCTCTGCATATTCTTGTATAGTCAAAGAGTGATCGATTCTATAAAAGATGAAATCAATAAATAGAAATTCATCAAAATCTAATCTTTATGAGATCGTAATTTATTTGTATGAGCCGGGTCAATGTTATATAAGATGAAACTATAATAATTCATGATGCAGAACTATGTACCGCGCACATCACTTAGATAGGTTTTAGAAAGTTACATGGGATAAAATCAAGAAATATAACATAAAAAGGAAATATAAAGAAATAAAAGGATGAAGGGGAAAGATTCTATTTATACTCTATCTGAGATAACTCTTGGTTATTCACACCCTTCAACCCCGCTAGAAAGTGATTGAAAGAGAATCGTGGGCCTTTTAATTTTTAATTCATATAAATTAAAATGAGATTATATATACAATTTATTGTAACTTGTATACATCAAATACATTTGTAAAATTCAAATGTTAAAGATTAAATAATTTTAAATTGTTATAAAGCATTGTAGTTAATTTAATTTGTGAGATCATGAAATGAAAAAATGACCAATAATAATAATACTGATAATAAAAAAAATAACACTAACATATCTTAAAGAAATTATTCGTTATTTTAAATAATAATGTGATATTTTAAATTATTAAAATTTTATAGTAATATATTTTAAAAATAATAATTATTTAATAGAAAATAAAAATTAATTTAATTCATAAAAAATATATTTTTAAAATTAATTGATCATAATTTAAATATTAATAAGTGATGGACCCCAACTTTTTAAATGAGTATAAATTCAGGAATCTAACTGTCGGTTTTTTCTTTTTTCTTTTTTCTTTTTGGTTTTTTTAATATAATCCATATATATTGATCCTTCAACAAAAAAATAGTTAACAAACCATTTTAACACATTTTTTTTAACTATTGATTTGAATTTATTTAGGAATGAATATATTTTTTTCTTAATTTAATAATTATTCATTAAACTTAAGTTTTAAAATATAATAATATTTATATATTTTTTATTTAAATTATCATATATAATTTATTAATATTATTTATTATATCTATTTATATTTAAACCCATTTTCATTTGTGTTCGTTACATTAACTTTTCAGTTTTACACCTAAGCCTATCTGACAATGCAAAAGTAATTTACTACTTGTAAATTGTAATATAGAGAGTAGTTATATTAATAATATTTGTTGCGTTTAATTTACATAATTTTATTTAAAAATTAAAAAATAATAAAATAATATATTTTAAAATTTATAATCACAAAATAGTATCATTTATATTTAAATCATATATTTTTAATATTAAATAAATATTACACATTATTTTACATAGAATATCATTTAATTGGTTATCGTTTAAGTTTAACTATGGTTATTTAGATTCTTTTAATATTAATTTTCATCTAATTTTATACCGTTTAATATTAGTAGGTATTATTTTTATTGTTATAACTTTTAAGAATATTATTTTTGTTATTATAAATTTTATGATTTTATTTTATATAATTTCTCAAAATAATCCTCCAAAATTCTTACATTAAACATTGTTTAAGTATTATTTTGATAATTTTGATTATGATTATTTAAATACATTTAATATTAAACTCTTATTGATTATATATTATTTAATATTATTAAATATTATTTTAGATTTTGTAATATTATTTTAAATGATTTTCTAATTTTGCGTTGGCCAATTTAATTTCAAATATAGATGTGAAGAATTTTGGAAAAATAATAAAAGTAACATATTTTAAGTTTATATCACAAAAATAATATTTATTATATTTGATTTATATATTTTTATTATATAAAAAATAATAATTAATCAAATATCATCTAATTAAATATCGTTTAATTTGAATTAATATTATTTAAATTTATTCAATATTAAAATCCATTCAATTAATTTCTTTAATATTATTAAGTTATTCTTTATTTTTTATAAATTTTAAAAGTATTATTTTAAAATAATTTTGAATACATTTTTAGAAAAAATATATATAGGGATGAAAATGTCAACGTTATCGCTGACATTGTCGCAACAATGTCACTCTCTTATACATCCAAACATCGAAACATGACGTATATATCTTTTGTCAAATTATCGTTAAAATGTCACTTTAATATCGTTTTTGGGTTACAATGTCTTGAATATTTTGAATATTGTTGCAAGAATATCATCAAAATGTCAAACATTATATCAAAAATATTTTGATTTATTTTTCTCTTTTTTTCTTCTTTCTTAATAATTATTTTAATTTAATTTTTTCTCACTTTTATAATAGATAATATGTTATCTCTCTTTTTTTATCATGTTTACTATATATACAAGTACTTTTAAAAATAAATAATCAAAAAAATTTATTTTCATGTTATCGATATTTATCTATTTATAATAGTTATAGTTGGATAGTCTACTTAATTATTTCATAAATTTTAATGACTTATTCTACAATATTTAATAAAAAATAATATATATTTTATTATACAATATTTTAATTTTAATATTAATATTTTATGTTTTTTAAAATATATGTATTAAATAAAAAATTATTTAAAAATAAGTAAGTAATTATTTTTATATTTTTTAAAGTTTTATAAAAAAATTCATACTTTTAATAGGATTTTTATAATTTTAGTTATTTTTTTAAGTTTATATCAACAGTAATAATATATTTAAAAAATTTATAAAAATTATATCTCAATATTTTCATCAATATCTATATTTTAAATCTTAAAAATATCCTATTTATCTTAAATCAAGATAATCTTAAATTACCTATTACAATAATTCAACTATTTATCTTAAATTAAGATAATCTAAAGCTACGTGTTACAATAATATCGGCTCTTTACTAATCAGTTGTCACACATCATAAAGTGGGAACCAATTAGAATCTTTTATCTATTATTTGGGATTATTTAAACTTAGAATTTTAGCTTTACAACTTGGACAGTTTACTGTGGATGCCAAATAACACAATATGATTGTATTTTTAACTTTCTAAACAAATATAAGTTAGTTTACGTTACCCAATAAAAAATAATACGTGGTAGATAAACATGTAACCTTTTATAGAAAATATTTTTTTTACTTTATTAAATAATATATATTTTATAAATAATTAAAAAAAATTATATATAAAATAAATATGATATATAATTAAATCGCTTAAGAATGTTATATCTTTATACATCTTAGAAAAAAAGTGACATACTTAACCGGAAAAAAAAAGAGATAGTATAATGGGTATTTTTTTTTAAATAAAAAAATCCATCAAATTTAAATCCTAATACAATGTGATTTTGAAGTTGAAACCTATATAATGGAAGATTTATGATTTGAATTTGTATGGTGGTTAATCTCTTGATAAGTCATGTTATCAATGTCATGATAGTGTTCCTTTTTAAAAGAATAAGACTCATTAATCTTTTAATAACTATAATATTTTAATCATATAATTTATATAAATAATATATAAATAATTTAATTTTAAAATTATTATATTTTAATCAAAGTATTTATTTTTTATAATAAAAAAATAATATTTTAATTACATAACTATTAAGTTATGTGATTAAATTGTAACAATTTTAAAAATCTAATGATTTATATATTTTTTAAAATAAATTATGTGATAAAAATAAATTCAATGACCGATTATCTTCTAAGTAAGTAGTATCTGTAACTTATAGTATGTATATATGTTAAAAAAAAGATTTGTGTTTATAGTCAGAATTATTTATTTTTGAAGAGGTTTTAAAAAATTTGTGCGCAACTTCGTTAAGCTGAAATTTATAAAAATATATTAAAAAAATAATTTTATTCCAAGTACAATAAATTTAAAAGAAAGTCAAGTTTAACGGTCTCAATCCAATCTTGCATACTGCCTTATAGTTGATTTTTTGGATCATAATTTCGAAATTATAAAAATATAAACGACAGTAAAATCAATCAAAAAAGAACCGTAGTGATCTTTAAGAGCTGACAAATTGGCTGTTGTTTCATCACAATCATCCAGTACCTGTGCTGAAGTAGTGGAGTATAAATGACAATAACAGATTATATTTGTACGTGTAGGACCAACAAGAAATCATTTCCTTGAAAAGAGGGAATCATTCGGTCGGGATTAATTATATTAATGCAACCATATCTTTTATATTTTATAATTTTAAAATATTTACTATTAGTTTTAAAATTTAAATATTATTTTTATTTTTAATTATTTTAAAATATTTTTTTTATGTATATCACTTACAATTATTCCTTACTCAAAACCAACCTATTTGTTAATATCTTTCCCCTACCACTTAAGACTCATATCTTCGTTGCAGTTTGCAAAAGCTTGTTGATGCATTATTGAACCTATTTATGAAATTCCATAAAAATTATGGGTATTTTAATTTCGAAAGATAAATTCAATAGTTGAATATATCTATAATTTTTATAAATTATATTATAATATTATAATTAATTAATATCTAAAATTATTTTTAATATTCTTTTTTAAGATGAGTGTCTTTATTTATTACAAAATTCATCATTTTATATTTTTAACTTATTTTATTATATTATATTTTATTAAGATAACTTGTTTTTTTACTAGATTTATTTCGTTTCTTTGTGACTTAAACGATATTAAATATTATTCTTCACGTTATATTTTTAAAAACAAGATTATTAGATAATTCCAAAAAGAACATACTACACAATTAAAAATTAAAACAAATATTAAAAAACTGTACATTGAGATTACCTATAACTATTTTTTTTCATAGAAGGACATTAACGAAGGGAATGATATGAGAGTTTGTAATAATATTTGGGAGATAACGAAGGGGATTATCGATTAGTTGAGTTTTTTTATTAACTTATAATTTTAAAAATATCTATTAAAATGTAGTTACGTACTTGACACATATTACTTTTGGTAGAAAATTTTCAATAATAATGATAAATGTGCATATTTTTTTTAATAGAATAAAACTTTTGTGTACTACTTTATAACTATATAATTTTTTTATACTTTTATTAAAAAATATAAAAACCTTGACATTCTTATGTATATGCATATGTATATATATGTATGGATTCCCTTTGATGACAAATGATTTAAAAAAATAGTATTAATAAATCATAATTATTTTTAAATGTAACTATTTAAATATATATGTATTAATAAATATAAAAATTAAAATTAATGAATGATTTTTAAAATAAAGAAAAATATTTAATTATAACTAGAAATACATATACCATTAAATTATGTTTATTTGAAATTCAAGATTAATTGGTAAAATTATTTGTCAAACACATTTGTATTAGGAGGGTTACACAAATGATTTGAACAAATATTTTTACCAAATGATTTGACTTTTGATTAATCACAATCTAACAATATATGTATTTTTATTATAATTAAATATTTTTTAAAAAAATTATTTATTTAATTTTTTATATTTATTGAAAAATATATCTTTAAATAATTTCATTCAAATGTTATATGTATAATAAAGATACTAAATAAGCTGATATCTAGAGAGATTTAGCTTAAGTTTTAGCTGTTTGTTAAAATTAATAAAATTGAAGTTAGACTTAATTCATATATAATTGAGTATCAAATTCATTTAAACATAAAATTATTAAAGAAAAATTAAATCTATAAAATTACAAATAAGTAGAAGTTTTCGAGGAATCATATATTAAAAAAAATTAAAATAAAATTTTATTTATGTTTAATTAAAAATAAATGAAAATAATTAGATTCATAAAAGTTTTATTATGTAAGTAATACTTGCATAAGATGTTACTTTATAATAAAACACATAAAAATATAACATGAAAGGGCTGATAAGCAGTTTGTAACCTGTCAAATTAATTAAGGGTGTTTTTGTTTTGTTTATGAAATTATAAAAGTCATTTATACAATTAAAAAATGATTTAGAAATTAAAAATGGAAATATTTATGATCATGAGCACTTATAATTCTTAAAAAAATACACTTTGTGACTCCAAGCATTTCTTAATCTTACTTTAAAAACTTACCTATTTTTATTATTCTCTTTTTTTTCTAAAATATTTAAAAAATTAATACATTATTATAAAAAATTATATTTTTCAATAAAAACGCTTGTAAGTTTGTTTTATTTATTTTTATTTTTTTATAAGTTATTTTAAATAAAAACATATTATTATTTTATTTCTTTATCTAGATTTTAATATTGGATATTTTTTATTTATGTTTTCATCTAAGATAATTTATAAAAAAAATTATTTTTTATTATTAATTTAGATTTTTATGTAAATAATAATTTCGAAGATCTAATATATTATAATATGATATCAATATTTTATTTTTCGAAGAATATTAAAATAGTTAAATAATTTATCGAAAAACTTTATAATAAATTAAAAGATAAAAATTTAATTTTTTATGTGTTAATTTAGCGATTTTAATTGTTGATCTTAATTATATTTATTATTTTATATAAATTATACCTTTAAATTTTTAATAAAATTCTATTAAAAAAGAGAGCTTTTTTCTTGAATTCGTATTCAAAGTTACTTTTAAAAGCCACAAGCAAATGGAATTTAAGATCGTAAACAAAATTATTGAAGGCACTACTTGCCTCATTTAATCAAAATTTAGTATATTAATATATTATTCAATATTTTTTATTAGAGAAAACTTATAATTATTAATAAAATGACATCCTATTATTTAAAATTTATGTTAAACATACTTTTCCAATTTAATATGTCGAGCTTGACATTTTTCCGGTACGAAGTGACCTAAAAAAAAGTTAATAATCATATAATCATCGAATAGGAATTAAATTTTGTCAGAGAAAAGACTAGGCAGGATGACACAGTTTTTGTCGATATATATTAAGGAAAAAGTTTAATTGTGTTCTTAATAACTTAATTAATTATATGGTACAAATTTTTTGATATTTTAATTAATAATTATTTTTCATCAATATGATATAAAAAATCATAATTATATTTACGATGCATGTGTACTGTTATTAACTACTACTGAAGAGACAACTCAAAATTGGTGCTTTTCCATCGTTTGGTTTTAGTCGCTTTCTTCCTTTATTTATTCTTATTTTCCAATTTCTAAAAAAAAAATGAAAAAAATCATTTTGCGAGTAAATAATTATATATTTTATATATTAATTATAGATATATCTAAATAATAATTAATAGTTATGAATCGATAATAATTAATAGTTATGAATTGATTATTTTTTTATTTTTATTTAAAAATATATTTAATTTTAAAAAAATTTAATTTTAACATAATTCTTACTCTATTATATTATTTAAAATATTAATATTAATTTTTTATTTTAAACTGATTAACATATATTTTAAAGTAAAAAAAGATATTTTTAAATAAAAAATATATATCTAAATATTTTAAATATTATGTATTTTATTATTAAAAATATATTTTTATGTAATTATATGTATATAAAAATAATATTAATATTGTTCGATTTATGTTAACCACGATTTCAATATTACAATAATTATTATAATTATTTTAAAAAAAATTGTTAGATTTATATAATTAATCATAATTTTATATATCTACAGTTAAACTATCCATAATGTTCTTCTCACTTGGAAAAATATTGGAAATTTCTTATCAATTTTTTTTATATAAGATAGTGAGTATTATAAATATTATGGTAATATTGTCAATACAATATCACTTCTCATATATTTTATTTTTATAATATTATACGATTAAATTTATCTATTTGTAATGTTTATATCTTTAATCAAAATTATATATTTTTAATAAGTGGGAGTGTCATTATGGCATTCACATCGAATTCATATTCATGTCTGGATTATTAAAAATTACAAGAGATATCAATAATAAGTTAGTATGGATATTTTTACAGGTTTAACATAGAGGCACGCGATTTTTGGGATTTGAACCATATATCTTATTATATAATAAAGTAACAATATCTCTCACATATGATCAGATTTTCATACGGACAATACTACAATCAATAAAGTTTTTGATTTCTACCTTTTATTACATTCACATTTGTTAATCTTACTTGTTGTGGTTTTTATTTTTTATAATTCATTATATTATAAGTAGAATAATAACAATCTAAAATATAAAATTACTAATATATATATATATTATAAAAATATTTGTAAATAAATAAGGAAGGTAGTATAAGTAATTAATAGATTATTTTAATGTTTTACAAAGTTTTATAAAAAAAATATTTTCAACGAACAATTTCAAAAACACAAAAGAATACAATATTGAGTTTATTGAATTTTAAAATTTAATTTCATTCCTTATCATTCATGTCATAAATCAAACCGACAAACCGACACCGGTTAATGGACAAGACTCAAAACATCTTCTTTTTATTTATAATCCTTATGAGATCCACTTATTATTTATTATTTAAGTAGGGGTTGAAATATATAACCTACACATGGATTTTAATACAATGTTTCAATTTATCGCTTTTTAATTTTTACTCCCAAGATAGTTCAAGTTATTATATGTTGATCATATTAAATAACATATTATATTATAAGATCAATATAACATGTTATAATATGTTTAATCGTTTAGTTTTTATTGTGTAACATGTTATAATATTTTATAAAATTAATGTAACATGTTATATTTTGTTTGATAATTTAGTTTTTATTATGTAACAGATTACATTGTTTTATAAAATTATTGTAACATGTTACATTTTGAATGAAAAATAATATATTTCTTATAAGTTACATAGTTTATTTTAAAAAATAAAATATTTAAGAACAAAAAATTATAAATATTACTTGATAGTGACATTTTAACAAAATATTTTTATCAACCAATTTAAAATCACATTGATGTATAAAATTTATAGGCTTTGATCATTTTAGTTATCAATAATATATATGTAAATTTAATGTTAAAATGAAAATTTAAATTTCAAGTAAATCTATAATTATTTAAAATGTAAATAATATTAATTTATTATTGTGTTGTGGGTTATTTTCTCTTTCTCTCTTTCTTTTCTTGAAATCTTTAAAATAACCAAGTGATGTTATCCTTAATATCCTTGTTCTTTCTTTCTTCTCCTCTTTAGTGGTGTCATCCTTTTTTTTTAATAATTAATGGCAACAGTAGTACATTTCTTATAATGATTGATAGATTTTATTTGTTTTCTTACTCTATTCGGTAGATTAGAGTTTCATATACTAACTTGTGTGATAGTAGATTGAACACATGTCTTCTATTGATATCTTTTTTTTCTTGCATGCAACAATTGTATGTGCATCAGGGATTTTTTAGTGCTTGAAATTTACCACATGTATAAGTCTTTTTCTCCAAGTCTACAATGTAATATTCAAACTCCCATTTCACTTGTACCATTTAAATGTTTATGTCTATTACTTTCATTTGTTTTATCTTGACCTTCTTTTTTTAATTTTATCTTGCATCCATTTCGTTAGTGTTTACATATTTGAAGTAGTTTTCCTCCTTTTTCAAACAGACTTTGGATTATATCCCATATCACTCCCAATAAGTGTATTACATGGTTATCGTGAGCATGCCTCAGTGTTGAATACATGTGTTCTACGTTGATTGAAGTTATGAAGTTGTACCTTGTAATTGGAGTTGGACATTTGAATCTTGCCTATGATGAGTAGTGTATCTTAATTATGTACTTTATTGTTACTTTTGAAGCTTCATTAAGCATGTACATATTCTTGTTAAAATTCTTTTCAATGTAAGCGTAAATAGCTACTTTAAAGTAGATGTTTACAGCTTTGTTGTAATAGTATATTATAAGATTTTGTTTCATATGGTAGTAGCAATAACAATGATGTTCCATATTATCGTATACTATACTTACTATTGATTTTATTACTGGATTTCGATCTAAAATTGATTGGTCCTAAGATAAAGGGTACCCCACTTAAGTGTACAATTGGCTAGCTCAGCCCAAGACCAGCCAGAGATCAACTCGAGACTTGCACGAGACCTGCCCAGGATCAATCGAAGATCAACCTTGGATCTACTTGAGATTAGCTCGAGACCATCCGAATACATGCATACTTTGTACACATATAATAGATCATGTCATGCCTATACAATAGGTCGTGTATCAGAGTCATTTGAACTTCAGTAGGAATTATTGACGCATCAATCATGCTCCAAATCCTACCAAGAGTTTCATATGAACTGTAGCTCTTACATCCCTCCAATAGGATGTAAAAACCATTACCTTAAATGTTTTATAAATAGAACATCCATGGAAGACATTATGGACTTAGGGGGAACCTTGGAACATTGTAACCCTCTTAATAAGATTCTCTTCAATATTTGGGCACCCATCGTGGGGCCTTAGTAATTCTAACGTAGAATCACATTTTGACCTCGTAGTTTTTGAAAACTCTAAAAGTCCAAAATAAGAGGATATCGCACCAATTATTAGATTGTCAATCTAATTCAATCAAAATTTTCATCGAATATAACCCCAAACTTTAATAAATGTCATCCCACTCATTAAATAGTTGGCAATTAAGGGTTCAATATGAAAACCAAAATTCAAGATCAACACACCCCAATCAAGAAAATGGTTCAGAGCCCAAAGTTGACCATTTAGAACATGGAGACGAATCAAGCATCCATTATAACAAAGAAGTCCCACCACCTGATACTTGAGGAAGTCCAAGTGAAATTGAAACTCTTACAAAAAATCATACTTAAGAATGAACAGAATAACCATGACCTAAAACAACTATTGAGACAACAAGCTCTCTGTGGTTGAAGTCTTACCCCTCAACAACCTACTTACAGAAATATGGATAGGCATCTTGATAGATTGGATTAAAATGAAAACAATAGCTCGAAAGATCATCCTCAATTAACTTCCAATTATGTTTTAGAGGCCCATGTACCCTAACAAGTTAACAAAGCAAGAGCTATGATATTAGAGCCTACAGAAATAGTACCTAAATAGGAAGCATGCATGAAACAAGTGGAATACAAACTCAAAGAACCGAAGGTAAGAAAGTTTTTATATGATATAGAAGAGGTTTTCAGCCAACTAGTTACATATGCCTTTAGTGACAAAATTGAAACAACACTACCTCGATAAAATTTTGTCACTCTAAGGTGTATATGTTACCATGGAACAAAAGATCTGGTATCTCATGCTTTCTCCTTCAAACATTCAATGGCACCAATTCGTTTTCCTGCAAACTCAAAGGATGTAATAGTGTGTAAGATGTTTGTATCAACGTCACAAGACAACACTATGAAATGGTTCAATGATCTACCATTGCGAAGTATTTATAGTTTTAACAAACATATGAAAGAATTTGTTACTCATTAAGCAAGGATTAAGCCCATTAAAAAAGAATCACATCACCTATTTTCCATTGTTCTAGGCTTGAAAGAAATTGTTGAAAGTTACATGAAAAGATTTAAGGTAGGAAAAGATCTTAGGATGCCCTAGCTCAATAGCCATCGAAGCATTCCATAAAAGAGTTGTGAAATGATTTTAACTTTATGTAAAACTTACTAAGACAACACCCAGAACAATAGAGGTTGAATATGTGGAAGCACAAAAGTTGGTGAATTTGGAAAAGGAAATGGAAAAATTTCAAACGTGGAAAAAGATCATCAAATGAAAAAAGGAAAACATGGAAAGAAAACCATTTGTTCAAAATCGAGGAAGATTAGCCCGACCACCCTTTCCACGGAGACAACCAAAAGTGAGACAAATTTGTCCTTAGGAAATTTTGTTGTCACCATTCCAAGGACCACCTCTTAGGGTATCTTTAGAAGAGGCAATAAGGAACATGGAAGGAAATGAAAAGGTAAGATGGTCACCTCGAATGAGAGCTATAAATAGAGATCCGTCCAAGTATTATACTTTCCACAAAGATACTAGACATTGGGCAAGTGATTATGGACACCTTAAAAGAGAGTTAGAGTTGCTCTTATCCAAGGGACACTTGAGGGATTTAATAGGAGAAGATCCTACGAGAGAAATGATAAGAACCTCATAGAGAAAAACAGATAATGCACTAGGTTTTCTACCACCTAGAGGAGCCCAACCTAAAAAGGCAGAGAGGAATGTGAGGATGATACACATAATGCATGGTAGATCAAACCTGTATGGGCTCACATCAAATTCTTAAGAAAGACACACATGAGAAGGGAGAAATGTGTCATACGAGATGTGTAATGTGAAGCAAGGCCCAAAGATCTCAAAGTTTTCAATAGTAATAAATGTCTTTCTATAACCATATAATATATATATATAACTCAAAAAACTTTGAATAAGTGTAAGGAGGTTCTACCCTTATCCATTCAAGATGGGAGTATAAGAGATAAAAAAAAGAATATCAAGCTTAAGGAAGGAAAAGAATTTTGAGTATAGATATATCCTTCATGGGAACAAATGTCTTGGCGACAAGTTTAACCCACCCCAGTGACACTTATTAGCATATAAAATAATGTAAAAAATCTTGAGTAAGAGTAAGGAGGTTCTACCCTACCCATTTGAGATTCGAGCATAAGAGATAAAAAAAGAAATACCTAACTCAAGGAAAGAAAATAATTTTGAGTATAAATATATCCTTCATGGAAACAAATGTCTTGACGATAGGTTTGAACCAACCTAGTGACACCTATTAGCATATAAAATAACGTAAAAAATCTCGAGTAAGGATAAAGAGGTTCTGCCTTACCCATTCGAGATGCGAGCACAAGAAATAAAAAAAATACCTAGCTCAAAGAAAGAAAATAATTTTGAGTATAGATATATTCTTCATAAAAAAAATGTCAAGACGATTAGTTTAAATCGACTTAGTGACACTCATTTGCGAATAAAATAACACAAAAAATCTCGAATTCACCTTTACTTATTCGAAATACGAGTATAAGGGATAAAAAAGAATACATTGTTCAAAGAGGAAAAAAACAATGAATATAGATTTATCCCTCGTGCAAACAAATGTTCTAATAACAGGTTTAAACAAGCCTAATGATACCTATTTGTGGATAAAATAACGTAATTTAAAATAAGAAAACATCATTTTTGCTCATTTATAATGAGAGCACGATCAACTTTTTAAAAAAGAGCACCTCTAAAAGATAGATTTGGCTAGCATAACGGTGTACAGAGCCTATGTATTTAGAATAGATGGCTTGCGCTCACCAAACATTCAAAAATTCAAGTTTGATATAAGATAAATGCATATCGGGCTATTAGTCACGCTCCGAAGTAAACTTAGAAAGGTATGGACTATCCGTATAAATAGCATGAATGGCCTAATACTATCAAACATTCAAAATTCAAGTTTGATATAAGATGACTCCCCTTGCAGCATCCTTGATTATTTGGATGGTACATTTTTCGATCTCGGACTATTAATCACGCCAAGAACTCTATTATCACCCTTAATGAATCCCCTTTTAGCATCCTTCATAATTTGGATGTCAGTTTTTTTTTCAAGGGATTCCATTTTCACGACCAGTTCTTCGCCCTTTTTCCTCTCAGCATTATAGCGCTTAATAGTCCCGTTCTTCTTACAACGCACATTATCAAATTCTGTAGATTGTGCTTGAATCTTCCAAGCTTTGTTACAAGCTTTTCACATTTGACCTTTAAACGTGAAATGTCCTGAGTCACTCCGTGAGCTTTACCTTTTCGAGAATGGTTAATTAAGTCGCCAGTCCAAAAAAGTGACATTCCCTAAAAAAATGAATATTCAACAGTTAAAAATATAAAAAAATCAAAGTCTTACATCCACAACACGCCGAAAAACCATGAAAAAGACAGAACCGGGCTCTTCTTGATAGGCTTTGTTAATGGCGAACTTGTCATCAGGACGCGCAAGGTAATTAGAAAGCTCGTCCAGTTTGTCCTGACAACCCAAAATTCCACCCTCAAATGGGTTCACTAAGGGTTCCAAAAATGTCACTTTCAAACGGCGCGGTTTGACCTTGTCATCTAGAATTTGCACAGTTTCCTCAATCCCAGCCCGGTCACCAATTGCAGACTTCCTTTTCTTATTAATCCTTCCTACTTTAGAGGACCTATCAGTCTTATGAACAGCCTTTTTAGAGCCAACGACCTCAACCATAATGGCCTTATCTTTGGAAGCTGATACATTCAAAATGGAATTACTAGGAATATCAACCTTTGGATGAGGTGTAAAACCAAACTGAGGAGCATTAGGGCCAACATCTTTCCTATATAATTTTTTTACGCTCAAGGCTGATAAGTCCATACCTAAGAAAAAAATGAAAACGGACAAGTTATTGAATTTTTTTTAAAACAAATTAAAAAAGAACAAGTCTTGACTTGTTAGGTTCAATCTAAACCCCAATCGCTCCTAAATGAAATAGGATGAGATTAAGTCCCACATTCAATTTCTATAGTTATAATCACGAATCAATGTGACATGATCCTTTTAAGAGGTTGTTAAAACCTTAGCACTAACCCGTAATAGATTCAGGCAACTTCAACATTAGCTCACGACTAAAATGTGCAGATATATATACTTAACCTTCATTTACATTGTTTTTTTTTATCATGTACATATTCTTGATTTCAAGTAATCTGAGTTATATGCCTAATTCAACACTAATAACAAATAGTGAAAGTAAAATTCTCCAAGAATTGAGATTGAACTAACTGGGTACTAAACCTATTGCATCAAGAAACCTTCTAATAGAAGTTTTAATCCTACTTCTATGGTTTCTTCATGGAAAACAACACACTAGTCAGGCAGATCATGATTGTCAAGTTTATCTGATGGACAAGGTATAACAACCACATTTTGGAAAAACTAATACTTAGCTCGATTATTCGAAGATGAGGATTCTTTAGAACTTTTGGCTGAACTTTTTGTAGGATTATTGGAACATTGGGTAAGCAAATTATTATGATTTATTGAAGTTGGTAATGCTAATGTGGCCATATTATCTCGGGTTGAAGATTTATAGATGTCAACCCGAGAGGTCCAATGACCAATCTTTGGCTCTTTACGTGGACTACACTCATCCGGATTGCAAGAGCTTGCGGTTGAAGTGGATTTATCACTAGAAAAGTGGCCCATAGGTCATCATAGTCGGCCATAATCCTAAGAAACCTATACTGAGTAGAAATAAAAGTTACTCATCTAAGTGTACCGAGCTCAGCTTTAATGATTGCATACTGTTTCTAGCCTCTAATTTCCCCAACTGTGTTTACGAAACAAAAAAAATTCTTAGGAAAATCTAGGATTGAAATAATTCCAACTAGAATAAAAAATACGAAATAAATACTTATAGATTAACTTGATGAACTGATATTAACATGAAACCAACTCGGATAGACTTTTCTCAAGCGATGACTTGATCTTCCTCAAACGTTAATGATAAATAGGAAAACAAATGAAAACGGGCTTATTTTCTCTATATAAATATAATTCAATTTTAGTAAACATAACAAATGGACCTTTATACAATTTTTATAACTAGAGGATTATGAGAGTTCACATTCATTCTAGTCCTTGTATGGTCATAAATGCTTGAGAAATGTGTAAGTAAGTCATAATTGACCTAATTTGATGTAAGAATACAAATGAATTGGAAAAAAGAAAGGAGAGTTTATTCTACTAGTTTGATAGACAATTTATTCTTTCAATTTGGTATTAATTATAAAAATAGGAGACATGATGTTTGGTCCTAAGATAAAAGGTACCTTATTTCACAATTAGCTGATCAGCCCAAGACTAGCTTGAGATATGCTTGAGACTAGTCTAAGATCAACCTGAGATTAGCTTAAGACATGTTTGAGATAAGCCTAAGATCAGCATGAAACCAACCCAAGATCAATCCAAGATCAGCTTGAGACTAGCCCAAGATCAACCCAAGATTTGCCCAAGACCAACCCAAGATTAGCTTGAGACCAATCCAAGATCAACCCGAGATCAACATTATATCAACCTAAGTCTATTCTAAGACCAGCTCGAATATAAACCTATTATGTACATATATAATAGATTGGGTTATGCTCATATGAAAGGTCGTGTATTAGAGTCATTTCAACTTTAATAGGAATTATAGTCATGTGTGTTCCAACCATGCTCCAAACCCTAATGAGAGTTTCATATTAACCATAGCTCTTTCATCCCTCCAATAGGGTGTAAATGTGTGTACCTTAAATATTCTATAAATAGAACATCCAAGGACATCATTGTGGACTCTCTCAAATAGAAACTGTAACCATACTTACCCTTTCTTCAATAAGAAAGTTTAATCTTGTGAAAAATCATTTTCATGCTTTAGTGATTTTCCCATTTATAACCTCAAATGTAATAGGGTAAATTTGCATCATATTATATGTTAAATTAGTAACTTGTTGTGTAACATTTTACTAAATATAATTAAGTAAACAATATTTG
Source organism: Hippophae gyantsensis (assembly GCA_030763125.1). Taxonomy (NCBI): domain Eukaryota; kingdom Viridiplantae; phylum Streptophyta; class Magnoliopsida; order Rosales; family Elaeagnaceae; genus Hippophae; species Hippophae gyantsensis. Next base: position 10,227,427 of record CM061031.1, read on the forward strand.
TACTATTAAATCATCATTGCTTGATTATTTTCATCTATTGTAACTACTACAAGTAATACATATCTTCTACTTTCTTTGGTGAGTGTCACACCAACTATTACTGGTAGCCACATGTAGTTGTTGAATTCATTTATGCATGTTTCAATTGCCATGAATCCATACTTGAAGTTGAAATTTGTATTAGTTTTATCTCAGTGTATGAATTTAGGTTTGTCTTTTATAACATGTAGAAGAATCCATGTAATTTACTATGGGATCTCCTCCTACTTGCTTTATTGATTCCTTCTTGCCCATGATTTCCCTCTTGTAACTATTTGACTCATGTTTTCTTCTAGATGACACCTATGATTTCTTTTGACCTCAACTATTTACTTGGATCTTGGTAAACATATTTGATGTTGTGAGCTATATACTTATATGTGGCATATTTGTTTCTTTGATTCTTGAATATTTGTGTTCATGAATTATCTTCATTTTAAGTAGTTATCTTGAATGCATCGTATTGTCCAATCTTGTTTAGTGTAAGTCTTCAATGAAAATTATCATCTTTGCACTTTATTCTAATGCTTGTTTTATTAGAATTGAAAATCTTGTAATAAAATCTCTTTATCACTACTAATGTTAAGACATGTACTTTGATATTTTCTTTGTTATCAAAAACTTTATTATTGAATAATCCTTCATCGGTATCTAAATTTATTGTTGAGTCAATCTCACTAAGTCTATTGTTACATAAGCAAACTCTGTAGCTAGATTGATTTCTTCTTGGACATCTCATTTTATTGTATGAGTTACATATATTTTATTGTACTCCACATTATGTTTTATAACGTTCATATTAATAAAGTATTTCACATCCTTATCATCCATTAAGCTTATTGCTATATGAATGCTTATACATTTCATCTAGATGTTAATATCTCTACCTACATACAATGCATCACATATTTCTTTCTTCAATTATTCTAAAGTCATATTTCTTTTTACGTATATGTCTTTCAGAATACTATTTGTATATTTCTCTTCTTCTTCATGAAATATACATTAACCATTTTGCATTATAAGTATTCTCATCTTTGTATCACCTATTATAATGAATATTAATAGTTACGTTATATTTATAATAATAGGTAAAAAGTATCAAAAAGAGACACATAAACATCTAAAACAAATTATTATAACATGTTGATATAACAAACCCAAAAAAATGTAACATGTTACATTAAAGTTCTTTTCAAATGATGTAACATATTACATCATATGATATTTAGAATGTAACATGTTACATCACATTTGATACATTAAAAATTTACATGTATTTATAAAACAATAATTTAATAGATTTTAACAACATTCAAGTGAGTTCATATGTTAATCTTTTGTATTTGTTATCATATATATATCATATAATCATAAGAAAAAAATCATATAATAATCACTATTATGCATTCCTTGAAAATCAAATGTACGAAGAATAAATATAATCAAATTTATAGAGAAAAAATATCTATATTTATCTCTATTAAACACTCCTTCAAAATCAAATGAACAATGAATAAACAAATGTATACAGAATAAATAGCATATATAATGTAACTTAATATTAAAAATCAAATATATAGAGAATAAACAAATTTTATAGAATTGAAAAGAATAAAACAAATGTAAATATTTGATTGATGGACGAAATACTCAAAATCAAATATATAGAGCATATATAAATATCAGATGATTGAGAAACATAAACAGATGTATAAAAAATCTAGTGATAAACGAATTAATCACTTGTAGAACTTGATCCAAATTCAATTTTTATTTATGTTTTTCTATTCTTTCGATATCATAGGTAAATAATCTAAAATTTATATACTTATTCAATGATGAATTTAAGGTTTTAAATTTTTTTCATGTTACCGATGGTTTTATATTTATGTTAATTTTCCAAATATTTGATAGATTTGACTCTAATTTTGTAACTAATTTCACGGAATTTTTGAATCATTTGTAACAATTATTTGGTATGATTTTGTAATTGATTCTTCTTACAAGATTTTCGAAAATTTGGTCTAGTTTTGAATTTGGCGATGATGGAGGCATGAATAGTAAAAAAAATTAGAAACAACATACGAGGCATGTGAGGATAATTGTGTAAAATAATATTTAATGTAACATCAAATTTATGAGGATAATTGTTAATTTAAAAATAATAATTAATTTACCTAGTACGGTGCTATTTAGGCTATTGTGTATAGGCTTTTAAAGCCTGGGTGAAGTTAGAAAATACGTGGGCTAATATAGAAGCTCTTTAAAGCTGAGACAAAGGGAAAAAGGAGGTAAAAGTGACTAAGATTTCTTATGGTGGATCTAGGAAAATACGCAATAATTTTCTTATATAATGGTTGGAGATTCAAAAAATGAATTTTAAATAAATATATAAGTTTTATTATTTGTACTAGAAAGTGGCTTACAAATACAACTAACACATTATAATCATCATTTTTATTGAAAATAAAACGATATGACGAAACCGATATTAATTTTGCTTAGAGTTTATATTGCGTCATGAGTCACTTGCCATTTAACAAATTTTAGGCATGTTTCCATTGCTCTTTCAATTACAAGACTAGTAAAGTAAAATAAATAAATAAAATTAAAAACATTTATATTAATTACATGATATAATATTTTTATATATAAAGATTTATTTTTAATTATTCTAATTTTTTTAATGAAGTAAAACAATATATGTTTTTTTAATAATATTTTTTTAGGAATGTGATTAAAAATAAAATTAAGTAAATAATTGGATAATAAATTATGTATGCATAAAGTTTTTACATGATTTTATTCTATGTAATTAAGTTCCTCGTTAAATTATTAATAATACAAATGAGATGAAGCCATCAACATGGCCGTTGGATATTCACGAACTTTTTTCTGGAAACAAAATGGACAATGGTTGTTTACTTGTTTCAATATCTCACTCTTTGAAAAGTGCCTTAACTTGTCATTTTATGTACTCAGTTAGGTCTTTTTACGATCGGATATATTTAACACCAATTGAAAACCAAAACGAACTCATTTAATGAAGGGAGTAGTATGCAGGCCAATCTCATTAAAATAGGAACATGATAATATATTTGTGTTCTTTTTTTATTTTGTAAAATATAAGTTATAAATTCTTAACTTAAAAATTAAAATAATATTTTTTATTAATAACTTTAAATTACCTTATACAATATTAGATATAAAAATAAACATTTATTTATCAAGAATTATTGAGGGAGGGGTGGCTAAAAAAAAGAAAAAAAACAATTATTATTGATTTTACATGTCAACTAACGCTACACATGTTATGTATCGTCAATTTTACGTGTCTACAAATGTGATGTCATGTATAACTTTAGTTGACACATAGAACCAATGTTATGCGTGATGCATTGGTTTTGCATGACAGTCGATACTACACATGACAACGCATCGGTTTTATGTATCAATCAATATGACACCACGTATAACGTTGATTGTCACATAAAATCGATTCTACATTATGCGTCGATTGATACCTATAATTGACGCTACATGTCACGTGTACAATCGACGCTACATATCACGTGTAACGTCGATTGTACACGTCAATCAATATTATTTTTTAATTTTTTTAATTTAAATTCATTTAAAGTCGATTTATAAATATATTGATTTATAATTTATTATAAATCAATTTTTTTTATAACCAATTTATAAACCATGACTTAAATGTTCTTTATTATAGTAGTAATAATGTATAATATGTTTCTCTTTCGTTGTTTTCCCTGGTTATTATAATTTTATTAATGTATAATTTTATAAATATATTTATATTTATAATAGTTATGATATGTGATATGTTGTAATTTTATTAAAATAATAATTAATTTTTATATTTATAAAGTTATTTTCTCAATTGATAGATTATATGATTCTCTAAATGCAAAATAAAACCAAATAACTAAAATGATCTATCATTCGTAAAACTTTGCCTATTAAAATAAATAACATTGCTTATATGAAACATGCCACAACTGATCCCTATAAATAAACAACGATAGCTTTAAGTCTGATAAGTTGACTTGGTGTTAAAAATAATGAATTAACTATATCCCTCCATGGCTCCATGTGAAACGTTAATAATGCATCTCGAGTTTCGAGGACGAGGACCTAGCATCATGTTTCACTAGAATAGCGTTGATCAGCATCCCACAATTTGGGTATTTGTTTGAAAGTGGGCAATGGTGGAACATCACTTACAATTTTAAAAGTGGTTTTTTTATTAAAAATGTTTGCTAATAGATTGTTATTTGTAATAATTAGTCAAATTAAATATTAATTTTTATCCATTATCACTTTTTTTTAATTAAATAAAATGTATTGTTCTCTTCTTCTTTTTTGTACTACCTTAAAATAAAAATAATGCACATGCCTACTAGGGGAAAAAAATGCATATATAGGCCCGTCGGTATGAAACATGCTAGTTGCTTCTTTCAAATGCTTAGTTCTGTTTTACTAGGGGGAAAAAATACAGGTAAATGGTTTGTGGCTGCTAAAGAATTATCAATTATAATTAAATATTAAGTTCATAAGTGATGTAGATTCATTATGCAATCCACAAAAATATTATCTCACAATCAAATTGAGGCTAAACATATTGTTACTTTGGATTGTGTATTTTGAAATGTGATGTATTTGATAAAATGGATTTTTTTTCTATTTATAATTACTATTCTTGTTCAATGAAATATATTTTATTGATTATAAAAAAAATTCCGTTTTACAAAGCAAAAAAAAAATTGCATTTGATTAATGGTTTATTTGTACAATATATGTGATATATAATAGGTAAATGTTTATATAGTTTCTAAAGTTATTTAATAAAATTAATTTATTATTTTAATTTTTTTTATCAATTTAATATTTTTTACTTTAAAATTATTGCAATCATGCATTTTTCATACCAAAACCAGAAAATTTGAAATTTTTTGGACACATGCACATCATGAATATCAATAGATATTATAATGACTTTTATATTTCTTACTGAATTTTGCAAGAAAAATCACAAAAAAAAAAGTTAAATTGCAGCAAATTTTGATACTAAAAGTATTAATTTTATGTCAAAATACTAAAATAATAAATTTAATCATCCTAAAAACGTTTACTCCTATATAACTAAACTAATTCAAGGCATATATGGATATTTCTTCTATATTCCGTCATTTTGACTCTTTGATAATTTGACTTTTAATATCTACACGCATGGATGGAACCAATGAAATACTTTTTTTATTTATTTATATTACATATAATATAATTTATTCACTCCATGAGAAATTTTATATGTTCTATTCTTTTTAATAATTTATATAATTAAAAAAATAATTATAATACGTGACACAAATTCATTAAAATGCTTAATTATCATTATGGATAATCAAGAGTCAAATGTTAAACTAGGCGCGATTTTGAATATATTTTGGATAGTATGATCGATCAACCGATCGAGAATAATCGTGCATCGATCGCATCATCGAAGACTTTTCATCCAATTTTTTGATTCACAATTTTAATAAGTTAATTAATCAAATAAATGGTTGATTGATTGAGTCTATAAATTTTCAAGCGAAATGACAAACAAGAACACGAGAATTTATACATGGGTTATAAAACTAGATGATCATTTTGGTAAATGATCTAGGGGTGTCTATAAGCATCTCTCTGTGTCCTAGAATTCATTTGAGAGAGCATTGTGTGCTTGGAGAGCTTAGAGAGAGAGAGAGGCAAGTGAGGAATAAAGCTTTTCTCCATTGAAAACGAGGAAGAAAGCTTGGTGTTTCTTAAACAACTCTTTAGGTGTAATCTTTTCTAAGACATTATTTTCTTCTATTCAATTCATTGTAAGTATTAGAATGTAAATATATTTTCATTAGAGAATTGTGAGACTTATGAGTATTTTTGGGACTTAAATGAAATTAGATAATGCTTGTATGATGATGAAAGTAGATGACTATAATGCTATTGAGTAGCATATATTGTAATCATTTTTGATTTATAGTAAATATTACCTCAATGCTTTAATTGTGGATATAATATCCATTATTTTAGAAAATAATCACATCAAATCTTGTGTATTGATTTATTAATTATTTACTTGTTTTATTTCTTGTCTATATTTTGGTGTGATTACGTTTGTGATTTGTTGTTTATCAATTTGTTTACATTTGATTTTCTTTCATGTTCATTGTTTGATTGGATAATAAACCATTCATGGTATAACTTCGTTTATATGTCCTTATTAAGATTCAAAAAAATCACAACAAGATCACTCTAAATTATGATGGAGTTAACATATATCTTTTTATTTAAATCTTTAAATTATGCTTGATAAATCTTATTCATTAAAATAATTCAAAAATAAGTGATTAATGATTTATCTAATTAATAAAATATTTATAATTAAATTTATTTTTTATTAAAGTCAATTTTTATATATCTTACACCTACAAAAATATTAATACAAAAATATCTTTATATTATAAAATCAATAACATAATTTTGACGATCATTAACTATCATTAACTATCTGTAACAAACTCTTTGATGAGTGTGAGAAAATATTAACACAATATTAAAATGCATTAAATATTATAATAAAATTTACCATTAAGTAATGCATTAATATAAATGTATTTAGTATCATTATAAGGTTTATTATATTACGATAATATCTTTTCATATCTCATTAAAAATACATCTAATATCATGATAAAATTTATTATAATAAGATAATATCTTACTATAAAATTAATAAATTTGACACATGGGCAAATTAAAAAAAGAGAGTATAATATGAAATCTTGCTACGATGGATAACTTGGATTTATCAATTTTATAAGTTGTATTTTATACTTTTTACTTATTTACATTTTATATAACAGTTCTTTACGGTAAGGAAAAAAAACTTCATTTTCGTAGTCATCTGTTTTTTTTTTTGTTCATTTTACATCTATTCAAACCTAAGAAGTGAAAATATTTGATTACTCATAAATGTTCTTATCAATTTTAAATATTTTTCTTTTTTTCCCGTACCGCGTTTAATTAATTATTTTGTTCTCATTTTTTAATGACAAAATTTTTAAAAAAAAAAATCAACACAAAAACATGACAAGTTTTCTTCTGTCTTTCTCAATTTTCTTTTCCTAGTTTTCTCTGCCTTTTTCTAACCCTTCATATCTCGTTGGGTACAGACCTCCTCTTAAAGAGCTCTCTATTTGATGGGACTCCCTTTATTGTTTGTCTATTTCTTTAATGATGTGGTTTTTTTTTATAAATATTCTCTTACCATTGTTATTATGATTTAATTTCTTAATTTATGAATATCAAATTTAATATATTATTTTTATATCTTAATTGGTTATAGATGTTATATTTAATTTAAAATTTTATAAATATATTTATTAAAACGGTTATAATTAATAATAATAAAATTTTAATATAAACTAGATGAAACTATATATGATAATACTTTTAGCAAAACTATAATTCTCACTACATATGTTTTAATTTTTAATTTTTAAATATATAGTAATGAATTTTATCTAAAGTAAATAATATTTTTATTATATTTTTTATATAAATTTTAATAAAATAATTCTCACTTTTCAAATGAAAAAAAAATATACATAAAATAAAATAAAGAAATGTCAAATAATTGTGAATAAAGCCAACAGTTACAGTGAGGGTGGTGTTTGTCCAACGAAACTTGTTTGCCTGGCTATTATCCAAAATGAAAGGATGGGGTACAGATTCCACCGTACGAGGAAATTAGAGAAGGTACTATAGTCTATTTTTTCTTTTTTCTTTTTTACTATGAGAAAATGAGTCAATGATTTTTATTATAAAAAAAATTAAAGCCACTTCTTTATAACTAGATGTATCTTACGGCCGGATGTAAAGTAAAATATCCTTAATAAAAATATAAAATTTGAAATTACAATATCAATGTTTTATAACATAATTAACTTTTTATGTGAGTTTGAATTCAATTATAAAGTGTTATTATGTGTATATGCATAATCGTTAGGAAAAAAACAATAATAATAACAAAATTAAATTTTATATGTATACATATAATTATTTAAATAAAAAATATCAATAAAAAATTTAAAAGCTAATTATTGGAGAGAAATTTTATCACATAATAACTTTGAATTCATCGATGTTATTATTAACTAGTTAAAAAATACAATCAATACATAATTAATAGATATGATTAAATTTAAATATAAGATATATTTAAAAAATATTATTTCATAAAAATATTATCTAAATTAATTAAATAAATAATATATGATATTATAAGATTTAGAAAAATTATCCTTGATATTATTTAATTCTTTCCATTATTTCAATTTATCTTAATAATAGAATTAAACATAACCTTAGTGAATTTGACACCTCTCATTGTTACTCATTCTAAGTGTTTATTCCTCCTTTTCAGGATTAGTTAATAGAAACATTATGAATACAGTAATTGACTTCAACATTTGGGATTGTTTGTAGAAAATATTTTTTTTTATAATCGATTTGAACTAATGAAAAACTCAAGAATATTAATCGTGTTTTTTTATGTTCTTCGTAACATTCATAGTGTACATCACTATTTCCTTGAAAAGATTTTGCTTAATCCATAAGCTATCCAAATAAATTCTCAATAAAGTTCGGAAGACTACCATTTTTCTTTATATGAGAAGGAGCAAGCTGACACTCATATAAGTGACCTACGCAAGACAGCTAGGAAGTCAAAGAGGGGGGATGCTAAAGCAATTAATGCAACTTTAGACATAATCTCGAGAACAATAAGGGTATTGTAAGTCCCATTATACTTGTGTATATGTGTTAATTTCACGTGTATAAAACATAATATCTGTTTTATTTTACTTAGTATTCTATTTTTATCTGTATAAGGTTAGTTATTACGAATTAGTAATGCATAAACACACATAGTTAGGAATACTTTATATGCAAGCATATTTGCACGCATCACGAAATTGGTTTTTGTAGTGTGCATGTTAGGTGAAGTGTTGATTTTTTTAGAGTAAGCATGCATATGAGTCGACATTGTCACGTGCTTTTTTGGTTCATTTTTCTTGTGGGTGTTTATGAAAAGTATTTGAGAATTTTTGGAACGAAAAAATATGACTTTTTATCACTAAGCTCACCACCACCATTGTCACAACCCTTGGCGAGGTGACAAATTCGAGTTCTATAAATACCTCACATTCCTTCTTTTTTGGTATCTAGAAAATGTAGTTGAGCACTATCAAATTGACATCTTGTTTTTCTATTTTTAGATCACTAATACCTCTAATATTTTTTTGGTATTAGTGATTCGTGATTATGTGAGAAAAATCGTGCTTATGAGTGCTAAGTACTTGAGACAATATTTACAAGTGGGTTGTATATGAACCATGTGTCAACTGAATGTTGCTTGGATGTAATTGTTTATTTGTGAGAACCTTATTGTGAAAGTGAGCTAAGTTAAATGCATTGAGTTCTCACATCTCTTGTTATGTGCAATAAGAGATAGGTTGTTTGAGTTTGGGAATAATCCTCAATATTGGGAGTGATCCTCAACATTGGGAGTGATCCTCAATATTGGGAGTTGTCACATTTCTGGTTATTGATCTGTAGTTACTGATCACACCATTCTGGGTGATATAGGCTTTGGAAGAGAACCAGGTTGTTGCGGAGACATCAAACAATAGTAGCAATAGGTAGTTAGGACAGAGGTCCCAACTGATAGAGGTAGTATTAGATTTATTTCTTTTAGAGTTGTAATTGTTGTATTGATTAGTGAATTATTTGTTATTGAGTGATTGTCTTGAGTAACCTGAGTATATTATCACATAGATAGGGTCTCTATATGGGTTTACCTCATTATATCTATTGTTATGTATACTCGAACGTATGACTCGTAAAATCAGAGTTTAAATTATGTATATTTCTACGTACTGAAATTTATACTCTGATTAGAAAGATTTTATTATTTATTACATGTTTTATGTTTACTGATATGTGTACTGTTGCTATGAGTATCAATTATGTGTTATATATTGGGTGTTATGCATAATCATATTATATGTTAATCTAATATAAGTGTATATCTTGTATGATCCAACATATTAGATGTAAACTCTGATGAGAAAGCATATTCGTTATATTTCTTTTCTATGTAATATGTCTATAATTTTCTAATCATTACTTATGTTGTAGTAAGTTAATCTGCTTGCTCCTTAATTAATTTATATTACTTATATATATTATATGTATCCAAGTGTTAGACTCTTTAATTGGTTTGTTATGTTTAGATTAATCGCATGGTGTGAGAGTACAATTATCATTTGCTAAATATGTTTTCACATATGAAATCTTGAAACAATTGAAAATCCTTTGTTGTTTAGTATGCATTCTTATCTCACTTGTTATTAGTGGTTTGACATACATATGTTTTTTGCTAGTTTAGATCGGAGCCTGTGAAACACACTGCTATTAGTGTGTTTACTGCAGTTGGTTCTCTTATTACTAGTTGTTTTTATTATATGTTAAATTAAGGATGTTGTTTTGTATTTTTACTGTGTTAATTGCTTAATTCACGTTATAAAGTCTTTTTGGTTGAATTGATATAATGCTCGTGAAAAGATTCCATAGATTGACGTTTTGTCCCTCATTTAGGTTTTTGTTATCTATTTAAGTTGAAAAAATAATTAATCTTAGTGTATGAGAGAATCTTAAGTATTAATTGACATTGTTGTTATTTTATGTAATTTAAAAAATATTTTGTTGTTAGGATTTCATAGAAAAAAAATAAGATTAATATTTGGATTGTGATATTGATACAATTTAAATTATTTTTTATACAAATCATTAAAAAAATTATCATTTAATAACGTGCACCAACATTAATATATAATTAATAACGAAGATGAAATAAATATTTTAAATTTTTTTATCACTGCTATCATTATTTACTGTTTTCAAAAAGTCACGATCTATTTGCTTCTTTCTTTCTTTTTCTTCGTTTTAATTAAAATATGTTAATAGTAGTTATTTAAAAAAAAGTTTATAATATTTGTTTCTCTTTTTTTATTCAAGTTTATTTTCCATTTTTGGGTACGGAAAAGTTAAAAAAATGAAAAATGATTTGTTTCACAATATAATTAATTTAGTTTAGTTAATTATTTAAAAAAATAACATGTAAATTTATTCATATAGACTTTTCTCCCTTAATAAAAGTCTTTGGGTTGGTGAGAGTGACGAAGAAATTCTTTTTCTCATTTTCTTCATAATTTTGTTTAGTTTAAAATATAAACTTGAATATTTATTTTGAATGTAAGAGTAAAGATTAAAAATTTAATCTTAATTTTTTGATTAATAACGTTATAACCATGTGAGCATATTCGCTATAAATTGAGTGCCCAAGGCGCAAAAGATTTCAACTTTCCATCATAGCTTTATCAACTATTCCGTGATCAAAGCCTCTTATCACTCTTTGTCCCAACCAAAAACAAAAAAGCCTCTTATCACTAATCTTTTTTACTTTATCGTGAACCCAATTTCCTGGGAGCCTTGCGTATTTTGCTACATCTGGGTCTCTCAGGATTCATTCTCCCTCTCACTCTCTGTCCTACTTTTTCAGCTTTCTATCAATATTTAGTTTTTTCTTTCTTTTTTCCTTTTCGAAGTACCAAATATTGATAAATTTTCTTTTGTTGGGTTCGGTTTACTAAACTCTAAAGACAATCATTTGGGTTTTTAATTTCTTACCGATATCATCCTTTGATTTTTTCGCCCGAGCATATTGTGGTGTATTTGGGTGATAAATCTAGGACAGAGAAAGCAAATATGACGGCTAGGAACTTGGAGAAGATGACTTCAATAGATGCCCAATTGAGATTGTTGGCACCAAAGAAGGTGTCTGAGGATGACCATCTGATTGAGTATGATGCTTTGCTCTGTGATAAATTTCTTGATATACTTCAGGATTTACACGGAGAGCAACTCAGAGAAACGGTAATAGTTTCTATTTAGTTTATATCGGAAGTCCATTTCGTATTTCTAGTAAAGATTATCTTTTTTTAAATTCTTTTTAATTCCTTGACGTCTTTTATATTAAGTAGATGACTTGTTGAGCCCCCTTTCATATAGTTTAACTGGTTTCTGTACTTCAGTCTTCTGCTTTAAAATTGAAAGAAGAGTCAAATTAAAATTTTGTTTGGCTTATTCGTAATAGTTCTTAGCTATTATAGCCCTTCTGGATCATTACTTATTGTTCTTACTTCTATCCTTCATTTGTGTGATTGTATTTCAAAAGAAAAAGAGTAGATTTATTTATTTATTTATTTATTTTTAATGGATAATCCCCTGTTGTTGGGTCAATGTAAATCTAGTCAATGGAGTAAACAGTACTAATTTGAGGTCTTAAAAAAGTTGTGCAATTTGATTTAATGATGGATGATATAGATCTTGGCGGTTATTACACATGATTAGTATGGCAATGGAGTATTTTTTTGTGTGTTTTTGACTTGGTTGTTCATAATTTTGCAGGTTCAAGATTGTTATGAGCTTTCTGCCGAATATGAAAGTAAGCAAGATCCTAAGAAGTTGGAGGAACTTGGGAATGTGTTAACGAGTCTGGATCCTGGGGACTCAATTGTTGTTGCTAAATCATTCTCCCACATGCTTAATTTGGCAAATTTGGCTGAGGAAGTACAGATTGCTTATAGGAGAAGGATCAAGTTAAAAAAGGGTAACTTTGCTGATGAGAATTCAGCTACTACTGAGTCAGATATTGAAGAGACCTTGAAAAGGATTGTGTTGGAACTGAACAAGTCACCACAAGAAGTTTTTGATGAATTGAAGAACCAGACAGTTGATCTTGTCTTAACTGCACATCCTACTCAGTCTGTAAGAAGATCTCTGCTTCAAAAGCATGGAAGGTTTGCTATCCGCTTCTCTATTGTTTCTTTATTCCTATTGAAACAGTTTTATTAAACTAAAATAAACTCCATAAATATACTTCTATAGATTAGACACAGTGATCTCTTTGTTTTATTTGTGTAGCTCTCCATAATGATCTTATTTATTTCGCTACACTTTGCATTTTGGGATTAGACGTGTCATGTACTATTTATGGAAGATTATAATTGTTATTTCTGTTTTCTTTTAATCTTGTTCTCTTTTAAATTTATTCAGGATAAGAAATTCGTTGACTCAGTTGTATGCTAAAGACATTACTCCTGATGAGAAGCAGGAACTCGATGAGGCTTTACACAGGGAGGTAATTTCTCTGGACCAGTCATACACGAAAGCCCAGTTATTAAATATTTTTTAGAGGAGTCAAGTTTAACTTTTATTGTGAATATTTCACTTGTGATAGCATTAGCATCTCTTGTCTTTGTTGCAAGTCTGATATAGCTTTTGAATTTTTTATAGAATACAACTAAAATAGTAGCATACCCTATTGAAGTGTGCTAAACGTAACTTTGCCATGTATGTCATCCTCCTTGTGTAGATTCAAGCTGCATTTCGTACGGATGAAATTCGCCGGACTCCTCCTGCCCCACAAGATGAGATGCGTGCTGGAATGAGCTACTTTCACGAGACAATTTGGAAAGGTGTACCAAAATTTTTGCGCCGTGTAGACACTGCTTTGAAGAACATAGGAATAAATGAACGTGTACCTTATAATGCCCCTCTTATACAGTTTTCGTCTTGGATGGGAGGTGATCGTGATGGTATGTTTTCTCCTCTAGCTATACTACCTTGTGAGCGTATCTTTCTCTCAAAAGTTCTGATCTTCATTTTGTATAATTCATGAAGTGAGAAGAATAACCTTTTACTTAACTCTTAACTCAAAAATCAGTTATAGACTCTTAAGCTCTGAAATTATAATGCCATTCCCACCCCGAACTATAAATGTTTTCCATTGTGTAGATGTCTTGCTAACTTAGGATCTGACTTATCTGATTTCAGGAAACCCACGGGTAACTCCAGAAGTTACAAGGGACGTATGCTTGTTGGCTAGAATGATGGCTGCTAATTTGTACTTTTCCCAGATAGAAGATCTTATGTTTGAGGTATTTCAATTTCTAATACAGGCACAGGGTACAAACTTTTTGTTGTATTGTGTCCTTTTACCTCTTTTTACATGTTCTCATTGACAGCTGTCTATGTGGCGCTGCAATGATGAGCTACGTGCTCGTGCTGATGAACTTCACAGATCATCAAAGAGAGATGCAAAACACTTCATAGGTATACATCATGTATGAATTTTGTTACTACAAATTTTTCAAATGGAAATTTTTGACCACATAGTTTTTTACTGCTTGCACATAATATGCTGTTTCCATAGTACACCGTACATGAAGTACCAATGGAACTTTTGAGTGATCCTCCTTCCCTCTTCCTCTCTCAACTTTCTGAGTAATTATCCTTTTTTCTTCACCCGCCTGCCCTGTCAATCTGCAATAACTTTATACTCAAATCATTCTTGATGCAGAGTTTTGGAAACAAGTTCCTACAAATGAGCCCTACCGTGTCATACTTGGTGATCTTAGGGACAAACTTTATAACACTCGTGAATATGCTCGTCAATTAATAGCAAACGGAGTCTCTGACATTTCTGAAGAAGCTACTCTTACTAATCTTGAGCAGGTATGCTCTTTGTTAGATTTTAAGTTAGCAACACAATCACGGAGAAATTAGTTTACATGTAAACTGTAATCAATTAATCAAAACTGATTGCCATTCTTATGTGATGGTATCTTCTTAAAGCTGTTTTATTTACTTATCATCTTGCTCTCTTGCAGTTCTTGCAGCCTCTTGAACTCTGCTACAGATCCCTTTGCTCCTGCGGTGACCGACCAATAGCTGATGGAAGCCTTCTTGATTTCTTGAGGCAAGTTTCTACATTTGGGCTTTCTATTGTGAGATTGGATATCAGGCAAGAATCTGATAGGCACACCGATGTAATGGATGCTATCACAAAGCACCTGGGAGTTGGATCTTATCGTGAATGGTCTGAGGAGTGCAGGCAAGAATGGCTCTTGTCTGAGCTTAGGAGCAAACGTCCCCTTTTTGGCCCCGACCTTCCCAAAACTGAAGAAATCGCTGATGTGCTCGATACATTCCATGTAATTGCAGAGCTTCCCTCAGACAACTTTGGTGCCTATATTATCTCCATGGCAACATCCTCGTCTGATGTACTTGCTGTTGAACTTTTGCAACGTGAATGTGGGATAAAGAAACCCCTAAGGGTTGTCCCATTGTTTGAAAAACTTGATGATCTTGAGGCTGCTCCTGCAGCAGTGGCTCGTCTCTTCTCAATAGATTGGTATAGAAACCGAATAAATGGAAAGCAAGAAGTCATGATAGGATATTCAGATTCAGGAAAGGATGCTGGGCGTCTATCTGCAGCTTGGCAGTTATATAAGGCTCAGGAGGAGCTCATAAAGGTGGCAAAAGAATATGGTGTTAAGCTTACGATGTTTCATGGACGAGGTGGTACTGTTGGAAGGGGTGGTGGACCAACTCATCTTGCAATATTGTCTCAACCGCCTGACACAATTCACGGGTCACTTCGTGTGACTGTTCAGGGTGAAGTAATTGAACAATCATTTGGAGAGGAGCACTTGTGCTTTAGAACACTCCAGCGTTTCACTGCCGCAACACTTGAGCATGGAATGCATCCTCCTGTCTCTCCAAAGCCAGAATGGCGAGCACTCATGGATGAGATGGCTGTTATTGCTACAAAGGAGTATCGTTCAATAGTTTTCCAAGAACCTCGTTTTGTTGAATACTTTCGCCTTGTGAGTGTCCTATTCATCCTTCCTGTTTTTTCCTTTGTTTATTTTATACAAATCGGCTTTTACATAATCACTTGTTGAAATGAATATGTAATACTTAGTTTTTGGACAATGTAGGCAACACCAGAGCTGGAATATGGTCGAATGAACATTGGAAGTCGTCCATCAAAACGCAAGCCAAGTGGAGGCATTGAGTCACTTCGTGCAATTCCATGGATCTTTGCATGGACCCAGACAAGGTTCCATTTACCTGTGTGGCTTGGCTTTGGAGGAGCATTCAAGCATGTAATTAAGAAGGATGTAAAGAATCTAAGCATGCTTCGGGAGATGTATAACCAGTGGCCCTTCTTCAGAGTCACAATTGATTTAGTTGAAATGGTCTTTGCTAAGGGAGATCCTGTAATTGCTGCCCTGTATGACAAGCTCCTAGTGTCAGAAGAGCTGTTGCCATTTGGAGAAAATTTGAGGTCCAAATATGAAGAAACTAAGCGTCTCCTGCTTCAGGTATTATAAAGTTTGTATAAAATATTATTTCAATTGTGACAATGCATGAAAAGCTGCATAGCTGCTATGACGTTCTGTTTTTTCCATTAAACTTTGTATGTGGCTATATGCTGATTTTGATTATGAACTTTGAATAACTGTAACCAAGTGATGTTATTGCATGAAGGACTGGTGTAATGAACTCTACACCATAACCGTCCAAACCCTTTTATTGGTGGTATTCTTGTTGGGAGCTTTGTCATGATCGATGGTTTCATTGCACTCAAATGAAAAATGTTGGCCAACAAGGGTGAAATGGTAAATTCTAACTATTTTTGTAATTGCTATCAATATAGGTTGCTGGGCACAAGGATATTCTGGAAGGAAATCCTTACTTGAAGCAAAGACTAAGCCTTCGTGATTCGTATACCACAACACTTAATGTGTGCCAAGCCTACACACTGAAGCAGATTCGGGACCCAAATTACAATGTGAAAATGAAGTCTACGGAATACATGGAGTCGAGAAAACCAGAGGCAGAGCTTTTGAAGCTGAACCCGACCAGCGAGTATGCTCCTGGTTTGGAAGACACACTTATACTGACCATGAAGGGTATTGCTGCTGGCATGCAGAACACTGGTTAAGGCTCTACTAGCGGAGGCTTGACTCTCCTACGATGTTTCTCGTCTTTAGTATCTAAATATATAATGTTTCCTTTAAATGCATGCTCTGCTGCTCATATCTGAGTGGACATCTAATAAACCCCCAATTTGTATGTTTTATCGTTTTGTTACCTTTGCTTCGGATTTCTACTTATGGGGGAAACTATGTGGAACGTTAGTCTTAGATTGGTGCATTAGATGGGTATACTTCTATCAAGATATAATCTTTGAAATATGGAAAGAATGAAAGACAGACAGGAGACATAATCCAAAAGAAGACCATCATGACTAAATAAATTTCTTATATTATTATATTCATATTCTCCACGATTTTTACATAGAAAATGAAATTAATGAGGGATACACAGTATTCTTGAATTAAATTTTCATCTCGCACCCATGAAAACAGAAACAATGATCCCAACTCAGACTTAAATCTGAATCAACCCAGCCAAAAAAGTGAAACCGCTTCTGCATCTAAAAGAGAAAACAAGCACTTATGTAAATGAAAGAAAGAAATAATTCAAATAAAATTATACTAATAAACAATCTCAACACCTTTAAGTTTCACTTCTTTAAAGCAACTGCCTAAGTTTTGGCACTTTTAGGCAACCTGATTGTATCAAAACCATTTCCCATAACTAGGCAGCTCTGTGGGTAGCATATGTCATGCCCAAACAATGGTTAATCTCTTTATTAGGAATTAGTTTTCTTTAATACTTTGTATTTTTCAGTGGACCTTCTTTATTTAATGTATTGACATTTCAATAATATTGAAGCTAAAGTATTGGATAATAGTAAGTAGAAACATACCTCAGTAAGCTGCATCAGTAGGATCAGGTAAGTAAGACGAGAGGGTTCATGATTCATCTAATGCTTGGGCATTTTCCCCAACCACAGAAATTGCTTCCTCTATAGCTTGAACAAAAGTAGCAATCTTGTATGTGAAGAATCCTACCAACATTGGTATCAATTCCAGGTGCATGTATCCATATTCTGGAACAAGAATCCTGTTTCCACACATTTAATTGTAAGGCAATGAAGCTGCTCAATTTGTTACAATTACTGACCCTCTTATTTCGAAACAAAAACTATAAAGGATTGGTGGTATAAATAGTTAAGAACTTGAGCAGTTGTGTCCAGGGCTTTCTGTACGATGATGAAGAGTTGTAAAATGAAAATAGAGAATAACAGAACATAAAAATACATGTGTTTAATCAATCACAAAGAATGTAAAAGAGAGAAGAAATTGATAAGTTGCAAACTACTGGCAATAATTCTTAATTAGCTTCAGAAAGAGAAGTATCAATTGGCCACAAGTCCGCCAACAGAAAGACCTACCCATTCCACCGGTTGTAGATCATGACCAATACAACAGGAACCAATAACCTTGGCTGTCCAACAGCTCCCCTGCATTAAAGCCCAATAAATTATAATATGTAACATATTACTGCATTTCCATAGACAAATAAACATAGGAAAAGTAAAAGTAATATGCTACATACTTGACAAGCCCTCTTGCTCCATCTGCCATGGAATCCACAGTATTCCCCAGCATACGCATGTATGCCAAAGAACCAAGCAATCCAGCACCAAAGCTGAGGATGTAAAAGATACATGATCATCAAATTTTATTCAATAAGATATCTCTAAGTGAATTTGATACAACATTATCTGGCAATCTGAGAGTGACTTTGCCATTGTTCAAGTCACTACTAATTCATAAATGACCACAACCCTATGATTTATTGAAGAAATTATCTGGCTTTAATTATATTCTCAACAATGAAATTCTTCGAACATAATTTGAATGAAAAGCAAAGATTATAGATCTTTTGTATCTTCTAAGTTCATTGAGATCACGATATCCTAAGCATATTTGCAAATGTGCACATCAAAACTGGTGCATTCATAGAGGAGTCACCCCTGATAGTTCTCTGAACATTCAGACAAGAAACGGAACTTGTATCTCATACTTTTATGTTTAGGACGCTAAGGGCAGTGTGCATATATTCTAAGAATGCTATCTTGCACTTTCAGTACGGTAAAATCTGTTAAGCAACATATTCATAAATAAATACACCAATTAGTCAATGAAGCTAGCAACCCACATATTATATATTATGACCAGGTTGAAGTATGCATCTGAAAAATATAATTCAAATCCATTAGATAGTTTTACACACCTAGCTGCAATTTCTGGTGAATAGGAAACATAAGCTGAGACTAAACCAACACTGCCGATACCTACTGTAAGGATTTGCATCTTCTTTTTTAACTGTGAAAGCAACAAAGAGAAATCAAAAATACGCCCACTCAAGAGCGGGAGAAAGGAATGAATAACATGAAAAACAAGATGATGAAATGGTCCCAGATACAATAGTTAATTACCTTAAAGTAATCTTCCCTTGATTGAGCCGCCAACACTTCTGGGTCCCCCCGGGGGCGCCTTAGTTCTCTAAACATCACATCCTGTAAATTGGCACATATTAACTCTAAACAATAAGAGGAATCCTTCTGATCAATATTTTGTATAATAGTGAAGGTTGCTTTGCTCTAAGAAGGTGGACGGTTAAAAAGGTCTTTCTCAAATACTAATATATCAAATGACGTACGCTGCCTCCTGTTGCAGCCTTACTAGCCTTGTCCCACTTCTCTTGTTCACGCCTTGTTGGTACCAATTTCCATCTGGATGATGATGTCTTGGCACCACTCTGACAAACAATTTATGACCAGAGATCAAAATAAATAACCTAAATGCAAATCTACGTTGGGATAAAATAATTAGTTCTATTTGAAAGCTGAAAGTCAGTCACCATACTTGATTTGGCAGCTCAACTTGAAGTTCTATTTCTTGCTTGGGAGAAGCTGTAAGTTGTTTGCTCAAATCAACTTCTAAACTGCTTGCCCATAATTTAGAAAAGTTTAGAAGGAGAAAAAAAAATTAATGGAGTAATGAATTTACAGTTACAGTCAGAGGTGCCAATTTGAACAAACCTGTCAAGGCTCATTACTCTATTTAAGCTCAGAAACCCCGATGGCTTTTCCTGTTAGACCAAAACCACTTGATTACAAAACCAGATTTACAAGACAGAAAGGCATGTACTTTGCTAATCAGTAGAAGTCTATTTACTAACTAAAGAAGAATCAAAAACTTCAAGTTCAACACTGTCCTCCTGCTATTCTTTTCCTGAATCCTAGGAGTCCAAGACAACAAAGCTCAAACTCAGCCAAATAAATGTGCAAAAACTTAGTCCCTGTACATGAAATCATCAAGCAAGACAAATGGCGTTGTTGAACATCAATTACAGCACACCATTACTTTTTTTTATTTGGGTTCCTTTCCAACTTTCTCATATGAAGGATTTTAAGCATACGTATTCATAAAGCCTTCAACTCATATATATCCGTCACATTCATCTTTTTACCATGGAATTGTATTCCCAATCACCATCTTAAATAAACAAATATCAAACACACCGTTAAGTTCTTGATAACTAATGAACTAATTATAACTGCTTCAGTATCGGAATGATATTGATCCAGAAAGTATACAATTCGATGATTACAATTTCTGTCTAACCTATTATATTTCATAACCTGTAATGGTCCCCTTTAATTGTATTCTAGATAAATGCAAAGGCAAGGAAGGACAGGTTTTTTAGTTTTATAAATTATTTTATTCCCCACAGCAATTTATAAGCTTAAACACACTCTCATTTGTGTTCAACGCGAAATTAAATTAGAAACCCATTTATGTTCAACACCTAAAGCACTACATATTTTGCATCAATTAACCAACGAAACCGCCAAATGGACCGAAAAAGAAAACAAATAAAGAAAATAAAAGACATCCATGCGGAAGTATTAAGTAAGAATAAAGAAAGGGTTTATCAAATAGAAACCTTAACAGGAGTGTATTGTATGGAAGGGTCGGGGTCTTCAATCAATCTTTTCATACGACCCATGAAATCTTTGTTCCAGATAAAGTCATCAGAGGTAAGAGGGTCTTCTTCTTCACCACCCCAGTACTTTCGGAGCTTCGTAGTGGTCGGAGGACCACCATACTCGCCGGGAGAAACCCCAGTAGACCATTTTACAGGTTTCTTCTTGGGCAAAATGACTTTTGTTTGTCTTCGATCTGGTTTTGATGGGGTCAAAGAGTCCTGAGAGATTGGTGTGGCCGAGGAGGTTACTGTGATGTAGTAATTCAGAACTGCCATTGCGGATGACGATTCCACGGTTATCAGCTCTGACCTTTGATATTTATAGTATTTTTATGCAAGAATAATTTAGAAAAAGATGGGTATTAAAGGATTAATTATTTCTTACAAACATATTTATAAAATAATAATATAATTAAAATTTTAAATATGTATATAAGTAATATTTATAATTTAAATTATTTAAAATTTTATAAATATTATAATATAAAACGTAACTGATCTTTAAAAAATAAAAACATTCTCCTTTCTTCTTCTTCTTTTTTCTTTTTCTTTTTTGTTATGTTTGTTTTGTTTTGTTTTGTGCTGCATATGGATATATCATATGTGTAAACCAAATGTGCACGTAGCATTACGCAAAGGAAAATAACTTTTCACAAATGTCATAAATCATCTATAATTTTTGAGTCATTTGTATTAATAATAAGCAATCAAAATTACATGTTTTTGATTAATTCAAATCCAATCCCATAAAGATAAATTTAAATATTATTAATCTGAACCTACTTTAATGATATAATTAATATAAATTCTTAAAGTTAAATTTTTTAGTATAAGATAAAATTAGATTGATATTAAAATTTATTTATGAATTATTATCATATATAAAACACAAAAATTAAAATTTTAAATTTATATTTTTATAATAATTATTATTATTTATAGTAACAACTAAAAAATAAAAATATATCTATACAATTATTAAATTATTATAAATATTTATATTTATTTTTAGTTAAGATAATAATCTAATATAATTATGTTATTCATAATATTTAAATATCACATATTATAAAATAAAATATATATTTATTTATAATTTAATAGTAATTTAATCTAGATCGAATATATCGGATTATAAAATCTGTCAAATCGAACATGATCTGAATTCGAACAGATTGTAAAACAATTTATCTGAATTTGATTATTAAAATTTTTAATCAAATCAACATCCAAATAGAATTTTTCAATTTAAATGAATTAATTAGATTATTTATTCACTTTTAATTTTAATTTGTATAAGGGATCTGGTACCATAGCTTTATCCAAATTAAGTAATTTTGACCTAATTTTATTATTGTTTTAAAATGTTCTAATTTAATATCCTAGTTCGGAAAAAGGTTTCAAAATTGTAAATTATGAAAAATAATTGCAATTGAATTGAGTATTTTATCACCTGCTGCTCGCATGCATTTCATTGGAGAGTATTTTTGTCAACCAACATTTTTGGCGGTAATGAATGCATCCAATTACCAGTTTCCCGCTTTTCTCTTCGGCTTATATAGCAGATAGATACACGAGAGAACGGGGTACTGTATGGGCATTTTTTCCGACTGCCCTTGTTGTCGGTAGCAGGTTCTGTTTGCTCATAGTTATCTCTTTCATCAGCAAAGTTATCATAAACATTAGGGCCACCAACAATGGCACCAATGAGTAAGTTTGGATCACTTGCTTTTCTACTAAACCAAGTGACATAACCGCCTCGGCAACTCACGAATGAAGGATTAACCTTAATGGTAACAATTGATGATCCCCTACAGTGAGCTTGTTTTGGGTAGTAACCAATAGCCAACCATATAACTAGTAGCTCTAGGATTGTCTTCAAGAATGTAATCAACCTTAAAATTCCAACAAGTCATAACACTAACCATTAACTTTCTTCATCTTCTTGTCTCGCCATATCATTAATCATGACAGTAAAACAATGAAAAAAATAAAATAATATGAAAATATTTAAAAAAAATAAGAAAAAAATGAACAAATATGTGATCGTATTTATGTTATAAAACAAACTTAACAAACTATCATCCACACAATCACTCTAACAAATCCAAAATATAATTAACCTATCTATATTATTTATATTTAGACTAACATTCTAACAAATCTAGTTATATTAAATAGAAAAAAAAAATATTCTTAAAATATTAAAAATAAGAGAAAAAATAAATAATTTTTTTAATATTATTAAGTTAATTATTTTTTAGTATGTTTTATATAAACACACAACTTTATAATTGAAAAGTCTCTAGAATAGTTTATAAAGTTTTTATACGTGATTCTAATAATACACATAAATAAAGAATTATAAATAAAAGTTTTTACGTGAAATTCTATTAGTAATCAAAATTAAAATTCTAGTAAAATAAGATATTATTTTAGTAGAATTCTAAATAAAAATTATAAGCATATAAACTACTTTTTTATAATCTAATCTCGTATTATTTTCCTTCACTTGTTTAAAACTCATTTTTGAGTTTTCTTCAAATGAAGATGATAATATCTATAAGGACTATAAATGTTGGTTATTTTCGTGGATAAAATATTTTTATATAAATTTATTATTAAACTCATTATGAAGTCTATCAAGCAAAGCCAAAAAATATATCAGAATTACAGATAGTCGTAATTTAAGTATATCTTTTAAAACTAAAACACGTATGATTGTACTCGTATATTTAATAACACATATTCATAAATCTGAAATTATTTTTGTTGTTAAAATTTTTATTTGAACTTTACTTGATAGATTTCATAGCGAGCTTAAAAATAAATTTATATAAAAATATTTTATCCATAAAAATAACCAACACTCGTAGTCCTTACAAACTCTCTCTCTTTGAATTTTTTGTGTGACAAAACCTCTTATTCATTATATGACATTTATATGAATAAGATAAAAGTACAATGATGTCCCTGATTTTATAGTGGAATTATCTTATAGTCCGTTAAATCCATTTTTGCTGCAACTTGATAAGTTCGTAAGTAACTGAAATGACATAGATAAAACATACGACAACTTGGCTTGAAAAACTCATTATACATTAGTTCAGTTTACATGTAAATAAACAAAGTGTAAAGAATAATCATATAATGCATGCATTCATACCAATCAAGCTTAACATAAGACAAAATGATAAAAAATATTCTTATCCTAAATATGTTCTTTCCTTATATGCATAACAAAATAAGTTATAAAAGTAAAACACAATATCTATGGCATTTATGAATCTTTAAAATTAATTTTTCTTATTGTTTCACTTTCTTGAACAATATTAGCCAAATATAGTTACATGCTTACTTTTAAAATTAATTTTTTCAACAAATTTTGGAATAATAAAATTTGACTCAATATCTTGTAGATGATTTAACCACTCTTGTTGCTTTAGAAAATAATTTATTACGATATCAAATAATTAACTGCATTTAAAAGTAGCAAAGACATTTGATTCTTTAATTTCAAGAATATCTACAAGTGACATGATATTTGAATATTCTTTTATGAAAATAATTTTGAGATTTGAGACTAGTTTATCTTGTAAAGAGATTTTCTCTTTAAATTATTTCTTATGAATTTGTATGATCTCTAAGATATGTATGTTGACCTTAATAATATGATATTTTTGTCTTCAATCAAAACTATCTCAAGAACATTGTTTTCAAAATATTGATCTTTCACTGTTAAAACTTTAGAAGAGTCTTTTTTTACGACTCATGTGTTAACACTATGTTGAATCATCTTTTTCACACGAGCAAGATTTTAATTTTGAGTTTTTACGTAATCTTTTTGAATAGGAGCTTGATTTATATTTTTGTTTAATAACACAAATAATGCGAATATTTTATTAAAAGTTTGATTAAACTCTTAATGAAATTCTTGAAATTATTTTCATGAAATATCTTTATTATGTTCCATTGGACCCACATTAACAATATGAAAGCATTGAAGAAATATGAAAGAGATAAACAAAGTTTAAATTAACCAAACTCATTCTCTAGCAAAAGATACTCGTATTTTGTTATGAACAAGTACAATAAAACTATTATCTAGACAAACACTCTGACAAATCAAGAATATAATTAGTGTAAAAATGTTATTTATCTTTAGATGAACATTTTAACAACAGGACTACCTTAAATGTATTCTTCTATCTCACATATAAAAAGATTTCAATTTTCGAACGAAAGAAAGAACAATTATTTTTAAAATATTAGAAATAAGGGATAAAAAAAAGAAGATTTTTTTTAATATTACTAAGTTGATTATTTTTTAGAATCATAATGCAAGCATAGAATTTAGTTATTTATAGTAATATATAAAAATTATAATTTTAAACAAATAAACTATTACTTTAATATAATTCAAAATAAAAACTCTAAATAAAATAAATTCTTTCTTTCTAAAATTTTATCCCATGATAGAAGCTTCGAGGGGGGACATATACAAAAGAGCACTTCATGTATTTTCCAAAAGATGCCAAATAAACAGAGTACGTACACTGTGGCTAGGAAGGAAGCACTTGTTACAAATACCATGCTGTTCCATCTCTGGCGATAATAAGGCCACCAGGAGTCTTTTGTACATTGCGTGTGCCCTTTCCAAGGCAAGAGCACATGAAGTACTCTGCCTTTTGCTGATACCTTTCAAATACTGGTGCATATGGACCAGCCTTTCCTTGCATTAAGAACTACAGGTATGGAAACAAAAACATTAATATTCAACTCACCACATATAACTATAAATCAATGAACTCTGTTCTCTCGTATATCTATCTGTTATATAGGCACAAAGAGGGAAACTGGTAATTAAGTGATTCATTACCGCCAAAGATGTTGGTTGACAAAAATGCCCTCCAATTGAAAAGCACGTGAGTAGTAGGTGGTAAAATAATCAATTCAATTACAATTACTGTTCACAATTTATCATTTTGGAATATTTTGGTGAAATAGTGTACTAAATTAAAATCTTTTGAAAGTAAGGGTAAAATTAGATATTAGTTGCTTAATTTGCATACTATTATAATACCGAACACTTATTTAAGTATAAAATTTTTATAAAAATTACACAAATATCGTGTATTGATCGTTGATCATTTTTTTAATGGCACATTAAGGATAATATAATTAACGTTTTTTTTATAATTATGTGAGGATTTTAAGATATTATGAAACCAACGTTCATCCTGCTTACTAATTAAAACAATAGCCTCGGCGCTATCTAATTCAAAGTAAAGTATACATTCATGCACTCTCTATCAAACACAAATAATTAATAATTTAGAACAATTAAAGAGTAAATATTTAAAAATATAAGTAATTTTCTTCTAAGTTAATTTAGAAATCTAATATTTATATTGTTTACAATAAATAATGAAATATTATTTTATTTGTCCAATTCTATGACCAATTTTTAAACACCCTTAGATATAACTAGGTTATTAAAGCTTAACAGAAAAAATGCATTGCATGTCATAAGACATCGAGGAAAAAGCTCAAACTCTTGCTAGTTTTATTAAACCTTTTCTTTTCTTTTTTTAATTTATAAAAATTATTATTATATATCACAAATATATTATAATTATAATTAATATGATAAAATTATTTATTTAAGTTTTATTATAATTACTAATAACATTGTTATACTTCATTTAAGATTCATTTCAAATAAAATATATATAGATTTTTTTTTTTATAAAAAACATGACATATTTTAGCAAAATTAATAGAAACTAAGCTAATGATATTGTTAGACTTGAGCTTAACTCCACCTCAAAACTTAAGTTATGAATTGGAGGTTTGATTGAGCCGAGAGGGATCCTGGTTGATACTGATCCGAATTTATAACACAGAGCGCACCGCTAGAGAGGTTGGTCAGACCATTGATAACCCTAACTTCACCTTACAACTTAAGTTATAAGGTGAAATATTGTTCAAGTTTATATGTGCAGCGGAATAAGTGTCCTTAGTCAATGTGGGACTTAAACATCCCCCTCTACATCGGCTAGAGTCCAGATTTACGGTACGAAGGTCGATGAGGGTTAGGAAACCAGCTCTGATACCATGTTAGAAACTCATGCTTAACTCAACTTAATAAAATCTCATTAAGTTAAGGATTACCCAAATTTATAAGAAGCATTGTTAACTAATGTGAAACTTAACGTATATTATTACCAAAATCTAACTTACATTTTTTATTTTTTTCTCTTTAACACGTGAAAAGCTTCTCTGGTCCAATAACGGAAAATAATTGTTTTCCTAACTTTTGAATTATAAGTTTTTTTTTCTAAAAATAAGGAACCCATAATTTTATAAAATAAATAGATAAGTTAATATAATTATATACATTAAGAGATAACATCTCCACACGACATGAAGTGAAATTAACAAAAGTAAAAATATAATGAAATTTGCACTTCTAAACAATGCTTGAAGGTAGAGTTGGTGACCAACTTCAAATATTGCTTCACATCATGAATAGTAATGCATCTTACATCAACATCGGTAACTTCATTGATTTCTAAAAAATCTTTCCTAGAATAATATAATTATACCTAAATTTGAGAATAATTTGAGTGTCATTTTGGTGAAGATATATCTGTCCGATCAATATATTTTTTATTAATTTATTTTATATTTTTAAATTAAATTTAACATAAAAATATTAAATAACATATAATTAATACATTTATCAATATTATTACGTTAAATCGTTTATCAATAATTTATCATATTATTATAAAATATCTAAAATTTATAATTATTAAAATTACCTTGATATTCTCTAGATTCAATCT
This sequence comes from Hippophae gyantsensis, assembly GCA_030763125.1. Lineage (NCBI taxonomy): Eukaryota > Viridiplantae > Streptophyta > Magnoliopsida > Rosales > Elaeagnaceae > Hippophae > Hippophae gyantsensis. The sequence goes on from CM061031.1 coordinate 10,255,272, forward strand.
CCAAACTACGTTTGATTAATACATGAAATACTATGATTTTTTGGGATGGATCATAATTAATTATTGATAAAACACACTATTCAGTCTTGGAAGACATCGATTTCAAAGCATGACTCTCTAATTTGAATCCACCATCATTAAACGCTCTGAATTGTTATGTTTCCCTCTTTCATGATGCTTCAAACGCGTGCCCTTTGAGTCGTTTCGTTTAAGTTTGTGGAGCAGACAACACATCATCGATTGATATGATGATGGAGATTTTTCTAATAACACTGACAGTAAGACAATCGGTCCAGTGGTCCCATAACATATCTAAATTGGGCCATATGACCCACTTCTTCACTGCATCATGGAAAATCACTACAGTCGCTGCCCACTGCGAAATATATATATATATATATATATATATATATATATATATATATATATATATATATATATTGGGTATAAATATAAAAGAAATAAAAAAGTGAGTAATGTTATTTATTATAATAATTATGACTATATTAAAAATATCGATACAAAAAGAAATAAAAGGAATGAATGAAAAGAAAAATATTGAAACTATACAAATCCATAGTCCAGCCTCAATCTGTGATAGCAAATACGTGGTACTTGTTGATTGGCTGTGTTTCAAAGACTGTACGATATGCCTCAGCTACGTCAAACCTTTGTGCGGAAGAAATTCGTGAAGAACAAAGGAGAAAATAATTACTTTAAATGAACAGTTAATTCCAAGGAGGTGTTTGATATTTTTTGAAAGATGATTTTTTTTTAATATTTTGCGGTGTTTTTATGAAAGAATAATTAGATTAATAAGTTACTGTCAGACACATATCAATATGTGACAGTTAGGTGACATGAGATAGACGGGGAATTTCCATAAAAGTTTAAAGGGTGAGATATATAAAGGAGATATAAAGGAGGACAACGCTAGGCGAGCCCCAAATTGGAGAGATTTCCCCTCTTTTTTTTTTTTAAACCCTAATCCTCTCTCTGTGAGATCGACCATGGCTTCCTCTGGGGATCGCGATAAATTTGTATATGTTGCTAAGCTCGCTGAGCAAGCCGAGCGCTATGATGGTTGTAGCTCATAGCTCTTCTATAAAGTTCTGTTTTTTGTAAATTTATTGTTTTAACTTTTTATTGGTGTGCATGTACTTCGTTTTGAAACATCATCTAGTTCTGCTTCTTTTCCTGATCATTTTAGTTGAAGGGTAGTTTCTTGTGGCAACATTGGTATTCATGTTATTGCAAATTCTTCAGTTTTTGTTTTTTTTTTCTTTTTATGCCTGCACGTGTGTGAATCTGATGCTCATTCTTAGTTTTGATTCTTTGGGACCCGATCCAGTAAAATCTCGGTTTTGGTGGCTTGGTAATGATGGAAAACTGAAGAAGTTGGAATTATATGTTGTTAATTTAATTGAGTAAGGATCTGCCAGTTTCTTTGAAGCGAATTTTGTTGGAGAAAATTATGCTGTTAATGCATTCTTAGTTACTATATATGCTATTTTACTGTCTTTGTTGTTCAGACTGAATTTACTTGAAGAAATATTTTCCAAGACAGAATTTAATTCTTTTGGCAGATTTTATATCCCCCTTGTATTTATTGACGTTTTCCTTTTAGATGCTTACCATTTTCTTCCTATTTCATTTGGAGACAGATCTGCTGTGTTGTTGAAAAATTATTTCTCTATGGAATCTTATACTTGATTGGTATTATGTCATGAAATTTTGTGTTAATGAGAAGTAAAACTTGATTTCTTAAGAAAGCAGGCTGACAATATGTTGCCTCAACAGAAAAGTAGAAGGTGAAATTTATTTACTCTGTTAAAGATGGAAGCTTGATTTTCCTTTGTGTTTCCACTTTATTTTGCAGAGATGGTGGAATCTATGAAAAAGGTTGCAAACCTTGATGTTGAATTGACAGTTGAAGAGAGAAACTTACTCTCTGTTGGCTACAAGAATATTGTTGGTGCACGGAGAGCATCTTGGAGGATCTTGTCATCAATCGAGCAGAAGGAAGAAGCAAAAGGAAATGAGGCCCACGTTAAGCGGATAAGGGAGTACCGACAGAAGATTGAATTAGAGCTCTCAACCATTTGTAATGATATCATGACGGTGATAAATGAGCACCTCATACCATCAGCTCCGGCGGGTGAATCCACTGTATTCTACCATAAGATGTGAGTTTTTTATTTTATGATAAACTGACTCATATATTCATTTTCATTCTGGATATCAATATATTATAGGTTTGTAACTGCTTTCTTTAAATTTTATTGATGGCAGGAAAGGAGATTACTATCGGTATCTTGCAGAATTTAAGAGTGGCAATGAGAAAAAAGAGGCTGCTGAGCAGTCAAAGGAAGCATATGAGGTATGCTCAGTGTCCCCATTTCCTTTCTATAAAATTCCTTAAAATTAAATATATTTGGCTCATAAGAAAGCTTTATATTTATTCAACTATTCATTTTACAATGTACTGCGTGTTATGATTTCCTCTGAAGATGGTCTTTTTAGAAGCTTTGTAGTCTTCTAGAAGAATCTTTAATGTGAAGAGTCATTGAAATATGGTCATCTTCATTATTTGTTAAGACTCTGGACTAGTTATGATGTGTGAAGTTCTCTCTAATGTAGATCATGCTCTCTATATGCAGAGTGCTATTACCGCGGCTGATGGTATATTGCCCCCGACACATCCAATCCGTTTGGGTTTGGCATTGAACTTCTCAGTATTCTACTATGAAATAATGAACTCACCAGAGAGGTTTGCTAGAAACAATCTTTAGTCTGACTGGTGCATGATGTATATTTAGTTTCTTATTTTATGTGGGGCTGTGTTTTTCAGGGCCTGCCACCTTGCTAAACAGGCTTTTGATGAAGCTATCTCAGAGCTTGACACGCTGAATGAGGAATCATACAAGGATAGTACCTTAATCATGCAACTCCTTAGAGACAACCTTACCTTGTGGACTTCTGACATCCCTGAGGATGGAGGTGATTGTCGTCATGCTTTCAAATATTGGTTTTGCATTGGTGTTTCCATGGACTAATTGATGAACATTAATATATATCTTTTGAAATCTCTTGATAGAGCTGTAAATCAAAGGGGCTAGGTTTAGTTGTCAAGACTAGAGAAATCAAATGGATTAACTAATAAATCCTGCAGTGTCAGAGTCACAATCAATGATACTAATTTGCTTCTGTGACTAAGTGGTAAAGTAAGCTTTGGATGTTTAAAGGAAATGACTACCGTGGTCTCAAATTTACTATTTTCTGAAAACTTTGGATATCCCTTTTTTTTTATTCCCTCCGTGGTAAACATACACTAAAAACATAGGCAAGTATTTTGTACAAAAAAATGCACACATTGTATTGGTAAAGGCTTGAGTAATTTTTTATTAGCATTCAACTGATTGAACAAATATGAGAAAAGAAACTAAGAAACTGACTAGTTATTGTGTCTTAGGTGCAGGAAATATTTATAAATGTGCATTTTAAGCATATCTAATGTGTTATGTGCTTCTCTTAGACCCTTTCAAAAACATTTTTTTAGAAATTGAGAGTTTATCTGTATTGAGACTATCAGATCTGTTTAGTTTAGATGTTACATGATGTAGGTTCTTCGTCTGAAAATATTCACACATCAATTCAGTACAGTATTGTAATGGTCAGTTAACGATTTTTGATGAGTTGTGAATGAATAAACCTGTGATACGCACAAGTTACTACTTGCCTAATATTTATGCTATTCTTTTACCATAATTCCTATTCCAGATAACTTTATTTATCTCTATTTTTTTACCGTTCTTTTTGCTACAGAAGATGCCCAGAAGGCTAATGGCACTGCCAAGATTGGTGGGGAGGATGCCGAGGTGAGTATTTCATAATTGTTGGTTCTCACCTATGTTCTCTTATACAATAGCTCAGTAACGTGCTCTTCATTTTTTGTAGTGATGGCACCTTGTGACCTGCTATATGTGATGGATTAAGAACGCATTATGATTGTCGATCAACCTTGGTGTTTTGCTAAAGTAGAGGTCATTGTTTCCTCGTAATTTTTTTTTTTTTTTGGTAGTCTTGTCCCTTTTGGGTTTCATATTATATACATTGTCTCCCAACATGGTCCAATCTGCAGTGTCCTAGCTTCCCTTGTTTTTGTTTTGGATGGTACGTAGAGCACTGAGTGACTCGTTTGCTTAGGGTGTTTTTCTTGTTTCTTTTTTTTAAATTTAAAATGTCATAGGCTAGATGGACGATTATACTGTTCGGCTCGCAGTTAAAATTTAAGTTTGGTGTATGTTTGTGAATTTATCACACTAAATTAATATCTATTAGGCTTAGTTGTTACTCTAGATGCCAAAACTTGTAGTTGGAACGATGTCGGTTTGGTATTTTATTTGACGTCTTTGCAACAGAATGAAGTTACTAGGTAAAGAATGGAATTGGCCAAACGTTGGATGAAATTTAAGTGATTTTTCTTTTGTTCAAAACTCATTTCCAAGTAATTCTGTTGGAAATATTACATATATTTTTTAGTTGTTGCTCAGGATAAAGTTAAAAACTTGTGTGTATGTATGCAATATAGGAAAAATTATTCAATAAGGAAATGATATTATTTGGAAAAATTACAGAAAACCTAAAATTTATAACAAAAATAATAGTATTACAGTTATAATAATAAAAATAATATCTTAGTAATATTAGATGGGGTTTAATTGGTTAGAGATTAATATTAAATTGATGTAATTAATTTAAGTTTAGCTCGAATAGTATTTAATTAGATGATGTTTGATAAGAAAGTTTTGGGTAAGGTTTTTTTTATAGCAAAATATTAGTTGGTATTTTTTTATAATTATATATTTTAAGGGTATCAATATTTCTTTTCTTATTATTTTGTAGGGGTTGAAGTCCTCAACAACCCCTTTATTCAAAATGGGTGTTTTTATGTCTTTTTCTTTATTAAGAAAAGTAACGAAGTCAACTTTTTTATCTAATTTTGAGTATATGTATGTATATTTTTTTAATAGGTGTATATATTTAATATAATAATTTTTAATTAAAAAAATGCTTCCACTTTTTAACATTATTTTGATAAAAATTTACTCTAATGTGTTATTTTATACCTTATACAATTAAAATTTTGTGAAAGTTTAAAATAAAATTTTTATTCAAAGAGTAATATTTTTAATTAAATATTAATATGCAGGTGATATATGTAGTATTTTATTATATATAATGATAAATTAGATTAAAATTTAATATTATCTTTGGAATATTTTTCAAAAAAAGAGAAGAAAAATAGAGGTGGATGATTATTTTTTACAAATAACGCACGTCCAAGAAATAGCAGCCACATCTTGGTTGCTATAACTAAATCACTCAGCCACACGATTTGTTGCTGCTGCTGCCCCTGCCCCATATTGCTAATACGATTCTTCATTATCTCATACATTTCTCTCATCAGAGATTCTAATAAGAACCTTCAACCATGTTCTTCTAGCTTGCACCTTCTCGTTACGTCAGACCATTAAGTCGCATTTGTACAAGCCAAAAAATAACAGAAGAAAATAATATATTAAACCCTAAAATGTCTTATGATACGAAATGAAACTACCTATAATTAAATAGTTATTTGGGAAGTGTTAATTTCTTTTTTGTTAAATCAGTAAGCACTATTTCGGGCTGTAGAATGGACGTGATTGGTAGAATTTGTTTATGCTATATAGATTCAACCAAGTGACCCAACTGATAAATCATGTGATTCTACCTTTTAACTCATTTTAAAAAAAAACATATATTCTTAACATTATAAATATATATATATATATATTACATTTTTTAACATATATATTCAAAGGCTAGAGATGTCCTTGATCTTGCACGTAGAACATAGCGCTATTTAGATAGAAAGAGAAAGAAAAGAGAAAGAATGGAGGTTTGTGTAGTTTATGTATGAGAGAGAAACAGAGGGTTGAGTAGTTTATGTATTATTTTGGGAAGGAGATATTGCAAGATTCTTCTTTCCAAATCATATTAATTATCAATTTTAAAAATTATCATATATATCCTTATATTTTAATTTATTTGTTTTGATTCTTTACTTTCTTTATAAAAATATATTTTTTATTTTTTAAAATTAATAATTAATATACGGTAAAATCATAAAATATGATAATAGCAATATTCTTTCCCTTAATTTGTTTTGAGGAAAAAGAGGAGATAACAGTGATTATATAATGAAGAGATTGTAAAATTTGAAAAAAGAAAAAAACTGTCTGCCGGACCAAGAATGGCTTGAATCCTTGTCGGATATTATATGCAATGAGTCAGTCAATAAAGTAAAATGTTAAGTCTAATATTTCGATTCAATGGTCCCCAAACATGTTTCCCTCATTGAACAAAAAATTAAAAAAAATAAATAAATCATGTTTCCCAAATTTAGAAATTATATGTATTTGCTTGTTAGTGTTACTTTTTGTTTGTGTAAAACAGCTTTTGACATCAAGATTTCATGCAAAAATTTGTATATAAATAAATTTATTTTTAATTTATGATACCATGATAAAAGATTATATCTTCTATTCATAAATATATAAATTTAATAAAAAAATTTAATGAAAAATTATTACAAATAGAATTAAATACAATTACTTTGAATAATAATAAAAGATTTAATCTTTATCACTAATATAAATATAATTTTTTTTGATAATTTGAAATTTTGCATCCAATGTTTTTCTTTACTAAACTGGTAAGTTTGAATTTTTTTCATCCAATCGTGTTAATAATTTAAAATATTAAATATTTAGATTATTTATAATTTTTTTACATAACCATAAATTATGAATTTGATTATTATTAGAGATTGTATTAATTTTTTTAAATGATATATAAGAAATGAAGGATCTATTTGTTTATATATATTTAAAAAATTAAAATTACTGGTATAATGTGCTTTCATTGTTATAAATATCCCAGCAGGATAAAATATTTAACTGATGTAATGTGCTTTCATCGTTATAGGTATTTTACTTATGTAATATTTAACTGAGGTAGGTGAATGTTAACATATGCAGTGGAAATGTCAGCGTTGCGGAAAATAACGAGGGTTTGATTCGCTTTATTATTTTCTTATTTGTATTATATATTATTTTGAACCCAATTATTATAAATGAGTGCATTCACTGTTCACATCTTCTGACCTTGAGAAAAAAAAAATCCTGTGTTTTTTTTTTTAACCAATGTTCTGTAATCATATATTAGTTATTTATATGTATTAATGTATATACTGCTAAAATCTTCTTTCTAAAAAAATTAAGTTTTTATTTAATGACATAAAATCTATTTAGATATATTATATAAATATGGAATTTAAGATATAATTAAGAATGCATAAATTGAACTGTATATTCTTCTTTAAATAGACTTCTTTAATTTATCACCATCATAATTAGTGATACTGGTTTCGTTCCAAATATTTAAAAAAAAATTAATTAAGTGTTATTATTTTTGTACGTATGAAATTTTATAAAAAAAAATACACAGGATTTTTTTAAATAATAATATTAGTAAATAATTTGTAAATAGTTTTTGATTTTTTTAAATCATTAAGTAAGAGTTTATATTAAATAGTTAATGATTATTTTTAAAAAATCACAAAAATAATTAATTCCCTGGCCAAGACTTAAATGATCAAAAGCTTTAATCGAGCTGGTGAATATTCTTTACTACTTCTCACTTTCTCAGTCATCTCTATCATCATTAAGATCATAATTTCACTGCCACATTAATTCCAATTCTATTTTTTTATTTTTTTTATTTTCACAATTCGACTTATATATTTAGATATGGTCAGAAACATCCTTACGATTATTAAATACCCGTGTCTCTGTTCTTACGATTATTATTAAATTTTTATATATTATAATTATAATTTATCGTTAAATTTAATTTAATAAATAATAATATTGTGTTGAATTATTTATTTATAATTTATGAAAAATTATAAGAAATATACTTTTATTATTTCTTTTGTCTGAGATGATTAGATCTATAAAGGTGTAACATCACTTTCGGTTCCCGATAAGAGTAGTACGAAAAATAAAAATAAAAACACTAATTTTACCATTTATTGCATGTAAAATGGCTTTTCTCGACTCAATATTTACTAGTTAGATAATTATATATAATACAATCATTTAATTAATAAATATCTTTTAATTATTTATAAAAAATATTTATATAGATATAAATTGGATACTACGTAAAATCTATTTAAATAAATAAAGAAGGTACATTAATTATACTATACTTTTTATACATTCACTTTATATGCTTTAAATAACATCCGATAATTAAAAATATGCTTTAAATAACATCTTATAACTAAAAATAAGTATTGATGAGTAAAATCACGTACACTTTGTTTCCTTTAATCAAAGAGCAGAATTTTATCTCTTTCATTTCTCTACAAATTCATACTAATTTAAGCATCAAAGTATCTTTAAAAAAACACAAATCATTATTTTAATAATTAGATGTGTATTTTTTTCTTTCAAAAATCAATAAATCAACTTAAGTTTAAATCCAAACTAAACTTATATATATATTTATATATTTGGATATTGGTGGATACAAATAGATTTAAAAAATATCAAAATCAATTTTATTGAGTGGGTTGAAGGTTTGAAATTAAGAAACTTTTTAAAATCAAACGGAGTCTTTATTTTTAATATATATTAATTTTTTTAATTATTTTTATAAATAAAATATTTTTTTCAAACTCCTGTTTATATGTCACTTACTTCTCACTCTCATCTTTAAAACTCCTCTATGTATCTCACTCACGTCTCACTTATTATTATTATGTATTTTTTATAAAAAAAATCATAAAATAATATGAGTATATATTATAACTTTACATATAACTATAATTTAATCATTTAATCATAATATACTCAATTTTGTATACAATAGATATATTTATTCTAGTACTCTAAAGACAAGGATTTAATAATTTTGTCTTAACTTCAAGATTGGAGAAATCATATTAGTAAAGATTAAGAAGTGACAATATTAAAGTTAAGCTTTTACCTTCTATTCACTTAGTGAATATATACAACGAGATATTAACTTTGACAAGATATAATATTGATTTCATCATTAAGTATTACATTAAAGTCATGTTCAATTGAACCTCGTGTTATGATTATTGGTTCAAAATCACCAAGTTACATCCTTCAAAGTGACTTTATAAGTTGACTTGAAGGTTGTTTTTAGGAGGTAACAAATCAATTAAGATTTTGGATTTTTTAAAACCATCAAGATAAGGTCGACTTATAAAATGGTTCAAAAACCAATCAAATAACCTATGCTACCCTCTACTAGTAATTATTTGTAGATTCTAAAAGAATCGTTAAATCTAATATTGACAAAAATTGGTATTAAAATCTTGTGAAGTTTGCGAGACAAAGTGTACTCTATTGGTTGAGTTAAAAAGTAATTCTGAAAGAATAAAGGCATTCATCTACAAATTCTACAAGTCTTAAGAAAAAGATCGACTACCTAATTGGAGTTTTAGAAAAAAAAAATTGAAAAAAGAAGACATTTCATTCATCTAATTTGCAAAGTCTCAAAGAGACTAACCCTCTGTACTTTCAAAATTGAAAGATGAATCAATCTTTGAGTTTTGACACTTCAGTCTTAACTGAGAATCATGAGTTCCAAATGAGTGTGTAACCATCCATCCATCCTATGCTTCAACTACAAAGCATGTACTTGTACTAGCTCACCAATAATGAGCTTGACTGGTTCATAGAAGAAGAGATAAGATAGATGCCCATCTTGACATGGTGGAAAACACATTTCATAACATCTTAGAATACCTTCCAAAGCCATAGGCTTCCAAGCCAATTCTCATCCCAATAGATGTCTACATGACATCTTCCAATGCTTAGAGTGCCTAGGATTCGACTTAATGCTAAACAGGGTACAACTAACGATATGGCACCCACTTGAATAGAAACTAAGCCCATAATTTAACCATACAAATTCTACCCATACAATCCAAAGTTGACTAACCACGATGCCCAAACATTATCCCTCAATCCACCCATTTTTGATGGCTTGGAACTTGACCAAACAACCTCTTTCTAAAATGACTTACATGAGCATCTAAAAGCCCACAAATAAGGTCACTTTGTCCAATCAAGTCATAACGACCATATAGCCTCAATGACCAATGCTCTTATAAGATAAAATCCTTGAGAGAATGTATTGCATGACAAAATTAATATTTTATTGAATTTTTAGAATATTAGGATTCTATATTTTAGAGTTTTATTTTTATAATAGTTATTATTATATTATGATTTATTATTAAATTAGAATAAGATTTAGTAGAGTTTGAATCCTTATAGAATTAGAATAGTATGTTAATTTTACCTATAAATAGATTTATTTACATTATAATTTTACACTTTTATTACTTTAATTATGATTGTTTATTATTGAGAACTTTTGTTCTTCAATTATTCCCTCACCTTCTAACCCGCGTCAATATGAACCAATAATTCGTCATCCAATTATGGATCTACTTGTGTGGGTAACTGAAAGAAGTACATCAAAGGTTGAACAAAAGTAAACTCCGAGTCTCTCTCGACCAAGTCCCATTCATGGCCATGGCCATTCCACTCTCCACAAAGAAGGAAAGTGAACGAGGGAAAGACAATCATTCCCATTCATATATTTACTACCTAAAACATAATAGAAATAGAATAAAAAGCCTACAATTTGAGAGTAATTCTCATTGTTTGTTTTCATATCGATCTCTTTTCCCATATTTAAATATTTAATTAACAAAGTGTCTCTTGTTTTAACTTTTTTTATATTTTTCAATACTACATTTAAAAAAAATAAGAAATTAATATTTTCATTACTTTCCATTTCAATTCATGTTTTTTTTTATTTTTTTTATTCTTTAGTAAGCACACGTAATATGTTTAGTCATAAAAAATTATTTTTATTGTAATGAGTTTTAAGGATATTGAATTCTTTATTAAAAAAATGACAAATTTTTGGATATATATAACTTTGCATCAAAATAAATAAATACAAATTTAAAATAAAGTCAAGATTAAAGTAAAATAATTTTAAGGTTATCAAAAAAGTATTATTTAGTAGTGCCAAGACTAAAGTGAAATAATTTTAAGGTTATTTTTCTTTCTTAAGCAACATCAAAAACATATATAATCCTGCATTAAAATATTGAATTTTGTGTAAAATTTGACTAAAGTTATTCCAATCTAGCACTAAATTTGGTGCGATGAATAATATTGTGTCAAATTTGACGTGATATTGTTCATCACACCAACAATATTTATACACCAATTTTCTTTAGAAAAATTTCTAATTTTTTGTTACATATAATAAATTAAAATTAAGTATATAATATAAAATTAGTAAAAATTTACTAAATACAATTTTTGATATAATAAAATGAATGTTCTATTTTATAAAGGAATATACTTTTTAGTATAATATTTGGTACTATAAATTGGAGAGAAATAAATATTTGATGCAAAATGATATAACAATTGGTGTAAAATGTTGTTACGACCATCTCTAACCCTTAAAACCATTTTACATCAGCTTTTGCACTAAATTTTTATTTATTTCCAACTCACAACATCAAATATTGAATTAAAAAGTATATTATCTTATAAAATAGAATATTTATTTTATTTGACTGAAAATTGAACCAAATATTATATCAAAAATTGTATTTAGTATTTTTTTTACTAATTTAATATAATATATTTTATTTTAATTTATTATATATAATAATAAATTTTAAATTTTTCTTAAAAAAATTGGTGTGTGAATAGTATCGTATCAAATTTGGTAAAATACTACTCTCAATCCATAACATCAAATATTTCACTAAAAATATATTCCTTTATAAAATAGAGTATTTTTTTAAAGTTATACAAAGTATTACATAAAAAATTATAGAGTTAATTATATTTTATGTCCATAACGTATAAGATAATTTATAAAATGTTAAAAATAATTACTTTGTTATAATTATACGCATAACGTATGTGTAATGATAAAATCATGTTTAATTTTAGACATAATTACATAATTATCTATACGTTATGGACATAATTATAACTTTAAAAATATACGTTATTAGATATGTTTTTATCATTACTCATATGTTATATGCATAATTATAACAAAATATATTTTGGACATTTTTTATAAATTATCTCATACGTTGTGAGTATAAAACATAATTAACTTAAACTTGCATATATAATTTTTTTTACTAATTTTGTATAACATGTTTAATTTTAATTTATTATATGTAATAAAAAATTTTAGAGATTTTTTCATGAAAAAATTGGTGTGTGAACAATGTTAATACGATAAATAATATCGTGTTAAATTTGATATAATATTGTTCATCATACCAAATTTGATGTACTAGATTGGAGTAACTATGTATCAAATTTAATGTTTTGTTACTTGATTGAAAATGGTCTAAAAGTTGTTCCGAAGAAATTAAAAAAGTTAAAAATATAGAAAATAATAATTTATTTATTTTGTGCGTAATGTATGAGATTAATACAAAAACTATCAAAATATTTATTTAGTTATACTTATATCATTAATATATATAGGTTATTATAAAAACATAATCAATATTTATATATATTTTTATGGTTATTTGTTGGTTATTTTTATAATTGTAAATTTAAATACGATTAATATTGGATTTAAACGCAACTCCGTACGCTGTGTACATAAACGTAATTACATCAAAAAATAATTGCCCAATATTTGCTTTTGCGTTCGATTCCATTAATTTTTAGATTCTCAGATGTGCTGGTTCGCGTAGGAGCTTCTCAGCTGACTCCCTCTCTCTTCCAGTGTCTCGCTTTGTTCAAAATTTTAGCTTTCTCTGTTCTTTAAACAATAGAATCGATGGCGAACAGTAATTTACCAAGAAGAATTATCAAGGTACTCTTTTACGCCATCCGATCTTTGCCTTATCAATTTCTAAGCCTGTGATTCTAATGGTATAGTTTCTTTGTATGCATATCTTTTCCTTGGTTTTAATTTCTCTGTTTCTGACCTTGTTTCAATAGGAGACACAGAGGCTTCTCAGTGAACCAGGTACTCTCTCTCTATGTGAGTTTCCGAATGGTATTTTGATGGTGAAGAATCTGAATTATGCAGTTTAATTTTCTGGGTATTATTACGCTTGTGGTTGTAATTTGTGGATTATGAGACGGTTGTTGAATCGGGTATTGCTGCTTTAATTGTTATATTTGAGGAATGTTTTGGAGATCTGGGGTTTACAGCTATTTTGTATTCTGTCGTTCATTGCTACTTTTATTACTTGTAAAGGGAAAAAGGAGGATTCGGTAATGTTGTTTGTTGTTAAGAGTTGATGAAATTTGTAAGTCTAATGACATGAAATTGCACGTGTTAGTGAGACCTATTGGTGGATATAACTATACCTGTGTTTTTACCCTGTGTTTTTACCCTGCGGTTAAGGGAGACTTGATGTTGGACCGCATTCTAATGCTACCAGTATGACTTTGTGAAGGAATTTCAATCCCTAAAAGAAGTAGAAATGCAATCCAAATCAATTTTTGGGATCAGGAAATCCGTTGATATTTGCCATCTTATTTGGTATTGTTCGCTAGCAGTACCTAGGTGTCAATCACTAAAATAGTAAAATATGACCGGCTTCTTTTTCCTATTTCTATAATTTATACTAATACTCGACCTGATTCTAGGGTACAATTTTTCTGGAAAAATGGAAAGTATTGATTGAATTTCTTTATTTACGGTAGCCCTTGCTCATATTATTATGATTAGTTGATTAGCACTACCATCTAAGCTGTCTTCTTTATTGACTTTCCAAATTAACAAATCTTTTATGATATCTGGTTTGCCTTTAAGATTTTAATTGTTACTACCCGAAAACTTCTACTATATTGTTGTTGGGATACGGGAGTTGGTTGATTGAAAACTATATTCAATCAAATGGCTTGTTTGCATAATGCATGTATATTTTATTGTTGCTCACAGCCCCTGGGATTAGCGCGTCTCCATCAGAAGATAACATGCGATACTTCAATGTGATGATTCTGGGTCCATCTCAATCTCCATATGAAGGTAATTAAGCTGATGCTCTTTTCATATTGCGTAGGTTGGATTTTGCTCTGATTATTTTCAATTTTTAATGTCCTACTAGTATGCGGTAAACATTCTGTAACAATCTTTTCATACATGTGCTCATGTTTGGAACTTGGTTTGGAATTTATTGCACCAGACAGGTATTCTAATGATATTATTTATTATCAAGTCAGTGACTATTATGTGACTGAAATGAGGGATTTTGTAAAATTGTTAAATTCTTTTAGTGAGTTTTTGGTCTTTTGCTAATATCTTATTTAGAGAATTCTGTAGTTAATGATCATGTAATGAAGCAATTGATTACTTAGGGAATGTTGTGGCAAGTCTACAGATATTTCAAGGATTTATGGATCATTTATCTGTTGCATTTTTGTAGATATAGAAAGAAATTATTCTTTTTATAGCCATTCTTTTAATAACCGTGTGGTACTCTTGTTGTCAAATCTTTGCTCAACTATATAGGAAAAAAAATTGGTATCCTTATATTAAATTGTGTAAATAGAATATTACCAGTCTTTATGCTATTTTATGAAGCATTTAGTGTCACTAAGTTTTTCATAGTACTAGTACTTGTATATTGATTTTGGTTTTGGTTTTTGTTTTTGTGCTACATCATGTTTATGCATTGATTTTATAGGTGGTGTTTTCAAATTGGAGTTGTTTTTGCCAGAAGAGTATCCAATGGCACCTCCAAAGGTAATTCAGTGCACTGGCTTAAAATTAATTCCACTGTGCTATTGATAATTGAAGGTGTAGAAATCTAATACTAATTTTATCTTAATGCACCATGAATTGGCATCCTTCATGTCTCTTCTTCTGTTTTCAGGTTCGTTTTCTGACCAAAATCTATCATCCTAACATTGACAAGGCAAGTTCTCCATACCTTTTGGTTGTTCTATTTCTATATGTTGTATCAGTATATGAATGGTTCGCAATTAATCTTTTGTTCCTTTTCAGCTTGGGAGGATTTGCCTCGATATACTAAAAGACAAATGGAGTCCAGCTCTTCAAATCCGAACAGTATTGCTCAGGTGGTGTCTTTTGTCCTAATACTCATGAAACATATATTTTTTATATAGCAGTTATATCATCTAAAGAGGATTTGTATAATTTATGATTCAAGCTTCCCAGCCACTCCAATGTGGGAATTTCAACATCGTTTTTAACAATTAAGCTAGTTCGTATTAGATCATCAATATTAGTGTCTTGAGGTGTTGTTTGATATCTGACTACACTAATATGTCATATTGTGGTTATTACCACAGCATCCAGGCTCTTTTGAGTGCTCCTAACCCTGACGATCCACTTTCTGAGAACATTGCAAAACACTGGAAGACCAATGAAGCTGAGGCTGTTGATACAGGTATATTATTAATCACTATCTACTGCTCTACGAGATTGGCTCGTGATTATGTTAATCATAGTCGAAGCAGAAATGTCCTATGGCAGGGCTAAACTATTCATTTCTCTTTACCTAACACTATATCTATATGTACATAAGGCAATTGATTTCTTGATATACGTTATTTGACATTCATGTGTTCTGTTCATGTTTGGCTTCCCCAAGTCATACTTTCTTCTGTTGATTGTTAGATTTCTAAAAAAATGCTACTGCAGTACTACTATATTGCATTTTACTTGTCCCTTACACAACTCAATTGTATTTTGCAATGACTGCGATTTTGAATAAGAGTGAGTGAGAGATCACACAAAAGAGAGGAAGGGAAATATGGAAGAGAAGTTAACAATTCTCATTAGCTGTGAAGTAGTTACAGACTACTATATATAGCCTAAACAGTTACAATGTAACTAATAGAATAAATTCATGTGTCCTAGCTAAGCTATACTATGTACAAGTATGTTATAATAGCTACTCTACTATACGAGCAATATTAGAATTTGACTATTGCTTGATACTCCCCCTCAAACCATAAGTTTGCTTCTCAATTCTTTGAACTTTAGCTTGACAATGGCTTTGTAAGTAAGTCTGCTAGTTGATCATCCGAGGAACAATACTTCACCACTATCTCTTTTTTAATCACTTGCTCATGGATAAAGTGGATGTCAATTTCTACATGCTTGGTGTGCTGGTGCATGACTGGATTTTGGCTAAAATATTTTGCACTTATGTCATCACAATACAACACTGGTTGATGCTTCAATTTCATGGCCAATTCTGTCAACAAAGACTTGATCCACTTTACCTCTACTGAAATAGTAGCAAAGGCTCTATATTCTGACTTTACAGAATACTTTGACACCACTTTTTGTTTGGATAATGACCATAAGATTAAATTGTCCCCCAAAAACACACACAAAACATACATTCTTTTTGTCATTTGGACAAACACCCCAGTCAAGCATATGAAAAACTAATAATGTCAAGTGAATCAGACTTGAGCAAATGCAACCCATATGAACAGGTTCCTTGCAAGTATATAAGAACTCTCTTCAAGGCTTTCATGTGTTCATCTGTTGGGGCAGAAAGAAATTGGCACAAGCGGCTCACAGAGAAAACTAGTTCAGGCTTGATGATGCAACAATATACACTATCATTCTTAGATATTACTCCCCTTGAAACCATAGGAGTGTCCAAAGGCCTGCAACCAGACATTCCAACCCTCTCAATTAAACCAAAAATGTATTTATGCTCATTAAGAAACAAACCAGTGGAAGAGTGTTGTACCTTAATACCAAGGCACTAGTTGAGAGCTTGCCTAAGTCTTTGAGAGGTAATTTTACATTTAAATTAACAAGAAAATGATGGAGTGCAGAATTATTACTAATGGGCACGATATCATCGATATACGAGAGCAAGATAATAACATCTGTAGAATTATAAAAAAGATTTTTGGTTTAGAATCTGATAGCAATATTAGGGGTTAATTTCTGGGAGATTTATAGCTATTAGATTAGCTTTATCCTTATCCCATGATTTTAGGAGATTTGGTAAACAGTTATCGGATCAGTTTTATCCTTATCCCATGATTTTAGGAGATTTGGTAATCTGTTGTCAAATCTGTAGATATAATTTTTTTCAGTTTTAAGTAGTTCTGATTTCTTTCCTAAATTAGTGGTAAATATCTTTAAAATAAATGAGCATTATCATCTATATAAAGAGAGGCGTGTAACCTTTATTTAATGTAGAAAAAAAATATTCTTTCTTTCCACAAACTAGATGGTATCAAAGCAATTTCTGAACCCCAATTCTCTCATATGACAAAATACGGGAAACATGATTCAAAAGCTACCGTTTCCCAAACTACCTCCAATCAAGAAGCCATGGCTTCCAACAATGATAGTAACCTCATGCCCATTACAAGACACAAATTGAATGGGAACAACTACCTTCAATGGTCTTATTTCGTAATGATGTTTATATGCGGAAAAGGCAAAGATGATTATCTTATCGAAAATGCTGCCAAACCAAACAAGACGGATGAAAAGCTCGAAGTCTAAAATGTCGAAAATAATATAGTCATGTCATGGCTCATTAATTCCATGACAAATGACATTGGTGAAAACTTTCTTCTCTATGGAACAACAAAGGAGATTTGGGATGCTGCCAAGGAAATATATTCTAACAATGAGAATAAATCAGAATTATTCGAGGTGAAAAGTGTTCTTCGTGACTTCCGCCAAGAAGAACTAACAGTGACTCAATACTTCAACACTCTCAATTGGTATTGGCAACAACTAGACTCATACAAAGAGCACAATTAGAGCTGTCCAAATGATGCAATTAGGTATAGACAAATAATTGAACAAAAAATAATATACAAATTCTTGATTGAATTAAGTAAGAACATTGATGAAGTACGAGGAAGAATTTTAGGATCCAAACTACTAACAAATATCCGAGAAGCTTTCTCAAATATTCGGAGAGAGGAAAGTCAAAAAAAGATCATGATAGGATCTCAAGATTTTGTGAAAAATCTTGAGAGTTCAACACTTGTGGTGAGAAGGAATTCATCCAACAACAACGATCACAGACCAAAGAAAGGGCGACCATGGTGCGATCATTGTCGACGTCTTGGTCATACCAAGGATAATTGTTGAAAAATTCATGGCAAACCAGCAGACTAGAGGCCTTCTCGATTTGCCAATGACAAAGAAGGACGAGACAACCTTGCTTCCATGGATGAACAACCTTTACCCAAACCAACTCCCTTCAGCAAAAAACAAATAAAGATCTTGCAGAAAATGTTCAATCAATCCTTGCCTGCACCAGCTCCCACTATGGTGGGTACCGGATCCCTGGCACAAAAAGGTACTTGTGTCAAGAGTTAGGTTCCCAAGGAATAGAGGTAGCAGTTGAAAAAACCTTGGGTTTGGTTATACCAGATTTGGCACGAGTTTTCGTAGGATGTTGGTTAATAACCAAAGGGGAAGG
The DNA here is from genome assembly GCA_030763125.1 of Hippophae gyantsensis. Taxonomy (NCBI): domain Eukaryota; kingdom Viridiplantae; phylum Streptophyta; class Magnoliopsida; order Rosales; family Elaeagnaceae; genus Hippophae; species Hippophae gyantsensis. The sequence continues at coordinate 10,273,885 of CM061031.1, forward strand.
ATTTGACGTTGACATAGAGCTGGAAAGAGGTGCAAGAACAGAAGACTTACAAGCACATAAAGGTGACAAAGTCTTAGATGGGGACTGAGGTGACACAAGTTAAGGAATAGGTTGCATAGAATCAGCATTCACAGGATGAATAGAAGACTGTGGACTAAGTTGCACTAGGTTACTGATCCTGTGGACTGTGACTAGCACGAGGTGCCTGAACCTATGATGTTTCAGACAAAGTAACCTGATATAAGACATTGTTAGAAGTAGTTACAAAAGGAGACTGGAACATACATTGATCAGGCTATAATGCAGAAGTAGTAATAGAGACACAATGTTGAGAAGCATTATGACAAGGAAAAATATGCTCAGCAGAGACCACGTGCTCACTGGTGTAAGTTTTGTTAGTAACCTTTTTGATTATGTGCATATTCAAGAAATATACAAGGGCAGACTTGGCATTAAGCTTGTTCTTTCTATAAGGGCGTAAATAAGGAAAACAAAGACTCTCAAATACTTCAAGAAAATAATAGTAAGGATCCTTCTCATATAGCATAGAATAAGGGGATTGAAAATTGATGACTTTTGAAGGTATACTATTGAGTACATAGACAGCAGTATGAAAGGCAAAAGACTAGAAATATTTAGGAAGATTAGCTCGAAACAAAAGAGTTAAACCAGTGTCAACAACACATTTATGTTTACTTTTAACCATATCATTTTGTGAGGTACGTGGGCACGTTGTGCAAAAAACAATACCATACTATTCAAGCATAGAAGCCAAAGGTTTAAATTCCCCAGCCTCATCTCCCTGAATAGTTATAATATGTCCATTGTATTGACATTCCACCATAGTTTTAAATTTAAGAAAGACAGAACAAGCTTGATCTTTTAGAAGATAAAAAGAAAATCCATTGGAAACGAGAAAAATCATCAACAATTAATAAAAAGTACTTGTCTCCTTTCACTGGAGAAGACCTCCAAATGTCTTATATAATAGATCAAATAGTGAACATGCTGTACATGAACCCCACTAGCAAACGGTTGCTTGTGTGATTTGACCACCTCACATGATTCATACACAGAATCTAAGGTAGGTTTTATCACACATTGTTTATAGTTAGTACTTTTTGTACAATTGAATCAGATGGATGAGCCAAATGGTCATGCCAAAAAGACCTTGTTGCCAAAACTACAAAAGGCAAGGCAATCTATGGCATATGTTCTCTGGTAGCCCTAGCTCTAGCTCTACAGATAACCTAATATAGCCCCTTGCCAATTGGTTCTTGAAAAGGAACTTTCTTCGTGACATTATCTTCACACAATTTTTGCACAGAAACAAGGTGTGTAGTGATTTATGGTGTGTACAAGACATCAGACAAAAAGAACTTGTGATGATGTTTAAGAAAAGAATGACTAGAATTAGCAATAGGAATGGACACACCATTACCTACAAAGACACCATCAGTTCGTTCCTGTGAATGGAGTTGAATGATCAAGAGTAGAAGAGCCATTTGTCAAGTGACGTGTGGCTCTTGTATCAAGAATCCATGAATTATCTTTGCCATCAGTACCTGAAGCAATATATGCTGAAGGAGCTGATTTATTTTGAGATTGGGAGCCTGAAGACCCTGAGAGAAAATTCTTGAGTTTGAAACAAGTGGATGCTACATGTCCATTCTTGCCACAGAATTGACACTGAACACCCCCATCTCTTCTATGGCCTTGACCTCTTTCAAGACCTCTATTAAAATTCTGATCTCTAGTTAAGATTGTGCCTTGGACTTATCATAATTGCCTTTAGATGAGTTTCCACCACCAGTAACATTCATGGCATTCATTTTTGCAACATTAGCCTAAAATATTTGTTCCTCTTCTTTATCTTGCCGTATCAAACAATGTTCATATACAAGTAATCTATTATGAAACTTCTCCACAATAATTGCACTTGCTTGATCTATGACACTATAACAAAGGCATTATATTTGTGATTCCGTCCAGAAATATCATGAAGGGTAAGATCCTTTGGTTGAATGGATTCACCAGTAGCAATTAGACTATGATTTATAGTCTTAGTTTTCATCATAAACTCAACAACTATTTGATTATCCTTCTTGATAGTCTGTAGTTCTAATTTTAATTCCACTCGAGATTGAGCAGATGAAGAAAACACATTCTCATGTCTTCCAAAGATCATCAGTTTTTGTGTCAATTAAGTAACGTAATACCTTTGATGACATTGAGCCATAAATCCATCTTTTTATATTGCCATTAATTTGACTCCAAATGGAATACTCTATTGTAATCTTTGTGGTACCAGTTTGATACTTCTGAGGAATAACAATTGATTCATCAATGTATACCTTTACACCATAAGTTGTGATCACACACAACAACTGTTTTTTCCGGATCAAGTAATTTGATTGATCCAACTTGATTGGAAAAATATGGTTCATGGGAGAAATCATGATTGACTGCACAGTTTGTGCATCACCATTCTCAACGGAGACATTCTTTTTTGATTCTCGACTCACAATCACCATCACCATCGTGATGATGAACTCAACTTGTTTCTTGAACCTTGAAAGAATCTTTAAAGAAGTTTCACGAAGAAGAAGACTCCTAATAAGGAAGAGAATCTTACATACAATAGAAGCATGAATACGTGATGTAATAGAGTCATCTTAACTTTTCATTTTTATTAAAATAGAAAGAGTGTAAGAAGTGGAATGAGATTAATGACTGATATTAACTGAGAGAGGCTTGGGCTTTGATACCATACGAACGAGAGAGGGTTCACACAAGAGATAAGAGAGCAAATATGGAAGAGTTATTAACATTTCTCATTTGCTGTAAAGTAGTTACAGATTACTATATATAGTCTAAGCAGTTAAAATGTAACTAATAGAATAAATACATGTGTCCTAGCTATAAGCTATACCAAGTACAAGTCTGTTACAATAGCTACTCTACTATACTAGCAATACTAGACTTTGACTGTTGCTTGATAGTGAACAGTTCTTGATTACTCCACAGTTGCTTAGTAGGAATTAGAAATTAACAATAGTATTTCTTTTGTTATAGTGGATTTAATACATTCATAAATTTTCCCTAAGCAATTACATTGATAAATTCAAATTGAATTTTGCTTAGGCAGCATTTTCATTGATGCGTATTCTTTCTCGTCTGATATAAACTAACACATTGTATGATGCAGCCAAGGAATGGACCCGTTTATATGCAAATGGTGAATGATGAAGGTGCCTTGTTGGTCAAAAGTAATACCTATATATGTTCCATCTAGCTGAAATGTTTGTCAATGATATTAGAACATTCAAACTTGAGACACTAACGGTTTTAGCCCTTCCGATTATTAAGCCGATAAGCATAATCATTTCTAGAAAAGGGTAGCTTGAAATATGTGTGTGTGACTATTAAGGAGTTTGATTTCAAGTACTAATCTAATATTGTTCCTCATTAGATTCCATAACGCATTTATTTCTCAATCATGCCTTCTCATACAATATGCATTCTAGTCAAGTAGGAGAGATGCTAATATCAATTATGATGTGTGATGTGAAAGAAAAAAAATTGAATGAAGAAATTATTTATTTTTTAAAAATTTCTTGCCATGTAAATGCGTACGAATTTGTGTGTATTTATTATTTCTCGAAGGAAAATCCCTTGTGTTATTCTCTTGCACAAACCTATACATTCCACGCTACTTTCTTAAGCTATAACTTTGTAAAATACTGGGGTGGATATGGTCTGATTTTTCAAAATTTTATAAAAATTGGACTAGACTGTTTAAGCTCAAGGACTGTTAAAACTGGGTCAGTTTAGTCTGGATGTAGTTAAAATCGTTTAGTGTATATATAAATTAATTCGTCCAGCCATTGCATTTCTTGGGGGCCTAGCCTGTCCATGGATTGTGGCGCATGCATCAGTAAAGTTAAGTTGGGTAAAAGTTTTATATGCCACTTTAATTGTTTACAAAATTATAGATTAGTATTAAAATTATATTGGGATACATTGTTAATATTTTACTTTAGTGAGGAGTATATGAATGATTTTTTAAAAAATATTTAAAAAATGTGAAATACAATGCATGGGAAAATTGGTAATGAGAAATAATGATTGTCATTTTTTAAAAAGAAAAAATTATTGATTAATGTTTTACATTTATCAAATTCGTTTAAATTTGCTTAAACTTGCTCTTTTATGTTTATTTAAGATTAGATTATATCCAATTTTAAAAGAAAATGATTTCTTATGTAACTTTAAATAAATATAGTATTTTTGTGTACTTTATCTTTATCAATAGGTACGTAATCAAATATATATGTCTGTATATGTATCACGTTATTTAAAAAATTAAGTAATAATGTGTTTATATGTTTGTATATGTCTCACATTACTTAAGAAGTTAAGTGATAATATGTTTATAAGAGTGAATATTTTTTAAATGACATGATACGTTTTGGGGTTTTTTTTTAGAAGTAAAGTTGTAAAATTTCATTGAACTGTCAAGTCATGGTTGTGGGTTCGTTGAACTTATTGTTATGATCAAAGTAGATAATATCACGCCACATAGAATGAGTTTTGTTTCGTTGTAAGCAGACATATTAATGGTCTTGTATTAGCTAACATTGGAGCTATGACCCTACGTGATTATGTGACTAGGAATGGGCACGGGGACGAGCGGGGACGGTTTTGATATAATCGTCCCTGAATCGAATTATAAAACCTATAACCGAAACCGCCCGAAAACCGTTACGATTCGGGGATGATTTTTTACCCGCGGGTAACGGTTCGGGACGGTTATGAAAAAAACTGAAATATATATATAATTTAATTAATTAAATATATAATTAATTTTTTATTTATAATTTAATATATAATTTAATTAATTAAATATAATTAATTTCGAGTACGGGCGGGTACGGTTTTTAGTATAACCGTAACCGATGTTTCATATTCGGTTTTTACCCGAAACCGTCCCCGTCCCTGAATTGTACCGGTTAAAAACCGAACCGTCGGTTCGGATAATCGTGGATAACCGAACCCGCGGTTTTTTTGCCCATCCCTATATGTGAGTTTGCGTTCTTACGAAGACGTAAGATTCTTTAAATAGGGGGTGGGGTGTATGATGTAATGTGTCAACACATGTTTCACATTATTTAAGAAGTTAAATAGTAATGTGTTTATAAGGGGTGAACACTTTCTAAATGACATGACACGTTTTGAGGTTTTTTTAGAAATAAAGCCTTGAGGTCTCGTCAAATTAAAGTAATGATCGTGGATCTACTGAACTTGCAGTTATGGATCAAAATAGATAATCTTGTATAACGTGAAATAGATTATGTGTTGATGTTAACTGACAGATTAATTGTCCTATATCACAACCCTCAACAAAATAGCCATCTTATGACCACAAGAATGTTAGCATTTTATTTTTTCAATAGGCTACACAAACTTACAATAATAATAATAAAGAAGTGTCTATTTCAAATACATCTTAATAAAACATCCTACTCCAGTTTAATTGGATTTGATTGGATTCTTCGTATAATAGAATTTTCTAATTTGGTCAGGTTTATTAATTTATTTGTCCACTTTTAATAAAAGGTTAGATGACATGATATTTTTGTTATTTATTTTTACAAATTAGATATATTAATCATATATCTTAAAATTAATACATTTGAATCAACTCATTGTTGTTTTTTTACATATTTTAATTACTTTTGGTTAATTTTAGTTATTTTGATTTTTTTTTGTTAGAAAAACTTAAATTGGGTAGAATTAAACTTTAGTAGCATAAGTTAGTAGATGTTTAAAGAAAAAATGCCTCGAAAAATGAAAAAAATAAAAAATAAAGATTAAAATAATCAAAATTAATTTAAAATAATTAAAGTGTCCAAATATATAATAATAAAGTAACTAAATTGTAAATATTTAAAACAAAATAACTAATATGTTTGATTTGGTCCAAATTACCCAAAATCACTTGACTTTGTGTTAGATTTTATTTTTTATCAAAATCACTTAGAGATAAGACTTATTATTGTTGTAATAAGATATTTTTTTTATCCTAATGAGCCTCACCACAACACTGATAAGACTAGCATGGAAGACTTACCATTGTCGTGGTAAGACATCGTCTTATGGTGGTAAGCCTTACCACGATGTTACTACAACGTTGGATGCATATGTGATAATGCATTATCTTTTATAGTAAGCATTTATGGTAAAGTGCCTACAACGTTTGACTTATGTAGAAGTATACATAAAAAAAATTATTACAAACTAAACTTAAAAAATTATGTTTGGAAATGGACATAACATGATACATTATATATAGACAAAGTAAAAGTATAAGTAAAAACAATTATCAATTTTATATCATTTAAGTTCAAATGATAAAATAATAATATAAATAAATGTTTTACATGAATATTATGGAGCAGGTAAATGACAAAGCTGACTATCTTTGTATATACACATTAAAAATCTTTTCAACGTCCAAAATTAAATTATTATAATAATGAATGAATATTTAATTGTTAAAAATGTTATAAAAAATTTGTAATATATGTTTGAATAAATAATACAAATTTTGGATATTTTTAAGAACTAACATTATAAATGATTATACGCAATGTCGATTAATCAAGTGACAATAACGGTTCTATCATTTCAAGTTTAATGTTGAATATTTACTAGAAAATAAAAACATTTTAATTGACGCATTAACTAAAGAATTAACACCTCTAACCATTTTTGTTTTTATAAGAATGTATTATTTTTATATAGAAATCAAGGTAAAAGAAAAAGGAGATACAATTTGAGATTTTATACCTTAAGAAATCTCTTAACAAAGAGATGTGGTGACTGACTTAATTGCTCAATAATGATATTGGAATCCAACAACCTTAAAGATGCTAATACCTCTACTAATGAGAAAATAAAAGAAAAACTCAATTAGATTGACGAAATAAAAAAAGAAAAAAATACTAAAATTTATATGATCTATAATAGACTAACACAAGGAATTTACAACATTTGATTGGAAGCCATTAGAACAATAATACATATTAGCATATCAATTCATAAAACATTCACTAACAAAATTAAAGTTGGAATCAGTCATGCAAACTACAAGATACCTAAATTATTGTCTCTATTAAACATAGTTGAGAACTATTCGACACCTTTGCAACAACTAACAACTTCAAGCCGATTGAAGCCATTAGGAAAGGTAGTAAGACTAGTCTTGTTCAAAGAAGTTGCAACTACTAATAACTCATCATTTTAGAGAGGAAATAGATTGTTGCAAGAACTTGACTAGACAATAATGGTTAAACCTCTACAATCTAGCCAGAAAAACAACGCATGAACATATTAATGATATGAAATTTTATACAATTGAAAATGATTTTCTTACTATAATAAATTCAATATCTTAGAAGGAGTCGATCCAATATTTATTTATAATGTTTTTCATGCTATCTTAATAGTAAACCTATATCCAAGAAATAATTTATCAAAATTAAATTATTTTCCTAAGAATTTTAGAAAAGCTACTAAGAACTTTAGGAGAAAAATATTAAGACCATGTATAAGTCTATATACTTAAGGTTTTTTTTTAGTTCTATTAGGATTGGAATAATGAAATTTTAGTTAGTCCTTATCATTTCATCAAGTTAGATTAATACCAAGAGGCAAATTACTTGCTCCAAAATATTACCAAAAAATGATCAAAAAATGAGTTTAATTTAAAAGAACTTAGCATTGAACGTGGATAAATATTAAGTCAATTTTATTATAAATTAAAAATAATTAATAATTCTTCAAAAATTAAAGTTAATTTTTTTCACTAACAATACGATTATCATTTTACATAGCAATTTGCAACAAATATGAAGCAAACTTTAATAATAATGATCTAGAAGTTAGAGAAGAGAGCAAAAATGTATTTTGTCACCGTGCTAAAAAGAAAGGCATAGATTCATGTGCAACTAATGTATCAAAGACATAAGAAGATGTAGAATCATTTGCATCACTCAAGAAAGTGTCGGAAATTGACTCTAAAAAAGAAAAAAGATATAGGGATTACACCAAAAATAATTGACACTTAATATAAGGCATTAAAAAGATGCTAAAAGTTAAGTGAAATAGTATTTTTCCACTCCTTACTATACAATGGGAACTCTTATTTCATTTAATAGAATATCTAAGAACCTCGCACACTCCCATCTAACCACTTTCACCAAGACTTTGTTTTGTAACATTAAAGAGTGGATAAAAGTTTCTTTAAAAAATTTAATTAGCTTAAGTATTATAATATTAATATAATGAATAAAAATTTATTTTATTTTAAAACCTCTTTAGTCATTTTGAGTTTGAAATAAGCATACGGATTACCATAGCTAATCGTTAATCAATGAGAATATTAAAGGTGGAATTAGTTGAGACATGAGAATCAAGAATTAAAAGAAAACAACTAGAAACAAAGAACATGATGAATCGATTTATTAATCAAATAATAGTTAAATTCTTTAAATAAAACTAAGAATCTTAATTGTTATTAATTGATTTAAAACTCAAAAATAATATTATAATATTTAAAAATTTTAAAAAGTATTATAAGAATAAAAAATCATGAACTAATTAACAAAATATATTATTTATCTTATACAATATCTAATAAGTTAACTTAGAAAGATAATAAAATAAAATTTTAATTTAAGTAAAGAAGATCTGAAGTCTTAAAAAACGACAGAATGTTTTACTAAATAAGAAAAAAAAATCATAATATACAAAAATAACATAATTTTGAATATATAATTAATTCATTTTCTTAGAAAATAACTAAAGTTTTAAGAGCTAACACCCATTTTAGTATCATAATCATAAATTTAATTAAAATATTTACTTTACTAAAAATTCTTAAAATTAAAGAAATTATTTGGATTAAAAAAAATACCCAAATCATTCTCTTTCTTATAAATCTTATAAAACTTAATAAAAATTTGTAAAGTATTAAAGAATAAAAAAGATTATATTTGTAAATTATAAATAAATCAGCCTTTTTTTGGGGCTGTTTCCTCATAAAATGCGTGAAAGACACTCCATTTTCTTAGCGACCCAAACAGCTGGATTAATACTTGCTCTCCAAGTTAAAAAAGGTTCTATAATTTCTTTATTGCGAGAGAGTGGAGAAAAAGATTTGCAAGGTAAGTAATGGCATTCGGTAGAGACGAAGAGGTAGAAGTGTGTAGCAAAGAAGAGGGGTTTTGGGGATCGTACTATGCAGCAAAGGTTGTTTCTTATCTTCAGGGCAACGACCTTTATGTGGTGGAGTATAAGGACTTGGTGGACGAGAATGACCAGTCTCGACTACTCATCGAGAGTGTACCCGCCAACGAGGTCAGGCCTGTTCCTCCGAAGATTGTGGCATCTGGATTTCGTTATTTGGACATGGTTGATGCTTTCGACAACGATGGTTGGTGGGTCGGTAAGATTTCTGCCATTAAATATGGGGGCTCTGGCTCTGAAGATGATGAAAACTACTACTACGTCTTCTTTGAGACAACTGGTGATGAAATTGCTTACCCCCTTTCTCGCTTAAGGGGTCATCTTGATTGGCACCATGGCAAGTGGGTTTCGTCTATAGCCTCCTCCCCCAAACCCAAGAGAACAAGAATTTGCTGAATAACAGGTTTCACTGATCGATCTTAATATGGATGTAAAGAGGAGGTGGGGGGGAACCGATTCTTTATATCTAATTACTCAACTATTTTGGTCTTTAATGCAAACTCTACTATATATATAATATAGGGTTGGTATACTAATCTAGTTTGGCTTTAATGTCGACTTTATATATAACGCACATATATATATTTGCTAAATAATGCATATTGTTTCTTGGTTTTATAAACTTTGGTTAACATATTTGTTCGATTATGCAAGCTTAGTTCTGTCAAATTTTAATCTTGTTTAGCGTCCAAGATAAATTTATAGTCTTAATTGGCCCTCCTGGTGTGGTAGTTCTTAATTCCTTCTTAACCATTATGTTACCGTGTTACATACTCCGATTGAAGAACAAGTCTTACTGATCTAATGGCTAATGTTGGTTCAATAATGACTATATGTTTCTTGATTTTTACATATTTTGGCTAACATGTTGAGTAAAATTTAAAATAAATAACTCTAAATTTACTAATATTATATCCAAACAGTTAAACAAACTACTTGTATTATATCCACTATAATACCTTTTAAAGTCAACTCACAAATTGAAGAGAAATACAAACACTCAAAAAGAAAACTCTCAACTCACACTCAAACTAAGAATACAAAGACTTATTTGTTTTTGATGGAATGATTAAACCAAATGCAAGGTAGGCTATTTATAGTTCTTACCATGCAATCTACACCACACAAATATAAAACTAAGAAATAATCCTAGCCATACAAATATTATCTACACACTTCTCTTTTCTACAACCTTCAACCATCCTATTTATTCATCCTTCAACCACTTCATTTATTTCTCTACATCTTTAATTATTATGTTGGTGTTGATTTTCAACACTCCCCCTCAACACTAACTCTCACTATTTTACTGTGTCAAGCTGACGGCATAACATTTCGAACTTGCCAACGCTTAAGCTTTTTGTGAACAAGTCTGCAACTTGATCATTTGTCTTGATTTGTCTCGTTTCAATTTCTTCTTGCATAACCTTTTCTCTGATAAAGTGATAGTGTACTTCAACATGCTTAGTTCTGGCATGAAAGACCGGATTTTCTGCCAAACGAATTGTCGATTGATTATCACAGTACAACGGTACTGCATAATCTATTGGTCGATGTAGATTATTCATTAGCTGTATCAACCATGTACACTCTTGAGCTACCATTGCCGCTGCTCGATACTCAGCTTCAATGGTTGATAATGATATTGTCGGCTGTCTCTTGCTACACCAAGAAATTGTTCTAGAACCAAGTTTAAACACATACCTAGTTGTTGATCTCCTGGTATCATGATCTCCTGCATAGTCAGCATTGCAGTAACCAACTAACTTGTTGTCTCTACCTTTCTTGTACAAAAGACCATAGTCAATTGTCTCTTCACATATCTCAATATTCGTCGAACTGCTTCCAAATGTGGTTTCTTTGGATTTTGCATGTACCGACTCATTACACTAACTGCATAAGAAATGTCAGGCCGAGTTAAGGTTAAGTATATCAGACTGCCTACCAATTTTTGATACATTGTCGCATCTTCTAAATCTTTTCCTTCATGTGCACATGTTGGTATTTGGCTCCATCGGTGTCGAAATTGGTTTGCATTCAAGCCTTCCGAACCGCTTTATCAAATCTTTGGAATATTTTTGCTGATAAAGAAATATTTCTTCTTGTGTGCGATCAACCTCTAAACCAAGGAAGTGCTTGAGCTGGCCAAGTTCTTTCATCTGGAAACGGATTGACAAATTCTCCTTCGTTCGAAGAATTTCTGCCTCATCATCACTAGTTATGATTAAGTCATCCACATACACTAGCACAATAGTTAGCTTTCCTTTATTGGCTTTAACAAACAAGCTGGAATCTACAGGTGTAACTGAATAACCACTTTGTGTTAGAAATTCAGCAATCTTACCATATCATGCTCTGGGTGCTTGTTTCAATCTGTAAGTGCTTTTCGCAGCTTACACACGTATTCAGGATGATCTTGGCTCTGAAAACCCATTGGTTGGATCATGTAGATCTCACGATCCAACTCTCCATGAAGAAAAGCATTCTTCACATCCATCTGCCACAACTTCCAATCTTTGTTGGCTGCAAGTGCAAGTAGGACTCGAACAGTTGTAAGTTTTGCCACTGGACTAAACGTTTCATCATAGTCTAGTCCATACTATTGAGAGAAACCACGAGCTACCAATCGTGCCTTGTACCTCTCGATTGACCCATCTGGACGACATTTTATCTTGTAGACCCATTTGCAGGATATGGGTTTCACATCTCTTTGCTTTGGCACGAAATCCCAAGTCTGATTTTGCTTAAGTGCATCGATCTCTTCCTTCATAGCTGTCATCCATTAAGAATTCTGCGATGCTTCTTCGAACGTCTCAAGCTCTATTGTTTCTTCAATTATGGCTGCATTGGCGTATTTAGGATTTGGTCTTCATGTTCTTGTTGACCTACGGAGTTGAGATTGTGGAGTTGATTCTTCCATTTCACTAAGCCCATCTTCTTCATTTAGTTGTTGATATATGCCAGTTTGCCAAGGATTTTGAGTTACTCTTTGTTCGGCACCATCATCGTCTGGATCTCTGGATTCATCTAAACTTGGTTGGAATTGAATAGTATGTTCCCCCATCTTTTGTTGTAGCTTATCTCCAAATTCTTTTGAGTCTGGCAATGCTTCCTTCTCTGAGGACCACCAAGAAGATGCTTCATCGAATACCACATCTCGTGAAGTGTAGTATCTTCCACTCATTGGATCACAACATTTCCACCCTTTTCTCTGGCTATCGTATTCCACAAAGATACACTAACAGCTTTCTTGTCAAATTTGCTTCGTAAATGATCAGGAACAAATACATAACATACACAGCCAAATACTCGAAAGTAGGTAACTGTAGGTTTCATGTTCCATAGTTTTTCAAAGGGTGAAACAAATTCTAACCTTGGTTGAGGAAGTCCATTGATCACAAAGGCTGGAGTCCTCATCGCTTCAACCCAAAACCTCCTAGGTACATTCTTTTCATGTAGCATACTCCGACAAATTTCTGCAAGATGTCGGTTCTTTCTCTCTGTTACACCATTTTGTTATGGTGTGTTGGCACAAGTGTATTGATGACGTATTCGACATTTCCTTAGGTATTGAGAAAACTCGCTTGAGTTATATTCTCCGCCATTGTCAGTGCGCAAACAACGGATCTTCTTTCCAACTTCTCCTTCAATTGACTCTCTAAACTCTTTAAACTTTGAGAATACGTCAGATTTTTCTTTTATAAAGAAAACCCACATATACCTTGAGAAGTCATCAATGAATGTTACCATATATCGCATACCGCCAATTGATGGTTGCTTAACAAGACCGAATACATCAGAGTGAACTAACTCCAATGATTCTTTTGCTTTAAACTTCGATTCCTCATATGACAATTGATGAGCTTTACCATATTGGCATCCTGCACAGATCGTGTCTATTTACATATCTAATTGAGGTAGCCCTTTAAGCATCGACTTCTTCACCATCACACTTAGCTTAGAAGAGCTAACGTGACCTAACCGCATATGCCATAGATTTGCTGTCTCATTTCTTCTTGTCTTGTCTACATATGAAAATTCTGCTGACATCACGTAGACTGATTTCAATCGTTGCCCCTCCATTGTCGATGTTTTTAAGATTTTGAGATCACAATACACCTTCACATCTCGGGAACCAAACAAGACATAGTGGCCTGATGATGTTAATTGAGCTATATATAACAAATTTTTCTTCATTCCTGGAACATGATAAACATCTTGAAGTGGTACTTGGTTAGTACTATATCGAGGCGTAACTATCGTCTTACCGATATGGGCTATCGGTAACCTTGAGTTGTCAGCTGTCACCACTACACGACCTCCCTTGTACTCAGACATGCTATCCAACTTCTGTTTATCACCTGTTATATGATTTGAACAGCCCGAATCTATGATCCAATCATTCTTGTAGTCAATTTGTTTTGATGTTGTCACCGTAAGAGCTAATTATTCTTCCTCTGTAGCGAATAATGCTTCGACATCCCAACCATCTTCGTTATGCTCCTTAGAACTGGAAGTAGTTGTATTGCTTTCAACAAGTTTTTTCTTACTCCAACAATCGTTTGCCATGTGACCTATCTTCCCGCAGTTGTAACATTCACCGTCAAATTTTCTATTGTTATTGTGGTTCTTCCAAGCTCTCCTAGACGAAAGCCTCCTTTTCCTTGAGGAATTTTTCCTTTGTCTTCATCATTTTTATATCCACTTCCATTGTACCTTTTGAAAGTACCTTTGCTTTTGCTAGTGTAGAGCGCTACTTCTTCACCCTTCAGCGAGACTCCTCCCATTTGCTTAGTCATAGCTTCTTGACCGGTCAACAAATTCTCAAACTCAACAAGAGATGGTTGTGTCGGCCATCCTTGTATAGCGGTAACAAACCCTCGATATTTGGGTCTCAAGTCATGAATAATTATTCTCTTTATCCTCGTTTTCCCAATAGGAGCTTTAGGATCTAACCCTGAAATTTCACGGTATAACGACTTTACCTTGTAAAAGTATTTGGAAATCGTCATGTCGTGTTGCGCTATTGATAGTAACTTGTTCTCCAGAAGTTGCAATCTTGTATCATTCTTCTTTGAAAAGAGTATAAGAAGAGGGTCACATGCTTCCTTTGGTGTTTTTGCATCCCGAATGTGCTCCAACATTTCTTCTTCAACTATGGTCTTCAAAGCAAACATCATTTTGCCTGCTTTAATTTTCCACTTCCGCAAGATGCCGTTTGCATCTTTCACTGTTGGTTGTGTAACTTCATCACCACTAACAACCTCCCACAAGTCTTGACCTTGTAGGTAAGACTCCATACATGTTGCCTATGTGTTATAGTTTTTGTTGTTGAGCTTCTTGATTCCTCCAACTACTTGAAGATCACCCATCGTGTTTGCAAGACTTTGACTATACCGAACAAGCTTGACTAATAAACTTGTAGAGTACCAAACTCCTCACGACTCAAGATAGCTCCACTAAGAACGATCCATGACCGTCCCACTCTGATACCAATTGTTGAGTAAAATTTAGAATAAACAACTCTAAATTTACTAATATTATATCCAAACAATTAAACAAATTACTTGTATTATACCCACTATAATACCTTTCAAAAGAAACTCACAAATTGAAGAGAAATACAAACACTCAAAAAGAAAGCTCTCAACTCACACTCAAACTAAGAATACAAAGACTTATTTGTTTTTGATGGAATGATTAAACCAAATGCAAGTTAGGTTATTTATATAGTCCTTATCATGCAATCCACACCACACAAATATAAAACTAAGAAATAATCCTAATCATACAAATATTATCTACACACTTCTCTTTTCTACACCCCTCAACCACCCTATTTATTCATTCTTCAACTACTTCATTTATTTCTCTACATATTTCAACTACTTCATTTATTTCTCTACATCTTTAATTATTATGTTGGTGTTGATTTTCAACATAACATATCTATATCTATTCGAGCAGAAATCCTTGATTTTTTTTAAATAGATCATTTAAAATATGTATATTTTGGTTAATAAATGATATTTACAACAATCATTAATATCATACATACTTTTGTTCCAAGTATTCATACACACCATTTCAATTCTTTTAGAAAATGGAACAGTAAATTAATTTAAGCTGTTGCAGTTGGATAAGAGGCTTCCATGGCTAGCTCACAATGTCCTTCCTTTGCATCAATGCCTCTCTGCGTCCTAATGTAGCCATTTTTACCACCACTCATTACCGCATGAGTTTTTCACCTGCCAATACCTGGTTCCATCAGCCTTAGTAGTGCCATAACCAACAACAGTCACCTCACACCGTGGTCAAGTTCAGTACCACGTGGTCCTTTGAACACTCCACTTTAATATATATGATTGAAATTCAATCCCACTAGCATCAATGGCTATCGAAATTGGTTGATTAGCAACAGCCTTAAGAAGAGCGTCTTCATCGTTAATCCTCATAACCATTAAACTTAGTCCATGTTTTGCTTCTTCGTTGTTGTTGAATTTTCCATCAACATTCTTGTATGGATAGGTTGTTTCAGTTGCAAAACCTTTGTTTTCGATTATGAGTTTGAAGGTATATCATCCATTAAACCACCTTCACAACCTTGGTCTTTACCACTTTTGTCACGATCAACCTACTCTTGCTCTCACAAAAATATCAATTTAACTGTTGAGAGTTTTGACATCCCTTTCATAGCTCTGCAACTACTGAGAAAGCCCAGCAACATCCCATAATATTTTCATAGGAGAAAGAAAAATTAGACAAATTAAATTCTAGATATTTCATAAAATTATAAAATGTAAATTAATTAATTAATAATTAGAACAAACCACATTGGCGTTGGTCCTTGATGGGTTTTACAGCTCCTTGTTGTCTTCAAATCCATAGTAAAAGGAAGGTCAGTAACATTTGCATATCTAAAGGAAGAGCTGCCTGATTTAGGAGAACAAGCATGAGTCTTGAACCCAGTTCTGGAGGCTTTGAACTCTTCACTGGTTTGGGTTGATGGCGAGTTTGTAAGGTTGGTTCAGATATGAATTGAAAGACTCAATTTGAGCAAAATTTTGCTGGAATATCTGGAAACGCTAGCTTTTGCTTCTCATTACTTTCATGTGGATGTCTCTTGGAGAGCTCGAGATTGAACTTCATTAACCAAAGCTCCCAATATTAAGATGAAGAACATGCGTATAAATTGTGTAATTTACTTTGTACTGAGCTGATATTCCATGTTTGTTTCACAACTAGCTATTGGATGAGAGATTGATTAATTGAACGTACGAAGACATGTTTTATATCTAAATGATTTAATCAGGGAGATTTAATTAGAGGAAAAATTTCTCTAACTAATTAGTAAAAGGAGAAATGTTAATATCATTTAATTTTATACACCATCTCTATCTTTTATATCTTATCAAGTTTCATAATCGTTTTAAAAATTAAAAAAATAATTTAATTTTTAAGATAATATTAACATCTGATAAAATTTAAGTAACGTAGGTGTAAAAATGAATACAAATTTATGTCATATATGCATAATGATATATTTTTTTTCTCTTTTTGTGTAAAAGATGATAGCAAATTTATTTCACCTTATCATTTTTACGAGTAAAAAAGTATTTAAAGGTGTTGGAATTTTATATACGCGTAAGGATTACTTTCTTAATATTGTCCTAGAAAATAATTCTTCACATTTTTGTATCTTGTGTCTTTGAAAACGTTTTGATACTAAAATGTGGTTAGAATATCAAAATATATATATGTGGCCTAATTCGATCAGATTTTAAAAAATCATTAGCTAAGAAAACGAATCAAATTAGATGGTTCTATTTCTTAATTTTTTTACTTGTTTCTACGGTCAAAAAATCAAGAAAAATAAATCATTTACGATCACCGATGAAAGATTCCTCGAAAAAGTATCATAGTTGGCTCTACAATTCAGATACTTACGATTTGTAATTCTATTATTTGTTTATTCACGTATATTTTATTTGTAATACCAATCAAGGGAAAGATGAATGCGCGTTTGAAGTTGGGGTTTAACATATGAAAGATCTACTGGTCAAGCTTTAATAACCGCATACCTCTATTACAAACTGTAATCAATTCAAACTGTTAACTCTTGATTACTATCAACTTATAATTTCTAATGATTCAAACAAGAACATATTATCGATGTTAAATGGGATAGTGGCTCTCCCTTCTTGTGGGGTTTTTTCATCTCTTTTGGACCAAATATCATTTCTATGTTGAACATTCAAGGAAAGTATTTTCACTTTAGGAAAAAAAATGAAACAAATATATTAAAGTAATCATGCATAAACTCTTTTATATAATTCCTTTACGAGATAAAAATAATAATAATAATAATAATAATTTTAATCAAACATTACCTTCATTAATTTATAAAAAATTGTCTAAGATATAAGAGAGATTAAGGTTTGGCATGAGCTCGTTGGGAGATTGGGTATAATAATGGTGAGTATATTTGGGATGACCTTTAGATCCTAGCCCTCACTCCCCAAGTTTTCCTGCTACCACGACGAGATCTAGTTATGCTATATGTGTTGGTGATCTTGTGAACTCTGGTACTTTGGCTTCGAAAGTGGAACTCGTGCGACAT
This sequence comes from Hippophae gyantsensis, assembly GCA_030763125.1. NCBI lineage: Eukaryota > Viridiplantae > Streptophyta > Magnoliopsida > Rosales > Elaeagnaceae > Hippophae > Hippophae gyantsensis. The sequence goes on from CM061031.1 coordinate 10,291,817, forward strand.
ATTATTAATCCATGGAGATTGAAGTTTCATTAAAAATGCGTACTATGTCAGGTGGTATGAATTCATTGATTTGGTAGCACATCTCTTATAGGAATTATACTATTCAATTTGGTTATCTGGTTGGTCTTAAATTGGGTCATCATAACCCTGTTACAGCTCGAACAAGCCCCACTTGGCCTATTTGGAGGCTTCTCCAGAAATCTATAGTTCATCTGAAGATTAAACATTTTCTTTAGTGCTTTGTACATGATATCTTGCCAATTCAGGATGCGTTAAATCGAAAATATTGCATGGTTCATGCTCAAAGTCCCTTTTATAATACCTAACAACCAATCGTGGATTATTATATTAAACTAACAATAAACACTTCATATACTAAATTATTAAATCATTTAATTCATATATTTATAGTTTTTACATTCCAACATAAAATTAAATACAGAATCAAGAATCAAGCAACAAAATTAAAATTTATCATTACATTAAATTATAATTTAAAGCTTAAAATAATCTATAACCATATTATTAAATGCTCGAGAATTAATATTATTTGTAAGAAAAATTATAAAGAAAATGATAAATCAAAACTTATTACTATTATTACTAATTAATTTGGGCACAAAACATGTAAATAATGAAAAGAGAAAGAAAAAAATCAAATCCTTTGAATAGAACATCACCTAAAAGTCCCTTGATCCAAAAAAAAAAAAAATACTTATAAAGGCATAAAATTATCTAGCTAGGAAATCTAGATAGCAAAAAAAAGAAAAAGTGGCTGTGGTTTTTCTTTGTTTAATTTTGTGTTACTCAAGAAACATTAGAACAACAAAATAAGCTTTTAAATATTGAAATTTCATTTTCCTGTCAATATTGCTGAAACACAAATCTGTACTTGGATTTCCATAAGCTCTGTTCTTCATGTCATAACAATGTAGTGCCATGTTTAGTAATTTTGGATGAAGTGAGTCATCTGAGTTTGAAGCAAACGAGTGGCCTCAGATTCAGGATAAAACACATGAAATACGTGAGACTCTTTTTCAGCCTCCACCAATTTCACCACTTTAACATTCTTATTCATCTCCATAAACTTTGCATACATAACTCCTCTTTCCTTCAAAAAGTCCAAGCCTGCCACAAACACTATCACATCAGGAAACTCCTTCCATTGAGATTCTAACACTTGTTCTGCTGATTTCTCAAAATTACACCCATGATAGTCCCTATTCAACCCTTCTGGTATACTTAGTCTCCAAAACATATCATTCATTTTAACAACTTGTTCATTTCCTTCACTAATTTCTTTCTCACTTCTCTTTTCACTTCCAAAATAAGGATGTATTAACAACAACCCTTTAATTTTCATCACCTGATTGATCACCTCATCATTTTTTTGGATGAATTTGAGAGCCACATTGTGTGCAATGTTTCCTCCAGCACTATCTCCAGAGAGAAACACATGGCTCAGATCTGCATTTTTAAGCCAGGGCTCAGAGGTCACTTGGTGACTAAGCCACTCAAGTGAGCTATAACAATCTTCATAAGCTATTGGGAGTTTGTTTTCTGGAGCCAAACGGTAGTCAATTGAAACTACAATGGATTGTGATATAACTGAGAATGTTCCAAGAAAATGATGGTAGCCAAGCCATTTGGTTGAACCTATGCAAAAACCACCACCATGAAAATAGACCAAAATTGGGAGAGGATCAGTATTAGAAGATTTGGGATTAGTAGGAAGGAACATTCTACCAGTAATTGGCTTTGATGGGTCAATTGTGACATCTTTGGATTTGTATCCATAAATTTTAGACTCTTCTTCTGAAACAGAGGCTATTTCTGGTTCAAAACGTTTTACAGAACCATTTGAAAACACTTGAAGATAGCCCGGTGCTTCTGCAACAATGGACATGTTAGTTCTTCAAAGGATATAGGAGACCAACGTCCAAAGATAGCTACTCTTGTTTTTAAATTGTGTTATGTGCTCAAGAGTATCAGATGGTTTCAGAGAGATATATAGGAGCATTTCAAATTTGTATTTTGTTTGTCATGCGAAGTACGTTGATTTTTATTTATTATTATTATTGTGTGTGTGTGTATTCTCACTATTGCTTTTGGAACAAAATAAAATTGAAGACTGGTAGACCATGCTGTTGAGTATGGCATAAAAGTTTGGTAAGATATTGACAGATCACACCGATGGAAGACGATATAGTATCCTTTTATTTAATACTAGTTTTGTAGACACATGCGTGCCAAGCTTCTTATACTTGATCTCGACGACATGGAAACATAAAGATATCTCATTTTATAGTATGGTTTGCAATTTACATTTTAAGCATGTTTGTAGCATTATTTTGAAATTTTGATTAAAATTATAAATAAATATTTTAGTGAGTACCATTAAATGCTAAAAATTGTTTATAATAATAATATAGTTAAAATAAAGAAAATAAAATTACCCCAAAATTATTCTTTAAGAAAACATAATTTTGTTAAAATCATAATATATATACAATTCTCAAAATCTCAGCACAAACCTTAATTGAGTTCGTAAGGTTACTTATAATAACATTGTACAGCTAGCCAAAATTATATATATTTAGACAATTATTTAATAAAAATAATATCATTGGTACAATTATTTAAAAATAATATACATTAGTTGACTAATCTTTTAGTTGTTATTGATATGAAAATTATGAGTTCAATATAAATAATATTTATTCATAAATAAATTGATCGATTCTACCATCTATTAAATGTACAAGCATAAAAAATATGAATTGTCGTATAATTAAAGAATATCAATTTTTATATGATTAAAACAATTATCTATTGGTAATAATATAAATATAATACAGAATAAAATTATCAAACAACTATTTATAAGAGATATGATCTATTTAATATAAAAGTTTGATATTTATTGGTGTATAAGAAAAAATTATTTAAAAAAAACATAAATTAAAGAATAATTATACCATTACATTGTGTATAGAGATATACTAAAAAAATATTATCATTCACACTTTTTATATATAAAGAAGATAAATACTTAAAAAAAAGAATAATTCACCAAAGTTTTAATGCTATATATATAATAATTTTTGTGTATTTTGGTTGTTGTTTTGAAATTAGTTGTTGTCTGGGTAATTAATATGGGGAAAATTAAGTTTTTGGGTTCAAAATAAATTGAGATGGTTGGATGAAATAAATTGGACCGAGATTTGCTATATCACGTGTTATGAAGAGAAAAAAAAAAGGTTAACATGTGGTATGCATCTATATCACAATATATCAGTGTAAGAGAACGATGTGCGTCTCGTAACTGACATGGTGGATACTAGGTGAGGTGTTGTATTGCATACGAGCAAGGCACGAGTTGGGAAAGATTGGGTTCATGTGAAAGCACAGTCTGGCTAGCCCATGACATGCGAAAGGGTGTTAACTAGGCTGGTTTGTTTAAGTCCATATGAAGACTTTTTAAATTAATCCATCTTATTTAAAAAATTATAAAATAAAAAAATTTAAGTTTTAGAAAAATTTCAAAAATTTAGAAAATTTATATTTTTTCAATAGAAGAAAAACAAATAATTTTAATGTATGAGAATAAGAAAATAAGTATAAATGTAAAAAAAAAATTGATATTTAAAAATATATATAAAATAATATTTCTTAGTAGTTATTTAAAACCAAAAAAAATCTTTTAAATTTATCACTAATAAAAAAAATTACATTTTTCATTTAAGACCCTATTGTCTATTTATATATATATATATAATTATTTTATTTTTAAATCTTAATTATTATTTAAAATTAAACTAATGTTAAAAGACAAAGATGAGTTGAATACATGTTTTTATGGTACAACACATTTTTTTAGATGTAACACGATTTGACAATTTCAGCAGTCATTTGTTACTAGAGATGCAAAAACTTCATTGACACTATTTTTAAGTATATATACAAAAAGAATATTTGCTTGATTACATGTTCATGACATTTTCATAATTTACACCTTTTGTATAGATGCTCAACACGGTTTAGATGGTGATCTGAATATCCAATGTCCTTCCTTGTACGTAGGAGGATCCACAATATCCATATTTTTGAACGAAGGTAAAAAAAAATGGCATAAACACATGTTTTGAAGTCATAGTCTAAATGTTTATCTAGATGCTCAACATGGTCTATCAGTAGTCTAATTACATTCATTGCTGAAGCTTTGTTGATATTGATATTTTTGTATACATGTACAAAATTTAATATATTTTAAAAAAGAAAGGGGTGGATCTCATATTTGAATTAATATTTTTTTCTTAAATACTTTTTTATGTATAAAATTTATTTAAAAAGGTATAAATATTTAAAATGATAGGATGTAACTTGCATATTCTGTTATTTAAAATGACCACATAGACATTTCAGAATGAGCTATTTGCTTTGTTATGTGAAAATACTTATGAGGGAAAAAAATGCCAAGAAAAATGTTAATAATTAATAATACTTAATTTATATATATATATAAAAGATTAGAGAGAAAAAATAAAAGAAGGAAGGAGAAAATGGGAAGAGAAGGACAATTAGAAAAAAAAATAGAAATAACTAAATTACTTTTATTTTTTGCGTGTATATAATTTACTTTCAATCAAAACGATATATTTGGAAAACTTAATAATTTTAAAATATAATTCAAAAAAATTATGCAATAATAAATATCTAAATATTACCGAGCTTTTTTATATTCTGACTAGATTACTCGTAAATTTATAATTAATACTCAAATATCAAATATTTTACTTTCTATACTAGACTTCTTGAGTGAGAGTCCCATGGATAAGTTTTTTATATATCTAGACTTCTTGAGTGAGAGTCCCATAGATAAGTTTTTTATTAGATATATAAATGATCAAGTTATTTAATTGATTTTATTTTTAATTTTTTTATTAAAAAATATGTTTATTTTCTTAAAATGTTAAAAATATATATTCATATATGTTCATTTATGTTATAAAAAAATATTTTTTATGAGTAAAAATAAAACTTTGATAAAATAGTTACATCATTTAAGATGTACTTATCTCTTTATCTTTTATAATTTTTCATCTAAGAATGAGTAGCTAAAATCTTCTTCAAGATTCTTAATACTATAATTATAATACACTATTATGATAAATAAAAGTACATCTTAAACAAAAACTTATATTTATCATTCTAATTTTAAAAGGAAAATATAAATACTATAGATTACCATAAGTTAAGAAAAACAAAGGGTTGGATTTAGTTGAAGCCCTACCTTAAGGAAAAAGAAATAAACATCACGAAGTGAAAAATTGAAATGAATCCATATTTATAAGGTTAATTACAATTACATATAATAAAGATCCTAGGAATATTGATTGTTTTTTTAATTTATTTATCACTTATTTAATAATTTATATAAAATATAAAAAGAAAATATATTAAATAAAAAAAATTAAGAATTAATTTATATAGAAATAAAATATAAAGAAAAAATGAGATCAAAAAAAGTCTAAAAATTGTTATATATCTTAAAGCATCTTTGCTATATTTTAAAAAATTTATAAAAAAAACTTTACTAACATGAGTATCAAAATTAATTGAAAATATACAATGATTAATTGATTATTTTTAAAAATAAAAAAAAGATAAAATCTATAAATATTTTTTTAATTTAGAAGTCAATTTGAATATAATTATGTGTAGAACAAAATAATGTAATATAAGAATTAAATAATTTGCTAGATAATTAATTTAATCTATAAAATATTGAATTAAGTTTAATATATTATCGACACAAAAAAGAAACTTGATAAAATAGGATTTACTTGAAAAATTAATAATAATAAAAGAAAGATAAAATTATAATTTTATTTACTTGAAAAATTTAAAATTATACTATTAAGTGCTAAAAGATATTATATTTTTGGATATTTCACATTTTGATACTTTATACTTGCACTTTTTATTTTTCTCTTTCTAAAATAAATAAATAAATCGAGCAATCACAAAAGAGAATGGTTTGCGTAAAATAAAACATAAAAGGAGAAGTTTTATCAAAACCAGCGCGTGTAAGACAAGATAATTAGAAATGCAATCATAAAAGTAAAAAACAATTATCAAATGGGAAATTCTATAGATATATAACATTTCTTTTGTTCATCCAGTTGGCGGTACTTATAATTGAGAAGATTGAAATGTATATTTACAGCAGAGAGAGAAACGAAATGAATGGATTTGAAAGCTTTCACCAACATACTGAGTTGGAAAGGTGAATTTTAATAAAATAAATTATGAAAATTTGTTACTTATCACTCATTATTATTTTATATCAATTAGTAGATATATAAATAAAAAATCATCGGTTATTGAGTTTGGGCTCAAGAATACCGACTTTGTTAAAAAGGGAGAAGATCTAGGTAAATATGATTTCACACATGCGCATACGCCTCCACCTTTCGATCGACCGTGTCGAGTCCGAACGAGGTGGTATTTTATTTTTTGAAATTTTTTTATTTAAATAATAGTTACTTTTTTATTCAGAAAAATGACCGTTATTTTTTCACTCAGAAAAATGACCGTTATCTTTTTCAATCAGAATATAACCGTTACTTTTCCACTCAGAATTGACAGTTATTTTTCACTGAGAAATGACCATTATTCGTTCGACTCAGATATAATCGTTATCTATCATAATTGTTACACGTTTTTTCAAACTTATAAATAGAGGACATAAGCTCTCAATTTAGACACATCAATTGAAAATATCTCTTACAAAAAAAAAACTATTAGAAAGAAAAGAAGAAGATATTAAATTGTTTTGAGTTTTCTGAACAACATAAATTTCATAGGTGTAACATTTTGGTCTTTATCAGTGCAGTGAAATTTCGAGACAAAAAACAAAGATTTTTGACTGTTTTATCCTGAGAACGATGCGACTGTATTTGTTTGGATAAATTTAAACATAACTGTGAAACGTCTTAAAGAGAACGATCTAGTCCGCGACTCATCCCAAACAATTCATTTCAATATATCGATATTGAAATGATCTCTAATAAATTATTACATATTACTATAGAAAAGATAGTTTGAGTACAATATATTTAATAAAAATATTTTTTAAATTTGTATTTATTAAGTAAAATAATATAAATTTATTATTTTTATAAAATAAATGAATAAATTTTCAAAAAATATATCTATCACACGTGGTGTGTGTCCAATACAATACGGTATGTCAAACATGTGATTGATATATTTTTTGAAAATATATTTCTACAAATTTTTTTATGAAGATAATTAATTATATTAACTCACCTATAGGATTAAATTATATTATTATTATTATTATAAATAGTTTTTATCGATAACAACTTTAACTTTTTTATTTATTATTTTTCATATATTTTTTTATTTTTATTAAATTATTTAAAAATAATAATAAAATAACAATATATTTGTTTATTTTATTATGTTTGTTAGGGCTGAAAAATAAAAATAAAAACTACACTAGTTAAAAAAATACATAGACATATAAAATTTTATTTAGATTTAAATTGAAAATAATCCTAAAAATTAATCTAATTTTTTTTATTTCTTTCATAACTTAATAGCTTATGTCTCTTCCTCCCTTTCAACGTTAATTTATTAAAAAATATATTTTTTATACATTTTTCAAGATTTTCAAGATTTTCAAGATTTTTAATATTTATTAATAATTAATTAATTAATTTATTAAATTAAAAAATTGCAATATCTTATAAAAATTTAATTTTTTTTATCTTTTTTCATATTTAATATAATTTAAAAATTACTTCGTATATTTAATAAATAGAATATATATTTTAATAATTAGATAATTTTTATTTAAAAATAAATTAATTTTAAATTAGACAAAACAAATTATTAAATAATTTTTATTTAAATGAGGTCAATAATCCATAAACATTAATTTATTAAAATTTAGGGTAAAATCTTATATTTTTATAAATTTATTCAAATTATTAATTTTATTATGAATTTCACTTTAAATATTAAATTGAAAGTGTTATGTTATTTTATCATTTCATTTTGAATAATATGTCATTAAATTTAATTAAAATTGTGTCCTAAATTATTTGTAGAGAATAAAAAGATAAAAGTAATAAATTTATTATATATGATTTGGGGTAAATAAATAAAAAAAAATGTATATATAATTTTATTTTATTCTCTTAATTAATAAATCATATGTATATATTTTTTACATTTATATAAAGTTATTTGTTTTCTATATTTTATGATTTTTAATATTTGAATAAAATAAAAATGTAGAAAAATTATTTTTATTTTATTAATTTTATATTATTGATTATTTTAATTTAAAATTTTAATTTTTTTTATTTTAAATATATGATAAAATTATAATTAAGTAACTATTATCTTTATTTCTATTAAAGTTGGAGTTCATCTTCTATATTTTTAAAAAAATTAAGATATTTATAAAAAAATGTAATTCTCAAAAATATTGTTGATATTTTCTTAATTTAGAAAAAAAAAGGGCGGCATGCAGCTCCTCTCGCTTATACAAATAAACAAATAAAGGCCATAAATCTTACATTTTTTTAGTTAATCATAAAAATATTATTACTATAAAATTAACAATAATTTTTTTAATAAATTATATTTATAAAAATATTTTTAATCATTTATATTTCATATTAATTTCATATAACTTAATAACAACTCTAATAACTTCAATAAAATTATTATTCTAAAAATATCATCACAAATTTAATCATATAATTAAAAAATGATAAAATTTAATCTAATTTTTAATCAATACTCAAAATAAAATTTATTGTTAATTTAAAAAAATAATAAATTTTATATGATTTATTAAGAAAAACTATAAAACTTATGCAATCCAATGGCATAAGTTATCAGATCCTTGACATTCTTCGTACGTTAAAAAATGAATTAAACAATCATATCATGACAAAATAATATCATGGAACACTACCCAAAACGTCTTGTTACCTAATGTTTTTTTATACATTTTTTTATACCTAATGTTTTTTTATCACATTTAAATAATTTGAAAGTAAAAATGTTATTTATTTTTTAAGAAAATATTATATAGATATACGTGGATATTTATTAACAATTAATTTGTCCTCATTGAAGTACAGGATCAAGAACTTTTAAGAGTATATATACCACGAATTAATTTGAATTTAAATAAAAATCAAATAAATAATTTCAATTTTTAATATAATAAAATCTATAAAATCAAACTAAATCGAAATCTTTAAATTAAATTTGGGTGAAATAGATTTTGTATTTTAGTGTCTTTTTTTATTTTTACGATATTTATTTTTAATAACTAAATAACTATTGTACTAAATTTTATACTTTAATAATTGATTAAAATTAACACCTAAAATCATTTTAATTTTTTTAAACAATAAATAAATAAAAATAATGTAATCAATTCTAAATTTCAAATATCACAAAAACTAAAATAAATATTTAATGTTTAGTTTTATATCAATTTAAACATAAATTACATACATAAATAAACGTTTAATTTAAATAATAAAAATTTGATTAAATAAATAGTAACATAATTTATAGATGTTTATATGATATCTCCAAATTAAATCATCGAGTCATCCATAAAAATTGTTGCGTTTAACTTAAATAATAAAAATTTGATTAAATAAATAGTAACATAACTCGTAGATATTTACATGATATCTCCAAATGCAACCTGGAGTCATCTACAAAAGTTGTTCATTGATATTTGATATTAAACATTCTTATATTATATGATAAATTTGAAGGAAATATTAAACATTCGTATATTATATGATAAATTTGAAGGAAAAAAGAAAATAAAAAAGCGTTAATATTAATCCATTACAAACAATCATAAAAAAACGTAATTAAAAGGAGAGAAATGCATAAGTTGTATTTATACGGACTAATATAAAAATAGCCATTTATCAACAATAAAAAGAAACTTAACATGTTTATTATTATAAGAAAAACTCCTACTAATTTAATGAAGAAATATATTAAAATAATTCCTTTAAAATACAAAATATATAATACATTATTACAATAAAAGTTAATTAAGTTGATATTTAAAGTTGATTTTTACCTAAAATTGACTTATAATAAGTTTTAAGTTGATTTTCTAATAGACCGACTTAAAAAATTATAAAAATTAGCATCGACTTTATGTGTATTGTCGATTGACATGTAGAACCGATATTACGTTCTACGTGTCAATCGATACTATGTTATTTTTTTCTTTTTCTTCTTCTCTTCTCATTCTATCGACATTATGTTTATTTGCTTCCCTATTCCTAGTAGGTGAAAAACCCGATTGTTTTCTCTTTTTCTAATTTTTTGGTTACCTTAGACCACTATTTTCGACGTTATTTAGTGAGTTTTTTTTTTTTAATTTTTCTTCTAGATTCACTATTTTTTTGAGCATAATATTTAAATTTTCATACCTATTTTCTTTCACGTTTTTACTTACCAAACACCATTTTTTCTTTATTTTTTTATTTTGTCACTTTATTTACTATTATAAGTATTTTTATAAATTATTTTACATTTATTATTCATTTTATTTTTTATGTTATGTAGATGGTGTATTTTTATTCAAAAAAATAAGATATTTTATTCATTTATTTATTTTAATAATTTTATGTATTTATATTAATTTATTTTAAACTTAAATTTTTTGAAAATAATTTAAACATACATATATATATAATGTATAATGTGTTTATTAATATTTATTATTATTACATACATTTATATATAAATTATTATATATTATTAATGTTATAATGAATTTATTAATTATTTGAATTTTATGTATTTATTTTTATTTATAAAATTAATTTTTAAAATTATAATTATATAAGTAGGTTAGTAGATTGAATATGTTTTCAAAGAAGCAACGATGGAAAAAAGCTAGGTAATAATAATCAAAATGTCAGTGGCTTAAAGTTAGGTTTGGGTGTCATACTTTCCTATGTGGAGAAATTAGTTAAGATAAGGTGAAAAAGTAACAAATAATTAATTTAAATTTTAAAAAATAAAATGCATCTGGATCGGGGAAAAATTATTAATTTTATTATAAATAAATATTAATTTACATACAGTAAAAAGGAAATTAAATACAAAATAAAATAAAAATGGAAAGGGAGAAAGAAAATCACGGGATCCCCGTCAATTGTTTCTCTTCTTTGTTTTCCCTCCCTTACCTCCGTTATGTGTCTTCGTCATACTGCCTCTCTGTGTCTTTAGTTAGATAGAGTAAAAACTCAAGTACAAAATCCATTTGCTGCGATACATAAATCTCTGATTTTTTTTTTGCCTTCTCTTACGTTTATTCAAGTAATTATTACTTTTTAGAGGTAGTGGTTGTGATATTTGAGTGTGTTTATAAATCTGTGATGAGCATGTCTAATACCGGAAAATCTGTACAAGCAATGAGCTTTGATTCACTGACCAATCGATTTCGTGATACCTTGACTTATCGCAACAATAGCAACGACAGCGAAAACAAGCCAGATTTCAAAGAACTCGATCTGGGTTCACCCGTCTCGCCATTGGTGACGAGATGTTCTGTTAATGGTAGTAATGGCGGTGACTGCGGCGGGGCGGCCACTACGAGTAGAAGCTCGAGCTCTTCAGGTTCTGTTCCAGGCAAAAACAACAATATCCAATTAGGTAAAAGATCGGATGGTAAACCAAATAACTACTCAGGTGAGCTCTCTTTTTCCTCCGAAACAAGTCCTAGTTTAGTTGAAACCCTCCGATCCGGTATCCGTACGCGTAATTGGAAACCGGGTCATCAGAGATCTTCTTCTGCTGGAGCCCCATTGATCTACTCTGCTGGAAGCTTCAGTAGTTGTAGCACTGCTAACAGTAGTGGTGGTGGTGGTGGCAATAGTGCTACCTCATCTCCTTCAAACTCAACCCCCAATGTGTTCCCAAGTGGTAACATTTGCCCTTCTGGGAAGATTTTATCTGGAATGACGAGTAGACCAGCTAGTAAAACCGATGTGTTGGGTTTGGGAACTGGAAATTATGGCCACGGTAGCATAATGCGCTGTGGCGTGAAGCTGGGTAGTGGTGGTCATGCGAATATGGGTGGGAACAACAATCATGTTGGTGGTGAGTTGTTGGTGAAGAGAGCAATGGCGAATTCTGATCCAGAGGAGGTGAAGAAGGCTGGGAATGAACTTTATAAAAAAGGGCATTTTGTGGAGGCATTGTCTTTGTATGATCGTGCTATATCTCTATCGCCTAGCAATGCAGCTTTTCGAAGTAATAGAGCTGCGGCTTTGACAGCTCTGGGGAGGCTGGGCGAGGCAGTAAGGGAGTGTGAAGAGGCCGTTGGGTTGGACCCTGCTTATGGGAGGGCACACCAGAGGCTTGCTTCTCTATACCTACGGTGAGTTTGGAAAATGGAGGATATTGCTTGTATTTCTTGTGTTAGTGAATTGTTGTTATCAGGGACAGACCTTTCTAACTTGATACTTTTGTTGGATGAGTTTGATTGATCTATGTGATTTTGACCTGCCTCTCTAGCTGGTTTGGTTTATTGTCTACAGATTCTCTTTTTTTGATTGCTTATTGTTTTGTCTGTCATTTCTTTCACTTCTCTGTTCTTCTGGTTTTATAGCTAGAATCTTTAGATTATTTGGTTTTATCTGAGTGGATCCATTCATTATGTTTTGTGGTATACAGAACAATGAATTTTTCTGCAGCTGTCCAACTTGTTTCTATCATTCTAATCTATGGTATCACTCCATGTATTTTAGTGTTGTTGTTCTTTGGTATTATATTTTTATTACAGCCCCTTATCAAAATTTCCCTTTCATATACTCAAGTGATTCAATAATCAAAAGTATATCTTGACCAATTAATGATCAATTAGATTCAAGGATTTGTTTCCGGGTTTGCCTAGCTTTTATCCTTGATATGTCAATGACTTATTCACCCTACATGCTGTGACCCAATTAACTCTATGAAATCTCTTTCCCTGACAAACCTGTTTTTTGAGTGAACCTCTTAATGAACTGTTAATCTAGATGAACTCTACAGTTTTGGACAGGTTGAATTTGCTCGACAACACCTTTGTATTCCTGGGCAACAACCAGATCATTCTGAGTTGCAGAAGTTGAATTTACTGGAGAAGCATCTAAAGCAATGTGCAGATGCCCGGAAGCTTGGTGATTGGAAAAGTATGCTCAGGGAGTGTGGGGCAGCCTTGGCCATTGGGGCTGATTCGTCCCCTCAGGTACAAACTTGTCTAGAATCTCTAGGCTTCATCATTTATGTCTTATAGCATCTTAGACCGTGTGAGCTTATTGGAACTGGATGTACAGCTTTTCTCTTGCAAAGCAGAAGCTCTCTTAAATCTCAATCAACACGAAGATGCAGAGTTGAGCCTGTCAAACTTTCCCAAGTTAGAAGATTATCCTTCTCCTTGTTTGAAAACGAAGTTCTTTGGCATGCTTGTTGAATCATATGTACTCTATGTCCGAGCCAAGATTGAGATGGCATTGGGAAGGTATGCTCCATAGCATAAATGTCACAAGTAGCTCCTTCTTTAGGGTGAGTAAGGACAGATTATAGATTTCTTGCAGGTTTGAGAATGCAGCAACTGCAGCACAGAAGGCTAGTCTTATTGATTTAAGTAATCTTGATATTGCAAAGGTGCTAAGTAATGTGAAAATGGTTATAAGAGCACGTTCTAGGGGGAATGATCTTTTTAACTCAGGCAGATTTGCTGAAGCCTGTTCAGCATATGGGGAGGGTCTCACATGTGATAGCTTCAGCTCTGTTCTCTACTGCAATAGAGCAATTTGCTGGTCTAAGCTTGGCATGTGGGAGAAGTCTGTGAAGGACTGCACCGATGCCCTTAAGATCCAACCAAATTACAAGAAGGCCCTTCTTCGGAGGGCTGTGTCAAATGCTAAGGTAAATCAGAATTGATGTTTATCTAATGCTATGTTGATATCTGAATTTTTTATTTTTTGGTCAATATGTAAATACTTCCATAGAGATAGAATTATTTGTTATTTTGTTGATTTGTATGTAACTGTTAAGCATCTTTTATTATGCCATGTTATAGCTCAAGCGATGGCAAGAGGCAATCAGAGATTATGAAATTTTGAGGAGGGAACTTCCTGGTGACAATGAGGTTGCTGAATCTCTACATCGTGCACAAGGTTCTTTGAAGAAGTCACTTGAAGAGGGTGTTCATAATACAAAATTTGGTGGCGAAGTAGAGGAGGTCTCTAGTTTAGACAAGTTCAAAGTTGTGGTATCGTCACGTGGTGAGTTGATAATTCTGATCCCAAGTCCCAACGCTTTATATTTCTTGGTGCACTTTCCAGTCTATTTTCCCCTTCCTGCCCAACTAAAATTGAAATCTAATTGGCTGTTTCCGTTGTTCATTTCAAAATTGCATCTGATGAACTGTGTAAAGAATTTTCTCCATTCATAAATATGATGTGTTTGATATCCATCTGTTAAAATTTTCAAGGTAAGCAATTTTGTGGCTTCTAGCCTTCTATTTGTCTCACATTTATGAGATTCTTCTTCAACCTCTGCCAACTAATTCCCAATAGGTGATAGATTTAAGCAGCTTCTCATTTTGAAATGCTTGTTTGTATTACCATAATTGGTTATGATTGTAAAAGTAAAGGAAAGAACTCATCCTTAGCCCTATATAGTTTTCTGTTGGCAACAAACGATTCTAAAAGGTATGTTTCTTGGCTCAGGTGGATGTGGAGGAAAGCTTAGCAATTGCGAAGGCTGAGAACATAAGGTTTGTACTTACTTTGAAGATCTACAAAAATGGTGAAAAGGTGAAAGAGATGGTCCGCCCAAACTATCAGTTTTTGGAGGAGGCAGTGAGGATTTATTGTTTCGTATAGACAAATTTCATTTGTCCCTTTAGATTTCAATTTATCATTTCATACTAGGATTACCAATTTGACTTGCGACATAATCAGATTCATAATTGATTCATAGAATTTTCAAAGCACATAAACCTGTTGAGAGATTAAGCTCAATTTGTTCACATTTTCGTAATTATTTATTCTGTCATTTTAATTTCTCAATTGTTTATTGTTTAACATTTAGATTCCATTAGTTCCCCATTATTTTTTTTTCTTCTTCCTGTTACCTTTGTTTTTTCTCTGTCAGTCTTACATTTGTTGTCCTTGCCCCTGAATAGGAATGCTGAACGAGTGTGCCATCTTAATTTCAATGTCCTATTTTAGAGAGCTCCGTTGGGTTGGGGAATAATGTATGTGCTAAAACTATTAAGATCCCAAAACTGGGAATCGGTACGTTTGGACTATTTTTATTCTTATTTAAGTACTCTTTTTAACTCTTATTTTCAGTTAAAACACATGAATTACCCTTATTTAATTACTAAATAAGGGTATTTGATATGTTTCATTTGAGAATAGGAGTTAAAAAGGATACAAAAATAAGAATATGTATAGTCTAAAGGTATCAACCTCCCCAAAAACTGCACCTTGTTTAAGTAAAAATTGTCACTAAATTCCTTACATTAAGTTACGTGATGCATTATGTAAGGTCTTAGATAAAGCCATTTTAAGACGTTTCTTACTTCACCTTCAAAACTCGTATTTAGGACATAAATTGGAATATGTAATGATTTGTTGTTAGATGACATTCATTTTGCACATAGAGCAAATTAGATGACACAACCTTAGCAACTGTGAAAGAAATGTTAGCCTTTTTAGTTACAAAGTATAGCTACCAAAATGTCTACTCATTGTGCCGCCTGTATATTTAAAGAGGGGTATTGCCACTTACATTACATTACATACATGATCTCATATTAATATTGGTATATTTAGAGTATTTTTATTCTTATTTTGATACATTTTAGTTTCTTGTTCTCGAACTTTACACATTAAATATTTTTATTAAGATTATTAGTATTAATTTTGATCAATTTAAATAACAATAGATACATTTGATGTATCTTAATTTTTTGAGATTTCTGTTTATTTGATACTAATATTTTAAATATGAATATTTTATACGTTTTAATTAAAAATAAAAGATTAAAAAGAATACCAAAAATGAAAATAGTACTTCAAAACTATTAAACCTAATGTTAGAATAGGAGTACTGGAACGCTATTACAATTGAGGCTAGATCACAAGATCATTTGTTGAGATACAAGTCTGTTAGGACTGTGTCGTAAATCCAAATGCATATCAGATTTTTTTGTATCTTTTTACAAATTTAAAGTAGAATGGCTGCAATTCGTTTCTGTGAAATTATAGACGTGAATGTAGGGAAATTATCTGTGTGAAATGTATAAAATTATTAATGTAGAATATAGTTATTATAAATATAATAAAACTGTAAACATTTACTGTTCGATTTTGTTCATAAAAAAACTACAAACATTTATAATTATCTATATTTATAATTTACAATAAATATATACTGTATTTATAAATTCATATATTTTATATATAGATTATTTCCCCGTGAATGCAAATGAGTTGAATCCCCTGTTTCAATCATTAGATTCTTCTTATTCTTCTAGATAAGATAGGGTTAATGCAACCAAAGGCACGCCATTGGTGCACCTGTACCTTGAGATTTGTTCCCACGTCTTTATTTATTATATTTTAACTTCTCAAGATTTCCCTATCGTTGTATAGGCTATGTAATTGGAGAGAGGGATGCTCTATTTATACCAATAATATCAAAAATATCTCCCAGTATTTTTAAAATTTTACAAATATTCTTAAAATATAAAACAAATTTAATTTAACAAAAATAAATAATAATATTTCATAAATAAAAAATAAATAATAATAATAAATTAACCAAAAAATATTATAATTAGAAATAAAAGATGTCTCAAAATATTTTTTTACATAAAATGATAAATAATAATAAATAATTTTTTAAAGAATAAATAATAAATAAATTAATATTAATATATAATTAATTAAAAAAGAAATTATATTAAATAAATTATTCTAAATTCTACAAAAGAATAAAGAAAAAATTAGAATCATTTATTTAAGAAAAATTTAATTATTAATACAAGGTTATTTCAAGAAAGAAATAAACACACATAAATATAGCACTGTTAGATAATATTATAATAAATAAGAAATGTGTTTTATTAGGAAAGATCTATGGTAATTTGGTATATCAGAAGTTAAAATTTACATATATCTTATGTTTACTATTAACATCAATGATAAAAACTTAAACAAAATATTAAGTCTAGTTTATGGATTTGAAATAGGAGATTTATTGAAAAAATTAAATCATCAATTTTTAATACACTACTTAGTAGAATATTCATTAACAAATAGTTATAATAGTTTCATATATATACAAAATAAATTTATAGAAATAGATAAAACCTTTCAGGAATTTAAACAAATAATAAAACCAAAAATACTGGAAAAATAATATGATTAAAAACAATAATATGTCAAAATTTATTTTTATAAACCATTAAGGAGAAACTTCTAAAGAAGTAAGTTAAAAAGCTAAATGATAAAGTTTAAATAATGAAAACACTAGTTCATAATGTCATTTTAGGAAAACAATGATGTTTAAAGACAATTTAAAAAATATATAGTTAAAAATAAATATAAGCCTAATAGGAGTAGCAAAAAATCAAATAATATTAATAAAATATTTTAGATTTTTAACAAAGGACATAGATTTAGTTCAAGAATTAAACATGAAATACTTATAAGGTATAATTGAAACATAAAAAGAATTATTAAAATAAATAAAGGAATATGGTTATAATAAACTACAACAAGATATACATTTAGAATTTATAGAATTAAGAAAAGATGCATATAACATACGTAGAAATAATAATATTATAGGTTATAAACACATTTTTTGTAGAAAGATTAAAAGTAAAACCACCTAAGAGATCATATGTCCTGGTTCCTACAAATGAGAGAATAAAAAATGAAAAAAATCTAATGAAAAAGATATAATTTTAATTTAATGAAATATAGAAAATAATTAGAAGAAAAATTCATGAACCCTAAAAATAAGGATATAGAAAAAATTAGTTAGCTTGTTAACACTAACTAATGAAGAATTAGAAGATGATATGACAATAATTAATGAGACTGATACTGAACCAGAAATTATAATCCCAAAAGGTCATATGAAACCAATTTTCTTATTAATTGCTTACCAAGAAGAAACATCTGACTTACATATGGAAGAAAGAAATAGGTAAAGGTTAGGATAATCTAACACTACCAATAGAAGAAAACAACCACCCAAAATGGAAGAAAGTTAGCATTGGAGAACCAAAGGTAATATCCTACTAGAATTCAAGCTCTATGATAATTATAGATTTGATATCTTAGATCTAAATTGTATAAGAGATAGAAAAAAGTCTTATTTGAATGTGCTAGTGGTATCAGTGTACTCATGTAAATTTTTCAAACTACACAAACAAACATTTCAATTTGTAGGGTATTAGTAGCTCATAAAATGACAAAAAATATTAAAGTTTGATTTTTAAATTCAACGAACCAACAATATTTATTAATGTAAGAGAATGTTTCCACAGGAAAAAAATATTTAGATACATTAATAAATAAAATATATAAGAAATTTATTGGTGAAGATAAATAAAGAACTATCATTGAATCTAGTGAAAATGAAATCTAACAAATATGAAAATCTATAACATGCATTATATAGATTATTTTATTTGTGAATATGAAATGTATTACTATAAATTACCACTCTCTATACAAATAACTTATAAAGAAATATTTTTTCAAAAATTACTAGAAACATTACACAAGATCTTAACAGAAAGTTAGAATCAAAGAAATAAGGAAACTATATCATACACCTTAAGAGTAAGAATAAGAAGCCTTTAAAGCTAGATAATTATTAAATGCTAAGAAAAAATTAAATATAAACAAATAAGAGGAAATGATAAAACATGTTGTGATACAATATATTTTAGAATATCAAAAAAATATGGATGTAAAATAAAATTTTACAAATAAAAATATAAAAAATACAAGAGATTTAAAAAATATAAATTTATAAAATAAGATTTTCAAAAATATAAAAAAAAATTAACTAAAAAACCTATAAAAAAGGATATTTTTGAAAAAATAAATATAAACCTTATGAAAATAATAATAATTATTCTTCATAGAAGAAAAAAATGAAAATATTGGACTAGAGTCTCATTATTGATAAGGCCTCTGCATGTTATGAGATCATTGATATGTCTTCCTTGTTTTTTTGTTTTACTTCCTTCTCTAGGATAATAGCAACAACAATATCATTAATGATTAGTTTTGACTTATGACCAAGTTGATCACAAGATAGTCATATGAATTAAGTAAGCTTCGGAACAAAAGTTTATTACATTTATTCTCATCAATTTTATAATTCATTGTGGTAAGTTGAGAAAATAACATTTTGAGAATGTTGACATGATCTATTAGTAACGTAAATTATGATATTCTAATAATGTAGAGTCTTCTCTTTGAGTAAATTTTGTTATATAATGACTTGATCCTCATATAGATATGATAAAGTATTCCAAATTTTTTTAGATGTTTTATTTTCTTCAATGTTAGACAATACTTCATCTCCAAGTGATATACTTAAGCTTTCAATGACATCTACTTTCTATCTTTTCTAACTTTTATTATCAATTATTTCTATTGGTCTTTTTTAATAGCCTTAACAATTATATTTTGATAAAATTATCTTTATTTTCATTTTTCATAAAAAAAAAAACAGTTTAATTTTACAATTTAAAATTTTATTGCAATAATATATGAATAATATAGCATGCTAAAACAATAGCTTACAATTAATTAACCTTACTTTTATACCACTATTGGTATATTATTTTAAGTTAATCTTATAATTAAAACTATATGAATTTTTAATTTAAGTTTAAATTGAGATAATAAAACATACAAAATATTAAACAATTATGTTAGATGAGGAACATTATTAAAAAAATAGTATAATAATATCAATCTTATTTAATTGATAAAAATAAAATGATAAAATTTAAGAAGAAAAATAAAAAGATTTTATATCTAGTTAAATTGTAATCTCTCTTCAACAACGTATATATATTACACATATATATTAATTATTAAATCGTTACAATTTTAATTATGCAAAATATTTGTGTTGCAATATAGCAGATCCTTCTTATATAATTAGGCACAATGTAGTAAGCATATTTAAGCTTATTATATATAATAAATGTTTTTAAATATATATAATAATTATATCCTTATATATAAATATATATAATTGAAACATAATTGACGCCATTCCTTTAATTCTTCTTTTATCCCTCATTTTCTTTTCTTTTCCTATTCTTTTGTAATATAAAAGTCTCTTCTTCATATTAGCTAATATTCTTTTGTAATACAAAAGTACGTGTTAGCTAATATTAACCTCTAGCGCTCCCTTGATTTTAATAGAAAATATTATGGAGTCGATGATGTCATGAGCAATTAATAAACGTGTTTTATTACATAAATATGCCAAACTGCAATATTTAAATTTATTTAGAGGAGCTAGTCTTTATTAATTCCAACCATTTTATAATAAGGGACCAAACAGAAAATCAAAACAAAGCCGAAAAGAAGCATATTTGAAAATTAATGGAGTATTTAGCAAATTTAAATTAATAAACATGCTTATTTAGCAACGATAAAGAAAAAAAATCATAAATATTAGTTTTCACTGGCCAACAGCAAATGCTTGAGCTGGAAAAGTCTTTGTGATCCCAGCAAGGCTCTTGAACAGAATCTTCCCATTTGGTTGTTCATCAACTGTGATCTCATTAACAGGAGGCCACAACATGAGTTCCTTGGCCTTGACTCCCTTGAGCTTCTTGATCTTCTTCTTTGATACAAACCCAGTAATCTCAGTGTCATAGCTTACCTGCTTACTTATCATCTTGAACTCGTGAACTACTTTCTTTTCTTGAACAATCCACATGTACCCTGTGCTCTTCACGAACCCGACTTCAATCACATTGGCTAGAGGAAGAAGTCCCATTGGGAGTTGGAATTCTTCGAGGAGATAAATTGCATATTTCATGCCTTCTTCATTGCCTTTCTTGATGATCCCTCCTTCCTTCTCAGTTGCCATTGTTCTAGTTATTAGTAAAATTAGTTTCTTCTTAGAGTTAGAATATGCATGGTGTGCTTCTATTAATACAAGAATCCAATATGAAACAAATTGGGATATGAGATAAAACCAATGTTATTTGCTTTGTATTAGTCGTCAATCGGCATTGCATGATTTCTTTCATTCATTTGCTTTATGATTCTTTGTCAATTAGCTTTTGTCAATACTGTATGTATATATATAAATAGTTGAAAGAACTAATAAATTTAAATATTTTAATTATATAACTTTATAAAAAAATTTACTTTAATTTTAAAAATTTTAAATTATAAGTAGTCTTTTCTGGGAACAAAGTTACATCATTTTAAGATTAAAATATATATTTTCAAAGTTACGAGAATAAATTAATACAAATAAAAATAAAAAAATGTTTATTTGTTAAAAATTACGGGATTACTATTGCCCTTCTACTTATTATTTTAAAGATAAAACTTAAGCCCAATTGGACAAGACCCAATGATTGAGGCCCTTCTTAGTACCCAACCAAAAGCAGCCCAAGTTGTTTTTATCTTTGAAAGTGAGATGGACAAAGAAAATGAACGGGGTTAAAAAGGAAAAAAAAAGCAAATGAAAGAGAGTACGGGCGATAGAGTTAGAGAAGTGGGAACCATAGTAACAAATTTACAGAATTCAGAGAAACAAGCACTAAAGAATGGGAACGGAGATGTAGATGGATGAGATGAAGAGGCAAATGAGATCGAGACCTCGCATTAAGAATGCTGTTAGCCTTGAAGAGTACCTCCAGTATCTTCATTTCGATCTGATCAATCTCACCGTCGTCCAACTCAATCAGGTCTCTCTACTTAAATTAAGTTAATTTCTTGATTCTGTATGTTTCTTTATCATCTTTAATATTATTTCTTAGTCTTTTTCTACTACTGTATACGCGAATGTGTATAATTATCAGATTACTAGCTACTTGGTTCTCAAACTTCCGATCGATCTTTACAAATGTGTTTAAACTAATTAAACTAAATTAGGTTTTTAATTAATCTTGTACATAATCTTCATGTACGGATGCAAGAAAATCCACAAAGTTACAAAGATCTAATTTCTTATCTTATTCTATCTATACCTCGTTTACGTCATTTTCTGGCAACCAAACAGATCTTGAATATACGATTATTGATTTCTCTTTTATTATTTTTCTCCTCTCTTTCTTATATGCTTTAATTTCAATTATATAATTCGATAGAAAGTCTTACTGGATGCTGTGAGCACTCTAACTCTAGTGGATCCATCTCGCTCCACACTAGTCAAAACCACCATCTCATCGCGCGCATTTGCTGATCTCAACGAGCTCAACTGCCATGAGTGCTGTGTAACTTCCATCCGAACCCTAAGTTCAATGCCTCGCGATATCCTCTGGTCCTCCCGATCCGATGGTAAACTACCACCACCTCAACCAGCATAGCCTCAACAGCTCCAGCTTCCGACCTGAGCCTAATGCTACTAAAGCAACGGTCGAGCTACGACAGCATCTCTGCTATGCAACAATTTAATAAATTTGGCATCACATAAATATTGAAAATTAATTTACTGATTTGTGAGGAACTTGACTCTAAGGAAGGGACCAAATTAATTATTTCCACAAAAATATAAACCTTATATTCTCAAATTAATCTCTTCAAAAATAATTATTAAGAATTATTAAGATATTTTAGTAAAATAATCATTTTTATTCCGATTACCAAATTGACGACACCGTGTGAAGATTGTTGGTTTTGGCACCGGTGATGAGGGAATCAAGTATTGGCTGGTCAAAAACTTATGGGGATTGCTTGTTTTGGCACCGGTGATGAGGCATTGATGCAAAGGAAGGACTTTGTGCGATCGCCATGGAATTCTCTTATCCAACTGTACAAATGTATAAATTAATTTAGAGTAATGATATTGAAACAAAATAAATTAATAATTTCACAAGAATTTTTAATTAGTCACATATTTTATCCAAAAATAATTACATTAATTTATAATTAATATTAAGAATAAAACGAATGTTAATAATAATAAAAAGTTATTCCGACTGTTGTTGCCTTTAATTTACCTTTGCCTTCTATAAAAGAGTGGACATGGTGTGTATGAATTAATATTATTCATATAATACTTGGAACATAACTATGCATTATATTAATGATTGTTGTATTATCAATTATTCACTGAAATATATATTTTTTAGTGATCTATTAAAAATAAACTAATCAAGGATTTCAAAATTCTACTATATAAATATGTTAGCCAAAATATATATAAACCGAGAAACATATAGACATTGTATATAGAAGTTATAGAAAAGCAAAGCACATTAGCTATTAGAACCGTGAAACAAATTCTTCGGAAAATTATTCTTCAATCAGAGCTTGTAACAGAAAAGTTAATACGGAATTAAGGTATCCCACTTAGAGGACAAATGAAGACTAAAATTTTATCACGGAAGCAAAACAAGATTGAAATTTGAGAGAACTAAGCTTGCATACACGCAAAGATATGTTAATCAAAGTTTATAAAGTCGACATTAAAGCCAAACTAGAGTAGTACACCAGCCATATATATATATATATATATATAACAACTTTATATAACTATTTTAGACCAAAATAGTTAAATAGAGGACATATTATTCATTGTTTCTTGAACATGTGATAATGTGATATTTTAGGTCAATAAAATTTAAGATTAATGTAAAAAAAAAAATTTGAAAATAAAAACAAATACCAATAGAAAATGAAAAGAGATATATTCAATGAGTAATGAATAAGACCTCTGAATAGAGTTAGATAA
The DNA here is from genome assembly GCA_030763125.1 of Hippophae gyantsensis. Classification (NCBI taxonomy): domain Eukaryota; kingdom Viridiplantae; phylum Streptophyta; class Magnoliopsida; order Rosales; family Elaeagnaceae; genus Hippophae; species Hippophae gyantsensis. Next base: position 10,315,877 of record CM061031.1, read on the forward strand.
AAACAACCGGTTTTTTTTTATTAATTCTACATCCATATTAAGATCCATCAGTAAAACTTGTTATTCTGCAAATTATTCTTCTCTTGGGTTTGGGGGAGTAAGATTTAGACATAACCCACTTGCCAAGTTGCCAACCAAGATGCATCCTTGAGCGAGAAAGAGGGTAAACAATCTCATCAGCAGTTTGTAGATTTATTTATTTTTATCTGCGTACTGACATTGTAATTTCAACTTTTGATAAATTCTGGATTTAAATATCAAATATTTATCAAGTATATAAGTATTTAAAGAAATTTAAGAGAGATAAACATATCTCTTTAATGGATTACATTGATCCATATAGATATATGCTCTTAAACATCCATATATTGGCATCCTATTGTAACAACTAGGTCTCATTTATATTGACACAAATGATGATTCACTGTCACATAATGAGGTCATGTTTATACATTTTCACAATACATGTTATTTTGTCTATGGTGAGATCATTCTCAATGTATATATGCACTTCGATTTGATACTACTTTGGTATAGATACATCCGTGGTAAATACAGCAGTTTACTTAGTACTTCTCTTATACACATTATATGCATCGTCATGGATCTCCTCGTTGTCAGGTACTTTAATAGACCTCATTGTTGTATAGCAGAAGGTATCCCATTGATGAGTACTATTTGATTATGAGGTACCTCGGTTCGTGACATTCAAACAATAATGAGTTATTTTTTTACATCTAATTATTAAATATAGTTTTGACAGCTGTAAATCTAAGCGTTAATTTTGTGGATAGGTCATGAGCTCACTTGCATTTTTTAAAAACTTCATATCATCTACTCAATTTATATAGCGTTTTTACCCGTCTAAGAGTTGAGGAGGATAAAGATACTGATTTTCAATTTGATAATAAGGTTTTAATGATATAAGAATGTAAATTTACCAACAATTCTCTATGCAACACTGTTGTACTTTAGCCTATGTCATGGATTATGCATGGTTGCATTCATTTAATTAACGAATCACAAATAAACAATATATTAAAGTTAGCATGTATAATTTTATTGGATGATAATAAGATGAACTAAATATTGTTTTATTATGTGTCATGGACCATCTCTTCCAAGCGGATTTAACCGGCTCATTAAGTTAGCCTACTATTGTTTTAACTCTAACATGTTGCATTATATATTTGGGTTAGTGCCTTCGAGTGAAGTGAGTGTGCGCTATGCAAATATGAAAATGCATGAATGATGATAGTTATGTTTGATAGGGGGAATGGTTCATTAGAACCTTATACAAGAAACCAAACCAATCATGAAGTAAGGTACATGTATATCTCTATTTTCTATTAGATGGAGTAGTCATAGAATTACAAGATCGGTTCTATGTAAAATACGTTTTGTTTTTGTCACGTTTATTTTTATTTAACTGACAGTCATTTTATGTATCATGAAATTGAGTCCTTGAATTTATTTTTAACCAAAATATAAATATAATATTTTAAGGCAAAACTTCATAAAATAAAAATAAATATTAATTAAATATGTTACTCATGAAGTCACATACTAATCTTATTACAAATTAGAATAATCATTTAGATCATTCTATCTTACAAATTTGATATGTACATCCTATGAACCATTAAATTTTATTTTAAAAAAGAAAATATTTTATTTAGAATTTTCCTTTTATTTAGGATCATAATATAGGTTTGTCTTTAATTAGTATCCCTTTTCATTTCATTCATATTTTCAAATGATTCTAATTTAGTATCACAGTCGCATTACAAAAATTTAAAGATTATTTAACAAGAAATTTAGAGACAATTTTATCATATAAATATTTTTTTTGTTTTTTGTTTCTTTTATTTTTTCTTCCTTTAGTGCAACTATAGTTTCTTTAGTCCCTGTTATGTTAGCGATAAGGAATCCTTGGAAAATTGAAACTCTCCAATTTGATATGTAGAATTAGAATGCGAGTTGCATGTGCTGGTAAAAAAGAAGAGAAGAAGAAGAAGAATAAAGAAATGTATTAATAATACAATGAAATGTAATACTGGTTATTAAATTTGGATACCCTTGTACTACCTAACCCTTTAAATTGAGGCACAAATTGTCGCTTTAATCATTCCAAAGTATAGCAAAGCATTGGTCGTATAAAATATATATACAAAAAATGTTAAGAATTAAAAACGAAGCCACCCCCAGCTCTTCTTGCTTGTTTCATATTTTGATTCCACTAGTCTCTCCTGCTTTGATTGATTGATATGATTCTAGCTACGAAGCATAATTTAAATACAACTGTACAAGTGTTGTGCTCTACCAAAAGTAGTATTAGCCAAAAGAGGTAGTATCTGAAATGGCTGTACAGCACCATTTTATTGACTTTGGTAGAGTTCCGATATCTCCAAGTGTTAGGTAAGAGGTGTTATTCTCTTTTGAGTGGCATTACCGGCTAGAGGAATCCTATAATCACTGATTGCACCCACGTCATTTATATTATATCACGTCAAAAAACTGTTTAAAAAAATAAATCACTCATGTGTCACTATCTAAGTGATTTAGGTACAAAAGTGTAAATTTATATTCTTAGCATTTCTAGTACACAATTGTGGCGTATTTCATTTTATGGAGTTAATCAGGGGAGAATATATGCAATAGGGAGTCAACTCTCCATGGCCTCAATTCATTTTCACCATCAATCTACAAATGCATGATGCCGATGCCAAGTTGCCAACCAAGCATCTATATATACCATGGACGATTGAGACTTGAGATATGTGTAAAATGACCATGCAATACATGGTCATCTCAATCATAGCTTCTTCAAGTTGAAAACTCTAGGAAGCTGATGATGGTTATTTTAGCTTGTAGGGTGTTAGGTTTCTGAGCTTTGCATGAATTGGTAGAGAATTGAATCTAGCCAAGGATGACTTGCCGGAGGAAGCAAAGGTTTCAATCCGTCGTTTTGAAATATATGCCCAGCAAGTTATTCTTAGCTAACATTTTCTTCTCTTCTCCTCATGTGAGACTTTGGGAACCCTCAACATTGTAACCCTTTTTAAGCCTGAATGCTATATTCAACAGAAGAGAGAGCATGCCATGAAAAAGAACATAAATAAATCTTATCATCTTTGCGTTCGCTACATACTTAAGGCAATTATGTCGTAAGTTGCCAATACTAGTTAAAATACATGCAATTCAAGGTTGCTCTCAAAACAAGGTGCACAATCTGCCTTTTGAAAATTTTTTAGTTCGTGGGCTTTCATCTTAATTATCACATGTCTATAAATGCACCAAAATGAGATAAAAACATTAATGACTCCCTCAATATTATCTCACGATTACTAATTGAAAAATTATCACAGCATTTATGTCCAGGGAAAAATAAACACAACATACTACATCGTCATCCAAGCATATAAAACAAAGGTAGTAATTGATTGATTAAACTGGGTAAAACCACATTACCTAGACTAACATGATCGATTTTGGTTGAAAGAGATGTGTAGCAAGCAACCTCGGTATAAGGTTAAACAGGGATTTAATTGCCCAACTGATGCAACTCTGGCCTCACAAAGTCCACATCAGGGCACTGAAATGCGACTGTAGGTCTCAGTTGGGCACAAACTTCGATGGCTTCATGCACTTGATCGGACAAGAAGTTGCTGATCAAGTCCCAGTTCTTGGGTGCACCATTGTCCACTGCCATCAAAGTCTGCTGAGTGAAGATGTAATCACAATATGGAACTCAATTCCTTGATCCTAGACGTGCTGTTGTTGAACTGTTATCAACCATGAAAGGACCCAATGAATCCACTGACTCAATCACACGCTCATTAATAATCTCAGAGTACGAGTGTCCTTTCCTCCTCAAGATCTCAATCTAGAAACTATAAGCAGGAAGGAAAATCAGATTTGCAAGCATAAAGGTGAAATCAATGTTGTTTTAAATCCATCAAAAGAAGTGTCATTCCAAGCCATTGAAGTAGACAAAACTAAATGTGATGCTGGGTGCTATTACATCAGGAATGTTTTTCGATAACCTGCTTACATGAAACAAAAATAAATTCCTCCATCCAAAACACTGTTTAAGTAATTTTCAGAGCAACTTATCAGCATTAAACTAATTGTAATAATTAAGTAATTAGCACAATCTAAAAGGGATATATTTACCAGGGCCATCATTAGTGCAACATAAACCACCACTAGTGAAAGGATGTAATGGACCAAGATCGCCTGCTGGTCTCTTTGATCGGACTCGCTCACCAAATTTCCACATGCTAGAGTCTGATCAATTTTACCCATTGGTAAAGCTGGAAGGCCTTCCTTTTCCTGCAGTAGGATCGCATTCCACAATCAGTTGGATGTAATGGTAATTTCTTTTGAAAAAATATGAAGTTATTATAACAAAAAGAATCATAAATTATGCAACATCATTAGAACTATATTCCTGCCCAATCAAATGGTGGCAATATTATTTTGTGAAGAAACACACATAAAAGCGTCGTCCTGCCAAGACCACGCTACGGATCTCATCATCTCACTACAACTTGCAACATCTTTATAAAATCCCTCCCTCCTCTTACTATATACTGAAACCAACAATAAAAAAATCATAGAGATGACTAATAAAAAACACATTTTGTAGAAATGTCACAAACTATTGAATAAAGGAAACAAGTTGAGGATAACCCTCAAGATCATAATTTAGAAAATGTTAGATATATGGAAATGGGAACATGGAAAATACGCCTAATGATAACGAAATGAAGTCTCAAACACAACCCACTCTCTAACCCATTTCCCAAATCCTCAAACCCGAAGAATCAAACAAACCCATTACTTCTTTCCAGAAATCTAACCACATAAAAACTAAAAAAAGTAAAGGAGACAGCAAGTGAGATACCTCGTCATGACCAGGAAGATTGATCTTCTCCTTTTCGAAAACAGAAGTATCGAAATCGAGCAAAGCAGGAGTCTTAAAGGCGGAAGCAGACACCATACAAGCACCGAGAGCAGAGCCACCACCAACATTTCCAGCACGTGCAGCTTTCGCAATCAAAGGCCTCGAAGACTTTGAAGTCAAAAACACCACCCCAGGTTGTTGGGAGTTACACTGGGTTTTAGTTGCAAGTGAAGATGGAGTAGAGAGAGCTGGATTGGAGAAATTATTTATTAGAAGTATACGGTGATATGGTATTCTAGAAATTCAAGAGAAATTTTTTCTTTCAAAGAACAAATATCTAATAGAAATGGAGGAAAAATAATCTAATTAATAAGAAATCCAAGAATAACACCTCCAAAATTGACAGCCGTCATTTATAAATGCTGATAATGATGAAAGCATATCGGCGACGAGTTAGTGACTTGCAGAGTTTGTGAAGTATCTGACTCAGGAGACCGTAATATCATTCTTCATGACTTCGTCCCATATATAAATATTATATTTATTTTAATCTCTATATTATTATTTTTTATTCATTTTTGTTACAATATTTCAATGATTACGTCACTGTACGGATATTAATTTCAATCAATAGTAATATATGACAATATTATCATTCTCCGTAAATTTCTATTCTCTATAAACATTATACTTACTTTAGTAATTAGAATATCAAAATTATAACTTAATTAATCCGAACACCAATTTTTTATTAAATTTAAATGAAAATATTTTTTTTGTGATTTATTCTCTTATATGTAACTTACACATGCATATAACATAGAGATAAAATTATACTTATTATTTAACATTAACAATTTTATTTATTATTTCAAATTCCTTTCTAAAAAATTTAAAAATAAAAAATGCCCATCAAATTTGTTTTATTCCAAAACTCATTATTCATATCTCAATTAACAATTAAAAAAATATTATTTTTTTCAAACAGTCTTTTATATCATATGTAATTGTAACTTTTATCAAATTATGAACAAATTTTATTTTTAAATCATCGAATAAGATGGATAAAATCATTTGCACCATGTGCTTAAATTCCTTTTAGAACCAATTATGTCTAGATTGAGTTTAAGTACGAAAAGTTCCCTAGTTTATGTTATTATTGTAAAAAAATCACACATTAAAGTCATTTTTATAATAGTGTTAATAATGCTTAAATTAAATTTGGGATAAAGTATGCTCAATTAGGAGAATGGTTGTGTGCTCACATGAATTTAGAAGTTCCTAAGCATGCCATTAATGGAGGTTTGAAGGAGAAAGAGTAATATGATCGTTTATTGTGGTATCAAGAAGGTAATGAAAATGAAATAATTTTTTTTTTCAAATAGAGTTGATTATGATTACTCTTATTCTCCCAATACCTTCTACAACTTACTTGTGAATGTCTCCTTCATGAACACGTATTTTTGTTCTCTTGAGAGATACAAATGGATTGTACTATATGTTAATTGATTAATATTTTAATGTATGTAATGGTGTATACGAGAGTTGACATTTCACATACAGCTAGAGCTGTAAGTAGGTACATGTATGATCTTGATAAAGGATATTGGTTGGCTATAAAATGGATTCTACAATACATTCTAAATACTATAGATATTAATTTAGTATTTAACAAGATATATATTATTGGTCAATGTATAGTTGAATATCGTGATTCTGACTATGAAGGAAATTTAAATAAACGTTGATCAACTACTGGCTATGTGTTTACTCTTGCTAGAGCACCAGTCAGTTGAAAGTCTACTTTGTAGTCCACAGTTGCTTTTTCTACTATAAAGATAGAGTATATGACAGTTATAGAGGCTGTGAATGGAGCTTTTTGGTTACGAGGTTTGCTTGAAGACTTAGGAGTTGATCAGAAGTATATCAAGGTGTTTTGTGACAACCAGAGTGCTATTCATTTAGCAAAGAAACACTACAGAGAATCACACAAAAGGTGGAGATTATGGACTATTGGCTATTCGTTACCATTTTGTGCGAGAGATTATGGAAAAAGGTGGAGTACTAGTTTAGAAGATCAACACTAGAGAGAATCACGCAGATATGATGACCAAGGTGGTGATAACGATTAAGTTCAAACGTTGTTTAAACTTTATTAACATCGTGTAAATTTGAATTGTTACTGACATCATTGATCTAGAGATTAAAAAAATCGTTTGAGAATCACATAATCGCCAAGATAGAGATTTGTTATATGGCTCTTTAGTGTGCAATTTGAAAAAAATCTTATATGGTTTAGGAACCAAAATAGGTGTTGTATTTTAGGTTATAAATAAAGCCCACATCTTCCACTTTAAAATCATCCAAAAAAATGTATTTTTTTCCTCTTTTTTATATAAGTAATTGATTAGCTCAATCTTATTCAATTACTTGTAATTTTTCACTCAAATTCATCTACTCTATCTAATTTCTTTTCTTCAAAGATGATGTCTAAATCTTATTAAAATAAAACATCTAAAACTTCTTCGTGTCACATGACGAAATGACAAGTTTTATCAAATTTCTCCACCTCGAATCTTGTATTCATGACATTTGTTCTAACTAGTATAGATAATGTAAATGGTTGATCTTTACTAGGAAAATTTATTCAAATGGAATAAAAACAAATGGAATAGATTAAATAGTAACTATATTACAAATAGTAAACAAATGGAATAAAACAAATGTTTAGGTAAAAATCTTGGTTTTGATACTAATTGTTAAAAAAATTGAGTAAATTTTTCTTATTTTAAGTATTTATTATTTATAAATATTATGATTTAAATGAATAGATTTTAAATTAACTTGACAAAAATAATTGTATTAGAAATATAATATTAAAAAAAATTAAATCAATTATTAAATAAAATATTAAAACATAAAAATAAAAACACAAAAAATTTAACAAAATTTAATATAAAGATTATAATTTAAAAAAATTATAATCGATTAAATAAGATTAAACTAATCAATTAATTATATAAAAGTGAAAGATATGTACAAATTTTTGAGATAAAAGCGGAGGAATATGATTTTATTTATAGCTTAAAATACTACCTGAACATATTCATAACCTACTTTGGATTTTTAAAATTGGCAAGAGCCATTCAACACTTTGTCCATCTCTTCCTATACACTCGTAAGAGAGCATCCACATTTATAGGTTTATGAGCAATGATTCGGGCAGCAATCGCAAACTCAGAGTTGTTTTGTTCTTCTTCAATTAAATCCCCCAAATCGATGGTGAGATTAAGTTACTCAACACAAGCCCTAAGGTTCTCCGTCTTAAAACACCACGAAAAATGAATGAATCCAAAAACTAGAAAACCCTATCTAAACAGTGAAAACGAAATCGAAGAAGAGAGGTAAACAATAGAGCAAGAACGGCAAGAGACAAAAGAATATTGGAATCACAAAATCAGGATAGTGAAACAAAAGACGGGATCGAGGCCAACATAGAGCTGGGAGCAGAATATTCAAAGAGGGAGTCACTCTCTTGGGGAGCAGGAGGGCAGAAAAACAATTGATATTTCTTCTTCTTGCGTTTTTTTATTATCCACATTGTTAAAACAAGTATTAAGTTGCTTCTTATACAAATGTGTAAAGTTAAATAGTTTATACTGTAAATGAGGTCTATTTAGCTAGACCTGCTTCTCAATATATATACTTATTGCTGGATTGGTATTTATAAGTTGTTTTACTGGTGAAATTATTATTTCTTGTGCAGATACTTCTTCTTACCTACTAGATAAACCAAGTATTTCGATACAATATCTTCCACCAGCTTTTCATTCCAATGCCTTCAAATTTTATTAAGAGGAATTAAACGTCACAAAAGACAAATACTGACTTATTAAACTTCAGAGTACCAGAATCCATATATTTTGGCATTAAAATTTGTCTTCTTCTTCTTCTTTGGTAATGCTATGTTTCCCTGCCTTAATCTATATTTTTCTTTTGATGTTATTACTCTGGATTTCATGCAGACGGCCGCCTTCGACGTACTTTTATTGGCATTTGGTTTAGGGAAAGAACTAAAGCTTATGACTTCCAAGTTGCTTTGCATGATCACATGAAGTATTTACTATCAATTATCCTTTGATGATAAGTTCTCATTGCTTTGCCTCATTTTCCCTTTTGTAAACATTTGTAGATATCCGAACAAGAAGAAAAATGCTGAAGAGATGGAAAATACTTCTTTGGTTGATTATAGTTTGAATGAAGGGGAAACTCTTTTGTTTTCAATTATTCTTCAGCATTGAAGAACAATGTAATTGAATTATTCTTTTGTTTTCAATTCTGTCATTTGATGCATACTATATTTTCATATTGAACGTTATGATTTTGGTTTCAGTAGAAAAGTGGTCAAGGTTTGAAGACCAATGTAATTGAATTATTCTTTTGTTTTCAATTCTGCCATTTGATGCAAACTATATTTTCATTAGAAATTTTTTTTTTTTAGGTTGAGTATGAAAATATAGTACCACAATAACAAAGCACATCTAATTTTTAAATTTAGTTTCATTTTTCACCATTTTTTATAATACATACATAGCCTCATTTGTAATTTAGCTAGTATTATTGAATTATTTTAGCAAACTACCCATTGCTTGTAAGTTCTAACACTAGGAAATATTTTTGCTTTTCAAATATATAACTTGAAATAAATAAAATTTAAATCTTATCAACCAAATCTGATATTTGGCCCTCAAGCAATTAAGATTAGATGCATAACCATTAATGGATTCTATTGGCCCACTAATATTGAGCCTAAAACAAGCTCAATCTTTCTCTCTCTGTGATAACATATACGCTAGAGTCCACTAATCATGTTGGAGAATAGAGATTGGAGACCCATGAACCTTCCTGACTCTTCAGTAGAATCATAGGTTCCTACAGGGACCATTCCAAGTGTTTCCAAGAGGTACCTCTTCTGTTGAAATATGAAATAGTCTGCAACTCTTCTCACGTGTCTTGCCAAAAGAGAAACCTTACTCTAGTCTCACTCTTGAACCTCGTCACAAACATAAGGAAATGGCTGACTCAAATTCTAATCTCCCACCATCTCACCACGTGGCATTAAGACATCCAACACATGTCCACCTTCATGCGAACACGTCCATTTCCCACCTTCTTAAACCGCCATTTCTTTCAGCTTTTAAACTCTACAATCTCTTTCCGTTCAATTCACAAGCAAAGCGAAAAAAAAAACAACCACAATTCATCAAAGGAAACAACTTTAGTATTACTACACGAAAACCAACAAATCAACCAACCAGTTTGTAGAATTAAGATCACAAAAGTTTGCATCAATTCAAAAATGGCTTCTGAGCAGCAAATTCGTCGTAGAGAATACACCAGCAATGAGAGACAGGCTCATGAGGCAGAGCAAGGAAGAGTTCCATCAGTGATTACTCGTATTGAAGCTATTTCTGTTCAAGCGAAAGATAGTCCTTTACAGTGCAGAGCTGGTGCTGGGAGTGCAAACACCGTTGGAGACGTAAGAGGAGTTGGGATGGCAATAGAGATCCATGAAAAAGCCAACCTTTGTGCTTCTACTGAGAGCAGATCAAAAGATCAGTCCCACCATCATGAACAAATATCAACTGGGACTGGACATAAGAATATTGGAGACATAGGTGGAGCTGGAAAAGCTAGAGAACCCCAAGAAAGGGTTAGTCCTATTGCTTCTGCAGAGAGCAGAAAAGGTCAGGCGACCCACCATGAACAAAGACCAGATGAGACTGGACATAAGAATATTGGAGACATGGTTGGAGCCGGGAAAGCTAGAGAAAGCCATGAAAGAGCTAGTCCTTATGCTTCTGCAGAGTGTAAAAAAGATCAGTCAACCAATGAACAAAGATCTGCTGGGATTGGACATAAAACTGGAGACATGGGAGGAGCTGAGAAAGAAAAAAAGACTTATGATCAACATAAGGCATCCCCATTTGTTTCTCTTGCTGACAGGATGAAGAATGAAGATCAAAGAGGGAAGGAAAAACAGAAAGATATATCATATGCTGATAAAGCAAGGAGAGCTAATGTCAATTCACAAAATAAAGATGCTGGAGCTAAAGATCAAGGAGGAGGACATGGGCATCATCAAATAAGTTCTCATGAAAGAGGGCCTTACTCTGTTGGGAAATTTGAAATGAAAACAGAGCAGAAAAAGGGCACTTCAGATTGGGATAAAACTGCCCAAGCTGAAGCTCAGAGCATGAACAGAGCCACAAATGAACAGGAAAAAAACAGGGAAGAGGGTCGTCATAAGGAAGAAGCAAGAAGAAGACAAGATATGTCAACCCAACAAAGGCATCAGCAGCCTAGCCGTGGGAACCAGCAGCATCAGCAGCCTAGCCGTGGGAACGAGCAGCATCAGCAGCCTAGGCATGGAAACGAGCAGCATCAGCCATATATCCGTGGAAACGAGGGTTTTCATAAGGAGGAAGAAAGAAGCCGAGAGATGTCAAACCAACCTAGCCGTGGAAACGCGCAGCAGCAACAGCAACCTAACCGTGGGAACGCACAGCAGCAACAGCAACCTAACCGTGGGAACGCACAGCAGCATCAGCAGCCTAGGCGTGGAAACGAGGGTTTTCATAAGGAGGAAGAAAGAAGCCAAGAGATGTCAAACCAACCTAGCCGTCAGCAGCAGATCCGTGGGAATGAGCAGCAGAGCCATGGAAACGATAGTCCTCATAAGGAGGAAGCAAGAAGAAGCCAAGAGATATCAACCCAACAAAGCCATCAGCAGCAGGGCCGTGGCGACGAGCAGAAATCTACTTTAGAAGAGATTGCAAGGTACAGAGGACTAGCTCAGCAAAATTCAATGGAGCAATTAAGGGCAATGGAAGAGCGATATAATCAAGCTAAAGAAGCAGCAAAGCAAGGAATGGGCAGTGCAACTAACTATGCCTCAAAAAAGACTTCACAAGCAAAAGATACTCTGGTTCAAGGTGCACAATATGCTTCAGGAGCAGCAGGAGCAGCAAAAGAGAAAACCCAACAAGCTGGTAGTGCAGCAAAAGATACAGTAGTTGGTGCAGCTAAGACAGCTGTTGAATACACAGCACCAGTAGCAGAGAAAACCAAAGAGGGTGTTGTATCTGCAGGCAAAACAGCAGCTGAATACACTGGGAAAATGGCTGGTGAAGTGAAAGACAGAGCACCAGCTACTGGGTGGACAGCTGCCCATTTCACGACAGAGAAAGCTGTGGAAGGTACCAAAGTGGTAGCAAGTACTGTCAAAGATGCAGCGGGGTATGCCGGTCATTTGGCTGCTGAGATTGCGTCCAAGTCCATTAATGTTGCCAAGGATGTTGCTGCTTCCACTGGTGAAACTGCAAAGGATTACACTGCTAGGAAGATGGAAGAGGCTCAGAGAGAATACGAGGCCAAGAAGTCTAATACTCAACCTCAGGTAGTATTTTACACATCTCCTTTTGTCTATATATATATTTTTTAATTTCAACAAACAGTTGGTGCACATATAGTTTCATTTTAAATCTCTTGTGTGAGTGATATAATTAATGTTCTTGTTTGTTTGTATGGGAATATGATTGAAGTGGACTGAAAGTCATGAACAGCCAAGAGAGGAGACAGAGGGACTGATTCCAAAGCAACAAGAAATGGGAACAGAAAGGATGATGAAGTCTAAAACAGATCAGAACAAGCTATCTGAACAAAACAGAACTCCTCAGCAGGGAGGACAAAGGAAAGAGGAATCGGAAGCTGGGTATGGGAAGTTTCATATGACAAATGTAGGGAGTGTGGAGGCCACTAGGGTTAGACCATCCCATGTCCAGCATGGAGGAGGCCAAGGAGATAACAAAGAGGAATCACAAGGTCAGTCTCGTCAAAGAAAAGAAGAGAATGTGGAGACCAACAGGGATACTAGACCATCTGAAAACTTCAGCACAAAAATCAGAGAGAATGTGGGGACCAACAAGGTTACTAGACCATCTGAAAACATCAGCACCAAAATCAAAGAGGGCACTGAGTGGGCAGACGAAAAGGGAAGTGAAGTACTGAGCGCCATTGGTGAAACTATTGTTGAGATTGCCCAGACCACTAAGGATCTTGTTATTGGAGAAGATGACCAATCAATGGAGAATGTGGACAAAAACATAGCCAAATAAGGGTCTGAATCTGATTAAGAGGACAGAAAAGATCAATGAAATTGGGCACTTGTTATGTTTGTAGAGTCTTGGCTATTTTGTGTTGCAGAGTAGTAAATAAGTACTGTATTGCTTTGGAAGTACAGTCTTTGTTTTAATAATTTTCTTTTTAGTTTGGGTCTGTGTTCAATAAAAATAAAAGAACAAATATGGGTCCGTGTCTGTATCTGTTTATTATGTACATCACTTTGTTATTGGAATATCTAGTATTGTTATTTAATTGTTTTAATAATAACATTATCCAAATGAAAATGAAGCAGAAGAAGAAAAACAGCAAATACGAAAGTAATTTAAACCAAAGGATTAACGTTCATAATTGGGAATAAGTTTGTGGAAGCAATCAAAGGCTTAAACATAAAGAGATCTAAATTAGATGTGTTTCTCAAGTATGAAATTAGTGTTAGTATCAAGCTTTGACATTGACATGGTTTTGCTGTGAAGCCTTTTTATTATCTTTCAATGGATCCTTATGTAAGATACAGTTATCGAATGCTTACAAGTATTCTTTTATTTTATTTTAGATAAAATTAAAGAGTAATTTAAGGAATAAATCAAAAATTAATTCAAAAAGTAAATTAATGAATTGTGATCCTTAATTTAATGAGTAAAATAAGAAATCTTTAATTCAAGGAATAAAACAAAAAATATTTAATTCAAAGAATAATTTAAAGACTAAATCTCCTTATATAAAGCTATAGAATTGTAATAAAAATATGAAATAAATAATAAAATTTTGAAAAAACTTGTTTTATTTACCAGGCCTTGACGTTTTCAACAATTTCGATGTGGGATCTTTTTTTTACCACAATATTCCCCCTCCACGATAGTTAGGTAGAAGCTACAGGAGATAATTAATTCATCATTGTCAAGAGCAGGTAGGAGCTGTAGGAGAGGTTTAATCCATTATCATTGAGAATTTTGGTTTGAAAAAAAAATAGAATAAGAAATTACTCTGATAGAGTGTCAAACATACTCTGGTAGAGGAATAACAATTTTTTTTACGAAAATTGACTTGTTCTGATATCATGTTTAAAACGTTAAGGCCAAAGGCCTAAAGGCTTGGCCAAATAAAACAAGTTCTTTCAAAATTGTATTATTTTTTTTATATTTTTATTACAAATTTATAACTAAATATAAGAAGATTTATTCCTTATTTTATACTCAACATTTTTAGATGGTGGTGTCTGATCTCAGAACCAACACACAGGGTAATTTGAAATTAGGTGGCATACTTTATCGAATAATGCTTGTGAGCATAATTTGTGACAAGTCACAGCCTACATATAGGTCAAAAAGACGTCTATTTTTAACTAGATCGCATGTGTGTTTTGTAATAATAAGACGGTCTATGATATAATCATTAGCTACACTTATTTAAATATACTATTATTTTTAATACTACACTTATTTAAATATACCATCAGTTTAAATATACTATTATTTTTAATAGATTTATATTATATTAAAATAATAAAAATATATAATCCAACAGATTTTATGAATATTAATATAATAATCTAATTTTCAAACTATATTAATTCATAAATTAATAAAAACCTTTTATAATTACACAACTAATAAATAAGATAATAATAATTTAATAATTACATAAAAACAATAATACAAATATATACAAATTAAATAAAAACTAATTTAATCTTATATATATTGATAATAAGCATCTTTTCGATTCTATTTCTTAACATCCTTACTAGTTTTTCACCTCACCTAAAAGATTATTCATTTTCTCCGTCCTAATTCTCGCAAATGTTGAAACAAATAGTTGTCAAACATTTTGAAAATAGAAAGTAATTACATTCAATAATAAAATACACCTCACCTAAAAGATTGTTCGTCTATTCCGTCCTAATTCCCCCAAATGTTGAAACAAATAATTTTCAAACATTTTGAAAATAGAAAGTAATTTACATTCAATAATAAAATAAGAACCAATAGCAAGTTCTTGCAAAGAAACAAGATAAAATTGATTAAACCCTCTAGAAATTAACTTACAAGTCAAAAATAATAACACATTCAAATGAATCATTTTATAAAAAAATTTGAAAAAAAAAGAAGTTTTAATCCCATAATAATATTTTTATTACATATCTCTAAAATTTTATTACATATCTCTATTATAAAATATATATTTATCATCGTTATCGTTATCTTCTCTAGTTTCTTTTTATAGTTTCTATTAAAAAAAATTCAATGAATAATTCAAGAAATAAATTCATGAAGTAAATTAAGAAGTATTAATTCTTTTTTTTTATTCGAAGAGTAAATAAATATCTTAATTCAAAGAATCCATTAAGAGCAAATCAAGAAGTTATTATCCTTAATTTAAAGAATAAATCAATGAGCAAAAGAGACGTCGAAGGAGTAAATTAAGACTTAATTCAATGACTTAGGTTTATTTTTTAAATAAAAATCTTTGATTTACTCCTTAAATTAAGGTATAAGATTTATTATTTGAATTAAGGAGTAGATATTCTTTAATTTACTCATTAAATTTCTTACAAATAATTTACTTGGTTAAGTTTAAACTCAATTGAAATATGAGTTATTTTTAACGATACAAAAAAATAAAAGCATAATAATATAGAATAACTGATGAGAAATCGAATGAATAAAAAATTTTAATGATAAAAGTTATCTAAGACCTTCATGCAAGCTAAAGAACATTGAACTTGCTCTGCAATTCATCGTCTTCTTCTCTGTCTCTTTCTCTCAGTACCTTTCACGCTAAGTTAGTTAAATATACTAATAAGTCTTAAACTTTCAATATATATTTTCAAGAATTTAATTAATATCGCTAATTACGTCCCTTATTTTTTAACTGAGATATAGACGAGGAGAAAAAATAGATGCCCAGAAGATCTCCGGACGAGTAACAAAATAAAGCTTTATTCAAACGGTTTCAGAGACTGTTTATGTACATGGTTTTGTAACTTTTGTTATTTTATATACTGTTTGCTAAAAATAATTATATCATTTTCAAAAGGAAGAAGGAAAGTGGAGAAAAACATGAATTAGTGTAAACCGAAAGGTGAACGCTACTAATTTGAAAGATATACAATGTGGATATTTCGCTTTGGGAATAAACAAGGCAACCGAAAATTTGAGAAGAATAAGCGCAAAATATCACTAATATTTGAATTATTTTAAAATGATACGTTAATTTATATATATATAATGTATATAGAGTATATTTTTAGAACAAATAAATACTATGTGTACTTATAATATATTCACATGTTATATATAACTGAAATATTATTTTAATGTTGATTTAATTATATATTTATAAATTAAGTTTTTATAATATTATTTTATTTATTTAATTTCGTTTATATATTACGAATTAACTTTAAATATATATATTATATTTATTTATTAAATTTATATTATAAATTAAAAAATATATATTTTTTATTGTTTTTATATTATTACTTATCTTATTTAGAGTTACATTATTTTTATTATTATTTAATTATTATATCATCTTATTAAAAATTAAGTAAAATAAAATATGATAAATTTTAAAAATTAATAAATTATTTTATAAATATCGTTAAAATTTAATTTTTATTTATACATCTACTTACCTATATTCGAAATCACACTTAATATGAGATATAACTTGGATGTGTTTCTTAAGTAATAATCACACTTAATTTATACATCTACTGAAGTTTTATTTATTTAATTTTAATTATAATTATTCTTCAACAGATCGTCATTTTGCAGAAAAAATATGTTATTCCAATGCTTGCTTACAAGGACTCTTTTTCTTTTGCTAAAAAGCAATCCTAAGTGATTACAAGAAGGAAAGGAAAACAAAACAAAAAAGTTAGTCTGCTTATAACCTTTACTAAACGCTGATAATTAAACACAGGCTTATCAGGTGACATACTTTACCACATCTAATGGGGCTGTCAACTCCTTAATTTCTTCACTTTCAATTGTGAATTTCCTTTCGACTTATATTCAAAGTAATCAACGTGATTTCAAATTAGGTTCACAGTTAGACACACATCTCTTTTATCTAATACAACTAATTTCGAGTTATGATTATTAATAAAAATATATTTTAAATACAACAATATTATCTTTATAAAAATATCACAGAAATTTATTTTGTATCGTATAAGTTTTCTTTTTACGAAAGTGTAATGAATTTTTACAAAATAAATGTGTACTATTTTTTTAAAAATAATAAAATTATATTATCTTGTTTAATAAATAAAAAATTAAATTATAAATTCGATAAGAATTTAAAATTAATATAAAAAAAAATTATTAAAACTAATTAATTTTCCGTAATACTAAATATGTTAATTTTGACTAAAAAAACAGAAACGCACACAATATGTACAAACATTGGCACCCTCTCAAATATAAAAAGATTGTGCAAGTGTTTAATGATTTAAAATAAGAAGAAAAAAACCCTTAATTACTACCCTAAATCAAATTTGGTAGTTCTTTAGTAATCCATATAAAATATTACATCTATGAGGATATGATGACTACTCTCCTCACCTAACTTAGCGATAAAATTAATAAACCTTATAAATACCATGAAACGGAACAAAATCCCATGATAGAAAGAGAAAAAAAAAACTAGTAAATTAAAAAACATTAGAATATTTCTGAAATTATGAAGCTCGCACTTATGTTTTCCTTCGTTCTTATATCAAGTCATATGATTCATTGTCAAGGTACTTTTTTTTTTTTTTTTAATCTTATTTCATTGTAAAGTAATATAAGTCAAAGTTTTGAACGATAAAGATGTATGATTATTTGTATTATAACAGGAGAAGTAGAGAGAGCAAAATTCTGCCCAGAATCGTTTAAAATGCCTAGATTATGTGGTAACGACGGTGGTACAGTGTGTCAACAGATATATAAGAGTATTCATCCTCGAGCTGTCATTAAGAGATGTAGTTGTAGTGATGATTCGACTCCAAATTCAAATTGCAATTGCTCAAAGTCTTGCAAATCAACTCCAACCTCTGCACCAACTCCTCTTTAATGTTGAATGTTTGACTTTGAGTAGTATTATAATAAATTATCTTCGCCTATAGTTACAGATTGATTATATTTGTTAGCTGAGGATATATATGATGAATCTGATTTTAATGAAATATTAATGATGATATAAACATAATCAAAATTATAAATACAATATAGCTTCTTGCATGCATATTCAATGCGCAGATCGATGGGCAAAGAGCAAGAAAGTCGATCAAAGTCTATGAGTTTCAGAAGATACCCAGAACACCAAATTTTGTCCAGAACAGATTTCAGAAGGAAGTGAAAGAAATTTGTTCATCGATTTGTTCCTTTTTTTTTTTTAAGGATCTTGTTGAGTGATTTATTAGTAAAAATAAAACGCAGCGTTTTTCATGTATCACGCAATTCACTAAGTACGTTGAGATTGAAAGCCAGAAGCAAAATAACCGCTACCATTCACAAGACACATTAATTGTTGTTTTAATAATTGAATCCATATAAAGAAATTACGAATAAGAAAAGTGTGTTAGGTAGCTGAAGTCATGTCCATATAAAGTTACAAACAAACCCGTCACATCAACCATTTTAAGGCACACATGAGATAATAGAACAGCAAAGTCATGTCCCATAAGTCACATCTTAATTAATTTATGGGATTCTTCTTCAAAATATAAAAAAAAAATTAAAAATTTATAATAATAAAAATACGAAATAAATTATTTAATTACACATATTTAATATTAAATAAATTTAAATAATAATATTTATTTTTTTAATAATAAAAATATATAAATTGATAATAAAATATTTTATTTTTATTGTTATTAATTTAAAAATATTACTTTTGTTATTAAAAAAAATATTTAACCTTACCTAACGTCCTTTTTATTATTTTTATTTCTTCTTACCTTTTAACTTTATCTATCATATTTTAGTTTAATTATATTATATAATCAAATTTTTAATTTTATTTTTAATTTATAAAGATATATTTTTTTAAAGTGATTAAAAGTTAAAAATATAATTAAATATTAAAAAAAATTAGAGGTTTTTTTTTTTACTTTTAACTTATTTTCACCAATTGTGCTTATTAAAATAATAACTCAATATTTTTATTTTTTAAGTCTCATTTCCCTTGCGCTTATAATTTTCAAGTCCCTTTTCACGTGGGAATCACCAACCATTAACTCCTCCTCCTTCTTCTTTTCCTTTTTTTTTAGTTATTAGAAGTTAAACTCTTCTACTTATTTGGTATATTCAACTATTCCAATAATTTTAAATTTAAATAATTTAATAACAATTTTTTAAAAATATCAACTTTTTATTAAATGAACGTATAAATATAGGATATAATAATACCAAATATCCATAGAATATAATATGAAAAATTTTGATATTTTTTAAAAAATTATTCTTTAATTAATCAAACTTAAAATTATTAAATTAAATAAATATATCTTTATATTACAATAAAATTTTTAAGTGAATAAGATTATAAAAATAAATTGAATTAAAATCGAGTAATTTAATATAACCTCGTTGAAACAACAACATCATTAGTGTGGATACATATTTGATCATAAATTATATTTTATTAAAATACATAGAATTATTAGATATATAACATATAAGCTGTGGATTTAATAATTTAGTGGTATTATCAAATATTTTCTACCAAAACCAGTGTTTATATCATCATTTTCTCCCTAAAAAAAGATATGAAATGTTTTTAAGTAACACAAGTTTTTGAACCTATGCTTTGCAAGAGTGAGTATTGTGTTAATGTAATATGTAATTGAAATTCGAAATTTAAATTTTTAATATGTTTAATTGATTTATATCGTTAAGATACAATTCGATGTCATCATGTACATAATAATTAATAGTATCTCTGTTACTTCAAAGTTATTTCATACTTGTGAAAAATAGTAAAATAATATATATTAAATAATTAATAACATCTTTGTTACTTCAAAGTTATTTCATACTTGTGAAAAATAGTAAAATAATTTATATTAAATTGATTTTTTCTTCTCATATAAAATGCAGAAAAGAAAAATTAAATGAAATTTACGTGTATTGTTTCAACTTTGAAAAAAATAGTAAAATCAATATTTTAAACCATAATCTCCACAAAAGTAACAATAAAAATCTAATACAGACATAAAAAATGAGAATATTAATTAATTTTAAATATTTTTTATATAACATATTTATTTATTAATTAATTAAATGATTAAATGATTATTAAAAAACATTAACTTTTTTTTAATAAATTGAGAATATAATCATTAACGAAAATGAAGGAATAATTCAAATCAATAGCACTTCTTATAAATAAAAATCAACGTGACTAATGTGATAGAATTAAGGCGAAAATTTATATAATTTAATTTAAATAAAATATATAATAAATATAATTTTTAATAAAAATAAGTATAATTAATTATTGATTTTTCATATCAAACAATGTTTAGTGTTGTGTAAATTTGTATTGTAAGTAAGAAAATAGTGTTGTCTACGGTCTAGTTTGGTCCGATTTTGAGTAAAAAAAATAATTAGATCGAATTGGATCGTTTGGTTATTAAAAATGTTGTAACTGAACGATTTTATCCGGTTTGGTTAACAGTTTAATCCGGTTAATAATACATAAGTATGATACATCTAATGATATATTTTTAATTAAAATATGAAAAATTTAATCAACGGTAGTTTGTGAGAATTGATATAAAAAATTTAATATATTATTAAAATTGATTCAATCTAAATCGATTTAAAAATTAATATAACCGAATTATTTGAAAAAAAGTTTTATTTCAATACAAATCGAATTAGACTTTTTGATTTATAAAACTATTTGGATCGGTTCGATCCAATTTATGGACACCCCTACATGTAAAATAAATATTACATTTTTTTATTTATTCAATTGTAGTTTTATATTAAGTTAAGGTGCTAAGCAATCTATATACTTATATGTCAATGCCTAGTATTATTATTTGTCATTTATTTCGGTACTTCTACGTGAATACCTAATTTTATCTTTTATTTATACATTTAAAGAACCAAAACTATGAGTATAAGAAATTAAGAATCTAACTCTCCAAGTAAGTTAAATGAGTGAATCATCAAAAATGAGATATTTGTTAACTTATTTGTAATCATCATTAGCCCATTTTTAAAAATAAAAAAAGTGAGAGCTTTATATAATTACTTTTTGTTTCACTATAAAACTTGTGTAAAGTAATTCATTTTTGTACTCATCAACGTGGCTCCATTTTTTTAATTTAATAAACATGGTTTTATTTGTATAAATCATATATAAATAGAATTTAAAATATAAAGAATTTTGTCGATTATGATAATGAAAGATATTTTTTAAAGAATTCATACAAAATAAAGAAGAAAAAATTATTATAGAACTCCTTAAGGTTTTTTAAAATTGTAAAAACATCCTTCAAATTTTAAAAATAAATAATTATATCCTTTTTATTATTGTTTTAATTCAATATTTTTATTTAGATTTTATAATTTATATTAATTTTATTGCAAATAAATTCCTTAAAAAATTATAAAATTGTAACAAGGAGTAATATAGTTATTTTTTAAACATATAAAATCTTTTTACTATTAATTTAAATGTAAGTATTTATAATTTACTTAATAAAGAAAATATAATTTATTTAAATTATAAATAAAAAAATTTCTAACATCAAATCATTAGAACCTTTAGAAAAAAATTATCACAATTTATTGTATACATGACACAATCTAATTAACCCTTATTAATAATGATTTCTTAATTATTTATCATTTTAAAGTTTTAAATTTTTATCTAATTAATAACTAACATATAACTTAAACTATACAATAAATTGATATATATATATATATATATTAATATTATTACTCAATATATATTGATTGAAGGATGTATAATTGATAAAAGTAAAGGATTTACATAAAATAGCATAAAAACATCAAACAAAATATTAATTTTTTTAAGCAGACAACTCAACTCTCCTTTATAAAAAAAAAATATCTGTCCATAATATAGATGTTGCGTTTTCAATCAAATGGCAAAAAAAAATAAAAAGAACAAATTCAGACTGGTCCATCAGGTTTATACGTGGTATCGTACCAAGAATATTGATATGGTATTTTTCTTTTTTAATTATTTTTTTTAAATTATTAAAAACTTATTTCAAAATTTATAACTTCATATTCATATGTAATAAAATATATTTACAATTTAATAACATAAAATATGATTAGACCTAATAAGATCTCCGACCGTTACAATTTTCTATGACAATTGTTATGACTCATCGATATTTCATTAATAATGTCGATGATCTACTAGAGTTTCGAAAACTGATATCGTCAACCCATCAAAAAATTTATGATTGTTTTTGGTGACCCACCAGAGTTTCGATAATTGTTATGATTCATCAAATATTACATATTAAATTTATGTATATTTTTATATACTTATCAAATATAACATATTATATTTATATTTATCGTATCTAATATGTTTTATCTATCTTTAACTATTATCTTTATAAGTATCTAATATGTTTTATCTATCTTTAACTATTATCTTTATAAGTAACATTTTCCATCCATCTTATTTTTATATATAAAAATTTATCTTTAATCAAATAAAATCACTAATGATCCGACAGGATAATTAAAGATGGCTTAACTTTACTGAAGTTTTGGTGAGGTCTCCAAATGAGATCATCGGTGATGAAGGCTAATGAAGTGATAAGGTTTCGGTTTTCATTTTTTTAAAGTTATAAAATAAAGATATTTTAATATTTTTATTGAATAATTTAATAAGAATCTAAGTTTTAAGATGAATCATTACTAGAAAAATTATTCAATTTATTAAAAATAAACTATTTAGACCAAAAACTAAGCAATAGATGTCTTTCTTTCTTTTTCTACGTGAGATTATAATATGAAAGTATATATTAAAAACCATAACTTTTTAGTCCTCCCTCTCTTTCCTTTCTAGATTCTTTTTGTTCTTCCCTTTGTGTCAGCCGTGACACGTTAAGATATAAAGAACTATTACTGGTATGATATATATTTTCACAACTGCAAACGAAACTCCATATTTAGTACAAAGATGATAATGGGGTTTGGAAATAGATGGAAAAACAATGGACACACATAACAAACTTTCCCATTTGGAACGAGTATGAATCTTCTCGTAATTTTTATAAGAAATAGATAATTGTTTGTGACCAAGTCATCCATGCATCATGGAAGCATGTGTAGTTCAACCAAACATCCCAACCATTAAACTCGTAATCACAAAATAATTTCAAGCTAACCTGAGTATTTCATATTAAACACCCACATTCAATGTTAAATTTCAAACCCCGTACAACGTAATTGAGAGTTATTTATAAGTTTTATGTGGTGTTTTGAGATAAATTCCAAATCAAATTTGACTTTAAAAATTACTGAATGTTGAACAGCATCCAAATCTTCTCAAGCAAAGATACTCAACATCTTAAGCAAGAATAAGAACAACAAAAAGCCTTCAAACAAAACAAACTTCATCAAGGATCTGCACCAAACTCAACATCTTATGCAAGAATAAGAGCAAAAGCATTTCAAACACAACAAACTTCGTCAAGGATCTGCACCAAACACGTATTTTGCCCACCATCCACCACATCAAGGACTTAAATATATATATATACATAACAAGACGAAAATGCATATGATGCCAACCAACACAAACAAAAAGAAAATGCATATGATGCAATTATAACTTCATGAACTTTAATTACAGACTCTCTCTCTTGTGTAACACAATAGAATCCTGAATCTGCCAGCAAACAAAAGACAAGTTACATAAACTTAGAGATGAGAAGCAACAGTTAGCAATGTACACGTGCTATGCAAAATAGACCAACTTTATCTAATCTAACCAACCATCCTCAAGTCCTACAATATTATACAACTTTCTGGATAGGCAAATGGCGCCATGCATGGTTTATGAGGCACTAATTCCAAAAACCACAAGAAAATAGACCCTATTCTGAGTAACATCTAGCTTGGAGGCAACATTTCCACTGTACACAAAAGTCATAGCCCGTGAAGCTTCGACCTTAAAACACCAAATCACCATCTAATTTGAATATTCAGATCTGCCAATTTAAAGAAATCATGATTAGCCATTTATATTTCTAACTTTTCATTTAAGTTCTTATCAAAAATCAAATCATTACAGGGCAATTAAAAAAACACGTGCCACAAAACAACTAATTGAATAGTGTAATAAACCATCCATCTCAAAACACCAGTTCAATCAAATCAATAGTGTAATAATCCACAAAACAAAATAGAATTTTCCAGTTTGGAGATTACGGTGAAAAAATCCTACATGCCCTTGATCGTTGAAAAAAAAAATAGAACTAGACAAAAGAAGGCAAAATTACGCAGGGATTGCTTTCAGGCTTAGAAAATCTGAACCAATATGCTTAAATACAGATGCATGGATTTTAAACATCTAAGCTGGGTTGATAAGGTTTCTATTCCCTGATTCTTTGTCCTTGAAAAACAAAATAACAAGTTCTCAGACTCTGATGACCATTTTATGATTACCATTTATTTAGAAAATGATATATTTGGTTTTGGACTCTTTACGAGCTCCATATGCCTAACCTTGATAACTGACCCACAATTGAAAAAAATCAGATCACCATAACATATACACAAAGCCTCTTCAGTCCACTGAATATATATAAGGATTATCAGAACTGCCAAGAATTCAGTGAAGATTTATTGTTATGAAATCACCTTATTGCACAAACAATTGTCCCACTATCAGTTTATTGCGACAGCAAAAAAACCTGATTTTCATAATTTTGTTTAGAAATATGAATTTTTTCATGCAAATAAGCAGGATGATTGCAGAATTTTTCAGCTTTATTTATTAGCTAGGGAAAAATGAAAGATGACAATGTTACTACGGCTCACACAGAAATCAGTATAACTCTCTCCACATTCTAGTTTAGTTGAACTATCAAAGAAAACCGAATCTGGAGTCCAAACTTTCTGCCAAGTGGAAACTTAGGCACTCCTTTCTTAATATTATTTTCAATCAATAGTCAATACACAGGCATTCAGAAGTACATATGCACATTGTTAGACAAAAGATCTGGTATGCTACAGTTGGATGGGAGAAAATACAACAGAAGAGGAGTCATATCCAAGGGATGCAATAAACAGACGCTGATGAACAATATATATCAGAAATCTTACCTATAAATTAAACAATCAAGTCATTGGTGACCCTGCATCAGATCCAGATGCTGATGAACTATCACTGTCAGAATCTGCAAGCCAATAATAAACAGTTTGATTTGAAAATAAATTGGACAGTCAAATCCCCATAATAAATATTAATAAACATATTTGCTCATAAACAAGCTAAGAGAAGCTTCAAAGTACCACTAGAAGAAGATCCAGAATCACTGCTAGAGCTGCCAGAGCTACTTGATCTACTCCTATTATCGGCCTGGTTATTCCCTTGAACAGGTGACGAGGAAACAATCTTATCATCTGTTTAAAGGAGAAAAAACATCAGTTTCCTACTTTATTCAGGTAGTCACAAATTTCAAAATCAACTATCATATGTATGAAATATATACCTTTAGTGGTTTCTTTTGGAACCTCTGTCATAACTTGAGCCTGGGTCTAAAGGAAAAAAATAAAAATTATTCACTCAGGAGCCATTTCTATTAGAAAAAATGAGAACAAAATTCTTCATTGTAAGAGTAAAAAATATGATTCCAGGCATCACCTTCCCCTGAACATTCTGCATAGCTTCTGCTCTAGCTTGAATGGCAAGTTCAGCTTTTCGCTTGTTTTTGCTCAAACTCTTCTTGTAGTTGGTAACAAACCTATCGAGCTCCCAGAGTGTCTCAGCATCTACACTGTCAATGTCCACTTCAATTTCATCATCATGCTGAAAGAGTGAAGAATTCCTTTTCTTGATAATCTGTACAATGGCATCCAGTTTCTCCGAAGGCAGACTCTGAAGATTTGTGCTGAGCTTTTGCTTTTCCTCATAAGTCATGTCCCTTTTATGGGGATCTTTTGCTTTGGGCTTCTTCAGAGCAGGGGTCCTAGCAGTAGGGGTTATACTCATGGGCTTAATTCTGGGATCAACAGGATGAGTCATTGATTCTGATCTATCTAAAATCCTTCTCATATCAAGAGGAGGAGGTAGTTGTGGTGGAACCTTTCTCGACATAGGTGTGGGAAGAACCGCTCCATAATCCAATCCAAACCTCATCTCGCGATTATAATCTGACTCTATAATAGCCCATCTTTCCTCAAAAATCTTGGATAGTGTCTCAGCCATGACATGAACATCTTGCCCCTTTGGGTTGTATGTCATAGCATTTCGAAATGTAAGTCTCACATCCTCTGCAAACTCTTTTGGCGACTTATACCAGTTCTTGCTCAACCTTGACTTAATAGTACCCAAGTCCATCGGGTGCTTGATAATGATATGATAATCATGCAAACCAAGACGCCCAGCATCTACAGGCTCGTTAAAAACCCAACCAAAAGTGTGTTTCATTAACTTCTCAAGCAAAGAGCTACAAATCTTAAAAAACTTGGTCCCCATTCCAAACCCATGACCCAGTTCACGTCCACCTTGCTTCTTTCCATTCAATTTCGACTTCTTGTTACTTTCTGCAGGTGGAAACTTATCTTTAGCCAATAAAAATTCAGAATTCCGGTAAAACTGGTTCGCCTTGGGCGTCCTCTTCTCCTTCTCCACATTTTCACCCATGCCATGACTATTATTCTCAGACAATGATATAGTGAGCTGCTGTAATGGCCGGGTAGCCTCACGAGGAGGAACACCAATAGAAGCTGCCTCTGAGTAAGCCCGCTTAACTCCACCATTACTGATCCCATGACTCAAAGTAGCAGGGACATAAGAGTGACCATAACCACTAATCATCCCCTGTTTTGCCTCTATCTTCTTCACCAAACTCTTCACCATCTCAAGCTCACCCTCAAGTTTTCTTCGTAGCTCATGCATTTCCTGCTTTGACCTTGAAGCCACATTGATCTTAACCCTGTTCTCCAAACCCGGTTCTACAGAGCCATTTACAGCAGACTGTTCCCTACTTTCTAGAGCCACTGCTGGAGCAGTGGTTTGTTGGTTCAGGCTTGATGAGTCGTCGGAGATCACATCGAGTCTGGAAACTAGCTGCTGCTGCTGAGGTAAGTTCCCATCTTCTTCCACCAAAGCTTGAGATGTTGGCTTTGCCGAATTTTCAATGATCTTCTCGTTATCTTTGTTTGTCTCGTTATTGTTTGCGGGAGCAGTGGTTGTGGGGACAGCTACAACACTATTTGCACCAGGGTCTGTCGTCGAGTTACTACTCACAACGTTGTTGTTTTTCTTCGGACCCTTGAAGGCTTTTCTCGTATAAACCTTGCTTTCTGCGTACCTCCTCTTCTCTTTAGCTCCATCAACCTCTCCACCTTCAACTATAGGCCCAGAAGCCATACGAACCCTCCGAAACCCTAATTTAACTTTTTTTCGGGGGACAAACTAACCTATCCGAACGGGTCAAAAACTAGGGTTTCCTTCGCTCCACCCGAGATAGATAAGAATCACTTAAACCCTTAAACTTTCCCCACCAAAAATGCCAAATCCGTTCATAACTTCCCCAATAAATCACAAACCCTAGGGCTCAGAATAACTTCTCAGGATCGAACCTAAACACGCATGCAAATACGTCTACCAACAATAAAAAATGTCTCGCAAAAACTCAAAATCCTATAAATTATCAAACTTTACGCTTGATTCGAACACTCGGACAGACACAAATAGAAAGGAGCTAGGGCTTACATGAACAGTAGGGTTTCGAGCTTTCTACCTTCCTCTTTCGATCAGATCTTGAGCGTCCTCTATGACTTTCTCTCTCTAAAACAAATTTCTTTCTCTCTCTGTGAAAGTCTTTGCTCGGTGATTGCGTGACCGCCTATCTCGCAAACCTTATCTCACAGGTGTACGGCCGTGAACGCTTCGTGTGCCCCCAAAGAAGTGGACGAAGCGTGTGATTCCACAAAAAGACTTCGTGCTCGAGAAGTATGATAGCAAGATTGGTAAGATATTGACCCAGGCTACAACAATGCAGCGTGATTAGTACGCTCGAATCAGACAAATGAAAGGACGATACGTGGATACAAAGTGCGAGTGGGACTAAGGACTATTTTGTGGCGGAAAGCTCTATGTGTGAAATATTTGGAAGTTTGTTTAAGCGCTGGATTGGCGCGTGGAATAAAATGGTATTGGGGCGTGAGTAGTGGAAGGTTTCGCGTTTTCCGGCATTGTTATTAAACGCGCCGTTACGTCGGTTGAGTGATGAATTGCAGGTTTAATGAGGGAGTACAAAACTGAATACGCTGCGGTATTGGGCTGAAGTCCGCTTGGTTTGTCCAAGCCCATACTTGTGGAAATATTGAACCAGATTAAGCTTGCGGCTAGCCCAATTTTATATTGGATTAAGAGGAGGGCCTACAAATCAATTTCTTCAAGAAATTGATTTCTAAATATTTTAATTAATTCAAATAATATATAAATTTTTAATTTAATAATGTATAAAATTTAATTAAAAGTTATTTATTTTTTCACAATCAAAATTTATGAGAAATTTTTTTTTTTTTTTTTGTAGTATTATTGAATCAAAAATTCAAAAATATATAAAGTAAAAAATTCAAATTTAAAATCAAAATATTGAAATTTAAAAAAAAAAGTAAATAAAAAATATATACAAAATACTTAAGTTTTACTTTTACCAAAAATATTATATATTTGAATACATTAGTATTATTTTATTTGTTCATAATATAAGTATAATATATCAATGCATTCCACGTACGTAACATTTAAAATTAGAGAAAAAAAATGTAAAAAATATAAAATTCTTAAAACGTTGACAATGCTCATGTATTAATTTTCACATCCGTTTAGAGATAAACAAATAGCATATAATTGAATCTATTGAAACCCAAAAAAAATACCACAATTGATTTTTTTGAATAAACTTCTCTTTTAAAAGAGAAATAACAAACATCATCAAAGGGCGTCTATGCACTCTGATTTCTTCCATTTTTAATCTTTCACGTGAATTGTCCCAACAAGCCTTACTTTACATCTAAATTTGTCAAATTAACCAACTTTTCAAACGTTCATTTTCAAAACACAAGTCAAATATTACAGAGTAAATTATTATTTCAAAAATCCGTTTTATTGTTAAAAAAAAAACAAATGAAAGAAATCTGAAAATTATGGTAGAATATTTTTGTGAAACCATATGAAGCTCTACTCTTTTTATTTCATTATTGTTTTTGAAACATAAATATCTATTTGTAATCTAAATTATTTCCAAACAAAAATTACTTATTTCTTATACTGGATGTTGTAATTCATTGATAAGATTATTGTTTAGTATATATGAAATAATAGATCCAACTTAAAATCCAAAAGCAACACAAGAGTAATATTGCTCTCTCTATTCTTTTTATAAAAATTCAAATATTTCTTTTGGGTATTGCATTTCAAGTTCTAAACAACTATTTTTCATGCCTTTTATTTTGTATTTTAATTCCTTTAAGAATAAATATCAAACCAAAAACTCTGGTCCATTTGTTTCTCTAGTATATGTTTCTCGACTAAAAATCACTTTCATCAAGTTATAGTACATTTTACAATAATTGTGTTTTCACATCCCAATCTACATTATTTAAAAATGATAAATTGTGATTTTTAGTTTGTCTTTTAATTCCATTAGTTAAAAAAAATTAAAACTTTATTTTCATTTATCTATATGTTTTTTCTATCTCTTATACAATTTAGATCTAAGAAATCAAATCTATGATTTTCATAGAGCTTGAATTTTAATGAGATATTACATTTAGTTTTCCAATATAACTCTTCTTTCATTTTAGATAATTGTCTTCATTTATTGAAAGTATTAGGTTTTCACTACCTTTGTCTATTTCTTTCTTCTTTATATATGGGTCAAATGTTTCTTTTTGGTAAATAATTGATAATAAAATTGATTTCATATGACTTTTTAAGATTATGATTTATAGTTCAGAATCAATCTCGTTTATTATTTTCATATTATTTTCTTATTTGTTTGTACAAATTTTTTCATCGTAATATTTTTCGAGTTTTTCACTAGTTAGTGTTAGCAAACTAATTAATTTTTACATATCTTTGTTTTCAAGATTTATGAATTATTTTTTTAAATCATTTCTATATCCTATTAAATTTAAATTATATATTTTTCATATTAGATTTTTCTTCATTTTTCTTCTCTCATAGGTATCAAAGTGTTTAACCTTTTAGATAGTTATATTTTTAATCATTCTAACAGATCATATTTATTACTTATAATATCATTATTTCTATGTATGGTATATACCTCTTTTCTTAGTTTTATAAATTTCATGTGTATATCTTGTTGTAATTTATTATAACTATTTTTTTATTTTTTTTAATAATTCTTTTTGTGTTTTGATTATATCATTTAGATATTTCGTGTTTGAATCTTCTACAAAATCTATTTCATCTGTTAAAAGTCTTAAGGCATGTTGTTTAATTTTTTGTCATATTTACTAGGCTTTCATCTATTTCTAACTATATATTTTTTATCTTTAAATATTATTGTCTTCTTAATATAACATCATGAACTAATGTTTTCATTACTTCAACTTCATCTTTTAATTTTTTTAACTTCTTCTTTATTAAAATTTTCTTCTTCATAGTATATGAAAGTAAATCTTAATATATTATTATTTTTAACTACATTACTTTTTCTTCTTGGTATTAAAGGTTTTTCCTTGATATACAAATGACTTTTTTCTGGTATTTCAAAGTTCATTAATATTTTTAGTTTTATTATTTGTCTAAGTTCTTGAAAGATTTTATCTATTTTTATAAATTCATTTTATCCATTTATTAAAATATTATAATTGTTTGTTAATAAATACCCTAATATGTAGAGTATAGAAAATAGATGATTTTCTTCTTTCATTAAATCTTCTTTTTTAAATTCATAAGTTAAATTTAACATTTAGTAAGTTTTTATCATGAATATCAATAGCAAACCTAAGTTATGCTTTAAATTTTAGTTTTTGGTATTTCACATTATCATTGATCATTTTTAATAAATCATTTTTTATGTTTATTATTTTATTATCTAGTAATATTATTTTTATTGGTATATCCATTCATTTTATGAAATGAACTTATATTAATGTTTAAATTCCTTCTAAATGAATGTATCCAATTTTTTTCTTTATCTATTTAGAAAAAATTTGATAATTTATTCATTATAATTTTTTTGTCAATTATGATATTTTATGTCTTCATTTTACATCTGTAATATTAATACTCATTTTTTATTACTTATTATATAATAAAATATGTGTTTTCTTGAGAATAATTTTATTAACGATAAAAATGATAAATTTTTAAATGTATCTATTCTTTTAAGATTTAATTTAATTTTTTATATATTTTTTAAAAAATTACTAATTATTATTTTATGTGAAAAATATAATGAGATATCTTTTAGTTTTGATTCTAATATTTCTATATTTTTTATTATTTTTTTATTTATATTTATAAAATATTATTATTCAATTTTATTATATTTAAAATTCATTATATTTAAGAGATATTTTTGAAATTTTTTTAAAAGTTAAAAATATTTTTTACGTAATTCCCGTCTCTTTGAGTATCCATCTATCCTCTTATCTCATCCTTTAAAAACTATATGCACAAAATTTAGATGTTTGCTTCTTTATTTAGAACACTCGTATGGCCAAATCTGCTGGTAAAATTTATATCCGCAAGTTGGTTTATGGTTTGTAGCTCGTCTTTAATTTATTGCGGTGGGAGTTAGTCATGGCATTATCACGCGCCCCTCCCCCGGCGGTGGAAGGAAAACATAAATAGGTGTAAATGTGTCAAAAGGCAATAATCAACTCATAAGATGCGTGGAAGAAGCGTTTTATATCATGGATTTATCATCACCCTTGATTTTTAATTTCAATAAAAAAATTATTTTTATTTTCTAAAAAAGTATTTTACTTAGAATTTTGACTTTGTGGGTGTGGGTTTTACTTTTTAGCGAAATATAAAAATTTTATGTTAGATCCTAAACATATTAATTATCATCGTACTATCTACTATGTACCTGAATACACATCAAAATATTAATGAATCCAGCACAGCGTCCGAAGATATTATTTATTATTTATAAAATATATTATATATCAATTAAATTATTTTTTATCTTTTATTACATATTTAATTTTTTTTAAATATTTATATTAATCTTAAATTTTATTAATGTATTACATATTAAAAAAGATGAATAAATTTTACTGAGTTATGAAGGTGTTATTTATTTTTAGATTATATTGTTTTCTATTTTCACCTTTTAGTGGGTATTTATATTTAAAAAAAATTATATTAACTTTAATTTTTATTGATATAAAATATAATATTATCATATATTATAAAATAATAAAATTTATTATTTATTATCTATTATTTTTAATATTAAATATATATATATTTTTAAAAGAAATATATTAATATTAAATTTTATTAAAATAAAATATGTAATTAAATTTTAAAAGTAATCAATAATTTTTCATTATAATTTTACTCTCTCTTTGCCTATGTTAAATCATCAGAGATACTTACTTTATTGGCTCATTCACATTTTGGAGTCCACGTATTTTTTGAGATATGGATCAGATCACTATCAAGAATCTCTATAAACAAAGATTCAGAGAACTTCCTCCCTTCTTTCCCCCATTTTTGAACATAAACAGGATACAATAATTTGAGATATTGATTATTACTTTCTTTTCTTTTCTTTTTAATAACAACAACAGTAGAGTTTCCAATATAAATTCAGTTTTAAAAATCATAAGAAATTATCATAAACATTTAAAAAAAAACAAATCTTATAGCTAATTTAGGATGAGTCATGCGTGTATATATCTAATTTAATAACACTAACTCATGCTTACTTTCATTTTGATGAGCATAAATTAAATTATCAAATATTTAAATTTTTATTTTTATTTTTTAAAATTAAATATATTTTTTTACTTTTTCAAATTAATTAATTATTATATCATTGTAAATATAATTATAAATAATATTCATAAGAAAATTGAGAAATTTTAATTATTAATTATTATTTAAAATAAGATCTTAAAATATTAAAAATAAAATAAATGGGTTTTTTTAGTGTTTTGATAGAAAATAAAAAATAATAAAAAATAATTTTTTTTGAATTAACCCAAGAAACATGTTATTATAATTAAATTTATCAAGTTATACATTCAGTTTTTAAATCTTAAATTTATTATATAATTTAAAATTTTATTTTTTATTTTTCTTAATTTTAATTTTAAGAATTTAATTTTACTTAATATTTTTTATATATTTTTACTTTGTAATTAACTAAAAACTCGTTCTTAATCAATCTAACTCTTAAATATTTAATTTTAATTATAATAAAATTACAATTTTTTACATTTAATTATAAAAATTAACAATTTCATACTAACTTTATAATATAACAATAAATAAAATGAAATATCGAACTAATTGTGTACCTAATTTAAGAATTAATATGATTTAATATTCAAACATGTAATTAAACATATCGAGAATTTATTGGTTGAAACTTTATTTAAATAATAACGTAATTCATAATAAATCATAAGTTTAATGTTTAAAATTATCTATAATCATATAAATTGTTTAATTAGACATAAAATTTGACACATATATAAAATTAATTAAATAATTCATAACTATAAAGAGAAAGAATATATAAGAATTTATTTTTTTGAGAAAAAAGTGAAGTCAATATACTAATCTCTAAACTTATTTTGAAATATTTCTTCAATTGTTCGTCACTTAATATTTTTTATATATTTTTACTTTGTAATTAACTAAAAACTCGTTATTAATCAATCTAACTCTTAGACATTTAATTTTAATTATAATAAAATTACAATTTTTTACATTTAATTATAAAAATTAACAATTCCATACTAACTTTATAATATAACAATAAATAAAACAAAATATCAAACTAATTGTGTAACTAATTTAAAAATTAATATGATTTAATATTCAAACATGTAATTAAACACATCAAGAATTTAATGGTTGAAATTTTATTTAAATCATAATATAATTCATAATAAATCATAAATTTAATGTTTAAAATTATCCATAATCATATAAATTGTTTAATTAAACATAAAATTTGACACATATATAAAATTAATTAAATAATTCATAACTATAAAGAGAAAGAATATATAAGAATTTATTTTTTTGAGAAAAAAGTGAACTCAATATACTAATCTCTAAACTTATTTTGAAATATTTCTTCAATTGTTCGTCAAACTATTTCAAGATAATTTTTCTCTCTATTTTTTTTAATTCCAATCATAATCCTCATCAAAATAATTTTTGTAAATATTTATATGAGTTTTATTTTAGATTTATTGTCAAATTAATATTTAAGTCATCAAATGGAGTCAAATAGACGTATCATAGTGTCAATAGAATAGATCATTGTGTGAATAATAGAGTGACGTGAGGACTAGGTTGAAGTGACTTTGATTGAATGAAAGACGTGTCGTTTGACGTGCCTAAGACTTTATCCAAACGACATGTCATCTGGCACGCTTCTAATGGAAACGATCAAGTATTTATTGTTATCTAGTTTACACTCGTTCAAAATGATACCTTTTTGAACGATGTGTTACTAATTGTATCCACATTCTTTTACATACATAAACATTATTACGTAAATTTACATTTTACTTCTAAATATATCTACCTGTTAAGTAAAATTAATATAAATCTTAAAAATTATACAAATTCATATTTTCTAAAAAAAAATCAAAATTTAAACTATCACATTCAACTACTTTATTAGAGAAAATCTTATAAACTTTTCCTTAAATGAGTAATGAGATTATATAATTTCATAAGTGAAATTTCTTGATTTCTACTTTATCATCTTGTTCGTGTATATAGATTGAAATTTACTACATATATAATTAAGTTGTCGAAAAAGGAAATTACCATTAAGACAAAGGAAAAATATAAATACTTATATAATTAGGGAAAAATCATCAGAGTGACTTTTATAATGGAAAAAGTTAAACTTGTAATTAGATAAATGAAAAAAAATAAATTAAAAAATAATAACAATAATTAAAAGAGAATGAGTACATGATAATATGTATTTGAAAGTTCTCTTATAAGAAATATCCAAAATGAATTAGAAATAATTAGATGATTTTTAAAAAAAGTTAGTAATTTTGATGTATTTTTGCGAAAAAAAAGGAGATCATACAGTTACATGAGAAAGTAATTATAGATTGTTATCGTGAAAAGAGACTACTTGTATATTTAAAAAAATGTAAGGAAGATGAGTGTACGAGATACTGAACGAAAAACTGAATAAAAAATTAAAAGAATGTATAAATAATTTTTTATTAAAAAAAAGAAGAGAGAGAGAGAGAGAGACATGAGATGTCGGGAAGTTGTACTTGAGAATCTGATGTTTGTAATGAATCCAATAGTAAATTTGTAGTCACTATCTTTATTTATCTTTTCATTCCTCAACTCACCAACGAGACAAAAATGTCAAATACTAGTTTTTCTTTAATTAAGATAAAAGAATCTAATCCATCATCATCATCATCATCATCATCATCATCATCATCATCATCATCATCATCATCATCATCATCATCCAGTATAATAATTAAGTACGAGAGATAGATAATCGACTGCAAAATGAACTATATCAGAAATATAAGTTAATATTAAACTAATCATAGTAAGTATATTAGTTCAAAATCAATAAAGATTATCAAAATATTAAGAAGAGTTAATTCACCAAGAAATAATATCAAAAGATTGATGAAAATTGACAATTTTTAAAACATCTCATGTATCTGATAATAAATAATATCATTTTTATTATGGGAAAAATAAAATACAATGTATTACAATGTCTTATTTGAAAATTTCTTTTTCAGAAGCAAGAGATAAAATTATATTAATTCAAAAGTTACTAAAAGTCGATAAAGAAATGTATTGACAAAATTCAAAGAGAATTTTCATATACATATAAAATTACTTTTACATAAAATAAATATTATATACTCTGAACACTTGAATTATTTATTTAAATTTATTAAAAAAATTAGTATTTAAAATACCTAAAATTACAAAATATAACGTACATGCATAAAATCTATATGATAAAAATATAAATTTATGAGATACAAACAACAATATTCCCTCGTGTGTATATATATATATATAAGGAATCACTTTATACTATATTTGAAAATCATGAAAAATTAATTTACACATAATTATTGAGATGATCAAGTACCCAATGCTTATTGGCACATTAAATATATAAGCTGAACACTTTGAGATGTTTACTTAAATATATTAGAATGATTAATATTTAAAACAATAAATTATCTGTTATTTATTTATTTTATATTATTTTAACACTTATAATGTATCTTTTTCGTGAGACACATAAATTACTAAAACTTTAAAAATAACATATAAATCTTAACTCTCAAAATCTTAATATAAGCTGATTAAAATAATATATTTTTAATACATAATATTCCTTAAATGTTAACAAAATTACTTAAGTGTTTTAATTTTTAATTTTTAATAATTTATGTATCTCCTACAAAAACTATATAATCAAATGATATAAAATAAATGATTTAAAAAATTAATTACTATATTTAAAATACCTAAGTATACAAAAAGAACACATAATTTTTATTTTAAAAATTTTTTAAATATAAGATACAAATGGCAATATTATCACATACATATACAATCATTTTATATTGTATTTGAAATAAATAAATAATGGATGCTTACTCACACATTGAAATATATATATATATATATATATATAATAGACATTTGTCATGAGAATTTGTAATGACACATGAAAATATTTTGTATAATTTTATTTCATACTTTACGTATGAATTCATAGTTTTCATTACTATTATAGATATTTATCATAAATAAATAAAATAATACCTTGAAAGTTTTTTATACTTCTTAATATATATTATATTCAAAAAGCATAAAAATATTTTTATATCTAATTTCAATTTAAATACTTAACATAATAAATTATTACTTTAAATATAATCTTGAAATGTCAAAAAAGGTAATATAATTAGCATTTATTAATACTATCTAAAAATATCATATAATTAAAGTTTATTGTATCTTACATATATTAATGACTAATTAGATACATTTGATAATGATAAAATCAAAATTTTACTTTAGTAATTTTTATTGGATAATAAACTTAATTTAGTATTGTAATAAATTATATTAATTATTAAGAATACTAGTAAATTACCACATCACCTAAATTGGGCAAACGATTTCCTTTGACGTGAGAAACTAAGAATAGTGATATTGGAATTTTTTTTGTAAAGAGTTAATTTAGTTATCTTTATTATGTAAAAAAGATATTGTTAACATTAGATTTTAACTTGAATATATGATGATAAAGTTAAAAATAATAACACCTAAATCATATATAATCTCATAGTGATACTGAATCATAACAAGGAGGCAAAAAAAATAATAACATTATTTTTATAATAATTTCGTATTTCCTTATTTTTTTGGTAAAATGAGTTGAAAACAAAATGGATAGTCAACCAATGTATCTTGAAATATCCAGCAATACCCCAATAAATAGATCCTCAGTCAACCTAGAGAGATTATTAGAAATTTAAATCAAACACGAACATAATTAATATGAAACTATCTGAAACCCATTCTCAATGATTTAGAGTTACTCCCATTTTGTACTCGTTTGGTCATATCTCCGAACTTTGTTTTTCTTTTCCGAGATTTGGCTGCAGAATCTGACGAAGACACTACTGAACAAGGAAAACGAAGCTGAGTTGCAGTTTCAAATAACTGTAGAGATGGAGAAGAAAAAGAGGAGGAATGAAGATCGGAGTTAGTGAATAGGTGGGTAATGTCGGCAAGAGGCTTCCTCATTAACCTCCTTTTCTTCATTTTCTTTGAAGATTTGGATGTTCCAACAACTGGGTTGGGTTTGTTTTCAGAGAAAGGAAAGATGTTCTCCTTCTTGTCATTGATACATAGGGCAATGTTGGCCTCCATTAGAATTATTGCTGGTGTAGTAATTAAAGAAAGACTAGCCAAATGAAGTAGAAGAAAAGTGTGAATAAGATTATTTAGGATTGAAGAAAATAGAGAATATGGGGTATGATTTGTAGTGTTGGATTTGGGCATTATTTTTGGAGGGAGAAGCAAATATTTCAGATTAGTTTGTTTTTTGAACAAATCTTGTGAAATTATTTGAAGATGGGTTTTTGACTTCTGACGAGAGAGAGTTGAAGTCTTTGTACATTTGGAGAGAGAGGGCGCGGAAAAGGAGGAGGCTAAAAAAACCAAGGAAAAGTTTGGGAAATTTTAATAGAGGACAATCCCGGGATCGGAGATTTTAAATTTAGGGAATTGTGAATTCGGAGGAGGGAGAGTCGAAATAAAAACCAAATTTTAAGCGCTGAGAGATAGACCAAGCCCTCCATTTCAATTTCAATTTCAAATTTTGGACCCCTTCGTCTTTTGATCAAGCCTAAAGCGGCAGGCCCAACTGAGTATGAGTCATATTTTCTCCCTGTAACAAAACTTGGTTTCATTCATATTAATGGTGGTAGATGAGTAGTTTAAGATATGTTTATTAAAAAAGTTGCAAGGAATTATATAAAAATACTAATTAACTTAAATATCTTTTTAAAATTAATAATCATATATATATAAATAATTTTATAATTATATCTTATAAATTTAAGAAAATAAATCAATACTAACATGAATAATTATGGGAATGAGAATGATTCATTTCTCTTTATTCTCTTTCCTTGTTATTAAAAGAAAACATTTTAAAAAAAAATTTACTCAATAATCATCTATGCATCAAGACGGTGAGAGACTTTGTTTTACATTCCCAACTTTTTTTTAACTCGACTCATTTTTGAACCAGATTGTATCTTATTTTTTGAATCGTCTAAAAATCAATCAAAATTCTAGCTTACGTCTTTTTCTAAGTCACTGGCCCTTATCTATGTATATTGCTAGATAGTTATAAAAATAAATGTAATTTTTGTTTTTTTTATAATTTTGAGAAGGTTAAATTTACTTTAGAAAATATAAATGTTTAAATGAGTTAAATATACAATGACTCAAAAACAAAAAATCAATCTAATAATATAGGGAATATTGATTTTATATAACATATGTTTTTTTAAGTGTAAAAATTTAAATTAAAACTCGTAGTTTTATATATATAAATATCAACATATTGTCTCTACATAAATTTAATAAAATAAAAATAAAATTATATCTTACAAAATTTCTAATAACTTACTAATGTTTCAACAACCATCAATGTTTCAACGGTCATAGTCGATGACCCAACAGATTTTTTATAACCTACGTCAATGATTCGTTAAATATAATTTATTACATCTATTTATTCCTTGTAACTAATTACTTCGGCTTGTATACTTATATGTAATAGGTTACATTTATCGTAGTTACATCAATCCACTAAATATAATATGTTATATCTAATATAGTTTCAGTGACCTAATAGATATAATTATTTTTATATATAACATATTATATTCACTAAAGTTTCAATAGGATCGTTAGTGATACCGTTGAAACACCGGTAAGGTCATTCAAGTTTCCATAGTGTTGATGACAGTGATTATTATATATATGATGAGTGTGACATTGATCTCATTTTGTTGTATTTATAAAAATATGATTTTTTGATTTTTTTATTAAAAATATAATTACTTATATAAAAAATTAAATGTTTTTAGATAAAATTACTATTAAAAAGTATTAGTTGTGAAAATAACAATATACATGTAATAGTATCAATTAATAATAAGAATGTTAACATTTGTCGACTTTTAATTTAAAAATATGTAAGAAAAACATTTTGATTTCCTAATTAATGAATTTAAGTTTTTTAATAATATTATTTTTTAATTAACTGAGATTATACATTAAAATAAATAAACATAGTAAAAATGTTTTTTTAATGCTTTTTTGAATAAGCATCTCTTAACTCTTTCTTATATGCATCTCTCACATTTAAGTTTAAAATTTATCTTGTTTATATATTTCTTTATTTTAAGAATACACATTATAGTGATTCAAATTATGGATGTTCATGGTCCAATTCAAAATAATAATCGAAACAAATAGTTTTATATTGTTCAAATTAAATTAAATCGAATCGTTTAGTTATTAAAACTGTTATAATCAAATAGTTTAATTAATGGTTATCAACGGTTTCGTCTGGTTAATAATACATAAATATAATACATCTAATGATATACTTTTGATTAAAATATGAGAAATTTAATCAACGATTTGTAAAAAATGATATGAAAAATTTAATATATTATTAAAACCGGTTCAGTTCGATTCGATCGATTTATAAATTAATACAATCGGACTAGACAGTTTAAAAATAATTTTAATTATATAAATTGAAACGAACGATTTGATTTATAAAATTGTTCAAATCAGTACATTTTTTCGATTTAATTTGATT
Source organism: Hippophae gyantsensis (assembly GCA_030763125.1). NCBI lineage: Eukaryota > Viridiplantae > Streptophyta > Magnoliopsida > Rosales > Elaeagnaceae > Hippophae > Hippophae gyantsensis. The sequence goes on from CM061031.1 coordinate 10,356,823, forward strand.
TGGTCCGATTTTTGAACACCCCTAATTCAAAAAAACTTCAATTATTTTATTTTATTTCAATGTTTCTTAAAAAAAATCTCACTTCTATTAAGTTTAAAATAAAATTCTAATTTTTCATCAAATTAACCTCATAAAAGTCACTTTTATATATTTATTTTGTTTTTATTTTTTATACAATCTTTTAATCTATATTTCACAAAATAAATTTTTTGATATTATCAATACTTATCGAATAATAAAATTTGAATTTATATAAATTATTTAAGGCCTTATTTTTACCTGCGGCCTGCGACCCTCCCTGTTGAGGAGCACAAAAAAGCCCTATCTTTCAAATCAGTAGCAACTATGTTATTGACATTTGATGAAAAAATAGGCAGTAGCTGTATATAATGCCTAAAATTATTTCAGTTTATTCTTGATTTCTTGATTTTTTTTTGTTTGTCTATTTTATTTTATTTTTACATAAAGTTTATGTACATCCCAACTATTGTCTTAGATTTTGTAGTAATTAATTTTATCAACAACCACAGGGAAAAAAAGAAAGGCAGAGATGTCCACGAAAAACTAAGATGTACACTTATATATGTATATATATTTTATAATTTTTTTATACAAAATGTGTAACTTAATCCCTTAATTTTTTTTAAATAATATTTAATTTATTTATTTATAAAAATTATGTTAAAAAATATTTAATAATTTTAAATTCATTTTAAAAAATAAAAAATATCAAGAATATTTCATAAAGTAGAGATAAAAGACGATAAAGACTTCATAAATTATGTTTATAATTTTTTTGGCTTAATATATCGTGGATAAATAATGAAAATATTCTTGTTGATATCTGTTTAAATTTATTTATGAATAAGTTTTTTTTAACTCATTTTTATAAATAAAATGATTAATCATCGTATTTTTTATAATTAAAAGTATTAATTAACACATTTTAAAAAATAGAGGACAAAATAACTTATTTACTAAAAAAAAGTGAATCATCTGTGTTTATGTTATGAAATGATATTTTAATATTTTAATTTAATATAAATTCATAAAAAAAAATTATCTTCACCGATTCATAGATAAGTTTTAAAAATTTTAAGAAATTATGATGTACTAAAAAATTCGAATAATATATTTAGATTTGAATCATACACTATCATATATACTTGTATTGAAAGCAAGGGTTTCAACTTTAAAAGGAATAATTGTCACCTCATGACTGTCATACGTTTGCTTTTTGTAGCTTTACAATTACAGCTTCGCATCTCATATGCTTTACGGCTGTATTTGCAGCTAGCTAGCCATACAATTTAACTAGAAGCTACCAAGCGTTTAAATATAAACACAACTACAATTCAATTTCAGCTCACAAAAATTGTGCATGAATTGAGTATTATACTTCTTAGTGGTATATAGCCAAAAAGAAAAAAAAAACCCAAAGAAGCATGAAATAATCTATTAAAGTATTGATCCTACTTTTTTTTTTTGCTATTAAGTATTGGTACAACTTCCTTCGTTATCTTTGGAACTTATGAACTCGTACTCGTTTTAGGAATAAGCCTTAAGGTGCAAAAAAAAAAAAAAATTGGTTGAATCAAACAATTCATAAAATCGGTTTGCATTCCAAAGAAATATAAATGATTTTAATCCCATGGTCCAATTAGATTTGATAAATAATTTTAAAATTTATAAGATATGTATTTAATTATGAATTAATATTTCTAAATCTTAATAAATCTAATTCAATCACGTATATTAAAATATTGGTTTTTTTCATAAATTATTTTATTAAATAATATTACTATTAATTATTATAAGATAACTCAATCAAATAATTAAATATAATAAATCTTTTAATTTTTCTCGTATTATTTACTCTTATTTAATTTTCAAATATCCCTAATTCAATCACCGATCACTATCTTTTCACACATCTAAACTCTTCATTTTGTTTTATCACATAATATAATCAAATTATAGATTAATTAAATTATACATATTTGATACTTATACATCCCTAGTCATTCTGAGTTTGCGATAGAGTTTTGCGTTGGTTGCAATTTGAAAGCATATATGACAATTTGTATTGGTAATTTGTGTATATATATAACTCTAAAAGTATGTATTTATAACAGAAGAAAAATTACTCAAATAACTCGTAGCATGATACATGCCCGTTTAATACATGGTTACGTGTGTGGACGGTTATTGATATAACTATCCGCAAATCAAATTATAAAATATATATTTAAATTTTTTTAAAAATAGTTACGATTCAAGATAATTATTAAAAAATATTCTAAAAAATTGTTTTAAATTTTTTTCAAAAATATCTATATACCTACGCGAATAATAAATATATCTTAATTATTAATTAATATATAATTTAATTTAATAAATATAATTAATTTTAAATACGGATAACAGTATAATCATTCCCGAATTGTATTCTTTACTTTATTTTGATTTTTATCTAAAATCGTATTCATCCTCAAAATATATCGTATAAACACTAAATCTACGCTACAGATAATCACGAATAATCGAATTCGTTATTCTTTTGTCATTTTTATTCCCAATCTAAATAATAGGGAGAATATTCACTTCATATTTTTTATTTTAATAATATTTTTTAAAAATTAGTAAAAATTTAACTTAAATCCATAACTTTATTAAAATTCAAGCTATTTAGGTAACAATAATGATACTAAAAAATTACCCTTAAAAAATTATATAATAATTTATAATTATTGAACACTAATATATATGAGTAAAAAATTGCATAATAATTTATAGTTATTGGTATTACCTCTCTCGCCGTATATATTAGCTCTATATCTATATATATTATATAAATAATTTTACATATAATTTTAATAAATTATTTTTAAATATTGATTTGAGTTAACTTAATGATTAATATATATTTTTGTTTAATTTAATTTTTTATTTAATAATTATATATTATATATTAAATTTAAAATTTAAAATATATTAGTAGATATAAATTATTCAATAGTTCAGATAATTTATTAATATTATTTGTTATATTTATATATATTTAAAAAAACAATATTTTTTAAAATTTATTTTAATTAATTATTTTAAAAAATATAAAAAAAAATATTATAAAAAATTGAAACCTTTTTCTAATTGAGACATAAAGCGATCACCTGATTTTTTATGATCATAATATATAATTTAAAAAAAAAATAGCGGGTTTGTCATAAAGGAAAAAGCATTAATATGTAGTTGGCACACTGCAACAATAGAACAGCAAGAAGTGAGCAAGTTTTAAGCAAAATAGCAGTATTTTACAGAATATTCGAGGAATAAATTTTTCAGTTTTAAGCAAGATATCAGTGATTTTGCAGAATATTTAAGTGAGAAATTATTCCTCTTTCTTCTAATAAATGAAATATATTCTTACTTATCAATAAAATAAAATATTCTTATAATTATTATTTTTAAATAAATAGAATATAATTGATAGAATTGTCATTCATAATTCTTTAAGTATATTAACTATCAACCATATTATTTTATAATTTATATCTCTATTTTCTATTATGTATTTTCTTTTTCTTTTTTTAAATATATTAATATAAAAATTAATAGGATTATCTAATAATAATAAATAACATTTAAATAGTAGCTAGTACTGATTTGATGATGGGGACAATTTTAAACTATCTTGGATCGCGAGCTCCGTTACGTGGCTTTCACGGATAAAAAATTAGTAAAACTACCTATTGCTTTCAGAAACAGCTTTACATGTCTCCCTAAATTTGAATGCATGTCTTTTATTCATCATCTTTCTCTTTCTTTTCTTTAATTTCAGTTACTTTTAGATATAGTTAAAATATGTTAACATTGTTAGACCCTGTTCGTATTTTTTGATTTTATGTGTATATATTTATATTTATATTATATATAAAAATTTAAATCATATTAAAATAACTTTAAATAAAAATATCAACATATTTTAAAATAATAATATATTTTCACATTTATATTTTATTTTAAATTTTTTAAAAAGTAGAGTTTATTTTCAACTTATAAGACTTTTTTAATTACATATTTTATACTTAATATTTTATTTTAAATTAAAAAATAATAATTAAGCACCTTACTAAAACCATTTTCATATATTATACTCTTCAATCTTTTTTTCTTTCAAAATTCAAAGAGTTTATTTAATCATATTTATAATATATTTTCATCTATGTTATAGTTAATTATTTATTTATTATTTTATCATATAAAATTTAAACATGTTATAATTAAACACGTTATTATTTTATGACAGTTACCTACAATTATGTTGCAAACATAGATCACATGAAAAGGATAGGCACTTGACGGTAAAGTGGAAAAATAGTCATAGTAATTACTGACTATAAATTAAACACTCAGCAGTCAGCATAAATTGAGTTAGGGAAGGCTTAAACAAAAGAAAAATAGAACAGTGTATATATCTTAAATTTTAATAGATTTATTATAATATTTTTAATAATATAATCAAGTCTTAATTATAATTATATATAATAAAAAACCGATTATTAATTAAAATTATGATATATTTGTGATACATAATAATGCTAAATGTATAGAACATAAAACGATTTGAGATTTAAAATTTAAGATGAAAAATAAGATATAAAGTAATGATTAAAATGATAATATCAATCAAAATGTCAAAATTTAAATTTTATAAAATATTAAAAATATTATTATTATAGACGAAAATTTTGAAAAAATTAATAAAACTCTATTAAAATGATATAATTTCTTTTATAAAACTGTATAAAACATCAAAACAATAAATTATTTATACTTTAAACTAATTTTTTTTATTTAATACATATATTTATAAAATACTCGTGGTATTTATTTTGATCACTAAATCAATTAATTGATTACTAACAAAATAATTATGAAGTAGACTTGAAAGAATGTATGAAAATAAGTTTAGAATATTATCATAATTTAAAGAAATAATAATTATAATATCTATAATATTTTAACCTAAAAAATAATATATTTATCTATATTGTTGCTAATTTTTAATATTTTATTAATATTTTTATTAAATAAGATAGAATATTATATATCGATATTAAAGTGAAAGTAAAGAATTAAGGTACCGAGTATGTACAAAGACAAAAAAAAGTATATGTACGTATATGAATTGAATGAAACTCATGGCATACATGTAAGTCAGTAATTTGTCTATATACGTTTTTTTTTTGTTTTTTTTTAAGATGAAATAATATTTGCGTGTTTGAACAAATAATTTAAAGAAAATCTTATCTATTAAATAACCTGTACTCTTCTTTTTTACGGTTGCTTCAAATTTTCGAGGCATCTTTTATATATTATTTATATAAATTAAAGCTTCTCATATTATTTTCAAGGATAATAGCATTATCAATAAAAGTTTTGGGTTTTAATTTATTGGTGGTTGAGATTGATTTCTCATTTGTATTTTTCTTTTATGTATTAGTTTTTTTTTTCCTCCTCTTTTTTATCTCCTTCCCTCTCTAACACATTGTTTGGATCCAAAAGTACCATCAAACCACCAACACCATCCATGAAAAAGAAAAATGATATAGATTCGAATTAAATCGATTCCACACATCCATGAAAAAAAAAATGATATAGGTTTAAACTAAATCAATTAATTCCAACCATATATACAAGCTTTTAATTGATTATGTATTGTATTCTCACATTTTATTAATAAAATTTTAAAAATTATATTTAATAGTTATAACACCCGATATAATTTTTAATCGAATAATTTAATTATATTCATAAAAAAATCATAATAATACATAGCGTTGTGAATTGTTTTGAACATGGTGAAAAATCATGTAAAAAAAATTTAATTTATTTTATAAATTATAAAAATTTAATAAAAAAAAATATGTTTTTAAAAGATGTATTAAGAATTAAACTCTTTACTTCATTAAACACACATACCTAATATATACAATGTTAATTAAATGTTTAAATATTTTATTTTGATAATTGTAAATATAATTATTTAACTATTTTTAATATATATTATAAAATATTTTTAACTTTAAAATAAATTTTGTTAATTTAGAACATAATATCTATAAATATTTTTTTTTTTCCTTTTTTAGCAAAAAAAAAAAAAAAACATATGTAGTTTGTTTGTGGGGAATATTTGATACCCATAAGTTCTTCAAACTTGTAAACATTTAGCATGGAGATAGGATGTAAACCTCGCCCTCGCCTGCAATATTGATAATACTAATGATACACAATATTCATTTTATCTGTTTCTACAACAACTTGAAATGAAATTAGAGATATCAACGAAACAAGGTCAGGTGAGGTGTAGGGGCTTTTCCATCCCCATTTAAATATCACGGGGACAAGGGTGTGATTCTCTATCGAGAGTTTGGAGATATCCCACATTAAAATTAATTAAATCTTTAATAACTGGTATATTTATAAAATTTTAAGTATTTTTATTTATTACGTAATTAAATATATGTATAAAATATAGTTATAGTAAAAAAAATTTCTAGTTTAATTATTGATATAATATTTTTTTATCTCATAGATCATAATATTATAATTTTATTATTAAATATATTGATTTATTGATGAAAATATAATTTTAGTATTAAAATATTGATTTATTGATGAAAATATAATTTTATATAAAAAATATTTAATCTAAATATAAATTTTCATAAATATATAATTATTTTAAAAAAATTATAAGAAAATATAGATGGAAATTTCATCCTCCAAGGGATATTCACTATTGAGGTCAAAATCGAAATTTCCCGCATATTTCGTTCATTTATTTTTTGCTTCACCTAGAAGTAAAACGCAAGAACAGTTCCCAATTCAAAAAGAGAGAATTCGCACCAAAGTTAAAACAGTGTGTATACTTTTTTATATCTTATGATTATTATTGAATTCACACTCATCTAACGATTATGAGAAGCGTGATTAAAGTAGTAAAAAAGGTAAAAAAAGGAAACCGATCACAAGGTGAAGCCACACAGTCAGAGATATCATAATATCAACTCCTACTAGTGGAGCCATAAAAGTATAGTTAGAAAGAAATTAGAAAAAAGCTAAACTGTTAGATATGATCATCATAATAGCCTTCAAAACAAGTGGGTGGAAGAGGTGGATATTGTATCGATGAGACTCATGTCTCTATCAAATATCAATACATCACTCTCATTATTAGTTATTATATTGACAATCCATGTTGTTAAGACCCTCAAAAGTAATTCTTACAAAGTATTTGTTTAATTCTGTTCATGTCGAAAACAATAGGGTTTTATATATGTCTGTTTTAATTTGTCAATTTCGGTGCTTGAGAGACAAAAAGATAGTTGGGATTGTGTGTAGAATTGTTGAGTTAAATATGTATATGTCGTGAAATTAATTAAGTTTGGCTAAGTGGTTTAATTTTATGTAATTATTAAATAATTTTATATAATTTCATTACATTTATTAAAAGATAACAACAATATATTTTATAAAAATAATTGATTTATAATATTAATTTTTTAATTATTATATTTATAAAATTAACTTTTAATTTTTTTATAAATATAACATATTAACATGATCTAAATTAGATGAAAGATTAAAGTATATTTTTTTTTATAAATATAACTAAATTTAAATATATTATATAACTAGGAGATGGCCAAAGATCTTTGATACCCTCTCTCTCTCACCAAACTCTGTGTCACCCTTTGCCCGAAGTATCAACAGCTCTCTTGGCCAAAGGTACCATCTTTTCGTTTATCTTCAGTAACTTCCTCTTCTTTTGCATAACTTAAACAACAGTGCAGAAGTTTTAGGATCAAACTACACAATAAAAATGTTTTCTTAAAAAATAGTTTAAAGAAAAAAACTCAGGGAACCCTCTATTCTTCTCTTTACTAAGCCCCAAATATGCTTAAGAGATATAGCTGTGAGATTATGGACAACTTAGCATAACACATGTCTCTATAAAAACAAAAATGGAATCAGGTTTATAGGTTTGTTTGTATTTGACTATTAGTTTTAATTGTCTGCTTTTTGGATTATGTGGGGTTATTGGGTTTTGGAATCTGAAGATTGAAATATATAGCAGGATTTTTTGGGGATCAGCAACTTTAGCAGAAGTATCAGGCATCAAATTACTGGTGTCAATTGCAGAAGAAGAGTTGCAAAGTTACAGTGAAATAACTTTGATCTGAGTACTTTTGATTCAGAGCCAATAAAACCTTTTTTGAAGAACAGAATCAGATATGAGATAGTAATCTGGATTCCCAAATTTCAGACCCAGTTCAGCAAATTTCACAAGAAGAAATTTTTGGAATATATGGAGAAGCCATAGATTCATACCAAAAGCAAGCACTCAAAAACAAGTTAAAGACCAAAACATAGAACATGCTGAACCCAGAAAGAGAATGGGCCTAATGAAGAGCGGTACTAGAGGAGAGATTGTACAAGTCCAAGGAGGTCACATTGTTCGATCTACTGGGAGAAAAGATCGACATAGCAAGGTTTACACAGCCAAAGGACCTCGAGATCGTAGAGTGAGGCTATCGGCTCACACTGCAATCGAATTTTATGATGTTCAGGACCGTCTGGGATACGATAGACCTAGCAAAGCTGTCGATTGGCTTATCAATAAAGCCAAATTTGCCATTGATAAGCTCGATGAGCTCCCTCCATGGAACCCAACTGATAATAATACTTCAGCAGAAGCAGATCGTAATGTACGGGGCTCTAATGAAATTGCTAATACAACAGGGCAGTCAGAATCTTCTCTCTACAACTTTCAGCTTCATGAGAACCCAGATAAAAATTCCAGCTTTATTCCTCCTCAGTACTCTGATACCATTGCTGACCCTATGAAACCCTTCTTCCCCACTAGCTCAGCTACTACCTCCATCAATTTTCGGAACTACACACCTGATTTATTTCCGAGAACTAGTAATTCAGCACAAGATCTTGGCCTGTCTCTCCATTCTTTCCAAGATCATGGTCTGATTCACACCCAATCACAAAGTGATAGGAACCACACACAACCTAATGACCATAATACCCTCTTCGCTAGTTCAGGTCCTGTTGGGTATGAGACCGGTAGTTATCAGAGAATGGTGGAGTGGAACAATGAAACAAGTGTTGAAAACAGAGGAGAAGGAGATGTAAATGGAGGTGAGTTTTTGTTTAATTCGCTGCCATTGACACAAGAAGTAGTGCTTGGTCAAGGTTCAGGATTTGCTCAGAGGGGAACCCTTCAGTCCAGTTTTTCGCCGTTGGTTCGTGCTTGGGGTGATCTACCAATGCCAATGCCTTCTTCGGAAAGAACACAGATCCTTCACCCACCTTCCATCTTTGGTACTCGTTTCGCCTTCAATGGCGTACCAACGTTTTGTTTTCCCACCAGTATTCAGTGCGAAGAGGATAAAGGGGAGCACAGTGTTGTTTCAAAAAGGCTATCATCTTCTTCCTCTCCAAATTCTACCCGACAATGATAATGCTCGAAATTTGAAGATCAGAATCTTAAGGATCAATAATTAAGGTACTTAAAGTTCGCATCTTTTCAGTTACCAGCTATTTATTTTCCTTAACCTCTGTTCCTCTTAATTATTAAATTTTTTTAGTCAAATTTTAATATCAATGTTATTAATTTACTTATCTTTTTTTATTCCTTCGAAAATTAGGAAATTTAATCTTTAAGCAGGTTTCCATTGTTAGAAAAACGACAAATATTTATGGTCTGTGATCCTCCCGTAAGCATTCATAAAAATAGAAACTATTACTAAACATTGTAAGATATTGTTTTTCAAGTACTGACATATATCTGTTGTTCTTAATTATTATTATTATTATTTTATTTTTTTTAGTTTCATTGAAAATCAAATCGAGACAACTAGGCAAAGATTCCAGTCAGATTCAATTGTCTACCTCTACCACAAGCGAAGATATACATGTGGTTGTGATTTTAACGTTTATTTTTTAATATATTTTTGCTAAACCATTTATTTTTAATATATTTTAATTAATCCATGTATTCGCTTTATATTTGATAGTTTATTTATATTACATCAAAGTGTTGTCTGCTCTCTGTTTAGAATGATAACTTAGTTTGGCTCTTGTAACTTAGATTTTGGTGTTACAACGATGAATATAAAATTATATATAAGATATTTTAATAAATATATAAATTTATTTATATTTTAATTTTCTATTAATTTAATTAAATTTACACTTAAACTAATAATAAATAATATTTATATTTATATTTGATTTTTAACTTATGTTTTTATTCTTTTAAAATATTAATAATTTTTTATAAAAATTATTTATAATATTATATAATTTAAATTTTAAAAATTTAAAATCTTATAATTATTTTTATGATTTATTCTTATTATTTTAAAATAATTTATAATATGATTATATTAATATTATTTAGTATAGAATGATTATGCTTTTATTATCATTTATATTTTATTTTTTTGGTTAACACATAAATTTCTTATTATAAAATATTTATTATTGGTTTAATTTTTTTAATATTTTTTTTATAATAAAATAAAAAAAATTAATTAAATTATTTAAAAATAATAATATTTAAAATATCATTTAAATTCTCATTTTTTATTTGTAGTACCTATCCCACTAGGGGCAAAATTGGAAAAGGATCTCCAACCCTGCCTACACCATTGATAATCTAATCACAACCTAGTTTGTTAGTTCTTGGGAGACAACTATAAACAAAATTTGACAAGACAAGTCATTGAAATAGAAAGAATCCACCACATTAGCCACTGTAATTTCTATTTATGCTCCTCTGTCCGATACCATCAAAGTCGGGTTTGGTAACGTACAGTTATTCATATTTTACGACTAATATCCCTTTTTATTAATTTTTTGGAAGGATTTTAATTTAATATTCATGTTTTGTAAATAATTTTTAAATTTATAAAATTGAATAATAAACACGTTTTATTTAAAATTTCTCCTCTATACTCCTCACTGTGACCTTTAAGGAAGGAGCAATTTCTTATAAATTGAGAATTGTAGATGCTGTTGTACGTTTCACCTAGTGAACTGGTTAGAACAGCATGAAGGTGGGCTCTAGATATCGTGGAGCGTAGAAAACCATAGGTTGCTAGTATTTACAAGACAGACAAGTTGGAGTCCTTTGGGGAAGCCCAAAAGCGAGCTCCTAATCTTAAGCACCCATTAGTTGGCATTGATGTCATCGAAGAGGGTATAGTTTCTGGTTCGAGGTATGGAATTTGGAAGGTTTTTTTTTTTTTTTTTTGTCTAATATTCTTTTTAAAATGGAAGGAAGCTAAAGCATTTAAGGACTTGTGCATTCTGACACTTTTACCCCACGTTTGGTTGGAGTGAATGGAATTAATCAGACTGACATTTCCATTTTGTGTGTTTATTGAATAGACGGAATCGGACCTGACAAAAGAAGGAATCACAATTCCTTCTCCCCCCTTTGGTAATCATTATTCCATTCCCATCTAAATTTTTTTTTTCCAATTTTACCCTCACCTAAAATATAACCTTAAATTCATATCCTAAATTCTCAAACCTAAAATTCCAAAACCTTAAACCCTAAACCCAAAATTTCAAAACCCTAAACCCTAAATCCAAATCCTAAAATCCTAAAATCCTAAAACCTTAAACCCTAAACCTTAAACCCTAAACCTCAAATCCCTAAACCCTAAAACCCTAAACCTTAAAACATAAATCCCAAAACCCTAAAACATAAATCCCAAATCCCTAAACCCTAAACCCTAAATCCCAAATTCCAAATCCTAAAACCCTAAATCCTAAACACCAAATCCCTAAATCCCAAATACCTAAACCATAAACCCCAAATCCCAAATCCCTAAACCCTAAACCCTAAACCCTAAACCCTAAAACCCTAAACCTTAAAACATAAATCCCAAAACCCAAAACCCTAAAACATAAATCCCAAAACCCTAAACCCTAAACCCCAAATTCCAAATCCTAAAACCCTAAATCCTAAAACCCTAAACCCTAAATCCCTAAACCCTAAACCCTAAACCTTAAACCCTAAACCCCTAACCCCCAAATCCCCAAATCTCTAAACCCTAAACCCTAAAACCCAAATCCCCAAATCTCTAAACCCTAAACCCTAAACCTTAAAACATAAATCCCAAAACCCAAAACCCTAAAACATAAATCCCAAAACCCAAAACCCTAAAACATAAATCCCAAAACCCTAAACCCCAAATTCCAAATCCTAAAACCATAAACCCTAAACCTTAACCTACAAATATAACCCCAAATCCTAAATCCCTAAACCCTAAATCACACATCCCAAACCTCAAAACCCTAAACCCTATTTAGAAAAATAATAATTTTAATAATATATTTCTTTTTAATTAAGTAATACTTATTTAGAAAAATAATGATTTCAATAATGTATTTTGTGTGACCAAAAAATAATAATTAAATCACATTATTTGAACTTTACAAAGATGTAGGGTATTAAGGTCATTTACAGCTTTTTTCATTCCATTCCAGTGGCAAACCAAACACTATAATCCTGATTCTGAGCTTGATTCCAGTGGTCAAACCAAACAAAATTGTTTCCTTTCCATTCCATTCCATTCCGATTCCGATTCCGATTCCGATTTCATTCCACGAACCAAACGCCACCTTAGGTCTTTCAGGTGGGAGTATCCACGTTATTTTGAGAAGAAAAAAAATTTAAATTGGATTGTATCCTTTAAAAACAATTTTAATTAATATAAATCGAATTAAATTGTTTGATTTATCAAATCATTTTATCCGATCAGATTCGATTCGGTTTTTAGTTTGATTCGATTCAGTTCAATTTTTAGACATTTTTAATGAGAAATAATATAAAATTTTAATATATTATTAAACTGATCCGGTTCGATCGGTTTAAAAATTAATACAATTGAATCAGACCGTTTAATTTATAAAATCGTTTATGTATTATTTTTCCCAACTTGGAGCTTCAAAGGTTAGTTATGTAATTTTTGTTATGTATGATAAGTCTCTAAAAATATTAAAAAAAATTAATGAAATAAAACATGTTCATTATTTATTTTTTTAAAATTTATAACTATTTATAAAACTTGAATATTAAATTAGAACACTTTCAAAACATTGGTAAAAAATAATACAAGTTACAAAACACGTGTACATGATACTAAACTCATCAAAATCTAAGCCTAATATATGGGTGAATAGGTTTGAAAGTTACTTTGTTTTACAAATTTAATATTTTTTTACTCATTTTAAGTTATTTTATTTTTAAAAATAAATAAGTTTAATTCAATTTATATTATTAAATTTAAATTTGATGAAAAAATACCCACGTGACAAAAAAAATTGTTTAAAATCAACTAGCTATTTTCATTTGTCACAAATCTTTTTGACATTTATAATCTTATATTTACAAATATATCATATTATATGCAAGTCCTTTTAAAAATAAAAAAACCAACTTTATAAAGCTATAAAGATCAACATTTCGACTTTTAGGCATATAGCTAATTTTTTTAAAAAATATAAATATTTATATAATTTTATGAATTTGATTTTTATTTAAAAATATTTATATATAATATAAGATATTTGTGAATATGAGATTATAGTTATAAAATATAACAGTCAATTATATGTAGTGTGGATATATGTAGTAGGGGTATCCATCGGTACGATCCGATCCAATTTTGGGGAAAAAATTTAATCGGATCAAACTGGACCGTTTGAAACGGTTTTAATTAATATAAATTGGACTGTATTGTTTAATTTATAAAATTATTCGGTTTGATCCGGTCCGATTTGGTTTGATTTTTGGACACATTTAATGAGAAAATAATGTAATTTTTTTAATATATTATTAAATCGGTCCGATCCAATTCGACCAGTTTAAAAATTAATACAAACCAAACTTGATTATTTGATTTGTAAAACCGTTCGATCCGATTTTTCAATTTAGTCTAGACCGAACCGGTTTATAAAAACCCCTAATATGCAATACATGTGTATAGGTAGTGCATGTAACTATGGGCCTAATAAGAGACGGGCTTATTGTACAAAGTGGATGCATTGTATGCTTTTTAAGAGTTGTTATTGTTTAGTCTTAATCCTTATGCCTTTAGTGTATAAATAAGTTGAGAAAGGAGTTATTTAAGCATAACAAATATTAGCATCGCAAACTGTGGTTGTTAAGTGCTCTCATTGCTGAGAGTTATTCTCTTATATTCCTTAACATTTGATTGAATAATGGAATTATTAAGTGTTTCATATCGATAAGGGAAACCAATTAAGTATTAGTTTGAGAGTTCTTTTGGAGGAAATTATGTTATGATTTTTTATAAAAAATTGAAATTGAGATTATTTCTCATGGATTAGGCATATTTAGCCTAATCATGTAAATTATGTATGGTTTTTTATACTTCATTTTAGTTTTATAGTTCTTAATTGTTTTTTATACTTCAATTAGTTGATTTTCAAAGGATATTCTTTATCATGTATTTTTTTTTCTATAATTAAATTTAATAATATAAATTAAAATGATTTTATTTCTTTTTACAAATAAAGTAACTTAGATAATCCTTAAAAGAAATATAATTAAAGTGAATTCTTTATAAAACAAAATAAATTTGAGATCATTTCATCCCATAATGCCTTCTGTTCAATTACATATTTGAAAGTTTGGTGAGTCAAATTAATACTTAAATCAGTTTTCAAGTTAAAAAGGTTCTTAAGATAACAATAACTTGGATAGGCATTGATGAATGATATAGATTGCTAAGTTCACACGTATACATAAAAATATACATAAAAACTTACAAACAATAAGTGTTTTATTGGTGAGTCAAAACCCAAAAAAGTGGGCTTTACACGGAAATTTCATTAAAATTAAAGACTTTACACAGAATTTAATAATTAAAAAGTGTTAATGAGTAATCATATTATTTCTTTGAGGTCGTTTTTTTAACAATAAACCTATAAATTACTACAAAATCATGTTAGAAGTGATGATACTAATAGATGTTGTATCTATTTCAATATTTAAGTGAGAAAAAATATAATATTAGAAGGAGTTTGAGAGATAATGAGCAATGAATTCAAGTACTTACGTGTAACTTTTTTATTTAAGATTATTTACTTAAAAGTTTTTACAAATGAAAATAAATAGTTAAAATCGATTAATTATTTAAATATTGAATTAATTAAAATATTATAATAACTTATTATTAATAATTATTTTAAATTTAAATAATAAAATATATATTTAGTTATGTTATACCATCTGACTTTTCAAAATTGAATGGATTAATCAAATAATATCATACATATATCCAACAATTTATTTCAAAATTTAAGCCCTAAAAAATAAAAAATTTAAATGGTGTGAAAAACATGTAAATCTAATTTAATGAGTATTAGAAAAGAATTACTTGCGGGCATTTAAGTAAAATTATTCTTTGTTTGTTGAATTAGCATTATTTCAGGAAGTCCAACTTTCAAGTAGGAACACAAAAACATTATTGAAGTCCATGGGAATGCAAAGTTACTAAATGAAAACCACAATCGTCAACCCCTGTTTAAGTCAATTACGTGCGAACTAAATTGTTATGATGTTTGAATGTATAGGAAGCTTCAAACTTAATTTCTTTGTCATTTCTTTGGAATATATAGTATCTCTAAAATAGGGTGTAATAATCAGGGTTAGAATGATTAAAGAGTATCAAATCACCGAAAATGTTTTTATACCGATCGGGATGCACTCTTGATAGAATAAAAAAAATCATTTAAAATTTTTATTTTATTTTTTCGATACTTGTTCTAAATACAAGAGATGTTATACCGACGAAAATATAAAATTATAAATAAATTATATATATCACACCATAAACGAGTGTATCATTATTTAAGGAGGTTTGCATGTGTTGTTGCTATACGAGGGAAATTTCTTGCAAACGAAATAACCACACATGTTACTTTATCTTTTAGATAAATTGATTAATATAAATAGTTGATTTTATTTATATTTCTAACAATTTTTCTTCTTAATAAAATAGAATTAAAATGATTATGTTTTATCATATATTTGTGTCCCATTGTATATAAGATTTTCTTGACATAATCGTATGTCAGTATGTGTCTTCAAGTTAAAAAATCATACTACGTGAGTGCCACGTGACTAAATGCGTCAATCTCTCGTGAGCCACATATTTGGGTTGGCTCTAATCTATTATAGCCCATATAATTTATGGTTAGGTCGAGGTCTAATTTTAAAGATTTGTGATTGATATAGATTTTATTTATAATTATGAATAAAATAGATAAAAATAAGTATTAATAATTAAAAAATATTAATTTATCAATAATATTTTTATTCATCACTAAAATATAAATCTTAAAAACTAATCCCTAAATCTAAAATCATAAATTTTAAACTATCAATAATTACGTGGCATGTCACACATCCAGAACTACATGGACTCGGAAAGGTGTTAACTCATTCGTATTTCTTATTATGCAAAATTTTAAGTATAATATGTATAAAATTATAAATAAATTATTTATATAAAATATAATTATATATTTTTTATTTTTATTATTTAAAAATATATTGTAAATTAATAATTTAAATATGTTTAAATAAGAGACACAATTTTTTTTTAAATCATAAGTGTTATTAAAAAATAAATAATAATATTATTGATGTTTATACGGTACCTTACTTAAATAAAGTCACTGATTCGTCAATGCTCCCATCTATGACCAAACATTACCACACATATCATAGTTCAATTCTCCTCAGTAAATAGTAGTTTTAGTTTTAGAAGTACATTTCTAATTTTTCTTTGGCTATATTAAGAATGTATCGACTGAGAACAAAAAAAAAAAAATCCCAAAAATATTTACGGGGACACTTTGTTGACATCATAAAAAGTTATATTCTATTGACGGTTAGTACATAATTTATTTTTGTCTTCCTTACACTTATACATCATAATTTTTTAATAGATATAATTATTTAATTTTGATTTTATTATAATTTCACATAAACTTATGATAATATAAAATTAATATATATAATTATTTAATTACGATTGTATTATAATTTAACATAAACATATGATAATATATATATATATATATATAGCTTGTCAACCTTGTGATTTCAAAGACTTTTCTTCCAATTACATATATACCACATATACCTTGTCAACTTTGTGATTTCAAAGAATTTTTTTCCAATTACGCGTTAACAGAAAAAAGAAAGGAAATAAATAAATAAATATGATATATCAACCTTTCACCTGCTTTGAAGTAGTGGTTGTTTTTTTAATAGAAATAATCAAGTGGTTGTTGTTTTCTTCACTTACGCTCGTTTTTCCATCAAATAGAAATAAACCGTACTTGACTTCTCTAGGAAAAGTAGGAAATCTGCTTTCAATTTTCAAAATCCCAACGTAATAAATACTTAAAAGGAAAAAAAGTTATATATGATATAATATATTTATAATTTATATGATAAATAATTAATTAAAATAATAAAATTTGTTTTTTTAAACTTATTAACTATTATATTAATTATAATAATAAAGATTTTAAAATATATATATAAAGAATTTGGAGTGGTAATATTGAAAGAGATTTCAATTTCTCTTCTATGAATTGAAACCTGTGCAAAATTTTAAATTTTGATCTCGATAATAAATCCTCGATGGGTTGAAAGTTGAAAAGTATTCTCTCACTCCATCTATTCTCCGATCTTTATTTTTTATAATTTTTTAAAATAAATTATATATTTATTTATTTATTTTATAATAAAATTAAATAATAGTTTTATAAACAAATCAATTTTAACAATAAATATAATATTATGATATATTATTGAACTAATAAAAAAAAGTATTTAATTATAGCAATAATTTTATATTTTTTAATATTTCATGCCCAAATAACTATATTAAATATAAAAACCAGTTATATTTATAATATATCTTAATATTCAATAATAAATTATATGCCAATATCTTTATTCTTTAATAACAACATAAAAAATGTTTTATATAAATCAATTGGATAATAAACTTAAATATTTTTAGAGACAATATTATTTATATTAAGTAAAATAATTAAATTTATTTTATACAAATAAATCAAAATTTATAATGAAAAGTTTTGTCGTACCATCCATACATCTAATTCATTAAAAAAGATATTTTTATGTATATAAAAAGTCATCATTCAACAGTCAACCATTTAGAAATTAATTAAGCATTCAACTTGTTAAGTCGTTTTATTTATCTTGCTCTTATAGTCTTATTTTCCCAAAGGAAACCTCCTTATTGCCCATACTTTTGACAAACCCTTAAATCCACAATAACCAAAATATAAGTCTCTAGCTATCAGCTTTCCAATTCCACCTTCTCCAAAAAACCAATACCAAAACCTCATAGCCTTGAAATCAAAATTAAGGATTTAAAGATGCCTCCAAATCTAGATCATGACGACGAAGATTCTCATCCATTCTACCGTCACAAGGACCCCTATAACTTCAACAGCAAAATTATGGTCATAGCCATCATCTCTTTAGTTGCTGTTGTCGTTTTAGTCATTGCACTTCACATCTACGCTCGTTGTGTCCTAAGACGACAGGCTCGCCGTCGTGCTACACTCCGTCAAATAGGTTTAACCATGATTCATGTACCAGACCCACCTAAAACTGGGCTCGACCCATTAGTCATAGCCTCTTTGCCTATATTTGTTTACAAAACCAATAAGGAAACTGATCATGATGACAGTACTTCAAACGAGTGCGCTGTGTGTTTGAGCTGTTTGGAGGATGAAGAGATGACTAGATTACTTCCCAATTGCAACCACTTTTTTCACTCTCAATGTATAGACAAATGGTTGAGCTCACATTTCACTTGCCCTATTTGTCGGACAGAAGCCCAACCCCGTCTTCAACCTGAACTTCGGGAGGGTACTCTTAGTGGCAGAGCTCCTTCAGCTCCGCCACTGGAGCGCGTGAATTCTATAACTTCATGCATAATGGAGGGAACGTCAGTAGATGGTGGCTGTGCCTCTGCAAAATTGAATGGTTCAAGTTCAAGGTTGAGTTCGTTTAGAAGAATGCTTAGTAGGGAAAGATCATCAAGAAGAATATTTCAAGCTGGTGTGCAAGAGGATGGTGTTCAAGACATAGAGAGACAATGATATCGATCAATTAATGTATTATATTATGATTATAAATTGAAAAACATACATAGAATTACATAATGCTTTGAATTTCTTCTTATTAATTTTTGGGTACACACTTATATCCTTATTATTATTAATTTTAGTTCTGGACTCTATAAAAGGTTAGGAAATGCTACTTTGACATATTAATGGACATTAATGTAAAAGTTAATTTGATATGTTTTACGTAGTAAATACTCTACATAAGACTTTTTTGGATTTCTGGTAACGTAAGCACTAGGTAATAACGAGTCTAATGACAGATCATGATAGTGATAATGTAACTACGAACAATAAAGTTATTAGCATATTTTTTATTATATTTAGTAAATAATATTTTTATGATAAAAAAATTAAAACATAATTTTTTAATAAAAATGAGTGAAAATATAATTTTTGAGTTTTTTTATGAATTTTTAACGTAGAATTAATCAAAAGTTATCACGTGTCATGTCACGCAACCAGAATAGTTGACTGGGCAAGTCACGTAGATGCCACATGTCAACACGTCATTCAATCTAAGTTCCAAAATTAGTCAATGCGTTATGACACGTGTTGCTACTTCATTTCTCTGGGCGTTCCACCCATGCGCCACGTCATCCATTTTCGCAAATCATGTCATGTCACGTGTTGTTAACTCAACGAACTTAATGAACAATTTGCAATCTAATTGACATGAAAGTGTGATTAAATTAATTACTATATGGTGTGTAATTTACTTGAAAGATAAATACATATTAGGTTAAATTCAATTGATCATATAATTAATTAATAATTATATTGGAGGATTTTAACGATTCGCATGTTTAAAAAATTAGGAGATTAAGTATTCATGGATATTTTCTCATATATCTTTTTAATTACCAAATTTTATTTAATGAATTGTTATTATTTATTTTTAATTATTTTAATTTTACTTCCTTAAAATATAAAAATATAAAAAAATTATTTTAATTTTTTTATATTTTTAGGTTAAAAAATTAATTTTTAATAAAATAATCTCCGTAAAAATAATATTTTTTATAATTATATTACTTATTATAATATATATACTTCCGTATTTATTACACACAAATCCCAACACTAGAAGATAAAGTGTGATCGGTGGAAAACTGAGGCTTATAGGTAACTTTTCCTACCGTTTGAGGTTTTATTAGTTAACTTAATTTTATTTACTATTTTACACCTATAGTTTTTTAATTTTTATGGGAGTTCATCTTCTATTAATTATTTAATCTATTGATATTTATCATATAATGATTTATTTATTTTATAATAAATTTTTTATTTAATATTATAGATTAATGGAGATTATTCTAAAGGGTGAGATCTAAAATTAAATACAGTCAATTTTTATATCTTATAATGTGTTATAATTGTTTTAAAATTAAAGTGATTAAATTTTTAAATAATGGTAACATATGTCAAAATCTAAATAATATAAGTATAAAAACGAGTATAAATTTATATCTATAACGATATTTATTTTATAAAAATAAAAATAAAAAACTTGAAGATGATTGGATCATAAGTCATAACTCTCTAATTAATTAAATCATAAGCCCAACTGCTTTATTTGACTTTTAACAATCTATGTTTGCATGATAAATCCTAATTGAATATATTTTCACTCTGCATCAATTATTCCATGTCACGTTGTACTTCTATACTTTATAACTTTTACCGTTCCTATATTAAAGGGTGAAAATATACTTAATAATATTATTGGCAGAATATAGATGTCTAGAAAATAGATTGATCGAATATTATCTAATATCCAATATGATATTCTTTTAAATATTTTAATTAATTATTTATAATTTTTTAATCTATTGATTAAAATAAATATTATCATTTATGTATTAAATAAAAAAATTAGTTAAATAATCGATTGTTATAACATTTTTAAAAATTTATTAAAACATTCATAATTTTATTAATCAATTATTTTCTTAAATTTTTTCTAAAGTTTATATCAATGACGAAAATATTTTTAACATATCTATAAAATTTACATATTATTAATGTATATATATTAATAAATTGATATATATTTGTTAATATTCTAGACGACGACGTGTATCCTACTTAGCATGTATAAAACTTAAAATTTGAGGTTTAAATTTCAATTATAAATGTGTTAGAAAAAAGAAAAAAGAAAGAAACACTCATCTCTATAGAAACCGCAATCGAACCATTTCTCTCCCTTTTTTTAGATAATTCAACAAGCACTACAAAATAATTAATAAGAATCGAGTTAGTGGTTCAACGTTGCGGCTGTGTTTAAAGCTACCAATCTACCCATTTAATTATGTCTTTCATGTAAATTAAATCATATGTTTGGGATTTTGTCTAAAATGAACTCCATGAGAGCCAAAAGTTTAAAGATGACCAAAAGTATAAAAATAGGATTTTCATAACCGACCACCTGCTGACACTTGGGTATGAATTATGATCTATTTTGATCGATTATAGTTTATTCTAATCAATTTTAGTTGTTTCAGACAATTTTAATTACATATGGTCATTTTTGATCAACTTTGTTGTTAATTGAACTTGACACCATTGAGAATGAATTGCAATTTTGATTAGTCGACATTGATCGTTCCCCATTCATTTTGGATGATTTTAGTTATACATAGTTAATTTTGATCGTACATGGTCAATTTTGATTGATTTTTTCCCGATAGTATTGCGAGTAATTAAATCATTGTCATCATCTCTCGAAATTATAAAGATAGTTTGGTTGAGGACAAAGAGTGGTCAACTAAGGTGGTCTTAATGATGAGTAACAACACTAGTGATTATAGAAGTAGGAGGTGAAACTTTGGGAGGATTGAGGAAGAAGAAAAAAAAATGATACCGTTACTCCCCAATAAAAGAGAGCCTACTTTTAAATTTTCCCACTATTTTAGACATTTTTAAACTTCATCGACTTCTTCTCTACTAGACAAAATACCCATGTGTTTCTATTATGCATGTGAAACAGAATGATCCAAATGTTGATTTAGACTAAGCAAAACCTTAATGAGCCACTAAGTTGTCTTTTGTTTTATCCCCAGGTGAAATCAGAATAGCACTAAAATAAAAATCATTAAAAATGAAAAGAAAAAGGCCTTTGCTTTTTTCTTAAAGATGACAATTAAGCAAGATCCAATCTGGGACACTGAGAAAGGAGTGGATCTGTGGAAGAGTGATTGTTATATAGCTCCTTAGTGAGCAAATTAGAAAAGTCCCACATTGGTTAGGAATGAAGATGGGTGTTGGATTTGGGGCTATAAATAAAGCCTTCCTTCACCATTTGTAAACATCCCAAAATTTGTAAATCTTCCTCTCTTTTGTAAGGGTAATTGATTAGCTCAATTTTGCCCAATTAGTTGTAATTTTGGAGTTCATCCATTTGGAGATAGTGGAAGTGGTCAACGACGCCCGAGGACCTAGGTAACATTTGTACCGAACCTCGTTAAATTTCTGGTGTTATTATTTTTCTGCTTTAATATTTTTGTTTCAATATCTGTTTTAGTTTATTTTAGCATTATATTTCCAATAGCATTATTTTGTCGGGTTAGTTTGAGTTCTATTCATTTAAATCATAAGTGAATAGTTACTACTTAGAATAGGGAAAATATACCCGATTTTCCCAACAATTGGTATCAGAGCCGAAGGTTTTCTACCTAGGCATTTGTTTGTATTCCGTTTGTTTGCTATTGGAATATAGTTGCTAGTTGTTGTAATTTGAAGAAATGGCGGAAGAAAAATTTCTTTCAAACAAAGGTCAATCATCCACGTCAGGCATAACTATGGTGATGAATGCAAGGTTCGAGGTGGAGAAGTTTGATGGAACCAATCATTTCGGTATTTGGCAAGGCGAAGTTCTAGATGATCTATTTCAACAAGGTCTAGACATCGCCATTGAAGAAGAGAAATCAGATGGAGGAGATGAAATAGAGTGGAAAAATATCAACCGATTGGCATGTGGTACAATCCGTTCGTGTCTCTCAAGAGAACAAAAGTATACGTTCATGAAGGAGACATCCGCAAGTAAGTTGTGGAAGGCGTTGGAGAACAAGTTCATGAAGAAGAGTGGACAGAATCGGCTCTATTTGAAGAAGAAGTTGTTCCGGTTTGAATACCTTCCAGGTACTACAATAAACGACCACATTACTGCTTTTAATCAATTAGTAGCAGATTTGTTAAATATGGATGAAACTTTTAAAGATGAAGATTTAGCCTTGATGTTGTTAGCCTCCGTTCCTGATGAGTTTGATCATCTTATTACGAGCTTACTCATTGGGAAGGATAAAGTATCTTTTGAGGAAGTTTGTACTGCTTTGTATAGTTATGAAATTAGAAAGAAAGATAAAAGAGAAAGCAGGAATGAAGCAGCAGAGGCATTGTCTGTAAGAGGACGTCCGCAAACACAACAGAAAGGAAGGAGAGGTAGATCTCTATCAAAAGGAAGACTTGGTAAAGATGAATGTGCCTTTTGTCATGAGAAAGGCCATTGGAAGAAAAATTGTCCGAAGCTGCAAAAGAAAGGAAAAGCTGTACAATCTGATGCATGTGTAGCTGAAAGCAATTCAAATTCAGATTTTGCATTGGTTGGTTCGTCAACAGCATCTCATCCTGGTGATTGGATTTTTGATTCAGCATGTACTTTCCATATGTCTCCTAACAAGGAATGGTTCTTTAACTTTGAAGAACTAGACGGTGGAGTTGTTTTCATGGGTAATGATTATCCATGCAAAGTTTTGGGAATCGGTACAATTCGTTTGAAGAATCAAGATGGCTCAACCAGGGTCTTGACAGATGTTCATTATGTTCCAGATATGAAGAAGAATCTCATTGCTGTGGGAGTCTTAGAATCAAAAGGCTTCACTATAACCATACAAAATGGGGCATTGAAGGTTACTTCTGGAGCACTTGTGGCAATGAAAGGTGTTCGGAAGAATAACTTGTACTACTACCTTGGTAGTACGGTTATTGGGGACAAAGATCGGCCAGCTAGTTTCGAGAGGAAGAAAGAGATTTAGAAACTACCAAGATGTGGCATATGCGTTTGGGACATGCTGGTGAAAAAGCTTTGCAGATTCTAGTAAAGCAAGGCTTGTTAAAAGGTGTGAGAACCGGCAAGTTAGAATTCTGTGAGCATTGTGTATTGGGAAAGCAGAAAAGAGTAAGCTTTGGCACTGCTCTCCATAATACAAAGAGCATTTTGGATTACATCCATACTGATGTATGGGGTCCAACCAGAACTCCATCCATGAGTGGCAAACATTATTATGTCACTTTCATTGATGATTTTTCCAGAAGAGTTTGGGTGTATCTCATGAAGAAGAAGGATGAAGTGCTGGGAATTTTTCTCAAATGGAAGAAGATGATCGAGACTCAGACTGGTAAAAAGATCAAGCGTACGAGGTCCGATAATGGCACCGAGTACACAAACGATCCATTTATGAAAGTTTGTGAAGAAGAAGGATAGTGCGACACTTCACTATTCGAAAACACCACAACAAAATGGAGTTGCAGAACGTATGAAGGCAGGACTTTCTTTGGAGAAGGTTCGATGTATGTTGTCAAATCTTTGGTTTAGGCAAGCAATGATTGGCCGAGGCCGTGACGTATGCATGTCATCTCGTCAACCGTTTACCATCGTCGCTCTTGAAGGCAAAACGCCTATGGAGGTATGGTCTGGAAAACCCGCTAGAGATTACGATTTCTTACATGTGTTTGGTTCAATTGCATACTACCGTATGAGAATCAAAGTTGGACCCAAGAGCCAAGAAAGCTATTTTTTGGGGATCCCTTCCTGGTTCTAAGGGATATCGACTATGGTGCCTTGAAACAAAAAAGATAATCTTTAGCAGAGATGTTACCTTTGATGAATACGCTTGTTGCAAAAGGCAACTAAGAAGATTGATGGCACTTTAGAAGCGGTGGAGCAAACTCCAAAACAAGTGGAGTTTGAAAGCAAAATTGTTAATCCAGTTAGTGAAGATAAGATGTTCGATCCTCCATTGACGTAAGATGAATCGGATGAAGAGGTTTTAACCCAAGAACCTCCACAAAGAACAAGAAGAAACTGCAGATGATAGGCCACGACGACAAAATGTCAAGGTACTGCCGATACAAGGATTTTGAAGACCTACACTCGCCGCTTTAAGAATACGGTGGCTGTGCACTTTCGGGCCAGGTGCATGATGATGTTCCTTCCATATATAAAGAAGCAATCGAAGCCACGAAGTTGAAAGATGGAAGGAAGCCATGGATGAAGAACTTCTGTCTCTTGAAGAATAAAACATGGAAGTTGACACAACTACCTAAGGCGAAGGCAATTGGATGTAAATGGGTGTATGCAAAGAAAGATGGATTTCCTAACAAAGATGGTATTCGCTACAAGGCAAGGTTGGTAGCTAAGGGCTACGAGGAAGGAGGGAATCGATTATAATGAGGTATTTTCTCCGGTTGTAAAACATTCCTCCATTAGAATTTTGTTGGCCTTGGTAGCACAATTTGATTTGGAACTAGTTCAACTTGATGTGAAAACCGCGTTTCTACACGGTGACTTAGAAGAGGAAATCTATATGTCTCAACCGAAGGGTTTAATGTTCTTTGGTAAAGAGAATTGGGTTTGTAAAATTTGAACAAATCATTGTATGGATTGAAGCAATCTCCAAGGCGATGGTACAAACGATTTGATCGGTTTATGTTGCAATGAAGTACACCGGAAGCACACATGATCATTGTGTGTATTTTCGCAAGCTACAAAATGAGTCTTTCATTTACCTTCTATCAGTACGTCGATGATATGTTGATTGCATCGAAGAGCAGCGAGAAATTGAGAAGTTGAAGGCTCAACTAAGTCGGGAGTTCGAAATGAAAGATTTGGGAGAAGCCAAGAAGATTCTCGGTATGGAGATAAGCGAGAGACGGGAAGAAGGGAAGCTTAGTTTGACCCAGTCAATATTTGAAGAGAGTTCTACAACGTTTTGGTATGAATGAGCAGACAAAACCTGTAGGTACTCGTCTAGTTCCTCAATTCAAGCTTAGTGCTCAATTATCTCCTAAAAATGATGCAGAACGAGAATATATGGCAAAGGTACCATATGCAAATGCGGTTGGTAGCTTGATGTATGCAATGGTGTGTACAAGACTGACATTTCACATGCGGTTGGTCTTTGTGGCAGTACATGCATGATCCTGGTAAAGGACATTGGTTGGTGTGAAATGGATTCTACGGTATATTATAAATCTGTAGATGTTGGTTTAGTATTTCACAGGATAATATTGTTGGTCAATGTGCGATCGGATATTGTGATTCGACTACGCAGAGATTTAGATAAACGTCGATCAACCATTTGGTTATGTGTTTACTCTTGCTAGAGCACCACCATTGGAAGTCTACCTTGCGATCCAGTTGCTTTGTCTACTACAGGCAGAGTATATGGCGATTCTGAGAGGCTGTGAAGGAAGCTATTTGGTTACGAGGTTTGCTTGAAGACTTGGGAGTTGGTCAAAACATATTAAGGTATTTTGTGATAGTCAAAGTGCTATTCATTTAGCAAAGAACCAAGTCTACTACGCACGTACAAAGCACGTTGACGTTCGTTATCATTTAGATGCGAGAGATTATTGAAGAAGGTGGAGTACTAGTTCAAAAGATTAGTACGATAGAGAATCCATGAGATATGATGACGAGGTGGTAACAAGAATCAAGTTCAAACATTGTCTGGACTTGATTAACATCCCGCAAAATCTGAATTGGCAAGGCGTCATTGATCTAGTAATTAAAGAAATCATTTAATATTACTAAGTCGCTAAGGTGGAGATTTGTTATATAGCTCCTTAGTGAGCAAATTAGAAAAGTCCCACATTGGTTAGGAATGAAGATGGGTGTTGGATTTGGGGCTATAAATAAAGCCTTCCTTCACCATTTGTAAACATCCCAAAATTTGTAAATCTTCCTCTCTTTTGTAAGGGTAATTGATTAGCGCAATTTTGCCCATTTAGTTGTAATTTTGGAGTTCATCCATTTGGAGATAGTGGAAGTGGTCAACGACGGCCGAGGACCTAGGTAACATTTGTACCGAACCTCGTTAAATTTCTGGTGTTATTATTTTTCTGCTTTAATATTTTTGTTTCAATATCTGTTTTAGTTTATTTTAGCATTATATTTCCAATAGCATTATTTTGTCGGGTTAGTTTGAGTTCTATTCATTTAAATCATAAGTGAATAGTTACTACTTAGAATAGGGAAAATATACCCGATTTTCCCAACAGTGATTAACAAAACAGTGGTAAGTAGAGGCCAAAACCATAGTTGAGCCACCTTGTCACAACCGTTCATGTTTTCAGTAGTCCCCAATCCCAACGCTGTTGTTTGATTCGAAATACTTCCACTGCTCACCGTCTTACTGTAAATTTCTAATACAATGTTTAATTCACCAAAGTACAAAGCGAACCCAAAAAAACAAATCAATAGTGTAAGTTAAACAATTACCTGGATGGAAATTTGCAGTTATCATGACCTGTAAGTCAAAACGAAAGACCCAAAATCAATTTCACGTATACGATCTAAGCTTTTGATCGGATCCAAAAAAAAAAAAAATAAAAGAGAAAGAGAAAGCAATACTTACTGGGGTTTAAGGAGGTGAGAGCGGCAGTGTTATCAAAGTAGCAACTGTCGTCGGTCATGCCGTGTTTCAAGTAATAGTCATTGAAAGCATAGGACGCCGTGTTCTGGATATCCGAAGGGTTGTAACAGGGCCCGCCTTGCTGGATTGGGCTACAGTTGGATCCACCAGACCCACATGCCCAATCTAAAGCCGATTGCAAGGCTGCGTCTTCTGCGTTGTTCTTGGCCACACACCATAGTTCCATGGTTACCAAGCCGTCTTGGGCTTTGCTTGAAGTCCAAGGTCGGTGGTGTATCGATGCTTCAGATAAAGGAAGCAATTGGAGTATTAGTGAAAGAGAGAGTGAGAGTGAGAACAATAGAGGGAAAACGACTACCTTTCGCATTTTCTGAAGGTTGAGATCCAAGTGTTCGAGAAGTTAATAATTTCAAAGGCGTTTCATGTGATTATGTGAGAGATCAAAGCGATGAAGAGAGTGTGGCAACTGGCAACTGCGCTTAGTTTCTGCCTCTCTGCCTTCATCGTTGTTTTTCTCCCTATCTTTTTTTTTTATTATTATTTTCAATGGATTTTTTAACACTGAATTTTAGTTTATTATAATTTTTTTATCAAATTTTAATTTATTATTTTTATATAATTAAACCTTATAAAGAGGGGAGATCCCAAAGTCAATAATACTCGATTATCATATATTTTATTTTAATTACTTTATGAATAATTGGCGAAGTTGTATGGGAACTCCATTTAATTGATGAATTATAATGAAAACAATGTTGATATTAAATTGCCTTGCCCATGCCTCACTGTTGTGGTACGTTGGTTCTCGTGTTTTTTGAGTTCATTATTTACTTATGATTTGTTTCATTTTGTATATATTTTCCCTATTTTATGCGATAAACTACCCTTTCTTTTTGCACCTACTAATCTTTTATATGCTATTAAATTACAACTTAGTGATTTTTTTTATTGAGCACATGCATGCAATTTAAAGAATGGAAATAATATATAAGTGTGTTGCTTTTATAAATAAAACATATATTTTTGAAAAATTATTTTTTAACTAGAAGTGTTATTTATAAAAAAATAATTTAATTACAAATATTACCACATACAATTTTAAAAAATTAAAATAATCGTAAATTTAATATTCACCCATGTTATAATTAAATTTTCGACGATCACTGGCCCCACTCTTATATTTAAATTGCCGCGCAGAGCTACTTTTCAGAAAAATAAATCATTTTTTTATAAAGAAATAAAGCAAAGAATCAAATCAATATACAGAAAAAAATGATACTAAAAAATGAATATTGAACCGTTACCACACCTTCTCACCAATCAGTTCAAGATATCAAAGACAACGTTCCAGCTAATATTTTTTTTTTTCCTTTGCATTTCTTCTCTTCTTCAAACACAGGTATTCACATGTTCCTTCTTGCAACCCAATCATGTTGTGTTGGTATGAGTTAGATATGTGAATTATGAAATATCTTATTATTAATCTCTCTTACAATACATTAATTTTATAAATTATGAAATGTTAATGAATTGAGATATAATATTTTATCTCACCCATTTAATATCTCTATTATGTGTAGTGTATTCTTAAAAAGGTTGACACATGCACCGTGTGCAGCAGATAGCACCCAAAACCTAAAATAATGGTCCCCGATTTTGTACTTTTACATAATTAAGTAGCCTAATTAAACACTATCCTAGTATTGCCAAGAGACTCTAATTACGTTGTTTTAATAATACACTATATATACATCAAGTCAAAGCTTCAACACTAAATCAAATGAGTTTGTTGCACTTAACATAAATGGCTAGTTAGAGCTAGCTCAAACGATCAAAGATCGATGTTGATTATTTCTTTCTCACTAGATCTCTCTATACTTCTTCTTCTTCTTCGTTTTTTTCTCATGAAAATCATCAAGTTAATGTTATTCTAGCTCTTGATGAATGACCACATGATGAGACATTGATAAGTTGCTGTGTCTGATCGGGAGGAGGTTTGGCATTCACAATAGGTTCTTGTGTTGGATCATTTTCCATTTGTTTGAGGTTCTGTTGTTGCTCATACACTTGCTTCAGTCTCTCTATTTCTCTCTTCAGAGCTTCTTGATGAGCTGCAATAATTTTTACAATTAATATATAGATGGTATTTTAGACCATAATTAATTAATAACATCATTTACACCTTTTTTTTTCCTGCAGTTGGTATAAAATTCATATATCGCACAAATTATTTTTATTAATCAAAATGTGATTCTTTTTAACAAATTTATTAAATTTTAATTAAAAATAATAATTAAATTTATACAAATTTTAAGATTAAAATATTTTACGCTTAAAATTTAATTTAAGAGTGACTATTACGTGCTAAATATGATATAATTTTCATAAAAGTTACACAATTTTATGTAAAATTACATATTTAATCAAACTAATAAGGTTACTTTTGAACATTTGCAGTACAAAATCTTATGTGTCAGACAATCATTTGACAGTTTTTTGTAATTGTGAGTCAGTTGCATTTTTTTCTGGCGCCATAAAATGCAGAAAATCAATAAAAAAAATCGACATTATCTTAAATTTGGATTATCCCTGTATTTTTTTTCAATAAGGAATAAATTTCAATATATAGGTCAGTTTCTGGTCCCCAACGAAATGGTAATTTTAGGAAGAAGTTACATTATAATTGATCAAGTGGCTCTATGTCCATGTACAGATAACAGATACATACAAGCGAGAGAATAAAGATTAAGCCAGCCAGCCAACTAGCTCTCACATGATGCATGCATGTACTTTCTTATTTTCTCTTATCATCACTTCTAGCATATCATGGCCTCTTAATGTAACTAATGCAATATTGAACTTTGGTAAATCTATCAAACACAAAATGTTACTGATGAGTGTTTGAAGTGCAAGTGACAAAGATGAATTCTATATTTAAGAAAAACATCACATCGTAAGGACGTGCTACGTACGAGCTATTCCAACGTAAATGTTTGTGTGAGTAGGAATCGTTTATAATTAAAAAGAAGTTACCATCTTTGAAAATCTTATCCTGGGCCAATGCAGCAATTCTTTGTTTGAGAGCACTGTTGTCCACATTTAGAAGTAATCTTTGATGGTCTAGAAATGCAACGCGAGGTGATAGAACTGAAACTTCAGCCTTCAATTTGAAATAAAAAACAGAATTATCTATTTAAACATGAAATCATATGACAAATAATAAATTAATTAATAATATCTATTAAGATTAATTCTAACTCAAAACTCAGATTATTAATCGAATGATTTCTCAAGATTATAAAATTAACGGGGATATGATAATTAAGATTTCTTAACAATGTCTCAATTAAAAACAAGAGAAATTAACTAAACGTACTTGCAAGGAAGTAACACTGCGTTCAAGCTCTGTAATATATTGCAGTTTTCTAACTCGAGATCTCTGAGCAGACTGTCTGTTTGCCAATATTCTGCAAAAATTACAAACAGAAAATAATAATTAACAATTGATAAAACAAATTAACAACATAATTCAATAAAGATTCCTTAATAAAAAAATAGTAAATTTCAAAATGCAGCAAAATTCATTCCTCAATTACATAAATTTTCTTAGAAAATTAAGGGTTTTATTATTATTCAAAACGAAAGGAGAAACAATATAAAAGGGGAAAGAAAAAAAAGTCAGGCCTAGCAAATAATAATAATAATAATGTAGCAGTTAATTTTTTTTATTGTAATGATGCACTAGTTAAATGAATATTAATAATTACCTCTTGACCCTTTTAGGATCATCAAGTCTTTCGCTGCTTGTACCACTTGTGGATGCTTTTGGAGCCCATTGTGTCCCTGAATTGCATTGCCTTTGCTCCTGATCTTCTTGTAATTCATCATTCTTTAACTGCTTTTGATGATCAGGCTTTGTTGTCTTCTTGTGGTCGTCGTTGATGCTGTTATGATCAGACGGTGATGAAGGGTTGGAGGATGAGATGGGCGGTGGTAAGCCGGCACCGGAAAATTCATCATTGAATATGGATAAGAGATGATCGTCATCAAACGTGTCATGATGATGATTGTTGTTGTTAGGCTGTACTAATGTTGCTGCTGAAGCATTAATATTATTACCACCACCTGAGACACCATGACATTGATCTTCATCAAGCATTGGTACCTCCAGCAATGTAATGGAGTCGCTCACAGATCGCTGGTGTGACCCACGTCTTGCAGCCGAGAATTCGAGGAACTCATCTACCCATGACAGGTTTGTGATGGTGGCCGTGGCCGTGGCCATGGTTGTGGTGGTAGAATTCGGTGCAAAACTGGTTGGAGGAAGAGAATTAGGCAACGAAAAGAAATGAGGCCAATTGTGTTGTTGCATGTTTGGGATCTTTGGAGGCAATTGTGTCATAACATACAACACCACAATTATGATAGACACTACCCAATCTTCTAAATTACCAAAAACAAAGATTCACCGATGTTTTATATCTTTTTCTCAAAGGCCGAATTGAATTGACCAAATTAAGAGAATATTTTAATCAATCAACCCAAAAATAAATGATATATATTGTTCTTAAAAAGTAATCTATATACACATGAGAAGAGTATGTCGTATTAAGAGAGACAATTAGAAGAGGCCGGAGGAGGATGAAGGGCATCAACTGAAAAACCAACCAAATTGAAGAACTAAACAAAGGATATTTATATATAAATAGCACTTCAAGGGATTGTTACTAAGTTAGGACTCAGGAGGGGAAAATACAGCCTCGTTTCAACACAGTTGATTATTAATGGTAATTTTTTTGTTTAACATTTTTTATGTAAAAAATTAGGGTAGAATCATCAAACAACTATCGATTAAATTAATAAAATCTACTTTTTCAAAGTATATTGTTAAGAAAATTTTAAGTCTCTCTAACATATATAATGTATCTATTATATTTATAAATCTTTGACAATCATTTCATTCAAAGATCTTTTGAGATTGAATTGGACCATGAATTTCTACATGATATCAAAGTTTGGTTCTTTGACAATGTTCTTACACCATCTTACAACACTCTCGTTCCTATCAATTAACACCTTAATCATAGCTGATGTGGAGAAAAAATGTTAAAAAAACTTAAATCTTATATCGATCAGATATTATGATTTCGTTGTACTTATAAGTCTTTAACATGACTTCTTTTCGTCTTTTGAGATGAAGTTAAACCATGAACTTTTACGTATATAATTAATTACCACAACCATTATAATAATAATACAACTTGTTATAAAAAAAGCTTTTTTTGTTTTCTCTCATGATTTTGTAGCATATATCCTCTCATTTTTTTCTTTTTTCAATATTTATTTATTATAAAAAATTATTCTTTCTCTCTCTCTTAGTGTAAGAAATTTGAAAAAAAAAACTCATTTTAATGATTAGTTTACTAATATATTAATTAAAAATCTATATATTTCGTATTTTTATTGAATATTAAGGGTTTAGGACTTACTAGATACGAGTTGGGGTCACATGTGGAGGACAATTGGATTAGAGACAGCTATGAGACAGCTGTTTAACGGTATTACTACAAAGTCGCCCAGCAGTAGTTTTATAACTAAGGAAATGGCCACCACGTGCCCTTGTGAGTTGTGACCATCTATCTAGTGGCCATTGCCTTCTAATATTAGCATAAAATATAAATTACTACTGTCTTCTAAATTTTCTACACATTTGACAACGTTTGATCAATCTCAGTCAAAAAATCATTATTATTAACGTCATCCAAAATTAAACCTTTTATATCCATATTATTCGTTTTTGACGAACTTAATTAGACCTTAAAAGGAAAATTAGATAAAGCCTTGATGAGTATAGTGGTGAATATTGTGGGTCAAGTTTTGTTAAGTTGACTCTAGATTTAGTTTTACCATTTATGGATAATCAAATAGTTAAATCATGCATACAACTATAGAAGCATAACTAATAAAAATACAATTTTTCTGTATTATTTTTCGTGTATATTATATATATACCTAAACAAAAATGATTAAAAAAATAAATTTTTATTACATAAAATGTAAATTTTTTATTTACATATTTAAGAAATGATGACACAAAAATTAAAAATTGTGAATTGCTTTCAACCAATAGAAATATCTATAGAATAACTGTTGAGGCTTGCAAGGGAAGTAGGAGATCAAGCATATGATTTTTTTGAGACTTTGTAACATTAAGAATAGTAAGCTGTGAAAGAAAATAAAACTCTTCTCATGTGATATTGTTTGGACGCTCTAAACTAACTTTCCTTTGACCGTGGCTCACCTAGTGGACCATTTTCTATTTCAAATCGCAATTTCAAATGACATTAAAAAAAAGATTTGTTTTTGTTTTATTCTTAAACAAAAGTGATTATTGACTGCAGCCACTAGTCACTGCTTATCTCTATCATTTTCTACGAAACTTTGCTTCTTGGCATCTTCCACTACCTCATCCAGTTTGTCTAAAAAGCATATAGTAGCTATCATATCATAGTTTCATGTACAAACTTAAACTTTTCCATTTCCCATTGTTCTATTTCATTTGTTAAAGAAAACAGAAAATATTTTGGTATTAAGTCTTGATTTATGTTTTCTGTTTTTTAAAAGGTGAAAAAAAAAACAAAAAAATTTGTGTAAGAAATTGATTTATTGATGATGAATAAACGAATGTTTACAACCTATTTATACAAAAGAAAAACAAAATTGTAATAATTAAAAACAAACACAATTATGGAGATGTATGTTCTTGGACAGCCTATCCTTCCCCACCAAGTTGTTGGTGGCTGCTTCCAGCTGGTGTGTTGGTTGTCACCAACTGGATATCATGTTCTTTAACATTCCACCTCAAGTTAGAATATATGTTTATTATTCCTAACTTGTTAAGTAAGCTTGAGAACTGTGGAAAACTCAGGGATTTGATAAATATATCTACTGGTTGCTCTAATGTAGAGATATGATAAGTTTTGATCATTCCAGCTTGAATCTTTTCTCTTACTAGATGACAATCGATCTCTATGTGTTTGGTTCGCTCATGAAACACTGGATTTGATGCAATGTGAAGAGCTGCTTGATTGTCACAGTATAACTTGGTCGGTTGGAAGTGTTTGATACCCAAATCATCCAAAATATATCGTAACCAGGTTACTGCAACATGTTCTTTGCCAGAAAGCTGATTCTCGCTTCGCACTTGATCGTGAGGCGTATTTTGTTTCTTAGTCTTTCAAGAAATTAGCGAGTTTCAAGAAACATACAATATCCTGTGATTGATCGTCGTGGTATCTGTGCATTTTACCCAATCTGCATCACAAAAAGCATTTAGTTGTAATGAACTAGTTCTTTGAGAAAAAGAGACCTTGCCTGGTGTCTTCTTGACATATCTTAGCACTCGTTGAAATGCTTCCAAATGTGGTTGTCGTGGTTTATCCATATATTGGTGAGAATGTGCACGACATACACTAAGGCGGGCCTTGTGATGGTCAAGTATATTAATCTCCCAACAAGTCTTCGATAGGATGTGAGATTACTGATGAATTCCCCTTCAACCTTGTTGAGGGATAAATTTTGTTCCATAGGTGAGTTGGCAGATTTGGCACCAAGATAACTTATGTCCTCCAATATTTCAAGTGCGTACTTGCGTTGTGACAGAACAATTCCCTTCCTGGAACGTGAAACTTCTATGCCCAAAAAATACTTTAATTCACCGAGATCTTTAAGCTTGAATTGTCTCATGAGATGATTCTTAGTTTCTTCAATGTCTTGTATATTGTTTCCTATTATGATTATATCATCTACATAGACAAGAAGAGCAGAAAAGGAATTACCACGGGTTCGGACGAACAGTGAGTGATCATACTTGGATTGGTTAAAACCAGTTAGCTTAAGTGTTGTTGATAGCTTGATGAACCACTGTCGTGAGGCTTGTTTGAGTCCATACAAGGATTTATGTAGCTTACATACTCGTGTTTCCCCTTTCGTCCAGAATCCAAGTGGAAGGGACATGTAGACATCTTCATGAAGATCACCATAGAGAAAAGCATTGTTGACATCGAGTTGTCGAAGATGCCAATTTTGAATAGCAAAGCAATGAAGAAGAAGCCGAACAGTGACAAGTTTGGCTACTGGTGCAAAAGTTTCTTGGTAGTCAAAACCTTCAATCTGACTGTATCCTTTGGCCACTAACCGAGCTTTATATCGTTCCACAGAGCCATCAGGATTATACTTGATTTTGTAGACCCATTTACAACCAATTGGTTTCTTGTTTAGAGGAAGCTGTTGAAGCGTCCAAGTGCCATTAGTTTCAAGAGCATCCAGTTCTTGTTTCATGGCAAGCTGCCATTTTGGATCATTGAAAGCTTCAGCAAAGGTGGTTGGTTCCCTGAGAATGGAAATAGAAGTAGATAAAGCACGATGTGCAGGTGATAATTGGTCATAGGTAAGTACATGAGATAAAGAATGAGAAGTACCTTTGTCTTTGGACGATGCTGAGTGAGATGAAGGGAAAGATCGAGAAGGCAAGGAAGCTTCTACATGATATTTTTGAAGGTAGCTAGGAACATTGGTGGATCGACGAAGCCTATGTGTGACTGGTGTTGGAGGAGTTATGTGTGGTGGAGAAGTTGATGATGATATTTCTGGAGATGAATTTTGAAGATGAAGAGTGTATGAGTTGATTGTTGGAAGGACAGATGGTGTATGATCAAGTGATATATTTGGATTGGTTGATTGACGAATGTTGGGTATGTCATCATAAATAGTATCATCTGATGGAGGAAATAGAGTTGGAGTGTTGACAGCGGAAGTGAAATAAGGAAATACATGTTCATGAAAGATAACATCACGAGACACTAAAGTCTTGCTTGTTTCCAGATTGTAGACACGATAACCTTTGATCCTAGATGGATACCCAATGAATATGCATTTATGTGACCTAGCATAAAACTTGGTGAGTCGATCATGATGTGTAGACACAAAACAAAGGGAACCAAAAACACGAAGATGTTCATACCTAGGAGTTTTGTGAAAAAGGACTTCAAATGGTGTTTTACCCTTGAGAACAGGTGTTGGAGTACGATTTATGAGGTATGTGGCTGTAAGAATGGCATCTTCCCAGAATTGTTTAGAAAGATTGGCTTGGAAGAGCAATGAACGAGCGACATTGAGAAGATGACGATGTTTGCGTTCAGCAACACCATTTTGTTGAGGGGTAGAGACACAACTAGTTTGATGAAGGATTCCCTTGGTAGAAAACAACTGGGTCATAGAGAATTCTGGTCCATTGTCACTACGAATGATTTTAACTCTAGATGAAAATTGCGTTTCAACAAGGTTGATGAAGGTGGTAAGAAATGTGCGTGTATCAGATTTAGTATGTAAGAGATAGACCTATGTGCATCTTGAGTAGTCATCAACAATAGTGAGAAAATAACGTGCTCCATTAAGTGCTGGAATGTGATAACCACCCCAAATATCGACATGAATCATTTCAAAAGGTGCTTTTGTATTGATGGAACTTAAAGGAAATGGATTACGTGTTTGCTTAGCTAATGGACAAATAGAACAATCACTAATGGAACAAAAAGGTGTGTTGATGGAAAGAGAAATTACACGCAAACTGTTATTAGATAAATGACCAAGTCGTTGATGCCATAGATGAGAGTTGGTGGAAGAAGTGTTTGAAACAGAGAAACATCCAACCTCTTCAGAAATAGTCAGGTAGTAGAGTCTTGCTTTCTCAGTTCCCATCCCAATCGTCTTCCCTGAGCATTTGTTCTGAACAAAGCACATACTATTAGTGAAGGTGACATGGAAAAATGAGGTTTGAGTTAGTTTGGCTACTGAAACTAAGTTTAATTTGAAGGAGGGAACACACAAGACATTATGGAGTATGAAATTATTTGAGAAATGTACAGTGCCAATATGTGTGACACGGGCAAGAGAATGATCAGGTAAATGCCCATGCCGATTAGTGACTAGATTGCTGGAGCTCATAAGGTTTTGGGAACAGACTATGTGACCAGTTGCCCCTGTATCAAAAATCCAACGAGTTTCTGAATGGAAAACAGTTGCACATAATGTGTTACCTGAAGAAGTAGTCACTTGACTTGCTATGCTACCTGATTTGGATTGATTGAGAAGTGTAAGGAGCTCTTGATATTGGGCAGATGTAAGATTGTGGGATGGTGTCTTTGTGTCGGAGCAGCTTTCCTGAAAGTCAGTATGATGAGCTTTGGAAGGGAAGCCATAAATTGTGTTTCTCTTATCTTGAATTGCTCCTTTCTTCCGACACATGTTGATATCATGTCCATTCAAACCACATAAATTACATTTGAGACGCTTTCGGCAGTTTTCAAAATTGTGTCCATTGAGACCACAAAAATCACATTTGAGGTGACTTCGGCAATTCTCAGAATTACGGTCTATATTGTTGCATCTATTGCACTTGAGATGTGGGTTCCTTGGTGGGTAATTTCTGTGAGGATATTGTGGACGACTATCTATGGCAACAAGTGCGGCAACTTCTGGCATCCTTCCTATGCTTTGAGTGGAGACAACTCTTTGCTTTTCATCTTGAACAATAAGTGAATATACCTTATTTACTGTAGGTAATGGTTCCATGAGCAAGATTTGTCCACGTGCTGATGTGTAAACCGTGTTAAGGCCCATGAGAAACTTTATGGTTCGTTGCTTTTGTTGATATTCTTGTAATTCCCTTCCGACATTTCCTCCACAATGTGGAAGAGGACATAGTGCATCACGACTATCCCATAAACTTTTCAATTTGGTATAGTATTCTCCAATGCTTACACCTTCTTGCATGCAATCATGGATCTCTTGCTCAATGTGGAATAGGTGCACGCTGTTGGTGTGCGAAAAACGTTCCTTTAATTCTTCCCATAGCTCATATGCAGTATCACTATATATGACAATTTCTGCAATTTTGGGTGATATGGTGTTGAGGATCCATCCTTTGACAAGAATGTTGCAGCAAGTCCATTGTTTGATTTATGCTTCAAGGTTTGTTGATGGCCTTTTGATTGTGACGTCAATGAATCCTTCTTTGTTTTTGGTTATTAGAGCCATGAGCATTGCATGACTCCAAATGTGATAGTTTTCTTGGTTTAAGGATTGAGCTACGAGAACCATGTCTGGTTGGTCTGAGTGGTGTAGATATAATGAATGGCTAGGGTCATCATACCATTTTGGTAAAGTAGGATTGGTATTGGTAGTTATAGACATTTTTTGTTGAATAAATTCGAAAGAACGGGATAGGTTTAAGTGTATTTTAGACAATAATGACTATTTATGAAATAAATAATGTACTGAAATATGCTTTATCTTATAGAAAATGAGTCAAGGATTACAGAACCGGAAATTTTAGCCACAGAACCGGTCGGAAAGTGGGTGAACCGGCGTCTAGAGTGGCTGAAACGGCGGCTACAACGGTGAAGCGCTGAACCGGATGAAGACCGAACCGGACCGGACCGTATGGAAGACGAACCGAGTGAACGACGTGTCGTTGGAGTCGTCTTCTTCAGCAGCTGGCGCGTGTATCTCCGGCGAGGCGCGTGGAACGCTGGTGAGTTTAAACAAGGCGCGTGTGAGCGCGTGGAGAGGTATTTTGGCTTGATTTTAATTACAGATTACTCGGATTCTTCTGAATAATATGATGGAATGAAATTGGAATTATTTTGTGAATCGAAATTGGTTTTGAAAAAAAAAACAGATTGAGAAAAAATGGAAAAAAAAATTTCTATGAGCTGAATTTTCTGGGAATTGTTTCCTAAGCTCTGATACCATGTAAGAAATGGATTTATTGATGATGAATAAACGAATGTTTACAACCTATTTATACAAAAGAAAAACAAAATTATAATAATTAAAAAAACACAATTATGGAGATGTATGTTCTTAAACAGCCTATCCTTCCCCACCAAGTTGTTGGTGATTGCTTCCAGCTGGTGTGTTGGTTGTCACCAGCTGGATATCATGTTCTTTAACAACTTGTTTAGTAAAATTGTGTTATGTGTTTTTTTTTCTAGTCAATATTCATTTTTGTTTTTGTTTTGATATCTCTCAATTTTTAATTTTATGATATTAACAACCAAAATAGAAAAGCTGTGGACTTTAATCTTCGGTCTTAGAATATGATATGAAACTTAAGTGAAAGTTTTAAAATATGAAAACAAAAATAAGTTTTGAAAGATTCTTTTTTCAAGTTCTAAAATTATATATAAAAAAAATAGAACTTAAAAAAATTGAAAACAAAACTAATTAACAAGAAACTCTAAATTCAAAACTTGAGTTTGAGTATAGAAAACAGAAAATAGAATGCGCTGCAAAAAGAACCCTAAACAACCTACTATCAGATCAATATCATTCTTAATATCGTCACTATCAGTATATTATAGATAAGCTGCCACTACTTTTGGTGTTGGATAAACTATGCCACATATAATCATGAATAAGCCACCTTCCTAAATTCAATGGGAAAACGAAATATAATAGTCTTGCCTTGTTGAAACTCTATGGCAAAAAAAGCGTGAATAAAAAGAAGAGATGAAAGCTTATTCTCATACATCATTCATTATAAAGAAGCACAAAGAAAACATATACGGAACTAACACTGATAGCCAGTACAAATATATATTATTTGCAGCACACTAAGTTACCCTATGTATCACAACAATTTATGATATAAGCTCCTCCAGTCTTCATCCACATTCATGTCAACAATGGAAAGACAGGTTATGATGTTAAGGCACTTTAGCTTCACCATTTTATTGATATTGATGCTATGGCTTCCTTCATGGGTCATGTCCTTCGAGAGCTATAAACTTCACGATCATGTCCCAATAGCCATGAGAGAACGCTATGATAAGTGGGTGGAAAGATATGGCAAACAATACCAAGATGGAGAAGAAAGAGAACGTCGCTTTGGGATTTACGTATCCAATGTTCAGATTATTGACCAAGTAAATTCTCAAAACCTTACATACAAACTCACTGACAACAAATTTGCAGATTTGACAAACGATGAGTTTAAGG
Organism: Hippophae gyantsensis; assembly: GCA_030763125.1. Taxonomy (NCBI): domain Eukaryota; kingdom Viridiplantae; phylum Streptophyta; class Magnoliopsida; order Rosales; family Elaeagnaceae; genus Hippophae; species Hippophae gyantsensis. The sequence goes on from CM061031.1 coordinate 10,397,838, forward strand.
CCATCTACTTGGGTTATCGGTCATCTCCAGCAACAAGCAACTTTAGTTATGCAAAACTAGAACATAGTCCTCCATCTAATTCAGTGGATTGGAGAAAGAAAGGCGTTCTTACTCCAATAAAGGATCAAGGCCAATGTGGTATAACTAAATTCTTTAAGTTTCTCAAACAGCTAGCAAATTTGATATTTCAATCCAAGTTTCTACTAAATTAGTTTAGTGTTTATTCAACGTTTATAATAGTAAAAGAATAGTAGTGGGTTTTCTGTACAGGATGTTGCTGGGCATTTTCTGCAGTATGTGCTGTGGAAAGCATAAACAAAATCAAAACGGGAAAATTGCTCTCATTATCAGAACAAGAGCTTGTGGACTGTGATGTCCTAATGGGGAACGAAGGCTGCAATGGTGGATTGATGAACAAAGCATTTCAATTTGTCAATAAGAATGGACTAACCACTGAAAAGAATTATCCTTACGAAGGATCAGACAGCAGCTGTGACACCAAAAGGAGAAACTTTGCAGTGAGAATAAGTGGCTACAAAAAGGTACCTGAAAATTCTGAAAATAGTCTAAAAGCTGCAGTTGCTAAACAACCAGTTTCTGTTGCAATGGACGCTGGAAGTTCTGAGTTTCAACTCTACTCTGAAGGAATCTTCAGTGGAAATTGTGGAAAGCAGCTCAACCATGGAGTTAATGCAGTTGGCTACGGACAAGTACGTGGTCATAAAGGTAAGAAATACTGGATTGTGAGGAATTCATGGGGCAAAGACTGGGGTGAATCTGGTTATTTTAGGCTTCTGCGTGGTATAAGGGACAAAGCAGGTAAATGTGGTATTGCCATGGAAGCCAGCTACCCTATTAAAAAAAATGATGATATGGTTAATTAACCTTTAATGATTTCAGCGAGCAAGAAAGTGTTATTGTACCAATTTCTATTTATTAAGATGTAATATAATTCTATACCATACAATATAAAAGGGGTTGGACATTTGAAACGAAATTTATTATTAGACAAAATGAAAATGAAATAAATAGGAGGAAAATAATCTCAATTGCAGCCCAAACTTCACACCCTTGATGTATGAGGAGACCTACTAAAAGAAAATCATTTGGTAAATAAAACCATAAAAACTTTCAGTTGGAAGCACATTGTATGCAAATTAAAATATAGCATATCCTTGCATGGTTTGCCTACAATTAGTCTCAAATAAACTGCAACTGCAAGCAAGCACTAAACCCAGAAAGTGTAAAGTCACAAATATAATTCTTTAATGATAGTTTTATTGACAATGTTAAATGAAATCAGATCATAATAAAAGTTATTTTATGCATCAAATATATCATTGTGATGAAAATTCAGATCCCTAAGATCTTAAAGCACGGATCCAATGCAAATATTAACTTTCACTCAGCTTCAATTTCTGAAGGCTTGTCAGTGGTTAAGTGGAGTTTGACAGCAACAATCCTACCTCTTCTACTGCCAGATATATAATATATAGACTTAAATAGAGAGAGACACAGAGAGACATAAGATGGAGATATGTACCTGGCAGAGTAGACTTAAGAATGTCTATATTTACTTTTGAGATGCATAGCAGAGTAGAGGCTCAATCTTCTTGATGATCGACGCATTGAATTCACTTGTTTTCCAATTTATATTTCTCCGAATCCATAAAATTTTCTTTTCCTGATAATAAAAGGGTTTTCGTTAAACATAGTTAAGCACTAATTTAATTCTCTCTCTGCTCTTACTGGTGCCAAGCTAGAAGATTAGAGGAAAGTACAAAACTTTGAATTTCAATTTTTATCAAGGCTATTGAAAATCAATACCAACTTGAAAATCAACGTCAACATAATAATTAAAGATGTAGAGAAATAAATGAAGTAGTTGAAGATGTAGAGAAATAAATGAAATAGTTGAAGATGTAGAGAAATAAATAAAGTAATTGAAGGATGTAGAAATAAATGAAGTGGTTGAAGGATGTAGAAATAAATGAAGTGGTTGAAGGTTGTAGAAAAGAGAAGTGTGTAGATAAGATTTGTGTGGCTAGGATTATTTCTTAGTTTTATATTTGTGTGGTGTAGATTGCATGGTGAAGACTATAAATAGCCTACCTTACATTTGGTTTAATCATTCCATCAAAAACAAATAAGTCTTTGTATTCTTAATTTAAGTGTGAATTGAGAGCTTTCTCTTTGAGTGTTTGTATTTCTTTTCAATTTGTGAGTTGCCTTTGAAAAGTGTTAAAGTGTGTATAATACAAGTAGTTTATTTACTTGTTTGGATCTAATATTAGTAAATTTAGAGTTATTTATTCTAAATTTTACTCAACAATTGGTATCAGAGCGGGACGGTCAAGGATCGTTTTTAGTGGAGTTATCTTGAGTCGTGAAGAGTTTAGTACTTTGCAAGTTTATTAGTCAAGCTTGTTCAGTATAGTTGAAGTCTTGCCGACATGATGGGTGATCTTCAAGTAGTTGGAGGAATCAAGAAGCTCAACAACAAAAACTATAACACATGGGCAACATGTATGGAGTCTTACCTACAAGGTCAAGACTTGTAGAGGGTTGTTTGTGGTGATGAAGTTACACAACCAACAGTGGAAGATACAAACGGCATCTTGCGGAAGTGGGAAATTAAAGCAGGCAAAGCGATGTTTGCTTTGAAGACCACAGTTGAAGAAGAAATGTTGGAGCACATTCGGGATGCAAAAACACCAAAGGAAGCATGGGACACTCTTGTTACGCTCTTTTCAAAGAAGAATGATACAAGATTACAACTTCTGGAGAATGAGTTACTATCGATGGCACAACGCGACATGACGATTTCCCAATACTTTCACAAGGTAAAGTCGTTATACCGCGAAATTTCAGAGTTAGATCCAAAAGCTCCTATTGGGAAAACTAGGATAAAGATAATAATTATTCATGGTTTGAGACCCGAATATCGAGGGTTTGTTACCGCTATACAAGGATGGCCGACACAACCATCTCTTGTTGAGTTTGAGAATTTATTGGCCGATCAAGAAGCTATGGCTAAGCAAATGGAAGGAGTCTCGCTGAAGGGTGAAGAAGCGCTCTACACTAGCAAAAGCAAAGGCACTTTTAAGCGGTATAATGAAAATGGATATAAAAATGATGGCGACAAAGGAAAAATTCCTCAAGGAAAGAGAGACTTTCGTCCAGGGGGAGCATGGAAGAACCGCAATAACAATAGAAATTTTGACGGTGAATGTTACAACTATGGGAAAATGGGTCATATGCCAATAGATTGTTAGAGTAAGAAAAAGTCTGTTGAAAGCAATACAGCTACTTCCAGTTCTAAGGAGCATAGCGAAGATGGTTGGAATGTCGAAGCATTATTCGCTACAGAGGAAGAAGAATTGGCTCTTACGGTGACAACATCAAAACAGATTGACTATAAGAATGACTAGATCATAGATTCAAGTTGCTCAAATCATATGACAGGTGATAAACAGAAGTTGGAAAACATGTCTGAGTACACGGGAGGTCGTGTAGTGGTGACAACTGACAACTCAAGGTTACCAATAGCCCACATCGGTAAGACGATAGTTACGCCTCGATATAGTACTAACCAAGTACCACTTCAAGATGTTTATCATGTCCCAAGAATGAAGAAAAATTTTCTATCTGTGGCTCAATTAACATCATCAGGCCACTATGTTTTGTTTGGTCCCCGAGATGTAAAAGTGTATCGTGATCTCAAAATCTTAGAAACACCGACAATGGAGGGACAACGATTGGAATCAGTCTACGTGATGTCAGTAGAATCTGCATATGTAGACAAGACAAGAAGAAATGAGACATCAGATCTATGGCATATGCGGTTAGGTCACGTTAGCTATTCCAAGCTAAGTGTGATGGTGAAGAAGTCGATGCTTAAAGGACTTCCTCAACTAGAGGTACGAACAGACACGGTCTGTGTAGGATGCCAATATGGTAAAGCTCACCAATTTCCAAATGAATAATCAAAGTTTAAAGCAAAAGAACCATTGGAGTTAGTTCACTCTGATGTATTCGGTCCTGTTAAGCAACCATCAATTGGCGGTATGCGATATATGGTGACATTCATTGACGAATTCTCAAGATATGTGTGGGTTTTCTTTATGAAATAAAAATCTAATGTATCCTCAAAGTTTAAAGAGTTTAGAGAGTCAAGTGAAGGAGAAGTTAAAAAGAAGATTTGTTGCTTGTGCACTTACAATGGCGAAGAATATAGCTCAAGCGAGTTCTCTCAATACCTAAAGGAATGTCGAATACGTCATCAATACACTTGTGCCAACACGTCACAACAAAATGGTGTAACAAAGAGAAAGAACCGACATCTTGTAGAAATTTGTCGGAGTATGCTACATGAAAAGAATGTACCTGAGAGGTTTTGGGCTGAAGTGATGAGGACTGCAGCCTTTGTGATCAACATTCTTCCTCAACTAAGGTTAGAATTTGTTTCACCATTTGAGAAACTATGGATCATGAAACCTATAGTTAGCTACTTTCGAGTATTTGGTTATGTGTGTTATTTATTTGTTCCTGATCATTTAAGGAGCAAATTTGACAAGAAAGCTATTAGATATATCTTTGTGGGATATGACAGCCAGAGAAAAGGGTGGAAACGTTATGATCCAACGAGTGGAAGATGTTACACTTCACGAGATATGGTGTTCGATGAAGCATCTTCTTGGTGGTCATCAGAGAAAGAAGCATTGCCAGACTCAAGAGAATTTGGAGATAAGCTGCAACAAAAGATGGGAGAGCATACTATTCAATTCCAACCAAGTTTAGATGAATCCAGAGATCCAGACGATGATAGTACCGAACAAAGAGTAACTCAAAATCCTTGTCAAACTGGCATATATCAACAACTAAATGAAGAAGGTGGGCCTAGTGAAATAGAAGAATCAACTCCACAATCTCAACTCCGTAGGTCAACAAGAACACGAAGGCCAAATCCCAAATATGTCAATACAGCCATAATTGAAGAAGCAATAGAACCTGAGACTTTTGAAGAAGCATCACAAAGATCTAAGTGGATGATAGCTATGAAAGAAGAGATCGATGCACTTCAATAAAATCAAACTTGGGATCTGGTGCGAAAGCCAAGAGATGTGAAACCCATATCCTGCAAGTGGGTTTACAAGATAAAGCGCAGACCAGATGGGTTAATCGAGAGGTACAAGGCACAATTGATAGCTCGTGGTTTCTCTCAACAGTATGGACTAGACTATGATGAAACGTTTAGTTCGGTGGCAAAACTTACAACTGTACGAGTCCTACTTGCACTTGCAGCTAACAAAGACTGGAAGTTGTGACAAATGGATGTGAAGAATGCTTTTCTTCATGGAGAGCTAGATCGGGAGATCTACATGATCCAACCAATGGGTTTTGAGAGCCAAGATCATCCTGAATATATGTGTAAGTTGTGAAAAACACTTTACGGATTGAAACAGGTGCCCAGGGCATGGTATGGTAAGATTGCTGAATTTTTAACACAAAGTGGTTATTCAGTAACACCTGCAGATTCTAGCTTGTTTGTTAAAACCAATAAAGGAAAACTAGCTATTGTGCTAGTATATGTGGATGACTTAATCATAACTGGTGATAATGAGGCAGAAATTCTTCGAACAAAGGAGAATTTATCAGTCCGTTTCCAGATGAAAGAACTTGGCCAGCTCAAGCACTTCCTTGGTTTAGAGGTTGATCGCACACAAGAAGGAATATTTCTTTGTCAGCAAAAATATTCCAAAGATTTGATGAAGTGGTTCGGAATGCTTGAATGCAAACCAATTTCGACACCAATGAAGCCAAATGCCAACATGTGTGCACATGAAGGAAAAGACTTGGAAGATGCGACAATGTATCGAAAATTGGTAGGCAGTCTGATCTACTTAACCTTAACTCGGCCTGACATTTCTTATGCAGTTAGTGTAATGAGTCGGTACATGCAAAATCCAAATAAGCCACATTTGGAAGCAGTTCGACGAATATTGAGATATGTGAAGAGTACAATTGACTATGGTCTTTTGTACAAGAAAGGTGGAGACAACAAGTTAGTTGGTTATTGCGATGCTGACTATGTAGGAGATCAACAACTAGGTATGTGTTTAAGCTTGGTTCTAGAACAATTTTTTGGTGTAGCAAGAGACAGTCGATAGTATTATTATCAACCACTGAAGCTGAGTATCGAGCAGCGGCAATGGCAGCTCAAGAGTGTACATGGTTGATACAGCTAATGAATAATCTATATCAACCAGTAGATTATGCAGTACCGTTGTACTGTGACAATCAATCGATAATTTTTTTGGCAGAGAATCCGATCTTTTATGCAAGAACTAAGCATGTTGAAGTACACTATCACTTTATCAGAGAAAAGATTCTGTAAGAAGAAATTGAAATGAGGCAAATCAAGACAGATGATCAAGTTGCGGACTTGTTCACAAAAAGCTTAAGCGTTGGTAAGTTCGAAATGTTTCACCGTTAGTTTGACACAATAAAAATAATGAGAGTTAGTGTTGAGGGGGAGTGTTGAAAATCAACACCAACATAATAATTAAAGATGTAGAGAAATAAATGAAGTAGTTAAAGATGTAGAGAAATAAATAAAGTAGTTGAAGATGTAGAGAAATAAATGAAGTAGTTGAAGATGTAGAGAAATAAATGAAGTGGTTGAAGGATGTAGAAATAAATGAAGTGGTTGAAGGTTGTAGAAATATACTCACCACATTCCAGGCACCATTTAACCACTATCTCAAAGCTCTTGAACCCAACAGCATAACCCTCCCTCTCCAACAACTCAATCATTTCAACTGCTTTCCAAACCTCCCTGCTTCCTACAAAGCAGTTACAACTTTCACCAGTGTGCCCTGTGTCCCTGTCTCAGTGTTAATCCTGCTTTCACCAACATTTGCTTCACCATGTATACTGCCCCAACTGTTCTTCTAGTTCTGCCATTGCAATAATTACCGAGTCATAGCTCTTCAAATCAGGAATACATCCCACCCGCCAATGCACTTTAGGACTTCAATTGCTTCTGTCAACTGGTCGACTGCACACAGAGATTATACCAAGTAATTACATGTGTTATGGTCAGGATAATAGCTGATTGATTGCATTTCCTCTGAGATCTCCCTAACAGATAGAGATTGGTGATGGTGTTGCAACCAAGCAGAAGAGAGGACGAGGTGGATTTGAGGTGTAGAGACACAGCCAGAGAAAAGGGACTACTGGAGAATGGCAAGGGAAAGAGGAAGGGATTGGGGCTTTGCAGACTGTAGGAAACAAGCAAAATAAGCAATCTGGGGTCGAGACAGGGTCTTATGAATGCAGAATCTCATCAACTATTTCAACTCAATGTGTATTGATTGATTCCATTTTATACATATATTTATGCATAAGTTCCCACATATTTACAATGAATTATTATTTCCTATATGTTTTATGTGTTTGGAGCAAAATGAGCAAAAACAAACAAATATATATATCTAGAGCAAAAATAGGAAATTTAATTGATCGAGGAATCAAGGTAAGAACAAGCAAGGTTCAATCGATCAAAAAAAGGACTTGATCGATCGAAACCAGGTCGATCAATTGAGCACTCTCGATTTAGAAATCGCATAGGTTAGATCAATCGAGACATCCAAACAACACTCAAATCAAATGTTTTTTAGCACCAACTTTTAATTATGACCATTAGATTAAGCAAGTTCTAATTCAATTTGGATTAAGCTTAAAAATACACTATATAACTTAAAGGTCATCTAAACATAAGAATTGTTATAAAAAATATAATGAATAAGAGAGATCAAAGAGCACATTAAGAGTAACTTTTGGAAGAGATTTTGAAGAGAATGTTAGAGATTTGCATAAGCTTTTCTTAATCCTCTTCTTTATAGTTTTTCATGATTATAATGTTGATTCTCTTAGACTCTATATCTAGTTAAACTAATAACGTCATTTTGGGGAATTTTAAGTCTTAGAATATGGTTTAATTAATTTAATGTCATGACAATTTTAGTTTCAATTATTAATTCTTGATGTGCTCAATTCTATATTTGAATGCCAAAATTATGCATGTATGAACTAGGATGTACAACTAGTTTATTGGATGAATACGTTTGTTTCTAGTTTAAGATATTAGTATTTAATCGCTAATATTCTTATTCGAAATGGTATCTTGTAGTTGTTATCACAAGATTGAATACCTACATTAAAAGTTATTAATGGTTTTAATCTTAACTAGTTTAGTTATTACCTTAATGCAATGAATGAATTAAAAATAGTAAATGAACCTCTAGATTGTTCAAGCTTTAGGTTGGTTCATAATTGTAATATGAATCAATATAAAGTGAAAAAATGTGAAAAGTATTAAGTGGACTTAAACTTCTAAAACTAAAATAAAGAATTAAAAATGATTTTAAATTATAAAAGTGATTTAGGACTTTAACAAAATTATTTTCATTAATGACATGTTTAATTAAATTATAGGTTAGTGGTAAAAATAGTCTCATAATAACACATCTCTCACAATTCTTATACAATTCATTTTTATTATTTTATGTTATTTTCTTAAGAAACAATAAAAACATTATTTTTTAAACTTTAATTAACTTATTAACGAACTAGTAATTAAAAATAGATATTATTACCAATATTTATGGGTACAATAACCCTTATTTTTAAATTAATTATCATTTGTGTGTGATCACGTATACCTGCATGTGATCATGTATGTGGAATGACTTAAAGGAAAAAGAAACGATTTGGTTTTTGGCAAACTTGATCATTAGACATAAAAAGATCTGGAATTTTCTGGTAAGTTTTGGCTTTGACTGCCTCTTTGATACTTTCTTTGGGCAGTTGTGATGAAGAGATTGAATGCACTGAATAACATTGGGGATAACGAGAAAGTTAAAAAATATATATATATGGCAGAGTTTTGTGGCGCATGTTGCCATGGTGGAGATCATAAGACATATAGCGCAAATGAGCAGCATACAAGCATGTCACGAAATGAAACCTGCAAAAGCATGAAAAGCACAATGATGCTATTAAAATACAGGTGTGGGTAAAGCAGATTCATTAATATTAGATACAGCAGCATAAAATTCATTGAATATATATGATCCAACAAAAGTGTGCATTGAACTGTTGAAACGAAATTACGAAAGCAAATATTGTCATATACAGAAAAAGGGGTCAAGTAATACTAGTACTTACAAAGAAAATATACTGATTGCGTAAACAAAATGATTATAACCAAACTATGATAGGTAGAAAGCAAAAGGATCTTCTACAATAGATGCAACTACGAGAATTTTGCGGCAAAACATCTTACTACAACAACAGAGCAAAGAATCACCACCATAATCAAACATACTGATTAGAAAATAAGAGCTCAACAAACAAGAAGATCCAGCATACTAGAACCAAGGTAACAAACCAAGTCCAGGTTACAGAATAAGAAGGTAAACTAATATAGAAAGCATTTATTTTCGGTAGTAGTCCTTTCTCTGATCACAAAACACTCCCAAGTTGAATTCAGAATTTTTTCAAACATGTTGAGTGCACAGCCGAAGGTTAAGTGAAATAATCAGTCATCACTTACCCATCAAGAAATAGGCACTGGAGAACGTACCCGAATTATGAGTAACAGTATTCGTATACGGTCTGCAATGGCGATTTTGAAAGGGTGAATCGAGAGCATTGAACTAAAGAAATAACACGAAATTGTATTATGTGCGATACTCACTGTGCAAACAAAGACGATATATAATTCCTTCCTTCTTTGAAAGCAAAAAAGATTGAAGCCTGTCAGACAACCGCACGACCACCCCAGCTAGAAGACTAACTGGGAACGATCCTCTACAGTCATTGTAGCCATGGGAAACTACTTGACCGTTAATCACGCTCTGATCATGCGGTCATGATTCATCCACCAGGTTTAGGTTCCTGTCTTCTTAGAACTCAAGGAGACAGAGGTACGATCCTATAGAACAGATCCTGTTCAAGTAAGGTCGTGCTCGAACATCGTTATACCGGCATCTTAAATAGCGAGTTCTCACCCTCGAATATCAGTGTGGGATATTTACGGTTACGTTCCATAAACTTTTTCTGCATTTTTTCTCTTATAATTTAATAGCTAATTATCAAAAAAAAAATCTCTTATAATTATCTAATTTTTTTAACCCTTTTCTAATTAACCTTTAATTAGATATGTGTACCTGTTAACGAAATTTAGTATTGTTTTAACATTTTTTTTTTTTTTAGAAATATACCAAATCCATCAATCTTTTAAGTATTATTTGACTCATAATTAACCATATATGTGTTATATGAATTTAAAATTAAAAAAATCCTATGATTCGAACATATCCTCATGGACTCCATTGTCATTGTGGTCAAATATAGGGAATTTTCGAGGAGGTTAAGTTTATATTTTCTTAAATTAGATGAAATTCCATTAATTTCAACAATTTTCTCCGCATTCAAAATTAATATTTCTTAATTGAACTAAAAAATACATTTAAGTAAATAAAAATTCAATGCACGCAAATAATTAATAATTAATTATATGATTTATTGAAATAAAATCACACTTTTACTTATATATAAAAATTCGATTCTTAGGAAACTAAAAGGTATGTGTTAAAAAAAATCAAATATATCAAAACAAAAAAAGGGTACAAAATCAAGGTATAAAATATTTAGAAACAAAATCAAGACATAATAATTTTTATAAAATAAAATCTTTTATTTAATTTTGTAATATGTGATGCAAATATATGGAATGCTTCATTACCTTTTTAGATGATCAAGCATTATAGATTGGATTACGAACATTACATATTAAGATTTGAATAAATTTTGGACAATGTTTTAAATATTAACGTTGTTGAATATGTTGAGATATAATTTTTATGAAATTATTGAAGATATTAGCGTTTTAAATGAAAATTTTGAAAAAATTACGAAAAATTATATAAATTCTATCAAAAATATGAAAAACTTTATAAAACATAAAAAAATTAATTACTTATATTTTAAACTAATTTTTTTATTTAATATATGTATTTTTAAATACATAAAATATTTATATTAATCAATAAGTTGATTAATTAATTAAAATATCGTATAATAAAAAATATTTTTTTTACTAAATATTGTAGAATAAATAGTTAAAAAGTTTGAAATAGTTAAGTAAATTATTTAATTATAACTATTATAAATAAATAAATTTTGACAGTATAAAAATAAATTTCATTGATTATTTATTTTAAAAAGTACACATATGTATAGCAAATATGCTACAAACAAGAAAAAAATGAATATATTATCTTCTTCAAAAGTAAGAAAAAAATTGAATTGAGATAATTGCTCAGCAAAAAAATAGAAAAATAAATCAAGAATTGATATTTTTTATATTTTTTCAATATTTTAGCAACAATATTCATGGTATTTTAGTAAAAAAAATACATTTAAATAATATTTAAGCGATATTTTAATAACATTCTCGATAATTTTGCGACATTTTGACAAAAAAATATAGATATCATGTTTCTATATCGAGATGTGTAAAAAAAAAGACATTGTTATAATAATATCAACGATATCGTCGACATTTTCATCCTTGATTATAGGTAACTCGATCGATCGAGATAAGAATTGATCAATCAATATGGTTGATCGATCGAGATAAGAATTGATCGATCAATATGGTCGATCGATCGAGACAGGAATTGATCAATCGAACATGATGAATCAATCGAGAACTGATTGTGCATCGATGTACTAGTTTCTATCTAATTTCTGATTCTCAATTTTAATAAGTTAATCGATCGAGTAAGTGGTCAATCAATTGAGTCGGTAAATTTTACCAAAAAAAGACAATGATGGACACAGGAATCTATATATGGTGACTTGAAACAAAATGGATACTTTGGTAAATAACCTATAAACACACATTTGTATCCTAGAATAATTCAAGACACAATTCAGGAGCTTTGAGTACTCTTGGCTTTAGAGAGAGAGTAGAGAAGCAAGGGAAAATAAGGTGATTCTTCCATTTTTGGTGATAAAAGCTTAGTTTTTTTTGGGCAACTCTTGGCATTGGGTTTCTCTTGAGGTAATAACTCTTCTTTATAATCCATTTTTAGCCTTAAAATCAAAGTGTATTTCTATCGAGGGAGAGTGAAACTTTGAATGTTTTCTTAGGACTAAAAAGAGGATTTAGGTGAGAGAACTATTGTACGAAGAAGAGAATAAATGATTATAATTCTATTGAATAATATAGGTTGTAATCCTCTTTGATTCATAGTGAAATATTATTTAAGTACTTGGTTTGTGAATGTAAACTCTATCATTTTAGAAAAAAATCATGTTAAATCTTGTGTGTTGATTTATTGTATTTTACGCACATTATTATTGTTTGTTGATATATTGGTGTGATTACATTTGTGATTTGTTGTTTATAGTTAGATTGCATTTAGCTCTTTTTTTATTTATTGTTTGATTGAGTAACAATCAATTTACAGGATAAATATATTTAGATATGCTTAAAAAAAACCTAAAAAATCAAGACAAATTTTGTCTAGCAAAATGAGTATCATGTTCAAGCATTTGACATAACAAGTCAGCTGCTCTGTTCTCTCACTCGTCACTATTGAGAGTTAGAATTAGCCATATTTTAATGCAAATATGGTAAATTCACATTATAATTACTCTATGCTAGTAGTATAATGCTTAATAATTTCAAATAAAAAGAAAACTTTATATAACAAATAAAGAGTAGTCATACAGTTAACTTTCAGTTTGATACATTTATCTAGTACAACTGTAGGAAAATAATATCCCAAAGAGAGAGAGAATCACATTCTTTCTTCATTCTCATGAAATTACCAAGATCCACTCTCCCATAGTACTCTACTTTCAATTTTGTTGGGATGAACTTCATTATATTGACCTGCAATGAAAATTAGACGACAGAATATAAAAACTCCCTTAATTAACTAATCAGAACTTTAAGTGGGGTTTAATTACCAAGTAATTGTTTTCATCAAGCTTCTTTTAGTAATGATTAGTAAAGCAATATTGAAAATTATGCTAATAGATTAAACTTTTAACATGATATTAAATTAAAAGTAATAAGTTAAAAGCCCATAACACATATTATTGAATTACTAAGTGTTTGATAAATATATAAAAGTAAGATTAATCCTTATTACCGTGAGTTAAGTTTTAGGAGACTTCTATCACCATTATCAGTTATATACTATCAATCCAGTACGCTTTCATTTCAGTTGTACTGATTTTTTAAAAATGAAATATCATTTTAATCATTTGTATTACCTGAGAGATAATATTGGTGATTGATGGAATTCTGCTGTTGCTGCTGCTCAAGTAGTAGAACAGAATTAACACTACTCTTTTCTTGACCCAGTAATTTCTCTGCATCGGTATTCTCTACATAATTTGAGGAATAACTAAAAGGATTAATTTGATTAATTAAAGATTACCATTTTCATGAAAATTGTTGTAGATCAGCCCATTAATATTATTAACATTTCTTCCACTTAACCCATTACTATTATTAGTAGTAGCAGCATTATTCCACCTCATCAAACCAGACAAACTAGGTTTATAATTATTATTACCCATTTGTATTATTTGGTTGTTTTCTTGATTTTTATATATTATAAGCTCATCAAAAACCTTTCTGTACTCTGCATAAGGACCCAAAACTGGATCTTTTTGCCTACAACAAGCTTCCCATATCAATGAATCCACAGCTCTTTTCCTTCCTTCTTCATTCACACTCTTCACCATTTTTTTTACATTGCTAACCCCAAAAACTTTGTGAACTGCTTGAAATTCTTTGGTCATTTCTGCCGGGAAATATGGTGCCAAAACGCATGTTTCAGTACATTTCTTTCTTTGATGCTTGCAGGCTGCACAAGCTGTACTACCTTGTAGCCCTGCCGTGTCCTTGCAATTTTGCCTTTGCATTCTAAACAACAATAGTTAACACTACTGTTGCAATTCTTTATTTTAATATTTGAAGGCAAAAGTTATATATACGAAATTAATTGAAGTACCTGCATAAACAATGAAAAATAAAGAAAACATGAAAGCAAACCCTTTAATTTATATGAATTAAAATGTTCTTTTAAATATATATATATATATATATATTTATATATCTAATTGAGAGGATATGTTTTTTAATATAAAATAGGGTTAAATAATATGAGAAAGAAGAGTGGATAAGAAAGGGTTATATTCCCCTTTCTTTCTTTCTTTTTATAACAAGGGTTGTGTTCTGTTTGTCTAGAGAACACGAAAAGATGGCAGTAAACTGTAATTGGCTTTGCGTGGAGTTGAATAAGATTTAGGTAGTTCATGGAAAGAAATTAAAGATTTATAAGGCTATTATAAAAATTGGATTAGAAATTATATATATATATATATATATATATATATATATATATATATATATATATGATACAAAGTTAATTAGGTTAGGTTAGTTTTACTTTTTTTTTATTAAAAATTGTGTAATTTATTTCATTATATTTGTAAAAATATATGAATAAATTATATTATTTTAATATTTTTTATTAAAATATTATTATTATTTATCAATTAATAAAACGTAAATAAAATATAAGTATTTAAAAATGATAAAATCATAATTAATATAAAAATTCATAGAATATTAATTTTTAATATTTATTAATTATTACTGTTTTATTTTAATTTTTTGTTAATTTTTAATTTTTATTAAATATATATATATATATAGAAAATTCTTTATTTGAATTTTTATTTTATTTTTTTAACTATTTTATATTAAATTTCACTTTTATCCTTATTACATATTCTTATTTTAATCGTGTTTTAATTAGTTGATAAAAAATAATAATATTTTAAATAAAAAATTATTAAAATAATATAATTTATTATTAATTGATATTTTTTTACAAAAGAGATTTAATGATATTGTTTCTAATAATACAAATTATCTAATCTAAAAGACTTTTATGGTACCTCGGTCTATGTAAAAAGACACGTAACTTGTGCATAATTATTTAAGAAATTACAAAAAAGAAAACTCTTAAAACTTATTACAACAAAAATCTCATCGAATAATATTAGAAGAGGTTCAATTGGACAACGTTCAACATTGAACGAATTTAAATGAATATAGTTTAATTTAATTTATATTCAATTAGATGATGTTTAAAATAAAATAATATGAGACTTAATTAAATAATAAAAATATATAAGGTAGACATAAAACATGCTATTTTTATAATTATAAGTTCTAAGTATGTTAGTTTTATTATTTTCTCAAATTATTTTACTTTATTTAATTTTTAGAACATATTTAAAATAAAAAAATCCTTAAACTTTCTAATTAATTATCAAAGCAAATTCATTATTGAAACAAGTTTTTCAATCGATTAGACATCTATTATTGTAAAAAAATCTTCAACCAAAAGCTTACATGCGTAATGATAATGGTTAATTAAACTCTTTGATAATTTTTTCTTCTTCCTAATAAGCTATAAATAAAGATATAAAGATATCTACGAGGAAAAACAATCCTTTATATTATATAACACTTTTTCAGAATTAAAAATAAAATATAAGTCTTTATTTTATAACACAAGGACATTCTTGTCCATAATTATTTTAGGCATAGTTTAGATTGCAATAGATATTATAGATATATATTGTTTAACACTCTCAAGAGTCTTAACACTTAGCTAAAGGAAAAATCAAATCAAATCAAAACTATTAATTTTTGTTACATTATGATATTATGAGTGTTAATGAGATTAAAATATGAGAATTACATTTGTAATAATATGTAGCATATTTGCATACATACATCGATTAAATATACAAAATTGTTAAATTTGGGTCTAACTCTATCTCAAAACATAGGTTGTGAGATGAAGGATTGTCCTTGTTTATATGTGCAGCGTGGGCGCGATCCCTAGTCGATGTGGGACTTTAACACTCCCCCTCACATCGGCAAGGGTCTGTCCCCTTGAGACCGACGGAGATGTTGAGCTTATGGAACCCAAGTAGCGAAATGCATCACTCACCAGTGACAAAACAACTGCACCGACCGGTAACCTTGCTTTGATACCATGTTAAATTTGGGCTTAACTCCATCTCAAAAATCAGATTGTGAGATGAAGGATTGTCCTTGTTTATATGCGCAGCGTGGACGCGATCCCTAATCAATGTGAGACTTTAACAAAAATATATAATTGTTTGTATATTATTACGTATCGGATTCTTAGACTTCTAATGTGTATTTGTGGACTATTTTTTAAAGTTTTTTCATGCCCATTTACGTTGGATTTTGAATAAGGTTAAAGAACAGACATGTCATTTTTTACATAGATGTACATATATACCCTCTATTAAGGTTTTTCGAGTGGTTGTGACTTATTTTTATTTTCTTCTCCTCAGCGTCTTTTATTCTTCATTATTCTCTTCGAGCTTTCTGGATTACGCTATGTATCCATGAGTGTTTTGTTAGAGTTTTTATGATTGTGTGAGGGTTCATCTCTTTGTTCATGTTAGGTCTTTACTCTGTAATTTCATATTGTTTCTTCTCAGTACAAAAACTCGAATCAATAGATATGTTTTTACCCTTTTCAGTAGATTAAAACGTGTAATTTATGAGCCAAATTACTTTAAGTCTTGTGTTCCTTTGGATTCTTGACGCTTTCTAGCTGTTCTTTTACGTTTTTCATTGATTCAATTGTACACTGAATGTGGTTATATTTTAGAAAAATAATAAGTGTGAAATTCTGACCATAACCAACATATATAACAGACAAAAAAAATTATAATTTGTATTTGATTATAAGTATACTAAGGTCAACACTAATTTCAAGGCTTAAAACGAGCTATATGTACTTGTTTATTTCTCTATGACCTGTGAGCATGAGATGTGCTAGCTGGAGTGTGCACATCATCATGAAGTGAGATTCAAAAGGTTTCTTTGCAAAATCTGTGGTAGATCCTCTTACAAACAACATGCAGTACTTTTCTCATGATGTTGTATCGTCATTAATAAAAAATGCCAGTGGAATATTTCAATAAACAGTCAATAAACCAATGATTTTCAACAAGTATAAAGGACCCTCTGTTCGTACCCACTTGCAAAAAATTGAACTCCCTTAATTAAGGGGCTACACGATGTCATTTCAACGTTGCGCTGCTTGTTTGATTTACTTTTTATCATATATTTACCGATTGTCTCTTAGTGTAATAACATGTCATTTTTGAATATTGAAGTGTCATCAGTTTGAACTCGGCCAAAGTAACATGTGTTTGTGTATGTGTGTTATTATTGTACGCTATCATCTTGGTTCGAATTTTTTATGTATTTTGGTAAACATAAAAAAAAATGCTAGATATCTAAGCAAGGATGTGAAACCTGTAATCTTTGTAATTAATTTGGATAATTTTACAAAGTATATTTTGAATAATATTTTGAGATATAACAATTTATTGATTTTTTTTTTTATGTAAAAATCAGATTTTTCCAAAATTATTGAAATCTTTTCAACAACTCGCCGGAGCCTCACTGTGTGTCCTCGGCTCACCAACAACTAGGTTGGTCAAAGATATTCCAGCGAGGCCTAGCAAGATTGTTGGCGAAGAAATATTATTAACTTTCATTTAAGAAATTTTCTTTTAATCCGTATTTTGAGACTTGACAAAGGATTTAAAAAGAAAAATAATATTGTATTTTTGTTTTTAATTGATATTTTTCCTCCCTGAACACAATTGGTTTAGCTAATTAAGCAATGCTTAAATTCTCAAAATCAATCATTCAAACTCTCCCTTGTCCCACACTTAACCAACTAACACCAGCATCAAACACTTAAGACTTATTGGCTTTATACTGTGGCCTTCCCCTTAAAGTAACAGAAAGACAATTAGTAATCATAGTAAAGCAAAAGAATAAAGAGGACCTGCATACTTTAAATACCATCCTACCCTCCTTAATTCTATTCAAAATTCAAACACACCCAATTGCAATTTCCAAATACCTTCTTTCTCAAATTTCTTTCCTTCCTTTTTTGAACTTTCTTTAGAACAAAAAAAAAATGAATATAGATACAGAGGCTTTGCTTTAATGAAGTTAAAAGAATACAAGAGGGAGGAAAATTAGATAGGATCTAAGAATAAAGATCAGTTGGATCAGTTGAAGAAGATGACTACTGCTAGATTCATAAAGTGTGTTACTGTTGGTGATGGAGCTGTTGGAAAGACTTGCATGCTTATCTCTTATACTAGCAATACCTTCCCTTCTGTATGAAGCTTGTTTCAATTTCTATTTTTTTTTTCTTTATGCTTTATAGTTAATTATAATAATTCATTTAAGTAAGCCACTGTGAGATTTTCTAATTTATTCCCAAATTTTGATAGGACTATGTACCTACAGTGTTTGACAATTTCAGTGCTAATGTGGTAGTGGATGGCAGCACAGTTAACCTTGGTCTTTGGGATACTGCAGGTAATTAGTAATTGTTCTTGGGTTCTGTAATTTTGCAAACTAGCATCTTCACTTGGAGTTGAATATGTTTGTTTATGCTTTTGGGACTTGTAAAAGTGTTCTTGACAGCAAAAACGCTTATAACTAAACATGAAATGTTTTTGTCAGAAATGCTTCCGGTGCTCAAAAAGCACATTTTTAAAGCATATAATATGTGGTCTTCTTAAAACCACTTTTAATAAAAACATAAACAAACAGACCCTAAATTTGATATATTATTGATGCGACTTGTTTCTCCAAATTAAACAAAATGAGCATTCGTGGCTGATTTTCTGACAGCTCTAGCTTTTCAGATAAAAATATTTACATGCATATAGAGCTCTGTTTCTCTTGGTTTCAACTTCTGAGATTAATAGGAATATATTGTTGATGCGACTTGTTTCTCCAAATTAAATAAAATGAGCATTTATGGCTGATTTTCTGACAGCTCTATCTTTTCAGATAAAAATATTTACATGCATATAGAACTCTGTTTGTCTTGGTTTCAACTTCTTAGATTAATAGGAACTTTTAAGTAGAGATATAATATATCAACTCTTAACAATAGGCCAAGCATATATAATTTCTTATTTTTTGCTAATACATATATAATTTCATATATTTATATATATAAATAATTCAGGACAGGAGGATTATAACAGGCTAAGACCTTTGAGTTATAGGGGTGCAGATGTGTTCATACTAGCCTTTTCTCTCATCAGCAAAGCTAGCTATGAAAACATATCCAAGAAGGTTATTACCGACAAACCTATCTTGCTTTCTATGACACTACATTTATTCTATTTCATAACTATGTTACTTGGATTTTCTTATTTTATAAAATATTCAACATGACATGAATATGAGTGTGAGTACTAACACTTTAATTTGATGTAAATTTAAAAATAAAAAAAATTTAAAAATTGGTATACCTTACACTCGAATATGTATTCAAAATTTACAACTCTCGGTGTCTTTAAAAATTTCGAGTAACATAATTTCATACACTTTAACTTAAGCACACTCATAGAAGTAAATAATCTAGCTTATAATTTTTTTCTTCTTTCAAAATTCCAGTGGATCCCTGAATTGAGGCATTATGCTCCTACCGTTCCAATTGTACTTGTTGGAACAAAACTTGGTATGCTTAATTTAACTATACTAGCATGAAATAAATGAATAAATATCGAATTATTATTCGTGTTTATGCTTAATATATATTGTATTAATTTTGATGCAAGTATTGATATAATTGGCTGCAGATTTGAGGGACGATAAGCCGTATTTGATTGATCATCCAGGTGCTACAACAATCACAACAGCACAGGCAAGTCATAAGAAAGAAAAAGGGAAAAACATATTGTTGATGTAGTTTTCTTTATTTTTTCACAATATTTAATGTATTATAATAATAATTTAATACTGAACCAACAGGGTGAAGATTTAAAGAAGGCAATTGGTGCTGCAATTTACATAGAGTGCAGCTCCAAGACTCAGCAGGTTTGTTTTTGTTAGGTCTAAGTTCTTCTACCCAAAAAGTAAATCTATCAAGAATTTGTTATTCATATTTTTAGAATGTGAGACACCAAACAATTTTAATATTTGAGATGTAAGATACATGTAGCAAATCCTAATATGATTTGGTGGAAATTGTACAGAACGTGAAGGCTGTGTTTGATGCTGCAATCAAGGTTGTTTTGCATCCTCCAAAACCAAAGAAAAAGAGAAAGAAGGCTAAGTTCTGTGCTTTTCTTTAAGTGATAAGCCAACATCCTTGGAGGCTGCTTTTCTTTTTTTTCTTTTAAGACTACTTGTGGACATTGTGATTAAGCTGCAGTGATGTGCGATATTAATTTCTATATGATTTTAAATCGAATTATATTGATTTTATCGAGTAATCTCAAGTAGCTTCAAGATATATATATATATATATATATTGAGAACCATAACAAGTGCTCTAAAACTATCAAATTTTGAAAATATACATCTCAAGCTTTCATCTTCATCTCATTGATATATTTGCTTGAAGGATTTTGTTATGCAAATATCTGATAGGCATCGGAGTTCTATATAGCTCTGAATTGCAATTTTAGACCCAACTGCTGCCAAATAAGTGGAGCAATAAGATAATAATCACAGATATGCTGCTTCGTATCTTCAGAATATTCTATCGGAAAACAATACGTGTCAAAGTGCATAACAATTATGGGTTTTTAAAGAAACCCCTTTAAATCTCTACAATAATGATGTCTTAAATCATCATGGGAAATTACCCATAAATTCATGTTTTCAAAAAGGATTTTGGTAGGCTATAACATCAAATGAATCTTGTGGCTAGTGTTTGTCAAATAATATTGAAGAATAACAGGCCAACAGGGACAAACTTTCTGTTACTAATGTGTGATAATTTTACGCATGAAAATATCGATTTTGGTTGAAATTTATATATAAAATTACAAAATTTACAAAAATTGTTTTTATATTTTAGTAAATATTAAAATAAATATTATGGTTGTCAATGCGGCGGGAACCCCTACCCTATTTTGGATTTATATTTTGTCTTATACTCTCCCTTAAAATCATACCTATTGAAAATCTGAAAATCTGAAACGTAGATTTAAATCATATTTTTAATATATTTTTTAAAATTAAGTATTCTTATTTTTATTATAAAAAAAATTATAAAAAAATTAAGTCAATAATAAATATTTTATGATACGAATGAAAAAAATTATATTAAAATAAAATAAAATATATTTAACAATAATTACATAATCTATTTATACTAAATAATTTGATAAAATCTTGTCATAAATTATTTTGAGATAATAAGAATAAATTATAAATAATTACTAGACTTTAAATGTTTAGAATTTAAGTATATAATTAATTTTTATAAATGTCAAAATAACAAAGGAGTTATTTATTGATGGGAAATGATCTTAATTCTAAGAAAATTCTAATAAATTTTTTTAAAATTGTTGAGATATTTTAAAATTGAACATGAATTGTAAAAACCTTCAAAACCAATCATGAGATGACTATTTGAAGCCATATAGATACTCCTTCAATTTGTACACAAAATCTCCGTAAAAGACAGTTACATATCAAAGTGGAAGACTCATGTACACCTCCTTAACTAACTCTCCATGGAAAAAAATACGTTGTTAATATCAAAATGTTGGAGTGATCAATTTAAAAAAACAACAAATAAAAGTAGAATCCAAATAATGTTCATTTTGACAACATAAGCAAAAGTCTCATCGTAGGCTATACTATATGTCTAAGTAAACTTTTTTGCTACAAGACATGACAACTCACATCCTTCTTACCTTGTGGTGGAGGCACAAGTTGCCAAGTATTGTTTTTCTGCAATACCTCCATTATCTTCCTCTACTTTGAATCTCTCAACGCATTTTACACTTTGTTAAGTACTGATAGAGCAGATATTTAATTCACAAATGATTAATATGATTTAGACAATCTCTTAATGGACATGTAGTTGGATACTAGATACTTTGATTTTGCATTAACAGTGTTTTCATATCTTTTGATTGGTTGACTTCAAGTAGACCTATTTGGTAACACATATTGTCCAACATTAGACTCACTATATTAGTACCGATTGGTGGACATTAGATGAGTGATCTTCAGTACCAAGGAGTTGTGGATCAAGGGTACAAGTGATGATTGAAGGGACAATTATGTCTTTAGTTTCATTTTCAGTGATCGAAACTGGTGCCTAGATGCTTAGAGCATCTGCTTTTAGACGAGCATCTGCTTCTGGACGAGCTTCTACTTCTTCAACTACTAGATTTGATGGATTGAGAATCTCAACTGGGCCCATCGAAATATCTCATGCTTGTATTACTTCTTCACCTCCTTCCAATTCCTCCCATTTATCATGATACAACTCTTCAAAATATGAATTCTCCTCCTGAAAAGCAATATCAAAAGAGAAAATGTAACTCATATCCTCAAAGAAAATAACATCCAGAATAATATAGTACTTTCTAACATGCGTATGGTAGCACTTATACCCTTTCTAACATCTATCGTAACCTACAAACACACATTTAATCACGCAGGCATCTAATTTAGACCTTTGATTTTTAGAAATATGGACAAAAGCAACACAACCAAAAACATGAGCAAGAAGATTATGAAGTGATGGTAAGGATACATAAGATGCCAGAATCTCAAATGAGACTTTTCCTTAAAGGACACTAGATGGAAGATAATTGATGAGATAGAAGGAAGCTTGTACAACATCGTCCCAAATATACTTAGGCATATGAGTACTAAAGAGAAAGGCACAAGTCATATCAGTTAAGTGATATTTTTTTCTTTCAGACGCTTCTTGTTCTAATATTTATGGGTATGTAGTTTGGTGAATAATCCTATGTGTTTGAAAAAAAAATCTTAGAAAACATGATTAACATATTCTCTCTTATTGTCAGAACGTAGAACGTAGGACTCTAATGGTGTTATTGTATTTTGTTTGAAAAAGAGTGAAAAGTTTGAAAAATTAGAAATACTTCATCTTTGGATCTAAGAAGAGAAACACATGATAATCTTATACAATCATCAATGAACAACACAAAATACCTTATACCTAATAAAGTATGCTCTTTAAAAGATCCCCAAATATCATAATAAATTAACTTAAAAAGAATAACACTTTTTATTAGAAATACTAAGAGAATAAATAGTACGGGTCATGACACATGTTTATAAACGTAAAACAGACTCATTTATATCAATAAACAAAGTAGGCTTGGACTTTTACATAAGACTAAAAGATGTATGTCCTAATCGACGATATCATAACCAAATTTCACTTAATTGATCAAAACTCGAAGTAAAAACGGTACGGGACTATGCTCCTAGTTTCTCCCCTACATAGGTCTGATCTAGATGAAACAATTTGACCCTCAGATACTCCCCACCAATTATTTCACTTCCCTGGTGAAAAGATCTTGAAAAATTACATATATAGGATAAAAGGTTACAAAGCATTTAAACTCAGTGTTCAACTGTGGAACAAATATCAAGTGATGAGATAAATCAGGCACACATAAAACATTATGAATTATAAGGTTGGGGTAATACAGACTGACCTTGTCCCTAACACAGGAAAAGCCTCATCGTAGCAAAAGGCACTAGGGAAGACAACTCAGTAAAATAAAATTTATCATAAGTCATATAATCATATGCATCATAATCAATAATCCAAGTATTAAAACGAACAAAGTTTGAAACTTTGTAGAACATACCAATCTTACCATAATCAGTCGCCACAGAGGTTGTAAGAGAAGCCCCACCTATTGTATGATGATCCAGTTCAACCATTTCTTAGAATCCTGATTTTCTCTCGAATCTCCCATTGAAATAAACAACAATAATTTGCAGCAGAATAAACAAAAAAGAACAATGACAAGGCAAATTGTGCCCGAGAATAGCTATGGAGCATATCGTTGAGTTTGGCAGAGACGAAGGCTGAAAGATAAAGGTGGCTAAAGAAGACAAAGCTAGTCGAAGTGTGTAGATGATGGTGCGATGTTGTCTAAATAGAAATTAACACAGATGCATGATAGTTGACCATTTCTTAGATTAGATGAATGATGAAATCGATCTAGAATGGAGATAGCAACTGGTGCATGACTTGGATTGATTCGAGAGAACACCGCTGAGCTTGGCCTTAAATAGATTCAATTTGAAATGAGAGATGAAGATGATCGTTTTGGAAAAATGATGAAGTCGATTTGAGGTAAAATGAGAGCGGTGATGATCTGCTGAATGATGAAATCGATTGAGAAAAAGAACGACGTCTATCAATACGGAGAACAACATCGTATAAAGGTTAACCCAAATAACTGAGTTTTAAATCAACTGTTTTCCTCGGATTGAGAGAGGCTGAAGACAAAAAAAAAAAAACTTTTCGAATTTCACTCCATACCAAGTTAAATATAATGAGACTGAGAGAAACATTACAAGAATACTATTCATCTGAGTGTGGAGTTATATGAAAAGGATTACAGGATTACAATTGATTTAAGTCTCTATTCGATTACAATTGATTTAAGTCTCTATTCTTTGTCACATACAGAAGATATATATACTATTATGACATGAGTCATGTTATCGTAATATTATGACTTGACTCACACTAATATTTTGTTTGAATAAAATATACATTGTGCCCTATAATGAAATAAAATTATTATTTAAATACATATTATTATCACTTTTATAAATATAAATTTATTTTTAATTTTTTTCTTAAACGTTAACATACGTTGATTTGTTTTATTTAGTGAACATATATTAAATACATCTTTTAAATAAAATTTTCATTTATATAATATTTTATAATCTTTATATTTATAAAACATATTTATATCAAATATTTAAATAAAAAATATGTTTAAAATATCAAACATATGTTCTCTTTTAAAAGTAATTGAAACTAAAATCAATTAAATAATAAAGTTATATATAACAATGAAAAATAAATTATTTATTTTTATATATAAATAATAAAATTAAAACAACTTTTCATATAATTTTTATCTTATTACAAACACTTTATAACTTTTTAATCTCTTTTATTATTTGTACGATACATAATTTAACATTTTAAATATAATTAAAATTTACTATTATATTTGTACTATATTACTGTACTTTTAGTAGCAGAAAAATATTACTTTATATTTCTTTATAATATAACACATTACTTTAAATGTTCAACCAATGGCATTATAACACACACAAAATTAAACATACCTTTTAATTTTTTATATTTTTTACACACAAAATGTGTTATGGTACATTTCAAAATATGTATTTAGAAAAATTTTAAAATAAAATTTTCATTTTTAAAATGTGATAACATGTAACAAAAAAATTAAATAGTAATTTTAGTAAAATTTGAGATTATTTTAATATCTAACAAATTTAAATAAAATAAAATAAATGAAATATTATGTTATTAAAAATTGAATTAAATTTTATATTTTCGGTAAAATAATTAAATATACAAGTACTCTTTTTTTCTTTACAAAAGAGAGATTTTTAAAAAAGTAAAATATTTAACACTATCTTAACCTTGAAAAAAGAAATTTTTAGTATTAAAGACTACATAAATATAGACTTGATAATTTTAAAAAATAATTATTATTTAACCATTTAAAAATTATTTATTTATCTTGTTTTGTGTTAAATATCATGGTTATATTTAATTATATCAATGTAAATGAAATGATGACAAATGGGGTGAAAATAAGTCCAAAAAAAAAGAAAAACCATGCATAACCCGACTAGAAATGAAATGATATCACAAGGCGCACATATATGTTAAGATCAGATAATACTATACTACGACGGGAGAGAAGGAACAATGTAACATGCTAACTGTGACTGGAAATTAGAATAAACATGATCGTAACGTATAAGAATTTATATCACAACGTGCATATTAAACGAGATAGATTTGACTAATGATCTTTATCCTCTATTTTTAATTTCAGACCTTGAATCTTTTAGGGTTTGATCTAATGATCCATATTAAATTATTTTTCATATTAATCAATCATAATGACACAAATCAAAAACAATTCTTAAGAATCAAAAGCCTATCGTAACTACCAAGAAGATAGAAAAGAAAAAAAATTCAAGAAAAGATTAAGACAATTTTATGAAAAAAGATAAGATTAATACCACAAATCAAAATATTAAACATATTTCTTATTTTTTTTTCTTTATCAAATTCTATGTCTTTTTTTATAAAAAAAATTAAATTTTATTAACTTTATTATGTTTACTTAATTTATTAATCTAAGGAGTTTATTAACACAATTTTCTACATATATTGATATAATATTTTAACCTAATTATGATTACAATTCAATTATATTAATTAATCTAATGTTTATACTATCATTTGTTTGAAAAATAATTGATCTATGAAAACAATTAAATAGATTTAAAAAAATTATTTAATTATTTATCTTGATTAAATAATATATATAATTTCTAAATATAAATGTATAATTTTTATGTATACGATCTATGATAAATTTAATAAGTAATATATAATATAATTGACATAAGAATATAATTAGATTAATTACTATATAATATGTGATATGTTTGAGAGAAAAAATATATATTAAAGTAGATCCAATTGATCATATAACTTGTTATTTGTTAGTAATTATTTTGAAAAAAATTTAGTTATTCACGTCCTTAACAAATGATCCAAAATTATTAGATCATTTTCTTATATATCTTCATAGTTATTTATTGAAATTTTGATTTGATAATTAAATGTTATTTATTTTCCATCTTAATGATTTATTATTATCCAAATAATATTCAAAATACCTATATTGATACTTGCTTATAAGTTACAACATCTTATAAGTTACAACATCTTAATTAATCGATATCCATACTTAAAAAGTACATTATATTACTTACACAATCTTTAAATTTGCATTTAATGTATCAAGTTTTTGACATGCCAAATCTACTTAGCTCATATTCATAATTATATATCAATTAATACATATGTTAAAAAACTATCCCTTTAATATTGTACAATTCTATGACAAAAATGTTAATATATTCATCGATCAATATTCTACTAATACAAAAATATGTAAAGTTTTTGACGAAATGATTGTGTTATACACGATGTCATGACTCAATACCTTAAACCTACTCATATATTATCGATCTCATCCAATTGTAACTTTTATCCATTTCTTTTTTCTTATCTCTCTCCAAGGGATTACTACTCCCCAAGTACAGAAAAAATTCTCTTGAAAAAGGAGAGAAAAATAAAAACAATAAAAAAAAGTAAAAATTAGGCCAACTCACAAATGAGTTTACAAACTATTCCTCCAAAGAAAAGATTTTTACAAACTCAACTTGGTTCTCCAAGTGTTAGCGACGACCTTCCTTGGCTGTGGATTATCAGGTCCTCTGTCCCTCTGTCCGGATGTAAAATATAAATAACCATCCCAATATCCAGTTAGAGTTGTTTTCACTCTATACGGAAGCTTTCCAATCACTGACCATTTCTGTTTAGTATTCATAACAGGAGCTTATTATTATGCATAAATTGAAAAACATAGGAAATAAGAGGTTATCTATTATTCTAATGACTAGTTTCGAAGTTTCAACAAAAATCATAACAAAAATATATCTCCATATGCAATTGCTTTTTTTTCCCTAATGAGCAGGGTAAGTTTATTACCAATGAGTCCAGATCAAATCGAAAAACCTCCCCAACAAGAATCATCCTCTTTGTAACCGGATGCTTTTCTGTTGTGCCTCCGGTTATGATAATTGAATTGTTGACAAGTACCCAAGCACACTCTATATGAGAGTCCGGTTTTGGCATAGGAGGTAAAACTTTCCATTTCATTTCACCATTCAGCATATACACATCACCATAAACCACCTGAGACAGCGAACAAATTTAGGACACAAATACCAACATAAAAAAAAACAGATATGTCAAGGTAAATGAATGAACACGAAGAATTGAGCAAAAAGGGTATGTTAATGAGGGCATACTTTATTTCAATCAAGCCAAAATAACTAACCGGACAATACAAGAACCAACTTAGCAATCAATGAACATTAAGGCCAAGAATCGTATCAGAAATGAAAGCAACCTCAAATCTTCGGGAGCACTTGAAAATAGGGGACCCAGGTTTGGCCATAAAATCACCTTCTTGTCCACCAATAACGTACAGACTATCATTGTATACGACACAAGCCCTATCAGAATAACAAGCTGTGAAATATTTGGGCGGAAAAAGAAGTAAAGAACCAATCAATAGAACAATTCAATCAAACCTATGTGGTCCTCCACGAGGAATTGGTATTTCAGTCTGCCATTGTTTTTCCAGTGCTTTGCCATCCTTAACTGCAATACTCCAGTGTTCAAGTCCAGGTGTGTGTCGATTCTCTTTACTACCACCCATGACATGAAGCCTACCTCTCCATAATTGGGTTGCTGGAGCATATCTATATATTACCATGTATACAAGAGTTTTCAATAAGGTATTAATTCAATAGTCAATAACTTCATACCAAATTCGATAAGAGTTCCTACAAATATCTATGACCACTTCATGAAGCAGCCAATTGACCGCTAAGATCCACGCCCCACTTTAGTGGTGGGCTAATCATGTTGTTAGAGATTGAGTCTCCCCATTGCAGTTTGAATGGTTAGTTAGGTGACACTAAATTGAGTGCTTATCGTTTGGTAATAAAATGTTCACAGCTAACTTAAACATCAATCGAATCACATACCTTGGTGCAGGAAAATCAGGCATACTACTCCATTTCTTAGTCTCAGTGTCCAACGCAAATGAACGAGTTGTAGGACCGCTGCACTGAGGACCATATTGTCCGGACACTATATATATGTATCTCCCATCAGTTGCGATTCCTAAATGTGAATGTGCCATATCTGTTGGCGTATCAAACCTATCTACCCATGTATTATTAGCAAAATTGAATACATCCACATGAGAGTGCACCTACAAATAAAATGGTATACAAATTGAAACGTCAGAACCAGTGATTCAAAGATGCAAATTGAATTGAATTAGTGAATGGAATATATCCTTTGATGCATTACTAAAAGTATATTTAAGACCTCAGAACAAAGGGTTTAAGGTAATTTATTGTCATAAATTAATTATTATCAAACAAGATAAGATTAAATTTGTAGGGAGATTCTCACAAAATCAATAGTGCCATATCCTGCAAAGACGTAGAGAAGATTCTTAATCTGTACTGCATAACCATCGAGACGAGGCACTGGTGCTGGTGGCATCTCCTCCCATTCTAAATCAGGGGCTGGTAAATCAGCATATGCTCCAGATAAGAATCTCTGACTAGCCCACTCCTTTAAATTGTGAGCATCTTCTTTCTAACACAAAGATAGAATCACAGAACGACTTTGTCAAAATATTTTCTGGGATCAAAATCAATCATCTCACTAAGCCAAACGAAGAAATCCCAAATATATTATGCACAAAAATCTCTTTTTGATTGTTGGCTCCAAAATGGAAAATAAGATCAGTTTCTTTCTTTCGTTACAGCATTGATCAAAAGAACTGAATGCTAACATTTCCATTTCATCAAATCACTAGGATTAGTAAAAGAACTCGAAAGAAACAATTAAAGAATCAATCACGTCCTATTCAATGTAAAAAAATTAGCATAGAAATATCATGAATTTAAGAAAAAACCCACAAACCTAACTCACAAATCAAAGAAATTAAACCAAGAGGTTTATTAATGAAATCGGCACTTGATTCTAGAGGGCTCACCCGGCTTGCTTCTTCACTGGCGTTTCCGATTTGGCCAGCTACTATCCCAATCTTCTCACCCGACCAATTAGAAGCAATAGAGAAATGCGAAGGTGAAAGAGAATAAGAGCTATAAGATGATGAAGCCCAAAGCCGACCTGTGATGAGAACCGCACCAAGTAGACCTGCGCAGGATATTAAGAAGACCAACTTTTTTGGAGATAAAGAACCGTGCTTCTGAACCAACTTTGCCATTTTCGACCCAAACCCATAACGAAAACACCATTTTTTATAGAAAACGAGCGCTCAATAGAGAAAAGGGAAACAGAAACAGATACTGTTTGAGAAGCAAGAAATACTTGGGCGCCGATGGTTTTCCAGTTCCTCTCTCTCGCACGTGTTTGGTTTGCTTTCCGAATATATTAGAGAACTTTGGTTGCTTTTGGTTCACAGTATCAAACAGGAACGAGAATTATAACCGATATAAATAAAACAATTTTGTTTAGTTTTAACGTTATAATAAAAAAAAAACTATTGGTATTAAAATATTTAATTTATAATTAGAATGAAATAAAAAATACTTTATATTAACTTAATATTTGTATATGTATTAAAATTTAAATAATATCATTTAATTATTTTTTTAAATAATTATTACTTAAAAATAAATATGTTACTAAAATTATTATTTTTCTAAATAAAATTTATAGTTTTGAAGTTTGAGATTTGGGATTTGGGGTTTAGAATTTAGGTTTTACAGTTATATTTATGGATTAAGATTTAAAGTTTAGGGTTTTGAGATTTGAGATTTGTTTTTAGTGTTTAGGGTTATATTTGTGGGTTAAGGTTTAAGATTAAAATTATTATTTTTAAATAAGATTTAGTGTTTATGATTATATTTGTGAGTATAGATTTGAGGTTAAAATTATTATTTTTATAAATAAGGCTTTGAGATTTGAGATTTAAAATTTAGTGTTATATTTGTGTGTTAAAATTTAAGGTTAAAATTATTATTTTTTCAAATATGATTTAGGTTTTGTGATTTGAGATTTGAGATTTAGGGTTTGGGTTTTGGGATTTAAGATTTAGAGTTTTATATTTCATTTATAATTAGAATAGAATGTAAAATATATTATTATAATTATTATTAACATAAAAATATATTATTAAAATTATTATTGTTTAAAAATATTATTACTTAAAAATATCATTTAAAATTATTATTAAAATAATATTTAATTATTAATTATTTTTTTCATATAATTTACATGTCTTTAAAATTAAGAATAAAAAATGAGTATAAGAATAAAATAAAGATTACCATAATATAATTGTTATTTTTTCTCTTTTAAAAATAGATTACATTTTATTCATACGATTAAGCATAAAAATAGACTTCATTCCCGCAATAATTCTTGGTAACATGAATAAATATAAAAACTTATTACATTTTAGAATAAACATTTTTATAATATAAATATTATTTATACCTCAAACTTAATAATATTATAATTTTACTTATTACAAATACATCTTCGTTGTTAATTTTAACAGACATTAACGTCCGAATATGTATAAAACTCATCCTTCCTCACACCCACCCCTAGACACTCAAACGCAGGATTTGGTATGGGAAGTAAGACAAGAAGACGACTTATTGATATAGTACACCAGCATTCACATCTGAAAAAGTATATTTGAAGGTGTTTGATTTGCAGGAACATGTTAAAATTCCTAACTCATTGGGTCGGCTTAAAAACCTTAAACATTAAGACTTGGCAATTAACAACTTACACGGTCCGATTCTGAGTTTGCTTAGTGGCTTGTCCAGTATAGATCAAATTGAGTTGTATAATAACTCGTTATTCGGTGAGTTTTTGCCGGGAATGTCAAACATTAAGAATTGAGACTGCTTGACCCGTCAATGAATGAGTTGACTGGGACATTTTCAGATGAATTGTGTCTGTTATCGCTTGAAAGTCTTAACTTTTATAAGAACAAGTTTATGGGAAGCTTGCCAGCGAGCATAACGAACTTGTAGAATTTGTAAGAACTTAGACTGCTCATAAACGAACTAATTGGTGAGTTACCCGAAAATTTCGATAATTTTTTTCCATTGAGATGGTTTGACATTTCAAACAACAAGTTCTCTGACGTTATTCCAACGACTTTGTGTGAGAAGGGTGGGTTGGAGGAAACTTCTCATGATACACAACTAGTTCACTGGAGATTATGATATCGATGAGTCTTGGAACTTATGATAGTTTGGTTCGAGTCTATTTAGGTCACACACGTGTACTTGCTTGAGCTTATCGATAATTCTTTATCTAGGTCAGTAGCTAAGACCATTGTCAGCACCGAAAATCTCTCGGCTCTTATAATATCGAAGAAAAATTTATCTGGTCCAATACCCGAAGAGATTGGGTAATGGGCTAAAAACTTAGTTGAGTTTTATGGTAGTGAAAATAAGCTTAACGGGTCTTTGCCAGTGAGTATAGTGAATCTTAGACAGCTTAGTGTTTTGGATCTTAACAATAATGAGCTGTCTGGTAAACTTCCAAGGGGAATGGAATATTGGTAGAAACTTAACGAGCTCAATGTAATAAATAATGAAATTTCTTGGCAAATACCAAGTGAAATCGGGAAACTGATAGTACTAAACTATCTTGATCTCTTTGGGAATAGATTTTCAGGGAAAGTCCCTAGTTTACAAAATCTAAAGCTCCATGCGTTGAACTTTCCTAACAATTATCTTTCAGGTGATCTTCCTCCTTCATTCGCTAATAAAATGTATAAAGACAACTTCTTGGGTAATCCTGGTCTTTGTGAAAGTCTAAAAGGTTTGTGTGATAGTAGAGAAGAAGCTAAAAGCAGAGTCTTTATACTTGCCACCTAATTAACAATTCTTTTAAACTGTTAGAATTAAGGTCTAATTAACATTTTTTTTATTCTTATTATTTAAGTGATATTTTAGTAATATTTTTATTTAAAAATAAATATCAATTTAATATAATTTTCAGTATAGATTTACAATGCTTTAAATACTAAATTAGTATTAATTTGATACAATTTTTTCAATATATTTTTAAATTCGTAATTATTTTTAAATGGGAATATTATTGAATAATAAGGATAAAAAAGATATAAAAATTAAATTATGGTACTAATAAGGTAGTAAAATCCTTTCAAAATTTATAATAATAAAAATAAAATTTTAATAATATTAAATGGTATTTAATATTAAATAGGTTTAAGTAATTATAATTTAATTTGAACGTTTTAATTCGATGACGTTTAAATTAAATAATATGTCATATTTTTTTAATAATGAAAATATATGAGTTGAACATAAAAAGTGTTATTTACGTGGTTATAAATTTTAAGAGAATTATTTTATTATTTTTTAAAATATTTTCAAAAAAAATAATAATAAATATGTATATATATAATATTAAAATAGGGATTTTTTTTTAAATTTTAAAAACGAAATGATAATAAATAATGGATAGGTAACAATCAATAAAATTGATTTTTAAATTTATGAGTAATTTATTTTTTTCTACCATGTTTTTAGAAATTAAATATATAAATGAGTTCATTTTCCCTCGTTATCTTTCTTTTTGATAAATACATCTTAAAGTATCATTTTATGATATATAAGGATAAAATTAAGTATTTCGAATAATTTTTGTATGTAATAAGCTCGTTTTTCAAAATATAGTAAATGAAGTGAGAGAGTAATATATAACCAATAAAAAATAACATGTATTCCGATATTGATACAACTTTGATATTTTTATAATTTTTCGATAGATAGGAAATCCATACTTATCTACAATCTAAATTTATGTATAAAAGAAATGTTTTATTTGAAAACTCAACAAAAAAATTAAAAAGATAACTCAAATAAATATATCTTAATTTAATGAAAAATAATATATTCTACAGTTATAATACCATTAAACCCTAAAATCGTAACTAATGTTAAAACTCTTACCAAAAACCAAACAAAAAATAAAAGTGTCAATCGAATTCTATTTCACATCTTTCAAATAACCCTATCAAAAGTTTCACATACAATAAATGGCAACACAAGTTCCATGTAAAATATTATAACAAGTATAAACCATAACATAAAACAAACTACTAATAACATTAGCATATAAAATATCAAAATTAAAAAAACAACAAATAAAAAAATGAATCAATGGGAAGATAATAAAAATCCCAAAATTGCCTTTTATCAAAGATAATATTATATGATTGTTCAAGTTGCTTTCTAAATAATTAGTAGAATAATTTAACTTATTTACTAAAGGTTTAACAAGATTGCCTACTTGTACTTTAATAATAGATATCTTATGACTTCACTTACTTATTAGCATTATTGTCTTAAATTGTTAAAACATACTCATTTTTTTTCTCAAATAAAGTATTCAACATAAATGTAGTAGATGAAAACTAATTTACTAAATAATAGGCTTTACAAACTTCAAACCAAATTTTTTTCCAAAAATAACATGAAAGAGCAAGAAACTTTATTTTGTTCGAAAGAGTCAAACTTTCCAATTTAAGCCACAAATAAACCATAAATTTTATTTTATTTTATTTAATTATGTTGTAAGATATTTTAGTATCAATGAATACGAAGCTAAGAATTTTGAGATAAAATTTTACTAATTTTAAAAAATTG
Organism: Hippophae gyantsensis; assembly: GCA_030763125.1. Classification (NCBI taxonomy): domain Eukaryota; kingdom Viridiplantae; phylum Streptophyta; class Magnoliopsida; order Rosales; family Elaeagnaceae; genus Hippophae; species Hippophae gyantsensis. The sequence continues at coordinate 10,432,447 of CM061031.1, forward strand.
ATAAAAAATATATTATATAATATGTCAATATTTTTAATAAATTATTAAATATATTATGTATTCGAGCCATAAAATATGGGCCTTAAGCCAGCTTTTCAAGCCCATAAAGGCCTATTTTACTTGTTGTTTTTAAGGAGATTATAGAATATGAATTAAAAAAGTACGAGAGATGATTAACGATAGACATAGAGACGAAGACGACGAGACGTCATGTGTTTTTTTTCTTTTCTTTTGGAAATAAATAGCTTCAATTTCTTTATCCAAAGACTCTAAAAACATGAGGAATCGCTTTTAGCGAAGGTTTTATAGATCCATCAATTATAGAACACATAGTGTGACATACTTGATATTATTATTTTTTAATTTTAAATTTATGATTCATTTTAATTGTTATTATAGATTTTTTTACTTCTTTTACTTGTCACCTCGCTAAGTATCATAAAGATTCATAATCAATATGCTTTGTTTTATTCGACACTGATTCGTAGGTCAGTATATGTATATCATCTTCTCCAATTAATCTTTATCATTTTCATTTTGATATAATTTGTCGAGAATTAAATGTTATTATATTCTTTATTAGGTTTTAGATTTTTTTATATATTTGAAAAAAATATAAAGTTTTGACTTTTGATGATTAAGAACTATTTGACTCATGTAGACTATCTACTATGTTTGGTTAGGATTTATGATTTGGGTTGATTTTTTGATTGTAACTTAATGTTTCTTTCTAGTTGTTGTTACAATTGTTTATTCAGAATTGTATTTATATTTTTGTTCAGATTTTTACACTTTTGAGTTTTTTCGAATCATCTTAAATTTATACTTTCACATGTTAACTGTTGTAATGTTTTTAATTAGAATGATACCAGTGAAACTTTTTTAAGGAATTAAAAAATAGTTTTAATTTTAGGTATTTTTTATTATCCGATCCTTCTCGTCACCTGCAAGTAAAAACCGTTTTTAAATTATAATAATTTTTAGACGATTTTAAATATAGATTTTATAAATTAGATTCGTAGATAATTATATCGAAAACTGTATCAACTCGTACCCATACACATACCCATACCCATTCCTAGTTGTGTTTACTGTTATGCTTGATAAGAAGCTATTCACCTCACCGATCCAAACTCTTCCAACACATGGATGCTTCAAATCTGCACCGATTGAGCAAAAAATCCATTTCCTTTCCCACGATTCCTTCCTTTCAATGCTTCAAAAACTTTTTTTTTTAAATGTTTTTCATTATTAATTTTTTATTTATTCCAATTATAGGTTTTTCTATTTATTAGAATTATTAATGAATTTATTATTTACAAACATTTATATTCGATTTTTTTCAATAAAGTAATAATTTTTTAATATTTTTTTGAATCTTTCAAACTGTTTTTTATGTAAAAATTTCTGTTTTATTTTTACTTTTTTGATACCATTTATTTGAAATAAATTTTTGAGGCTAACTTTTAATTAAAGTCTTCCATTATCTAATCAAATGTTTAAATTTTTTTATGATAAAAGTCAATATTGTACATAACCAAGTATTTATGCTCTGATTTGGCAATTTCATTTCCAATAATGATAATTTTCTTGTCCGTATTGGCAATTTCTTTCTTAACTTTTGACAGTTATATATATTACAAGTTTTAATCAACATATACAAGTAAAATCGTAATCACGTGAATTTTTTATAAAGTTATAGAATCTCATTATTTAATCTAAGTAAAGGTTTGCATATTATTTCATGATATATAAGTATATTTACATTATATTAATAAAATCGTTGACTTAAAGAAAATGTCAGTGCTGCTAAATTGAATCAATATGCACATCCTTAGTTATAAAATTTTCATTTGTAAATATTTTGTGGTAATTTTTTATACTATTTAAATTATATTTGTATTAGAGTCTCTAACAATGAAAAAAAAAAAAGAATCAGAAAAAAACCTGACCAAAGCCCCAAATCCAAGCGATCCCACTTTACCCTAATTTCCGTTCTCTCCCCTTCCCAGAACGATGCTATTGCGTTCGGCTGACCTCCATTGCCGGCATTTAAAAAGCCAATAATCTCCACACCACACTCTCCAACTCTCTTGTTGTTCGCCGTTCTCCATCAGTCCATCTTCCTCTTCTGTAATTTGTAAGATGTCTCTCTGACTTATTTTCTAATTCTCAAATTTGGATTCTTAGCTGTTCGTTAGAAATGATTTATTTGTTAGGTTTTATGATTCTTGAAAATCGTAGAAGACCTCTCTCAGTTCCATTTAGATAAAGGTTTCTTCTCATCGGTTTGTAGTCTTCGATATTCTGATTGTTTGGCATTTAGTAATTGGTAATGTATATAACTGAGGCTCTGTCATATCATCAAAGTTTTGATTTAATGTTTTCAGTTTTATTCTTTATGCTTAGATTTTCCGACCTGATATTTGCTAGTTTAGTGATTTGTTCTGATATGATGCTATTGCTTATGTACCTTTGAGTTATTCAAAAGTGTTAATATTAACTTTTTAATACATTTTAATTTTGGCTTTTTCAATGCTTGAAATAATATTTCATGATTTTTTGAAAACTTGTTTTCACCTTAATTTCTCTTACTTTTTCTTTTTTAATTTAACTGTCTAAAACTTGGAAGGCAAAGCTCAAAAACAGTAATAGTAATAAATAACAATAAACACTCACGAAGTAATTTAATTAGAAAATTAATAGTCATGATTGATTAAAAATTATTTACTGATGGCATAGTCAAGGTTCCAAAAGGTGGAAATGGGTACAGAGGCCCATTCCAAAAATGAGGCATGGTGTAAGCCTCACTTAAAACAGAAAAAAATATATCATAATCCTCAATCCTAATAGTTGTTAGTATATAGAAAAGAGGTACCAAAAGTTCATAAAATGCACAAACAATATACGTATTTCAGAAATAAAGTTGCAAACCATAAAAATAAGTCTAAATCACAAATGACGATAAAAGTAAAGTCAGAAAATTAGTTTCAAAATTTGTCACAAGTAGGTCTTAAAACAGGTTTTTATATGTTTGTGATTCTTAGTTTTCTTCCTCCCTCAATAATTGTCATCAACACCCTCACTGTTACTATATTTATCATTCATTGAATCATCATCATATCTAATTTGAAATTCTTCTTCATCAGCATCTTCATCCCCCCAATTTTACTTTTCTGCCTCCACTACAAGGTGTAGTTTATTTACTTTGCCCAACAGTAATAAGAAACTATAAATTACTAATAGTTTGCTATGGAGTCTGCATGAGCTGCTTAGATTACCTTTAGCCACAGTATTTGTGGGTGGATTTTTTTTTTCTCTTTTAGTTCTAGAAGCTCCTCCAATTTCATGGTTTGATGTTTCTCCATTTTGGTAAGCCTCATATTTTTTTGTTATTTTGTTTTCTTCCTGATTTTATTTTTGAATTCTTGAAATAATACTATGAATTTTTGAAAACCTAAAGTTTCTCACCTTAAAGGTCAAAAGCAGTAATATGAAATAACAATAAAAGCTCGCAGAATAATTTAATTAGAAAATTAATATTGAATAATTAAAAATTAATTACTAATGGCATAGTTGTTATCTATCAAAAAGCAGGGGTGTTAGAGTATTTTCATCATTATAGTGGGATTGGTTATTTCTATAGTGTTTATTTAGATTTAGATTAGAATATTTTTTGTACTTATTTTGATGAATTTTATTAATATTACCTAATTATTATCTACAGTTACTGCAATACCCCATAGCTTATCAACCATGGCTTCCTCAACTTCTGGCTCCAAGTCCCTCAAAGAATATCTAAAGCGATATGAAAGCAACATCAATGATGACCAAAAGAAAAGGAAGAAAAAGAAGCAACTAAAGAAATCCAAGCCAGACACCATAGGTGTTTTAGTCGTTGATGAAGATCCCGTTTGGCAAAAACCAGTAAACCTTGAAGAAGAGGAAGAAGAAGAAGATGCAAATGAGATGCCCCAAATCAACGAAGACATTGAGGTTAAGAGGATGAAGAGGCTTGAACTACTTAGGGCACAACGTCCTTATAATTCCATTTCGGAAGATGGTAGTGGATGGGTTACACTTCCTCCACCACGCTCAAATCTGAATGATTCGAACCCTGATATGTCACCACCTCGTAAACAAAGGGCTAGAAATGATACACCTTCACCGGAATCTACGAGGAAGCCTTTGGACTTGGGCAGAGAAGACACTGATATGTCTCAGCCACGGAAAGGGTGTAGACGCCCCCTTAGCCCATCACCAGAACATAAATTGGGGCCAAGTTCTGATTTGTCTTCTCCTAGTAAACAAAAAGCACGCAATGACACACCTTCACCTTCTCAAATTGGACGAGAAAGTGAAGACTTGTCACCTCCTCGGCATCGAAAACGTCACCATACACCCTCCCCCGAACGGAATAGAGGGCCTTCATGTTCGACTAGGTTAAGTCCTGATTTGTCTCCTCCTCGAAAGCAAAGGGCACGGTATGACACACTTTCACCATCTCGTTCTGGAAAAGCCAATGCAGATATGTCAGCACCTCAACGGAAACAGTATGAAACTCAATTGCATGAGCATGGTATGTCACCACCTCGTCGGTCTCAAAGACCGACACAGGGTGATATTTCACCCCCTAGAAAGGGTAGGAAGGATGTTGAGAGAGTTGGGTTACCTGACCTTTCCCCACCTAGGAAAAACAGAAAGAACATGTCTGTTGCAAGTGCCCAAGAGGAAAGAAAAACTGGTTTGATTTCAGGAAGAGATATCAGGGACGAAATTGCTAAAAAAAAGGATGAAGATTGGAAAAGGTATATATATATGTTTACTTGTGCTTTGAATTACTATCATTCTTTTCGAGTTAGAAATTCACATGTTATTAGTCAACAATGCCTTCTTCTTATAGTATTTAATTTAATGGTGAAGGGCATGGGAGGTTTCATAGCTTTTACAAAAGGATTGCTTTAGTTTTATAATTTTGAAAAAATGTGTAATTTAATCTGAAAAATCCAAATCTATTTTCTGATGTGTACTCTTTTAGAATTAAAGTGCACATTTTGCAAAGGTATAGAATTAGAATGTTCTAGTTAAAAGCTATGGGACTAATGCTTGCCTAAAGCTATAGGACCATTGGTGTCCTTCTCCCTTAATTTAATGGGTCCGGCACGATTGACATTTTAGGCACATTGGTCACCTTATTTTTAAATTGGAACACCCTTTTCTCTCTACTATTAATCTATTATACTATTAGACACTTTAGTCCAATTTATCATATTTAAAATAAGATGTTCATTATTTTAATATTTTTTAATGCTAATTGACTTTTAACAAAATTTAAAAAAGTACTGATGATCATCTTTCACACTCATAAATGCTAAAGTGAGGTGGGAATAAGTTAAAATCACCGACAATACTCTTTTAAATTTTGTTAAGAGGCATATAGCATTAAAAAATAATAAAACAATGGACGATTTAAAATATGATAAATTAGACTAAATTGTCTTATAGTATAACAGTAGGGAGACAAATGTATCCAATTTAAAGGTGATTAGTGTGTCTAAAATGACAAATATAAGTGATATGAGTTACTTTCCCCATATCAGTTCTTGTTTTTCATGCATGTTAAACAATGAAGAAATGTATCTTTATTGTTAGTAACTTAGTTTGGGAATGTTATGAGCTGTGTTGTACGAAAAATCAATTGTATGGTAGGACAATCATACGATTCTGTGCAACATGACCTTTGATTTTGTTATGTTTTCACCAGACGCATGAAGCTCCATCATCTTAGGTTCTTGCCTTCTGATTTTCTTTTTCTTAAGAGATTTGGGTTGCTGGTGTTTTGCATATATGAAAAATAAGTCACTTTTTGAAGCCTTGATGAGTTATTCCATTTCGTTTCATTATCTAGTTTCCTGTTATTATATATATGATGTATGTGTTTCTGCTTTTAGACGTTCCTTAACTAGCTGTAGTATGAGCTCAATTCATTGTTCCATATTGTACATTGAGTTTCAACTGGTATTAGTAGTTTCTTCAGAAAGCTGGAGCAGATGAAATAGGAGATCCTTGAGAATTGAGTTTATGAGATGGTGTTGTAGATTGTATCTTAGCATATGCTCCCTTTCGCAGATTTCAAGAGATGGATCCTTCTATAAGTGGCCGGGGTGCAGAACCAGTATATCGTGATAAAAAAGGTTTGGTGAAATTGGCTTGTTTTTCCCCTTTCTTTCTGTATGCTTATGATCCATACTTGCTTATCTCTTTCTGATCCATTGTCTTAGGCGAACGAATGACGAAGGAGGAATTCTTAAAATCACAAAAAAAAGTAGAAGAAAAGCCCAAGGTATTTTCAAAAGTCTAGAGCCATAATTCACTAGTTCTCTGTCTATAATCTGTGATTTTGATTCAATGGAAAAAAATAAACTGCTACTCTTACTATCTATGTAACTGGTTAAGAAAATACTGGCCAAAGAGCTGACTGGTTGTATTTGGTTTTGCAATTTTTATGCTGTTTGAAATGTTAGCTTGTACTGTAGCTGGAATTATTGTTTGAGTTATACAAACATCTAGATGACTAGATGGATATTTCTATGCTTTGGGTTAAGCGTCTTTTATTGGGTTACATGATGAACCATGCAAAATAAATTTTACACCCTTGTTGCAAGTTGCAACTGTCTCGTTTACTTCATTTATGCTGATAAAAGTTATGTTTCCATGAAAAGTTATCATCATTAATACGGGGCTTTGTGGTCCTTTCCCTTGTTATTGTCAGGATAAAAAGTTGGAATGGGTTAAGGGTTTGGCTCAAAAGCGAGAAGCTGAAGCCAAATTGCAGGAATTAGAGCTTGAGAAGGAAAAACCATTTTCCCGTAGCAGGTACATTCTGAGATGGCTCGAAATGCATAGTTCTTTAGTTTATTGCTATGATAATTTATGCTGCCAATTTTTAAGTTTTTAAAATTGCCATGATACCGTCCTGTAAATAATTTTGTTTCTAGGTGATAGCTTGGCATGTTGCTGATCTCATATTTAGTTTGGAATAATGCTCAGCAGTATATTTTTCTATCATTTTATTTGGTACTGTGTATGGTTGCTGCGTATTGTACAGCAAGTGCCTCTTCTAAATTTCTAGGAATACTTGAGTGTACTATTTAATTAATTGAGGAAGCTGAAACTCCCTTGTCTTCTCTTTGCGTCTAGATTGTTTATGTTTAATATTTATACTAGAAAATTGATTATTTTATCCTCGTAGGGTGTATTTACTTATTTGTAATGTGAATCAATCAGAATTGGAATAAACATGAATCTTAATGGAGAGAAAAGAGAATGTAGGACTCATTCACTTTCTTTGTGTTTACTAATAACGGTAAGGAATTGGAAAAAAAATATCAATATACTTAAATGTTCTTTTAAAAAATGATAATGAGAAATATATTAAAAAAATAAAATATTAAAATAAAGGATATTTTTATAATTACATCTTGTAGGGAAAGGGAATCAATACCAAAGGTGGAGTAGGGAATGACTAAAATTTGTGGGGTACTTATTCTTTTTTTACCATATAGTAAACATGTGAATGAGAATGGTTCCCTGTCCCCTCAATTATCTTTACTTGTTATTTAACACACCTAGTTCTTATTGTCATGTGTTTTAATAGCCTCTTCTGTGTTTGCAGAGATGATCCAGAACTTGACAATCTGCTGAAGGAAAGAGTAAGATGGGGTGATCCTATGGCACATTTGGTTAAGGTAGTTACTTGCTTGTCTACTGGTTTATACATAGTTCAAGCTCTTTTGTATTTTTGGGTCTCATACAAAATTATGATTCGTCATTTTTTTTCTTCTGGGGCACATTGCAGAAAAAGTATCCAGGACCTGTTCTTCCTAACCTAGGGGACGATGAGAAAATGAAGGAATCAGGTTTCATTGTTCCTCAAGATATCCCTAATCACAGTTGGCTAATGCGAGGAATAGATGCTCCACCAAATCGATATGGTATTAGACCAGGAAGACATTGGGATGGAGTGGATCGCAGTAATGGTCAGTTCACTTCTCTCATCTGCTATTAGATTCTATACCCTGTTTAAATGTATCTGTTATGTATCCAGTCCGATTACTCTTCTCATAATTTATTTCTTGTCTAATTATGCGGCATTTCTGGTCAAAAGGACAAATGAGAAACATGTCTAGATATCTAACGGATTTTATTAATATCTGCTTTGTATGTTATGTAGGATATGAGAAGGAAATGTTCAAAAGGACAAATGACAAACAAGCCACACAGAGGGAAGCTTATCTTTGGTCTGTTGCGGATATGTAACTATAAGTGTATTGATATGCAGTGCTGATCCGCTACATTTCTCTTAAGAGATGCACGGTCTAGAAATCTTCTTCTTTTGTAAGTTTGTTTGGGCTTCCTCTATTCGTTAGCTGCCAAAATTCTCGATTTGGATAGACTCTAGTCAGGTTTAGTCTTTTGGAATGAAATTTGGATGATATGGTATTCTTCCAAACAAAATTGTTCTCCCCTATCTGGATAACGGTTCCTGAAGCACCATTCTTCAGCCATTTGCGCTCATGCCTGTGTTTCCATTTACCGCTCTGTCAAGGGAGAACAATGTTTTTTTTTTCTTCTTTCCTCTCCTTTTCTGATCTTGTAAGGTTTATATTTTAGATCGTAAGTATCTTCCTGCAACCCAGTTTTTTTCCGTCGTTAAGTGATGAAGCTGTATTGTACTTAGGAGCTTTGTCCTTGTATGCACTAGAAAAAAACTGAGACAAAGGTTCCAGTACCTTTAGCAATTTACCTTTCAAATTTGAAAGAATGGGAAAAAGTTTATTGAGATGTGTAATTTTTAATAAATGAGCAAATTATTTTCATTATTATTAAGTTGGGTATATTAAGTTTTGTAATTTTTTAAAATAAATATTTTAGTTTTATAATTTATAATTTATATATTATTCATCTTATTATAAAAAATAAGTATTTTTAATATTATAATTTATTAAAATAAATATTTTTAGTTCATTAAAAGTGTTAAAATTAAGTAATTATATGGTATATTTGATGTATTATATTGGATAGGTTTTGTATATATTATAATTAGTTTGTATATTATTTGGTGAGAGTTGTGTAATGTAATCGTATTAAATTAATTATAAATATTTTAATAAAATAATTTATATTTTAAATAATTTTTTATTATAAAATTTATTTTATATTGTATATTTTTGAAATAAAAAATATTAATTTTAATTTTATATAAAATAAAAAGTGAAAATACGTAATTATATAAATAAAAATTTTAAAAAAATGAAGTTAAATATTTAACACAATTTAGATTTATATTAAGGGTCGAGTATAATTTAGATTTGTATTCTTTGGTGGTATAAATTTTTTACATAATGTATTAATGAATTATTTTTATATTGTATAATATAATTTCATTTTATAATTATATGTATAATTATATATAAATTATTTGATGAGTGTCTTAATATTGTGTAATAAATATCTTAATAATATTTCATTTTTATAAATAATATAATTAAATATTTAATTTAAAAATTATGAGATTAAAATATTAATTTAAATATAATAAAATTATTATGATATTTTTAAAAAATTGAAAATAATTATAAAATAAAAAATATTTAAATTAAATAATTATGATATTTTTGTTACCTTCTTCCGTGTAAGAAATATGATGAATATTACTTTTAACACGTATTAAAAGCTAGTTTTGGTTATATTAGCTAATTTTCTTTATATTATCTTTCATCAACTACTTCCACGTATCGGTTTTCGTAATATTATCAATAGAAGCCGATTGTTCTTTTTTTTTTTAAATAATAATAATTGAATAATATAATTAAGTTTATTTTTTTCAGAAAGATAAAACAGAAACTATTTGTAACAAATTTATTAATAGTTTATTTTAAGTATTTTTATTTTTAATAAGTTAATATCTTTATTAATCATAAAATGTTACATTAGAGATAATTATTGATGTTTAGCATATTTCAATTCTCTGTTGCAAGCTACTTTGTGGATCTACATAATACCTTGCTATGCTTGCTACTCTCTGCGCAAAGTCTCACAACCTAGTCGTATCCATTACACGAATGCCTCAGAATTCAAAGTAAGAAATGGCCGTTAGGCTCAAAGTCTCCAAACCCACAACTCGCTTGTCGTCACTTTCCTTGGAAAAGCTCCTTAAATCCCAGAAAAACCTGTCTAGACCACCACCAAGACTCTGGCTTGACGTTGAAGATGAGCCCATAGATGTTGACCCCCATGGATATACCATCTTAAAGCTGACCCACCCACTCCTCCGTACTTTAGACTCTTGCTCTGGCATCAAACAGTTCAACCAGGTCCACACCCATCTCATAGTCTCTGGTATTTTCCAACATTCTCTTGCTGCTAGCCGAGTCATCAAGAAGCTTTCCTCTTTTCCCCATTTTCTCAGTTACGCAGTTTCCGTTTTCAATTGCTTTGAAGAATCTGATGCTTATCTTTGTAATACTATTATAAGAAGTTATGTAAATTTCGGTGACCCGTATGGTGCTTTTCGCTTTTATTACGAGCAGATGATTGCCAAATCTGTTGTTCCTAATCATTATACTTTTCCCCTTGTAGTGAAGGCCTGTGCGGGAATTGGGTCAGTGAAAGAAGGGGAAAAGACCCATTGCCGTGTTTTGAAATTTGGGTTTGAATCGGATTTGTTTGTTCGGAACTCTTTCATTCATATGTATTCTATTTGTGGGAAAGTTAAGGATGCACGGACAATGTTTGATGCTGGGCCTGACTGGGATTTGGTGAGTTGGAACTCGATGATTGATGGATATGTGAAGAATGGAGACGTTTTTGTTGCACACCAACTTTTTCATATTATGCCTGAAAGAGATAGTTTTAGTTGGAATTCTATGCTTGCGGGTTATTTGGGGATTGGAGATATGGAAGCTGCAAGACGGTTGTTTCAGATGATGCCCTACAAAGATGTTGTTTCTTGGAACTGTATGGTTGATGGATATGCTAGGACAAAAAATCTTTCTATGGCCCTTGAGTTTTTCAATCAAATGCCAATGCGTGATGTACTTTCGTGGAATACAATGTTGGCTGTTTATGTGCGTTTTAAGGACTACGGTAAGTGTTTGGGACTGTTTGATACGATGATAGAAGGAGATATTAAGCCTAATAAGGCTACCCTTGTGAGTGTCTTGACTGCGTCTGCAAACTCAGGGAGGCTTGACAGAGGCAAATGGGTCCATTCATATATTGAATCTAACAGGATTAAGCCTGATGTGTTACTTTCAACTGCTCTTCTAACAATGTATGCAAAATGCGGGGACATGGATTTGGCTAGGGATGTTTTTGATAAAATGCATGATAAAAGTGTTGTTTCATGGAATTCCATTATCATGGGATATGGTATGGACGGGTGTGGAGAGAAAGCCCTAGAAGTCTTCTTAGATATGCAGAAGAGAGGCCCCATACCAAATGAATCTACATTTATTAGTATTTTGTCAGCATGCACACATGCGGGAATGGTTTTGGAGGGTTGGTGGTGCTTTGATCTAATGCAACGAGTCTATAGAATTGAACCAAAGATTGAACACTATGGATGCATGGTTGATCTTCTTGCTCGTGCTGGTTTTACAAAAGAATCAGAAGAGCTTATTAGGAAGATCCCAATGGAGGCAGGGCATACCTTATGGGAATCTTTACTCTCTGCTTGTAGAACCCACTCAAATCTAGAACTTGGAGTAGTTGTGGCCAAGCGACTAATTGAATTGAAACCAGGGGATATTGGACCGTATTTGTTGTTGTCACATATATATGCGTCACTGGGGAAATGGGATGATGTTGAACTTGTCAGAATGATGATGAAAGAAAAGAGGTTAAACAAAGAAGCAGGGTCAAGCTCGCTTCAATTTGGGGAATGTGATTCTGAGTTTCTTGTGGAGAATGGTTCATTACACAGGAGAAACATGGTGTACTCAATGTTGAGTGAGATTGGTGCTCGGTTAAAACTATCTTGTAGTGATGTGTTTGCATTAAGCAATATGAGAAAGAACGCTGAAAGCTAGTTTATACATACACACCAATGGCCTAAACAAGGGAACTTGAGTGACCCTTTTCCCTATATATAAATGTTTGTTTGCAAGTGTGGACACTTTTTCTCTCATAACACCTTGAAGAACGAAGGAAGATAGGTGGGAAGAATATTGGTTTCTAGTTGCCAACTGAGCATATACTACTACAAAATGCATATCCAGATGACAAACTAGACAGCAGCTCCAATATGGTAGAGATCTCGGATTGAAAAGGTACAGGACAAAGTTATTGCAATGTATAGCTTTAGGTGTGTTGGTCATTTCCATAATTTCTTTCATCTTTTCGAACCTTTAGTGTTTTTCAGAAGGAGGTTATTACTTTTTCTCATCAGTGAAATGGTTGAGAATTTTACCTGTATTTACTAGTGCACTATAATTCCTTTCCTTAGCATTATTTTATTTTATTTTCTCCCCAAGGTCAATCTTCTACTTAGCGTTATGGCATTATGTTCTTTGGGTCAAATTCACTGTAGAATTTCATAGGTATGTCATTCGTTAATTTCAATGGAGGAGGCACCAGCTCAAAATATTTGTTACTTGCATATGTTCGTCATCATGTGAGCGCAAGTCATTGGTTTATCACTGGTATGCTATTCATAAATAGTTAATCCTCTCTCACCAACTTCTAGTCTTGTACTAGCATGGTAATATTTTTAGCATATTTTATATATCTTCTTTGGCTGCTACAAAAAATGAAAAAAAGCGTACTCTGTGCGAATTTGGGACGTACTTTCGTGTGAATAATTCAAATGTTTCACTCTAATAGTGCTCACCAAAGAGAAAAATATAGCAAAACAGTGAATTAACTTATTTTAGGTTTCCTACTTCGATTGGGATATAATATGATAATCCACTGTTAGCCAGAGGCTGTGATGAATGTAAAGGAATTAACTTAATAGTCCTATCTTGCAACTTTCTTAAGAAAGAATGTTATGGGTAGCTTCCTTTCTTTATTCTTCTGAAGCCTCATGAGCATTGGCAGGTTAATTCATGCTGTCTAGCAATGGGGACCTTTTTAAAATTTTTATGATTGATCTTGTTGGGGACTGTGATTCCAGAACAATGGCTGGAAAAAATCTGATTATGGCTGGAAATTTTTTACCTTGAGTATTTTTCTTTATAATTTTATTCATTAACTCATACTTGGGAGTATGATTTTCCCTGCACATGCACGGTTTGACACATTTTCCTCTATAGGTTATAAATACTACTTTTTTTGGCTATGATAATTGTAGATCCGAGAGGGATTGCACTATAATCTATATTTTCCTTGTGGAGCAATTGCCCTGCCAAAGATGCATAATGATGGTGCTGTTGAGTATGAAGATGATGCTTCTGCTACAGAGGCTCAGGATTGTCTGTCTCTTTCGTTACGTATACATTTATGTGTAATATATGCAGCTCACACATGCTTGACTATGCAGCTTAATATCTACATATATATTCCGCAGATGGGTAGAGATATTGTGTCATTCTTGTCATGGGCTGTGGAGCCTGAGATGGAAGAAAGGAAACTGGTGCGGCACCTTCATTATCTTCTAACTTTTATCCAATTAATAATTATTTTTAAATTTTGTTTTCCCGCATTGCAGATGGGATTCAAATGGATATTTGTTCTGCCAGTGGCACTACTGCAAGCTGCTTGCTTTCAGGCGCTTGAGGTGGTCAATTCTCAAGTCTCGTAAGCTGGTTCTTGATGTTTTCAACTAACATCCCCTTCAATTTCTTTTCAGTTATAACAAATTTATTTTTCTTAAAATATGATGTCCAAGGTTTTCATGCCATGTTGAATAGGTAACGGAGTGATCTTTGATAATAGTCATTTTTTTGATAAATAAGCTAACATAATGCAATGCGAATTTTGGTTTAGCTTTCTTTTTTCTCCACACATATATTGATTCTGTTATGTTTTGCCAGTAATAATTTAAGTTTTACCAAGAGTACTATTATAACTGTTTTGGAAGGGTGAAGTGTCTTTGGTTAAGGCAAAATTTGTTATTTAGTATCTTTGTTTAGAAAGAGAATTTATAAATCTATCTGTTCGTTAAAAATGTATCATTGAGAAAAGTTATAAGTATAAAGTTAACTTTTAATTCAATTATATGAAATATAACTGAATATCACATGTTTTATATGTATATTTATTTTTTGATAGGTATATACATAAAAAAATAATATTTAATTAAAAACGTACTTTAATTTTTTAAGAAAAAAATTTCTTTCAAAATTAAATAAAATTTTCAATGTCTAATATTCAAAATTACACATTAGATAATAAAAATATAATTTAAGTTTGATTGAAAGATTTGTTCAAAAATTTGACTAATTTTTTAATTAAAAATTAATTTATTAGATATATATGACTATCGAAAAATGAAAATATATGTGTTATATGTATTATTTTATTATATTTAATAAAAAATTAAATAAAAATTAATTATTTTTATTGATACCTTTTTTATAAACAAAGAGACTTAAAAACATATTTTTTAAACAAAAGTACTAAATCATCCCTAAGATTTAAATTAAGTGATTTTTATGACCGTTTATCCTCTAGAAAACATGAATCCAATTTGATCCTCAATATTATTAACTGCCCATACATGTTGGAAAATTGGGTCTATTGAGGTGTAAATCCTAAAATAAGGTAAATTGCTAGACAGACTATTAAATGTTTAAAAATAATAATATTTTTTTAATAATTTTAACTTTTAAGAGCATTAATTTTCTAGTAGCTTTTAACATGTAATGAACCTAAAGCTCAATTAATGTCTTTTGAGTTTTCACTAGAAAAACCTTTGAGGTACTGTTTAGAAAGGAAGTTTGACACTAATGTGTCCGAATAGTTCCATCACATAATTAATTATTATAAAATTATTAAAAATTATTCATTATTTTTAAATTATAATAATAATTTAGATTAATAAAATTTAATATTAATGTAATTTAAAAAAACAAAAAAACAATAAAAAATAAAAGATAAAATAATTTAATTGATAATAAATATACAATAACCTTTCTAAAATAACTTGTAATTGTAAGGTGGAAAACTTATGATCCAATGGCATGCTAGGATGAATTTTGCTATAACATGCCACTAGGACCCAAAGCAAATTGGAGGCCACTTTTCTTTCTTGGAGTTTCAAATAACATTTTCGCTAAAATGAATTAAGACCCAAATAAATTTTTAAATTGACTCATGGGAGAAAGACTTATATTTTATATCCCAAACTAAAATTATTTTTATTAATAATAATAATATTAAAATATAATTAATTATAATATTGAAAAAAATATTTTAGAAATTTTTTATCGTCATGTTAACAAAAAATAATTATAATAATACGATTATTCTTTATACAAAATTTCGTGACATTGTTTATGTATTGGTGCGTACTAGTGATACATTAACTTTGTTTATATGTATTTGTGCGTACTACTGACATCAATTGTAACAAATTTACTGTAAAGAGATTTTTTTTTTAAATAAGTAAAGAGGTAGTACTTTATATTTGTAAATATAAGATTAATATAAAAAAATTTAAAAATAAAAATAAAAAATTTATATTTAATAAAAAAATATTTTTTTAATGGGTAAAAAAAAGCATTATTAGTATGTAAAATATACTCTAAAATTAATAATAAATAATACATAAATGCTTAACAAAATTATCACAATACTCAGTTACTCACAATTAAGTTACTAAAAGTATGCCTTTAGCACTAACGCGTGTCTCTTGCTAGGAAGAACTTCTGTACTTCTACAATGCTAACGGGCTAACACGTGGGACCAATTAAATTCATCAAGCATCCAAGTTACACTACTTTTTTGTATTTTGTATTTTTTGATTGGATGGACTTAAAAATAAAAATTAATAAATCATTTAATTATTATCTTAAAAGAGTGAATCTATTTATTTGAACCAATAACTACTTTTTATGCCTTGTTGTATGATAACAACTTAATAAAAAAATGTTCTAAAAACTAGCACCAACCAATCAGCATTGCTCGGATATATGCTCTAGACACGTCGTGCTTCTTCTATGAATATCGATTCATTCCTTCCTTGAACGTACGGAGAGAAAAATAATATCTTAATTTTTTTTGAGATTTTACATATTTTTATTTATGTATTAAGTTTTTTAAATTTTTAAAATAACTTTAGATTTTAATGGTGTTAATTTTTCACCGTTTATTATTGAGAATATTATACTTTAGTTATGATTTTAATTTTTACGGATCGATATAAATTTTAATTAAGGGTTAATATTAAACCAGTTAATGATATTTGTTCATTTATGAAATGCAATAATTTATCTAAAAAACTTATTATTTGTTGATATAAATATATTTTTCTTATATATTCATTATAATTACATATTATATTATGTTGATTATTAATTATCTTGTAAAATTAAAAATTATTCTTTTGTTTGTTAAATCTAATAGTTCTAATTTATATACTAATGATTCGATATTCATAGAGTATTATCTTGATAAATTATATGTGTTGAATGCATATTATTTTATCTTATTCGTAATATACAAACAAATTTTTCTTGTGTACATACAGTGTAATTATAATATTCAAAGTAGTATCCAAACATTAGATTGTTGAATTCCTCTTTATCTATTCTTACATATTTTTGATTAAAATAATCTTTTAATGTCCTTCAAACAAGATGGTCTATGATACTTGTGATAACTTTAATATAATTTGTGTAGATATCTAATAAGATGTTAAATATTTTTTGAAATTTTTAAGTCAAGTTTCATAATCCTCATCTTTAAAGTATTCATTTAAATGATAGAGGTAACATTTATCAAATTTTTCTAATAGAATTATATTTTTATCTTTAATTTTATTTGAAACTATTAGTTGTCTATTTCTAAAAACTGTTTCTATTTTTCTATTTTAGCAGTATTATGTCTTCTTGTAAGTAAATGTTTAAACATTCAAGATTTTTAACTGGCTTAAATTTATAATTATTATACCTGAATTTGACGGGTCCACCACGGTCTTCCCTTCTATTCGTCTTCTTTTGTTACACCTGTTATGCCTCAGTTTTGCTTAAACATCAACACCCTTTTCGAAATGGTGAACCTTCTGCATCCGTACATAAATGGTGTTCAATAGTTGACTTACTAGAGATGAGTAATTAAACTCTATTTTATTCATAGGATAATAATTATCACAACTTAAAAACAACTAAGAACCTTGAAGAGGTACTTACCCGCTTATAATTACTGGGTATAACATTGATTTCTAGATAGAAGGGTTTCCTATGTTAGAGTTTTTATATGTTTGAGAGCAAAGAGCTCTGGATTTATGTGTATTCGTGTGTTCTTTGAAATGAGCATAAGGGATCCTATTATACCACAAGAAATCAATGTTTACAAAACTAAAATTATTATTTTAACTTTACTTTAATAATTCTTCTATTTTTTGCTTTAAATGATAGCCACTTCTTTTTTCCTTGGCATAGGTTGCCTATTGAAATTTGGGGTCTACATCTTTATTTTCTTTATTGTCTTCTACGGATAGTCTCTCTCTTTATTTTCCTTTATCGTTTTGTACCGACGGTTATTTTGATGACGCGTCTTCATCTTCTTGGTCTTTGATGTAGAGAATACATCTATAGTTATTGGTGGCTTTTCTGACATAGAAGCATAATACCTTCTTTGTTTCTTGACCAATTTCCAGGTTGTTGTAATTAAATTTTTTCTCTTATTGCTCTCCTACATAATATTGTGATGACTACATATAAAGAATAAAATTCTACTAGTGATACCACTACGATCACTATGCAATACCTTGATCATCTTGTCTAGCTGATTCTCAATTTCTGTTTTATAAAGAATAAATTTTTCTATAGCTTTATCTTTGCTTTTAAGCAATTATACATACAATATTTCGTGCCATTATCAAAAAAAGTAATAAAATATTTATTGTCACTATTTATTTGAAGAGATTTCAAATCACATAGATCACTATAGATTAAGCCAAGAGGTTTAGTTTTCCTTTCAGTTAAATGAAATGATGACTTAATCACTTTTTCCTCGACACAAGTTTCACACTTATGCTTTGAATCTATTTAGAATGTGGGTATGTGTTCCATGTTAATTAGTCTACTCAATGTATCGTAATTAACATGACCTAGTCTATTATGCTATAAGTTGGAAGACTTAAGAAAATAAACAGAAGAACTAATCTTATTAATATTCCTAACTTTTACATTCATTAAATTGAGCTTAAATAGCCTATCAGATACATACCATTTCCCACAAACATTTTATTTTTGGTTAAAATGACCTTATCAGATTCCAAACTATTCGAAAGCCATGCTTGTTTAGTAATAAACCAATAACAAGATTCTTACAGATGTTTGTCACATAGAGTACATTTTTTAATGTAAACTCCTTCTCAAAGGTCATTTTCAATTTGACATAATCTTGCCCTTTAATGACTGATGTGGTAGAATTTCCCATGAAAAGTTTTTCTTCATCTTTCACTGGTTCAAAAGTAGTGAATAACTCTTTATTTGAGCATATATGCCTTGTTGCACGAGTATCAATCTATTACTCATTTGGGTTTGATCCCATCAAGTTCACCTCAAAAACGACTATACACAAGTCAATATCAGAGATATCATGAGTGATGTCATCAACCATGTTTGCCTTACAGTTCCTATTTCTTTTTGAAAACTTTTAGTCTACGACTTTATGCCCTATCCTCTAACAGTTAAAGCAAATCCATATGAAACTTTGACTTTTTAAAAGTTACTTCTTTAAGTTCCAACTTAGACCCTTTACCCAGCTTGCCCTTGCCTTTATTCTTATTATGCTTAGAACTTTAACCATGCTCCATCACATTAGCCTTGGGTGCTGATGAGATATATCCTCTTCTAGAAGAAGCTTTGTTATCTTCTTCCATTTTGAATTTTATCATCAAGTCTTTCAAAGACACTTCCCTTCGCTTGTTCTTAAGGTAGGCCTTGAACCCTATCCATGAAGGGGAAATTTTTTCAATAATAGCTACAACTTTGAAGGTTTCACTAAGTACCATCCTTTCATCATACATTTATGTTAAGATATCTTGAATTTCACGTACTTGACTACATATAGATATAAAGTTTACCATCTTATAATCTAGAAAAAGGACCAACTAAAAATTTCTTAGTACCAACATTGTCAATATCATGCTTCTGATCCAATGATTTCCACAAGTCTTTAGTTGTCTTCTCCTTATTGTACTCATTATACAAGGAATTATTTAGAACATAGTTCCGTCATAGGTAATCATAATGCTTCCATGCTTCAATAGCATTAGCAGATTGAAATCTTGTTTACTCTCAGGTTGAGTGAAAGTTTCTTAAGTCAAGAACCTTGACAAATTCAAAGTGGTGAAATAAAATATCATCTTACTTCTCCATCTCTTATATTTAAGCCATTAAACTTTTCTGATTTCTTTGCCACAATATGGTTTATAGGAACAAAAACCTATAACATTGGGGTTATCCCATGAGTTATAGAAGGCCTCATCATTTGGTTCACATTAGAACTACTCACAGTAAGGTCAACAACATTCACGTTTAGGTTCTCAATTTGAAACAATAGAGTAGTCATTATCTTTTTTTTTATTAAATACACAAATAGTAACCCAAGTTTTAAATTACTAAATAAAATTTTATATTATCAAAAAATGTATTTGTATCATCAATTAATTCATAAAAAACAAGTCAAGTAGTATAAAAAAATAATAACAAGAATAAATAAAGGACTAAAATTATTAGTAAACAAAAATAAACCAAACCTAAACAAACATTAAACAAGAAACTGTTATCTATATTGTCTATATAGTAAGTAAAAATATTGATTTTTGGGAAGAAAAAAATTCTAGTAAAATAACAAGAGAATGAAAAGTTAAATTGATAAATAAAATTTTAAAATGATAAATGATAAATTAATAAAAAGAAAAAAACAAATGCAATATTAGAATAAAAGCTTTATTAGTGAACGACGAAGGAAATTAATAAAGAGATAAAAAAAATGAACAATAATAGTAGTAAAACATGTAATAAAAGTCAAGTTAAGAAGCACCAAAAATAAGTTTGAAATTAGCAATTTCGAATCACAATACTGAAAAACCTTTTTTTCTTTCTTATAATTAAAATAACATATACAAAATAGAAATTAAACTACTATTAAGAGAAGTATATAGCAAAATAGATAAATATAACAGATTATAAATAATTTATTTATCTCAAAATATTTGTTAAAAAAAATTAAGATTTTGAATTTGTTTGTCCAAAAAATAAGTAGAAATTATCTTAAGATTGTAGGAAATAATACATGGATAAACAAGTTAAGAATAAAATTATATAATTAAAATTAAAAAAATATACAAATACAAATATAAATTATAAATACAAAATTTAAATAGAATAAAATATTGAAACTTATGTATCAAAATGTTCTTAAGATAATTTTTTCAATCACCGTGAGTGTTATAAAATTATGAAAATTTATCTTTTAAGATACAATAATCAAATAATAATAAACTTAAATCAAAGTTTATTATTTCACAAATTTTCAAATATCTAAACTCTATTGAATTAATCTAACTCTAAATAAAAATAATAAACTTATACTAAAGTTTTCTTTTTCTTTTTCTTAGTGTATTTTCCTTTCAATTATATGTTCTCTTTTCCCTGTTATGATATGTTATATATATATAAATCAATCTCATTTTTAAAATGAATTAAACTACCAAACAATTTATAAAAAAAGGTAAATAGTTAATACAAAACCGTTTTTCACAAACTGCTTATTTCCCATTTCTCAATTAATAATTGTGACTGTGGTGGTAAAAAAATAAGTGCGGCTGTTTCTCTCAATTTAATTATAATTTTTTTCATTCATAAATTTAAGGTAATAATATTAATATTATTTTCATATATTAAATTCAATTGCTATTATCAGTGTTATTCTCGTTATATTTCTATTCTACGAATCAAACAGAAACACGTATTAATTACCCTTAGTTTAAGATAAAAGAACTACACTATTGGACGAAAATAGTAGTATTACAGTTTCATGGTTGTAACCGAGCAATTTGTAAATTTATGTCTGCAACTTATGTTTACAAATCAACTTGACTAGAATAGAATCACAAGATTTGTTTAACTAGAAATATCACCACAAGTGTGAATGCTTAACTGAATTAAGAATAAAACTTGTATGTCTTAGCTTGAATTATGATTGTCCTTAGTCCACCTATGGGTGATAGAATCATCAGCAGTAGGCCTAATATGATACATATCTGAAATGAAAGAAATTAAAGAATTTAAGTTAGAACATAAAAAAGATAAGCCACATGATTTCAAACTGTTTTCATGTTCAACATACCCAGTTGATGCACCAAGATAAACCGAATTTCTTTGGTTTATGTATAGCAAGCCACATGATGCAAGGGAGCTAAAAGTATTAAAGTGAAGTTAGTAAATAAAACATTAGATTATGTAAAGAGAACTAATATATATTACAAATTTGTCATAAATACAGGATAATTTATTAATAGATTTAATTTTATGGTTCAATTATATTTAATAATAATATCATGTCATATCATTTGTGATCGATACAAATTTGTGATAAATATTTTTTATTATGCAAAATGTTTATGGGTTAGAGCTTACAAAGTAAGTTGTTGGGGAAAAGGCAAATCCTCCAAAGAACGAGAGAAGACCACCAAAGAAAGGGAATGTAATGCCCACAAACATTGTGAATGCTGAAACAGAAAAAGTGAAATATAATTCAATACATATAATTACTAAAGGCTAATCGATATTCAAGGTTGTGGACAGTGATTGTATATACAACACTAATTGAAGCGTATAATTTGTGATCAACAGCAAAAATTGAATTGGTTCCATTCTAGATGAGTTTTTCAGTCCAACCTCAAGGAGAAAACGTTCAAAACCAACACAAATTATCAATTTTTTTAGGCCATTTTCTTACCTTTCTGAAGGGACTGGTCTTTATCAAGAGACGATCTGGTCTTTATTCGTTAATATGAATTTTTTAACCAAATGATTTACCGACTATACCAGAAGAATCGTAAATATGAATTGGTTTAAAAAGAGTGCAAACATTATGTGTTTAGTAGATTTTCGAAATAAAGCACTTAGATACAGTATTTTTTTTGAAAGTATAACTTTAAAAAAGTGACATTACAAGTATAAATAGTCAAATTATTATATTATACATATAAATATACAATGAATAAAAATATAAAAACTGATAATTTGCTCTTGTAGTATCATCTTTTCGTAACTAGTTAGTTAAAATGTTACAAAAATAATGTCTGAAACTAAATGATTCAATTAAATAGCTACTGGACTGCATTACCTAAAAAGAAAATGAATATAGATGATACTTACCAACATAAAGATTCCTTGAAATGAAGCGAAGGGTCAAAGTAGGCTTAAAGTTCAATTTCTTCACCAAAACAGTCTCTATCATGTCAAACACTGGCATTGCATATAGCTGAAGCAGAGAAATTTCCTTAGAGAGAGAAATGATAAGTTTATAACATAAAAGTGAGACTAAAACTTTACCTGATAGCTTCCAATAACATGAATAACAACAAACAAGTTAGCTGCAACAATAAGCCAAGTAGGTTTTTCCAATGAAATCAGGATGTTATCTTCGACTGTTTTACCAAAAATGTAATAACCAACAATGGCAACTGGGAAATAACACAAAGCCACAACTATATAAGCAATAATGACTCCTCTCCACATAGGACCCTTAGATGGCTTCTCTGGTGTAGATGGTATTGTTGCTTGAATCTCCAAAACCACATTATGCCCAGCATAAGCAAAAGCCACATCTCCCAAAGCACTGAAAAAGTTGAAGACAGTTCCTGCTGATGTTGAAGCTGGATTGCTGTAAGATATGTCGGATTGTTTCCCCTTGTGTACTGAAGCTGACCATGCTATGGTAGAATAACTACATCACCATCACAATGAGGGGAAAAAAGAAAAGAATTCAGAAACACATTCATGACTTAAGGTCTGTTTGTTTTTACTTTTTGGAAATCTATAAAAGCGCTTATGACAGAAAAAAAGAAATTCATGATCAAACAGAGAAAAAATTATCATAAGCGTTTTTATGACTTATAAATCACATTTAATGCATCCTAATTGAATCATATATTTCGGAAACTATTTTCAATAGAAACACGAACAAACAGACCCTTAGAAAGCACTCTTTTTTTTGCTTCTTTACAGAATCACGAATAATGTGCTTCTTCATAAAAGCGCTTTCTTTCTAGAAGAACACTTTTCTTAAAGCACAAGCAAAACATAATGAGTTTAATTAGAAAAGCTGGTACCTTAAGGACATGACAGCGGCAGCTAAAGAGACACCAGAAATGGAGTTAAAATTGGGGAGATGTGCGAGCACAAAGTGAACAGAGGCAAAGATCATAATGAAGTAACTAGTCTTGATGTTGTTGCAGTCTTTGCAAACTGTGTCATGAATCTTCTGAAGAGATTTACCACCAGTGACCATATAGACAATATCTACACCCACTTCACAAATTAGTTGTTGAGGCACCACTATCCAAAGTCCAAGTTTTTCACCAAATGCATGTTGTCCCAACTCATGGTATCTATCAAATCGTTTTCCAGGCACCATTTCATGCATCTCAACCATTTGCCATAAGGTGAATAGAGTTATTACCCATGATAGTATTAAAATAATTACTCCAGGTCCCCTGAAAAATGAGTTTTAGCAAAAACTTTTAAAACTACAACATATAATTTTTTTTATTAAATAAAGTAATGTTCTCTAGTTCTAACAATGTAGTTGAATTGTCTCATTTTATCTCATATTTTATTTAGTGTTTTTAATAAATTCATAATACAGTATTATGTCATCTCATCCGATATCATCATATTTAAATTGTAGTCATAATATGTTTAATTTTAAACATAAGGTTTTATAATTTTTTATTAAGTTTTCATATTATAAATAGTTACGTATCATGTCTTTCATTGTTTTTATATTTTTATTTGTCTCATTTAAGTTCATTTAGAACAAATGAGGTATTCCAATTAATACCATTTCATTACAATTTCATCTCATGAAAAATTAAGTGAGACATGAAATGGTTTATGAAAATTAATGGTTTATACCATGAATGGTATTAACATTCCATTTTAATTTACACCTCTATCTAGGACTAGAGTGACCATTCACATATTTTTTGAAAGGTTCGGAGGGGTAATGTCTCCTCTCGAATTTATATATATAATATTTATGAAATTATAAAAAATTTATATTAATTATATTCATAAAATGAAATTAGGGTATTGAATCTTAAATTTTTGGCTTTTATTTCTCAATAACTTACTACACATTCAAAATTTAAACATAGAGAAAATTGTTAACTAAGTCTCTAAGATTAAGCATTTGTATACATTTAGTTCCTTATATTGAAAAAAGTATTTTTTAATCTCTTAATTTTGAGAAAAGAGACCAATTAAAGATAAATAATACTATTTAATGATTTTTTTATTAAAATATTTTTTTTTGTCAATTGATTAAAACTCGATCATTTAACATTGATAAAATAACAATTAATATTAATTTTTTTACAAAGTATTTATTTTAATATTTGTTTATTATCACTATTTTATTTTAATATTTTTATTTTATTTTAAAATAAAAAATATATGTTTTACGTAATTTTATATTATAATATTATTAATGACTCATTTTTATTGTGTTTAAATCACTTGATATTAAAAAATAATATTTTAATAAAAAAATTATTAAAATAATATTATTTATCAATAATTAATATTTTTCTCAAAATTGAAGGATTAAAAAACATATTTTAAAATCTGAAGGACTAAATGATACAAATTATCATAATTTAAAGATTTTTATGGCCTCTCTCCCTTAAACATATTTATCTTTTTTAATGAAAAGTAGTAATTAAAAAGCAAGTAGTTTTATTTATTTATTTGTATGATGCTGTCCATGAGTTTAAATCATAGATCAATGGATAGAGTTTTAAAGATCTAAGCAAGAAATACCCCTCTTTGATTCCAAAATTCTAAATATTGTTTGACATAGAAGAAAAAAAATATAAAAAATAACACAAATAAAGGACAATTTTCCCACAAATGAATTTAACAGACTTTAATAGTCTAACACTAACAGTCTCACTATCATGAACCAATGAACCTAAGTTCAAAACCTTTATTTAATAAAAAAAGAAAATTTTAATGACACTTTTGATAAAAAAATAAAAAATAAATCCAACTGGTTTAAGATTATATAACAACTATATATTAACGTAACAAACTAATATGTGATTGCAATACTATGACATACCATCCAAGATGTGCCAAGGCATAAGGTAGACTTAAAACACCAGCACCAACCATGGCAGTAACATTGTGGAAAGCTGAGTACCACCATTTTGCATTCCTTGAAGAAGTTATTGGAAGCCAATCATCAATCTTCTTTTGCTTCTCTGATTTTTCATCTGTCTCATATATTTTATTTTTTGATATTTCTTCTACCTGTGATTTGTAGCATTAATAAGTTTTCTACTCAAATATTAATCCTTTTTATCCTTCCAATACAAAATAATATTAAAACATTATTTGATACACTAATATATCAACAAATTATTGATAAAATTGTAAACATACCATTAATTTTATAGAATGATACAAATAGTATTCAATTATAATTAATATTACAAATACACCATTATATATTTTCGGTGATATATTTTTGATACTCTGACTAGCCTCTTTGCCCTGCCGTCTCGGTGTCGACACAACACCAACATCGGCACAAGATATGTGTCCGATCTGGCGAATTTTTTTTGGATATGGTGTAGAAAAAAACCTGATATAGATAAGAAAGAAAAAGAAGAAGAAGAAGAAAAGATGCTGGTGTGATCTGTATCCATGGTAGCAGCAGCAACTGTGCTGAAGATGCAAGAAAAAAGATTGTGACGAAGAAGTGGCGGAGGCGGAGGCGGCTTGTTTTTGGGAGTTAGGATTAGGAATAAGATATTAATTTAATGAGCACGTGGAATGGGCTAATTTGATGAATGTTAATGGGCCAAATATTTAACTTCTTAGAAAATGGGTTTTTTAGTATCACTAACAACAACCCATAGTTATAAGTCATTTAAAAACAATTAATTTAATATTATTGAACTCTAAAATTATTATAAAAAAAAAGACCGTGACTCTACAATCACTACCAAAAAAAGATCGTGAGCTCTAAAATAATTTTACAATCTCTAATCCTAAAAATATTTTTACTAGTAAAAGAAATTTTAGGTTTTTCTTAATATATTAAATAAAGAAATAAAAAATTCTAAAAAGAAAAGATAATATTAAAATTAATAAAAAATAAAATGATATATTATTAGGTGATACTTACACACCCTTATTAAGTCTTATGCTTAAATATATACTCTTATTTGAATCCGAGTGACATAATAATTAATAAAGAATTTAATATTAGATTTATACTATTAATAAAAATTTTAATGATAGAATTTTACGATTAATAAATAATTCGATCGTAAATTTATAATACTAATTATACTTTAATGTTATTTTGATTAAAATTTAGTGATATATTTATTAGTTTATTCTTACTATATAAGTGTTTATCTATATGTCAACAGTTCTCTAGTAAAATGCTAAAAATCTTACAGGAAATTTCTCGGTTTGATTTCACCATCCAAGTATTGGTTGGGAAAGAAAAAAACAAAACACAGAGTATGTATTTATATGAGAGGAATAAATTATGAGATACACAAACATATACCTTGGTAGGAATTTTAGCATTTTGATCGGTTGTAGGATCCTGAGACCCCATGGATGCCAAGTGACTTCAAAGTTCAATATACGTTGGGGAGAAAATAAAAGAAGAAATCAGAAGAGTAGGGAAGCTATATAGTAGATCATAACACTTGGGAAATATCAGTATTGTCTATGGATTGTCAAGGAGACTCCGTCTTCAAATGTAGCTGTAATTAAAGGGTACTGAAGTTGACTCTTTTGTTTGATAGTCTTTAGGGAAATACACCATTCGGCGTTTTATGTGTAAACTGTGCAATTTTTATATGAAGAATTACAACTAGCCTAGCTCAAAACTACTAGTCATTTACGTTTATATATAATACCAAATGACTTTTCAGTACTTCCTAACTAGGCTCTTGACCTCTTCTTTCTAATGTGTGTGACCCATTTTAATACCATTATTAAAGGAAAGGTTGTAAGTACACACTATTATCACTTAAATTATAATTACTTTTGATAGAATTTTCTTAATAATTAAGTATCCACTTGAGTAAAAAATTAATTATGATAATTATATTATAGAGAAAAATAAAAAAAACAAAATAGACAATTTTAGGTGATTCAATATAAGACCTAATTTATAGGTAAGATAAAATAATTAATTATTTGAAATATTGTTTACAAAATATGTATAAACTCCCAAAATTCTCAATATTCCAATACACTAAAACTAATAAGAGAGACTACAAAATGTATTTATCTTCAATATTTTAAAACTACCAAAATAAGCTTTATAATTTTGCTTGTTATTTCCAATTGTAACTCTTAAAATGAAATTGTTATGATATTTTAGATGATTAAATGCTTACTCTATTTATAAAAAAAATATATGGTTTTGTAAAGCATTTTGAAGATGCAACCCGATCTCTAGCATTTAATTTCATATTAAGGTTGATTCCTAATTCGCCGACCAATTCCCAAAGAAGTTTGCAAAATGTCTAAGTATTTCCTAAGGAATCCCAAGGTCATTAAAGTACTAAGTAAACACTCATGGTCCAAATTTCAACAATGTGAGAGGCTAAGTATTGTTTCAATAAAATGCTACATTAAAAAAAAGAATATCTCACAACAATAAGCAAAGAGTCTTTTACAACAACAAAGAAAGTATGTTTCACATCAACAAAAAAAAATGCATGTAAATATCAAACACAACATCTAAGATAAAAGTGCTAAATTCATATTATTCATTAACCTTGTGATGCTTTTGAAGCTAAACAAAATAAGGACCAAGTGATTACACTTTGACCAACAAAGTAACTACTAAGTAAATAATAAAAAAAAAGACCTAAGTTTTATAAAAATCATCCTCTCTAACATCCTCAAACAAAACGATCGTCATTGATATCGCTCGTATTGTTTCATGGACTGTGCTAATCATCAAAGATGTTATAGCGTTCCAAGTGCCAATAAACTTTTGGGACACTATTACAAATGGGTCCCACTCCTTTCAACATTTGATCTATCATATAGCTAACATGCTTAGTTGCACTCTTTGAAAAATCTAGAAGGTAAATAAGTGGGAGATCTAAATTGGGGTATACTTTCATGACCTTTTTCTTGGTCGATTCAAAATTATGGGCGCAAACAACACTAGTATAAGCTACAAAGTTATTTGAGTTGAGATATTCATTCACAACATTCTTAGTTGTTTCTTTAAATTGGTTAAATAATCTCTAATTCTCAATCCTTAAGTTCTCATATTTTGACTCGTTTTGAGTTATGTCTTCTTAAAATTGGTTTCTAACGACCTTAAAAGATATAATAGAAAAATTTTAAGAATTTATCAAAGTTGTATGTGATATAAATTTCACAAAATTTAGAGTCTATATTTTTTTATGGGTGTACGATATCTACTATTATTAAAATTATATAGTGATATTTTATAAGTGTTAAATTTTTAAAAGGATACCCATTTATTAACATAAAAAATTGTATGCACACACAAGTTGAGAAATAACTTACTTAATTTAATATTTTTTTCATTATTTTATTTCTTTTGCTTTTTGTTTTCTCTTTTTTTCTTCTATCTTCTCTTTTTCTCGTATCTCTATCTATTTATTTAAAATTATCTTATTTATTTTTTCAATAAATCTTAATCCTTATATAATACTAAATTATAAATCATAAATTTTAAATATTAAACCTTAAATTCTTTAAATAATATACCTTATACTTTTTAGCTAAAGAGAATAAGAAAAGATAATAAGATAAAAGATTATACAGATACTAGTAAAGTATCAGATCCTATTGAGTATAATATGCAAAAGTACAAATTTATTAAAAAAACAACATGTATGCTGTAAGTGCAATTTAAAAAGCCCTAGGTAGCTAAATTTTGCAATATTTTACATTTTGGTTATATTTATCTTTCTCTATATTTAAAAATTAGATTAGTTACTGTCAATTTTAATGTGTTTTATTTTACATTATTTAGTCATTAATTTTAAAATTTTAAGATATTTAATAAATTATCTTTAATTTTATATTATATATATAAAATTTGAAGGTATAGTGAACATAACACATAATAATAAAAATTTATGTATCAATGTATAATTCTGGCAAAATTTAAGAATCAAATGTGCAGTTAAACAAATAAAAGAAAATTAAATTTAAACACAAAATTACAATTCAAAAATGAAGCAAACTACAGTTACTTGACAATTTTAGTAGAATTTTTAAATTCTTGACCGTATAGGTTATTGACGATACTAGTTAATTAGCTTTTTCAGTTGACCTTCGTGAGCTTCTTGTGACGGCAAATAAGAAAAATGTGGAGGAAAAGGACAAATTTTCTCTTTTTATTAAAGGAGATGATTGCACCACAAATCAATTTTTTTTAATAAATCATTTTAGTTAATTTTTTTAAGTTGCTTATACTAAGTTATTTTATTTTTAAAAATGAAAAAAAATTATTTTAATTTATATTATTATAATTAAATTAAAATAATATTTACGTAACAAAAAATATAGTTAGAAATCAACTAATCTATTTTATTTTCTATCTTTTTTAGACAGATCCATTAGATTTATGAAGTTTTTTGTTAAAAAAAACTTTAAAAGTTACGAAAATAATATCCATAGAATTTTTAATAATAAAGATAATACATAATAATATTGAATGTATTTTAATTAAACTGTGTTTAAAATAAAATGATATATTAGACATTTTTTATTAATGAAAATATATGAGATGGATATAAATGTAATATTTTATGATTATAAATTTTTAGAGTGATAGTTTTATTATTTTACTAAATTTTTTGCATATAATATGAGATATTTGTGCATACAAATTATTGTATTGAAAATAGTTTTTTTTTATAAAAAATAAATTGGCCAAAAATAAAAAGAATTAATTGATTTTCAATAATGTTCCTTTTTAAGTTAATATTTTTATTTAATTTAAATATAATAATATAAATTAAACTGAGTTTTATAGCTTATCGCTTTTCAAAACAAAGTGACTTGTGTTAAGTCACTTAAAATTATCTATTTATAGAAGAAAATAGATTTTTGGTCTATGCAATAAATATATATAAAATGAGTCTTGGATATGTTTTAGTGGCCATTCTAGCCATCGGTTTGGATTGTTACAAGAGACAGACTTTCCTCTCAAGAGACCAAGAACATAATTTATTTGGTGGAAGTTTTCTTTTCCAATAGTTAGAAAGTATTGGCAAGTAGGACATAAGAGAAGAAAAATGTTATACAAAAGATAAAGTTTAAAGATATGTAATATATATTAAATGATGTAACAGTGTAATTAAATAGTATAATTGAAGACACACAGTTACATTAATAAAATTATGTCAAGTCATTTATATTTATAATATTTTTATAATTTATAGCAATCTTGTGTAGAAAAGCACAAGTCTTAAATGGAAAGTTCATACACCAAAAGGCCACTATTATATAGAAGAAAATTAAATAATGATGAAGCTACCTTTTATTTATTTTTATTTTTTTATATTTTTTTTTTGCTACAAACTCCCTTTTATATTGAAAAAAAAAACTTAAGGAGCTACCAAAAAAAAAAATTTAGCAAAGTTTAAGGTACTTCACACATATGTGATAAGATAATTGTGATCTATGTTACCTTGTACTCTTTGTTGTGCTTCAAAATACGTGTTTGGTCTCATTTACCCAATATGGGTAAATAGTAAGTACGTGGGTATTGAATACACCAAATAAAAAAAATGGATATAAGATGGAGAAACTTATGTGCATCTATTACCTCAATACATTTAAAAGAACACATTCAAAATGAGTAAATACTAATGGTGAATCAAAAATCACTTAGGTGAAAAGGTTTAAGTCATAAATGAAATCAGCTCCATAAGAAGCTGATTTTTTATACATGTGGTAATTAAACTATTAAAACACCTAAACGCGTATGTAATCAATAATAATATTAATAAGGGACACAAAAAGTAATTTAGTAGCAAAAATAAATAATTTTGACACCATTTCAATGATTATAGTAAAATTTATAAAAAATTTAATCGAATTATTATAAAATAACGCAAAAACATTATTGTTGATGCTTCAAAAATTTATGAATTTTAATGTTTCTTGAATATTACACCATAAGTTTTATATGTTAAATGAGTATTTTTATCTATTTAAAACTAAGTAAATTAAGTTGTAAAAAGAACAAATAATATAGTTTAATATCTATACAAATAGATAAAAAAAAAGAACTTAAACAACATAAATTATAATAAATATGTAAAAAATTTAAGTATGTTAAAAAAATAAGATCAATTTATATGGTATAAATAGCAATAAATATTTATAAAATTATATGTGTTGTAACACATAATGGTTAAATTATATGCGAGATAAAATACATTATTTTTTAAGAAAAACTAGTAAAAGTATCCTAATCAAATTTAAGAAAAATAATAAAATTATAAATTTAAAACTTGTAATCACAAAAATAACACATTTATATCCCGTTTATATATTTTTACTATTAAAAATAATCTGACCTATTATTTCGCATGAAAATCGTTCAAGTTGAACTATAGTCATTTAAACTCGTTCAATGTTAAATTCCGTTCAATTGAAACTGTTTAATTTTATTATGTTGTTATTTTTGCTACTATATATAAATTTTTAAGGTGTTATTTGATGTAATTTTTTAAAATTTATGAGAAAATTTTAAACATTTATCATTCTACTAGAGTTTAGTCAGTAAAATGATATTATAATAGGTAAAATTGAAAAATATATAAAAAATATAAATAAATATGTAATATAATAAAAAAAATCTAATAATAACTTTGAGAGCGATACAAATATATATTTTTATAAAATAAAAAGATACATTTATAAATAGAAAGAAAAAAAAATTATGGAAGAGTTGAAGGGGCACGCTCCATCCATACCCGTTAATATATCAAGTAGTCTATATATCATTAAGCTACAATTTTGTTTTAAAAAATGGGCACTTTTTTAACAATTCAAATAACTTACGATGTCAATATTGCAAGTGGAAACTAAATCGTTGTGTATGAAATTTTTCAAGGTGGTTTTCATAAACTGAATTCTTTGAAATATCACGGCCGTCTTTAAGATAAAGAAACCTTGTGCAGTAATATTAGTATTTGTTATTTTTATTTTGATAGACGGCTGTGTATTTTATTTCAAAATATCGCATCAAACTTGACTTCTAATTTCAATCGATTGACACTAAAACGTCTTATTAAACATGCAATACATGAACCAAAAGGAGCAATAATTGTCCAAAAAATATGTTAAAAATTCGAAGTCATGATGTTAACAATATGTTCTCTTACGGCAAGAAGCAAGTTGGTGTTTTGACTTTTGTTGTTGATGTACATATACTACAGTCCACGCTACAGAAAGCTTGAAGTGATAATTCAAAATTATC
The DNA here is from genome assembly GCA_030763125.1 of Hippophae gyantsensis. Taxonomy (NCBI): domain Eukaryota; kingdom Viridiplantae; phylum Streptophyta; class Magnoliopsida; order Rosales; family Elaeagnaceae; genus Hippophae; species Hippophae gyantsensis. The sequence goes on from CM061031.1 coordinate 10,465,375, forward strand.
AAATGATAAACATCTGATAAAAAGTACTTGCATACAAAATCATACCATGTTTTATAGGCCAAAATCATTGGAGAGTGATACATTAGGTATATATGCGCGTAGAACACGACCAATTTCTTCAAATTTGTAAGAAATTTTAACATACTAGGTGTCTATTAGACATAGCTCCACAGATATTTTACTTCATTGAAAATGAAAGAATCCATAGAACAGAGCTTGGAGTAATAGCAAATGGGTAGGTCATTTGACATTAGTGTTATCAGATTTAATGCAGTATAAGTGATAATAGTTAGTAATGATAATAATAATAACAACACCTTTCAAGCCAACATATTAAATGAATCAGCAGTTTCCAAAACCTTTAAGTTATGGGAATTCAGTAGTCTGATTTCAACTCCACAAAATTAATTCAACATGAACTTAAAATTCCAAAAGAATCAGATCAAAATCTCATATATACCATACTACAGATGCCAAAATCACAATGAGAAGCACAATATTACCGAGGAATTGGTCAAGATATTATGTTCTATAGATAAATGACGAAACGGAGAGGTACCAGAAAAAATTATCAAACTTGTTCATTATAAAAGAGTATTTGAGAGCAGAAATTTCACACCTGTATCATCTGGACAATACAAACGAGCACCAAGAAAGAGGCGATTCACATTCATATACAAAAGATTAAGTAGAAGAAACAACAAAGGTTATTGTGAAATTCCCTTTGTGCAATTGGCTTTACGGAGGTCATTCTCTTTTCCCAGATAAGTGATAACTCTGTTGAAGCCATTTTTCCCACTGATGACTCACGCAATTATCGTCGCCATAAGCTGACTTTATTTCTCTATTAATTTCCATAGTCCAGAAATTCATGAGAACTCAGAAGACCAAAATGATTTAAGAATAGAATTTGTATTCCTTTGCTTGAATTATTATTAGTCTCAATCCTCCAATAGGTGATAAAATCATGATAAGTACACCGAGTACAATGCAAATCTGGAATTAATGAAGCCAAATAAGATTTTACAGAACTAAATTTTTGAGAAAATGGAAAATAAATTAAGTTGTACACTTATACTTACCCAGTTGGTCCACCAAGATAAGCTGTATTTTCTTGGTTTATAGATGGCAAGCCACATAATGCAAGGAAGCTGAATAATTAAAAGTTAATGGATTAGAGAATTTACATACATTCATTTTCTGCTAATGTTGTTAATGGAATTGGAATGAGAACAAAAGTAAGAGTAAAGCTTACGTAATATGTTGTTGGGGCAAAAGCAAATCCTCCAAAAAATGAAAGAAGACCACTAAAGAAAGGGAAGGTAATGCCAAGAAACATTGTGAACCCTGCAATCAAAACCACATATGAGCCAGTTTCAACTTTTGTAAGCCCCATCTTGAACCATGTTTAATCCATGGCTGAAGGAAAATTTAGAAGGATGGCCGTACTTACCAACATATATGTTGCGGGAAATGAAACGAAGAGTGCTGGTAGGCTTGAAATGAAGCTTCTTTACCAGAACAGTTTCAATCATATCAAACACGGGTATTGCATAAATCTAGAGAGCCACATAAAGATAAAAAATTATATTTGAGCCAAATCTGTACACATTTGAGATAAAAAGGAAATAATATCAGAGTTTCAGCATTACCTGGTAACTTCCAATAACATGGATAACAACGAACATGTTAGCCATTGCAATTAACCAAGCAGGCTTTTCAAGTGATATGAGGATATTGTCTTCCACTTTGTTACCAAATATCCAATACCCAATAAGAGCAACAGGGAAGTAGCACAAAGCAACAACAATGTAGGCTACAACGACACCTTTCCACATGGGTCCCTTAGAAGGCTTCTCTGGTGTTGATGGAATAGTTGCTTGAATTTCCAAAACCACATTGTGTCCAGCATATGCAAAAGCTACATCACCTAAGGCACTAAAGAAATTGAAGACAGTACCAGCTGCAGTCTTTGCTTTGTATCCATATTCCACATCTGGTTGAACACCCTTCTTTACAGAAGCTCCCCAAGCAATTGTTGAATAACTGCATCCCATACGCACAAATTATCAAACATTACATATCCATATATCTATTAAACTAAAATCAAGATGCATCTAGCTTTATAGGCTCGTTATTTATCAATGGTAATTCACCTTAATGACATCACTGCAGCAGCCAAAGAGACACCAGCTATGGAGTTGAAGTTGGGGAGATGGGAGAGCACGAAATGAACAGAGGCAAAGATCATAATGAAGTAACTTAATTTGATGTCTTTGCAGCTTGAACAAACAGTGTCATGGAATTTCTTCAGTGACTTTCCACCAGTAACCATATAGACAATGTTAACACCAACTTCAACCACAAGCTGTTGAGGAACAACAATCCAAAGACCTAGCTTTTCTCCGAAAGCATGTTGACCCAGTTCATGGTATCTATCAAACCGTTTCCCAGGTACCATCTCATGCATTTCAACCATTTGCCATAAGGTGTACAGTGTGACTATCCATGATATCACCATAACAGCAACACCAGGACCCCTGTATTGAAAAAACACTGTTCTCAGTATCCATTAAATTATAAAATTTAGAGTTAAATCATGTGAATATCTCCTAGTTAGGAAATTGATCTATTATCAGCATAGTGTAACTAATTGTTAGATTGTTTTATATGTAAGACAGTCTCGACTGATTGTCAAGCGAGACATTTCATCAAACAGTTTTTGTACATAGGTTCGAAGAAAGAAGATGAAGTAAAGTACCATCCAAGCTGAGACATGGCGTAAGGGAGACCGAGAACACCAGCTCCAACCATGGCGGTGACATTGTGGAAAGCTGAGTACCACCATTTTGCATTCCTTGAAGATGTAATTGGAAGCCACTCATCAATGGCCTTCTGTTTTGCTAGCTTTTCATCTCTCTGTATTAAAACAACAAATTTCTTAGCAACAATATGTTCCCAAATGAAAGACTATAATGAATAAGGACCCAAGGCATGGTTAATGGGTTAAGTATTATTTGTTACGTAATTATAAAAAAATATTTTAATTTCATAACTATCAAATGAATATTTTTAATTCTAAAAGAAAAATTAATTTTTACACTAAAATATCTAACTTTTATAAATAATAAAATTAAAAATACTTAATCTAAAAATTATAAAATTCAAATATTCAATTGCACTACATTACCTTATACAAAGAAAATAATCAGGCGCATAACTCAAATTGTTATAACACTTATTTTTTTATTAATAACAATATATCTATCGATATAAAAATGTTATCAATTAAATAAATATAATTTAATATATTGTCAATTAATTTAAATTAATATTGCTTAAAAACAAAAGCAAATTGTTTTTGTTTTCTTTATACATGATTTTTTTGAAGTCACTGCTCAAGATATAAAAAGTTCAAATATGAGTGCAAAATTACTAAAAAGTGTATGATATATAACGGTGACAATTCTTCGTAAATAAGATAAAGTATCTTCGTCAAATCATCTTATCTATTCAGTTAGCCAATCTAACAGTATATATATCATCCTATCTTAATTTAATATTTTTTGTTGATTTTAAATTTTTATTTATTTTAATTTTTAAATAATTAACATCTGTATTTTTAAATAAATAAATAAATCTATTGACTCAATATAATTTATTTAACTAATTTATCTAATTTATTTGTATTAAAACACTCAGATATATTCGTAAAATGTATGTGCATTATACGTATAGTTTTTAGTCATTGTAAAAATTTAATAATATTAGTAGAAATTTAAAAAAAATGTATATATTATTTGTTATAAAAGATGATTTCACAGATATAAATAATAATTTAAATTATAGGATAGCACTGAGAACTTTTTAACATGGGCTCAAAATTATAAAATACAATCTTTATAAAACACTCAATAGTGTATAGCAGCTCAAAGCTTACGAAATCCAAGGCAAAAATTCTAAAGATATAACATATATAAATTTCAATTTATAAAATAATTTATATTTTTATAAATAAATAATATTTGATGCTATAAAAAGTGGACAAATTTAAAAAATTCTTTCATAAATGATCACAAAGTTTTTAAATAAAAAGGTTTTAGAATTGTGTTTGAATAGATTTTTAATACTTAATTTTTTAAAATAAGTATTAATAATGAATTAAGTTCAGCTTGCATACTACAATTAAAAAAACAAAAATAGTTAACTTTGTATTGTTCCTTTTTAAATTTTAATTACTTTATGAATTATTTGGTGCTAATTTTTGCTTTACTACATTTTAAAATAATAATTTTACTTGAATTAGTCAATAAATTTTAATTTTTTTTTAAATATCATTTTAATTTTTTTAACAAATATTAGAATGATTCTTAAAATTAAAAAAAATATTTAATTATAATTAAAAATATTGTTTATTCAAAAACTCAAAATCATTTATAAATTATTTATATGGGAAATAATCATGTATATGTTTTATAAGATTTTCGTTATTAATTCATTATTTTATGATATCTAGTATTTTAATTAGCCCTGTGGGAATGATTACTATGTCAAATATCTCGGAATGAAGGGCTAAATATGGAAGAAAAAAAATAAAGAATCTTAGATGCCTGGGAATCCGGAATAAAATCCCCAAATATGAGGAAAAAGAGGTATCAACGTTTCATCAAGTTGATAATAAAAAGTTACTCTCTCTCTCTCTCTCTATATATATATATAAAGAAGGAGGAGGAGCTGTTGTCAACTTGTGAAGTGTCAAATGTGAAGTGTGGGAAAAAAATGTAAAATGATGAAGTGTGATTTATCATCCACAAATAAGTTGTTTGAGAAGTATTGACCAATCTTAATTTATATGCTATAATTGCATGTCCTTTTCTTAGAGACCCATACGGTTTATATGATTTTTTACATATTTTAATTTTTATTTATTAAATTTAAATTAAATTAAGATATTATTTTTTATTAATAGTTTTAAATTATCACATATATTATATATAAAATAAAAAATTTTAATTTTAAAAAATACAATAAATCAATAAAAAAAAAGAAAAGAAAAGAAAAATCGTGACTTATGAGATAGAGCATCCTAAGTCACCATTGAAAACTATTAAATTTCTTGATTGAAATTGAAAATTCAAAAAAAAAAATAGAGTAAATTGAACGAAACAAAAGAAAATAAATGTAAAATATTGTAGCCAATATTCAATTTCTATTTGTTTAATAAAAAATAGTATTTTCATTCATTTAAAAAAAAAATTATGATATCACTATAAGAATATTAATAGTATCTTTGAAAGATTGAGTCACAACTACTCTAACAGTCCATATAATAAATTAAAAACTGAAAATCATCCTTTACTATATATAGCAGATGAAAAGTCCAATTGCCCATGAATATAGCGTAAATAACTAAAAGATAAGTCTAAGATTATTAATTATTATGTACATTAGTATATAGAAAGTATTGAGAACCACGTCACATGGTCATAGGGGATTAATGATAATATTATTCCTTTAAAAATTAAATATTTTTATATTTTTTACGATAGAAAATACCAACCTTTATATTTTATAACAGAAAAAAAAATTAACTTATATTTATACAATAGATGTGTCAAGATGTAGATCAGTAGATGTTTCCCACATGGGTCTAAAATAAATGCCCAAGTCAACTTTGCGTTATTTATTTATTTATTTAAAAAAAAAGAAACCAAACTTGTAAATTTTTTTATTTGAAGTTACGTATGAGATCAATTAAACTAATAAAATAGTTAAAATTATAATAAAAAAGGATTTAAATACTACATTACACATAATTAATTAACAGGGCATTGACCAACCAAACTTGTAATTTGTAAGCTTGAAAGATCTTTTTGAAATTAAGAAAGAACAGAAAGACATTAATGTTTACAGAAATTATACTGAAGGAATTCAGATTTGGTTGAAATCAATCTCATTTTTGTTGGAAATTAAGCTTTCATTCAAAGTTAGATTACATGGAGACTTTAGGGAGAGAGAGAAAGAGAGAGAGAGAGACTAACATCTGTGGTGTTATGATTGTTCTCATATTCCATTGAAGCTTGAGTTACCATAGCTGTAGCTTCTCTAGTACAAGATCACAGCCAAACAATTTGCAATAGACAGGGACAGAAACGTATTAAAAAAAAAAAAGGAAAATCAAAAACTTGATATGTGCAACTGGTTCACAGAATATTGAATTTGTCATTGTATTTATAGGATATTTATGTTTCAGTATTCACTGTTACGATGTCGTTTTTGTTTGACTCTCTTATTTAACTCTTATAGACTATAGAGTACCCAAAAAAAAAATCAGAATTTAAATATAGCGGAAAGTGACATTCACCTATCAGCTTATTCCAGTTTTTCTCATCTCTCATTGTAAAGAAATTTCCGGGTTTTTGCCAATATTTATTTGAATTTAAAATATTTTTCCAAAAAAATAATTATTTTAATAAATACAAACACACACAACAAAATAATTTAATAAATAGACAATCGAAAATTACATAATTATCGTATTTGACCAATAATGGGCTTATTCTTGGACAAACAATGTATCGACAGATATGGGTCCAATCTTCCAAAATTGAAAGAGAAAAAAAATATTTATGCGCACCCATAACGAAAACTGAAAGAATTGAGTAATATTCTAAATCAGGTCTACCGGTGTACATTCTTGATGTTGGGTTACTTTGGTCATATTTAAATTATTTAAATTTAATTTAATTTATGTAATAAATTATCAATCTTAACTTAAATAAAAAAATTACCCTGAAATTAAACTTTTATTTATATATATCAATTGATATTTTTATCTTATTTAATTTCATATTAATTTAAAATATTATAAATTTTCTTATAATTTTTAATCTAATTATAATAATAAAACTTTTGTTACAAATTTTTTTATGAAACTAAAAAATAAAAAGTTTAAATCCATAAATATATTACAAAATAACTAAAAAAATAATTACCTAAAATTAAAATAAATTAATATTTTATACTTTAACTTTATGTATTATGATTAATGATAATATGATTTATCTGTAAAAAGAGTTAAGAATAATAAAATTATAAAACAATCTACGAATAAATTAATAAACTCATTATAAATACTTTATATTTTATGAATTAATTAAAAAGAAATTGTAATAGATAACATTTTTAAATAAAATTTAAAAATATTTATAAAACTAATCACGTCTGTTATTTATTAGATAATATATAATTTTCATTAATAATTTAATAATCAATATATAATAACGAAAAAAATTACAATAAAAATAATAAATTAAATGTAACAAATTTTTCATGATATCAAATAATAGGCTCATCATATAAAAAAAATAACACTAATAATATATATCAATAATTATAATTATTTTTTATTTTTGTGTTATTGAGTTAGACCTAACCCAACCTTAATCTAACTCTAATTTTTTCTTATTATTTGAACTGACTCAAATTGAACACAAATTTAATTCAATTCATATTTTTTGATCTGTGTTTGATTTGAACAATTAAATTACATCATAAATTATCACCCTTAATTAAGTCAGTATGTTTTTTAGAAATCCCCACCTTCTTACACCGTTATTTGTACACAAATTGTACAAATAATATACCTTGATATTAACACAATAATTTTTATTATTATTACTATTAGGTACCTTACAAGTAGTTGGTACGTGACCCTAATGGCTAAGAATACCTCGCTCGAATAAAGGATGTGACATCTCTAGTAACTAGTATATGAAGACCTGGCACAATTAAATAATGGATCCATACTTTGCTTTGTATTGTTGTACAGTCTCAAAATTTGACCCCATCACTCTAAAAGTCTCCAGTGATGTAAAAGTATTTATCTTTCCATCCTCGTGTGCTATCAAGGAGTTTTCAGGTGTAGTTCGTCTCCAACAACACAGGATATGTATGTTCCATCTTTGTCCAGGCCATTCTTTATCAACATCTAGTTCACTGGGAATTTTTTGAATCTAATATTTATCTTTGGTTCGATAGGTAGGTTCACCTTTGGTGTCACGTCTCTTTTCTGGATAGGGTATCTTCGCTATGGTGGTCACTAGGATCTTGATTATTGGAATAGGCCCTTGTGAAGATGAAGAGGAGGTTAGATGCTACCTAGAAGAAAAAGGGGAGAGCTAGGGCGCTCTTTTTGGCTAGTGTAATACTAGTTTTACTATGTCTTTATCACGACCTATTGAGACTTCGAGAGGACATTTAACGTGTTCTAAACTTGGTTGTATGCAAAATGAATCCCAAGAAAGATCTCAGGGTGTTTCTATCCTTAGAGGAACACTTTTGGTATGACCTAAGGAGACACCCTTAGCAGATGTTGAGCGAGCTATGTTTTTCCCTTTATCAAAATACATTTCAAAGAAGAGAGGAAAAAGAAATTACCTAGAGGATGACTTGAGATTTGTAGGTCGATTATAAGTGGTCTGAAAGTATCATACGAGCTAATATGACTAATAAGTTGCAACAAAAATGGATTGATTTTCAAGTAGTAGGATCCAATTCGAGATTTTCCTTGGAATGTAATAATATCGATTTATAGAGATCCATTTATACAGATTCTACAGATACATTTATACAGATACAGAAGAAAAGGTTCTCTATTGATTCAAACGCTGTACCTACGGGATAGGGATAGAGAAAGAGGAAAAAACCGAAGATTTCACATAGTACTTACTTTTGATCGAAAAATCAATCTGATTTATTTCGTACCTTTCGCTCAATGAGAAAATGAGTCAGATTCTACAGGATCAACCCTATGGCACTTAAGGAATGATGGAAAGGAATAAAATAAAAAAAGAGAGGGAAAAATAAGAAAAAAAATACGTAAAGTAGAAGAGCCCAGATTCAAAATGAATGAAAACGTGACTGAATTGGTCCTAGTTACTCTTCGGAACGGAGTGGAAGAAGGGAAGAGATTCTCGAACGAGGAAAAGGATCCAATGACTTCAAAAGAATTGAACGAGGAGCCGTATGAGATGAAAATCTCATGTACGGTTCTGTAGAGTGGCAGTAAGGGTGACTTATCTGTCAACTTTTCCACTATCACCCCCAAAAAACCAAACTCTGCCTTACGTAAAGTTGCCACGGATTAGCTATGATGAATTATGGTCTAAAAAGTCTTACAGTATTCTCTAAAAGAAATTTGGTTAAGTTATGTGAAAAGTGATAAATGGTAAAAAAGGGAAAAGAATCAGGTTTTGGAAGTGGAACGTTTTTTTGAAGTAGATGGAGGAGTTAGAAGGTCTGACCATTACTTCTAGAATATTCCTTTAACTTCTCAAAGTTTAGGGAATAAATGAGTTAATTTTAGTTATCTTACAAGTAGCTACCATGTGACCTAGTAACCTAGTGTATGTCACTTGAATAAAGGTTGTGACATCTCTAGTAGCTCGTATATGGCGACTTGGTACGGGTAAGCAATGAAACCAGTTCTGGTTAGAGAACCTTTAATGTAAAGGTGTCTACTAGTCTGGTTTTAGGGAAAAAAATAATCAGATCGGATCGTTTATATTACTCGGATTGAATCATTTAACACGCTTTTAATTAATACAAATCGGACCGGATCAGACCGTTTGATTTATAAAACCATTCGGTCAATCCGATTCGATTTCTGGTTTGGTTCAGTTTTTGGACACCTTTAATGATAAATAATATGAAAATTTTAATATATTATTAAACCAATCCAGTCTTGTTCGATAGGTTTAAAAATTAATACAAACCGGAGCGAACCGTTTGAAAAACGGTTTTAATTAATACAAATTGGACCGGACCGTTTGATTTATAAAATCGTTCGGTCCGATCTGATTTTTCGATTTGGTCCGGTCCAAACCAGTTTATGAACACCCCTACTTTAATGTACTCTATTTTAAGCGACCTAAGCAAAAAGACCTCACGACCTAACAAAGTAAGACCCAGCTTGATATTGATATCGATTTAGTGCGACTTAATGATAATTCTATTGACATCGATTTTGTACGACCTGGTAAGGTTACTCATTTACTGTTAGCCCATATAAGGGGTATCCCATATGGCCTACGATTAGTGATCTAATGTCTAGAGTGAAATTATTATGTTTAAGTCAAATTTGACATCTCGAAGAGAACGTCTACCAATATAATATGGACACCTACCTTTTATTTACCCATATATAGCTCACTAATAAGATGAATAAAAGATTTGTGTATTGTTTTCTCTCTAATATCTCACTAGAACCACTAATACACAAGTAATTCTCCAAACAATTGGTGTCCATCACGAGGTCGTAAATTTCTTTGGTTTATAGTTAACATTTGAGACCTTGATTTTTATATCTAAAGAGAATCAACACGTATAGTAAGGAAATTTACCCCTGTCATTAGGACCAATTCTCGTTCCATCTCGAATAAGGAAATAGTCTAATTCAACTAATTTTGGATTTTGATCTCAACGATCATTTACCCCATATATCACCAACCATTACTCATTCATTGAGATTTGGGTTATGACTTAACACAACCTGCAATTGGAAACATTGCACCAAACATGACCATAATTGTTTCATGTAAGATCATTTATGTTAACTATAGCCCCAAAAGCTCTTCTCATGAAAGAGATGTTAAATTCGAGAGGCTTCAACAATAATCAATGAAATTACAACGAGTTTTCGTAAGATCTCAAAATGATAAAATAAGATCACAATTAAATATAGGAAGATTACTTAAAGAAGGTAAAAAGCTCATTCAACATAAGTACCTTTCTAGTAAGACCAATCAATATCAACCTAATATCATTTATGAACAACCCACGTTCACAATTCTACCTTCAAAACCTATATATATAACCCGTTAATATCCTGCACAAAATACATCCTAATAATTATCAAAAAAAAAAATTGTTTAGAAAAATATATTTCAAGGGGACACCTAGTCTAACTTTAATAGTCCAAATATAACTTAATTAGATAAAAAAATTCAAAGAAACGAAAGAGAAAAATAAATATAAAGGTAAAGGATGGACTTAAAAGTCAAGGAAAACTATGTCCTTGTAGCAATAGCAAAACTTGGTGTGATGAGTTGTCGGTTTATCTTTCTCTAAAGATATTATTAAGTAGTGACTCCACTTTCAAAATTTTCTTCCTCAAAATATATTGCGATATATCCCATTTTTTAATATGTGATTATAATTACTTGTATCTGTATATACTTTGAATTAAACAGGTTGTTTTATTATATATTTTTTAAAAAATAATGAATAATTTATGATGAGTAAAATAGACGAGGAAAGGAAAACAGTCCCACCATTATTGCACGTTTGTTATATTTTGACCGAGTCCTCATCGGTTTAAGTCTCCGCGTTGAAATTTGCCAATCTTCAGCAAGTAACATGTTTTGAACTGCATAATGGACGGAGTTGAGATACATAAGGGGGCAGGTCAGCCAGTATGTTTATTTGTGTTTATGAGATTTTGTAAAAGCCGTTCTGGCATTAAAAAAAAATCAAACAGAATGTTAACATATATTTTAGTTATATCAATTAAAATGATTTTTTTACTTTTTATAATAATTTAATTATTTTAATATGAAAATAATAATAATTAAATGATGAATAATTAAATTTTAAAATTTTTATTTTTATTAATTTTATAGTTATTATTATCTATTACAAATACAATCTATAAAAATCATATATCAATAATAATTAATAAAATATAAGAAAAAAATTTAAAAATATTAATTTATTTTTTTATTGTCATTTTTAAAAAATAAAAAAGATTAAATTACTATAAAAAATAACAAAGAAATTAAAATGATGAACTTCTTTACCTAACAAAATGACTAATGCTATCATCCACCTAAGTATTTATGCACATTAAAATTAAGATGAAAGGTATTAGAAATACATTAACTATAATGTATATGAAAATTTATTAATTTTTTAATGAGATACTATAAATCTGTTAACTATAAAAAAATTCTAAAAATTCTAAAAATTTAAAAATGAAAAAATATAAAAAATATAAGAAATATATATATATATATATTATATGTTCTTAAATTAATTGTTATGTATTAAAATTTATTAAAGATCATATTTTATGAATTATGATTAATTTAATAAATATATAACAACTAAAAAAATAAACACATATATATTTACGTATTTTATTTTTGATATTTTTTAAAATTTTAAACTGTAATATATTTTTTTATAATCAGTGGATTTATAGTTTCACATTATAATTATGGTATTTATAGTATCCTTCATCCTTAAGTAACTATTTAATAAAAGATTTAATTTAATGGATATTTATTTTTAACTGAAAAAAAAAATATTTAATAATTAAAATTTATGATTTAAAAAAATAAAAAATAAATAAATATATATATATATATAATTTTAAATGTAATTAATTTAAGATTTAGAATTTAGATTTAGAGGTTGGTGTTTATATTTTAACAAGAAGTAAAGGATATGATTATTATTAATAAATAAATATATTTTATTTAATTATTTATTAATTATTTTATTTTTTATTATAAATAATATTTATATAGTTAATATACAATTTGATCTCGTCTAATCTAATATACTGTACATGATAATGGTCGGATATATCGGCAATCAGTTAAAATCATTTTAAAAATTTTCACTTTATTTTTAAAATATATATATTTTAAAAGTGATAATTGCGTGTAGGGTGCAAATTAAAAAGAATGAAATATTTATTTTCAAGAGTTGGGAATACTTGGGATGGGTGTAGTCAAAAGTATTTTAATTTTAAAATAAATAAAAGAAGCGAATTTTCGTACAACTGTAAAAAAGTATCCATATTAATATTAGGATTTAAAAATGTTAATCCACCATTCCATTTAGATTTAATGTAACTTGTAACTTTGAATTTTGAATTTTTTCACAAACCTTTCACATAAATTAATGATTCCAAATATATTTTACCGATTATTTACTTCATATTTAATGAAAATTATAATTTATGATTTATAATTATAATTAAATAATTAATTTTTTTAAATAATCACTAATTTATTTGATAATAATTTTTATAAAAATCATAAAATTTAATTTAATCTTAAAAAATATTGGATGAAAACGAAAAAAATTAAAACTCAAAAACCTGACTGAAAAATTGTTTTTTTTAAGATTTTTAAATTATTTCATATTTTGATAATAATTTTTTAAATTATAAAAATTAAAATAAAATTATTATGTCGTGCATTCAAGTAACTATTATTATATAGTTTAGAAAGAAAGAAAGGAAAAAAAAACTAATAAAATTATTTCAAGCAATGAATTTATATTATGTCCCACACTTAGCCCCATAATTTGAGTGGAAAGAACATGCAAAGAAGATTCAGTATAAACGCTACATTTGGTTTTATGCGACAACCATTGACTTAGAATTAAAAAGAATTAAAAATTTAACAATTATAAGAATAAGAAGAAGAAAAAAAAGCTTATTAAAATAAGTCATATACATTGCACTACATGAACCCAAATACCTCCTTTTAAATAAAATAAAATAAAAGTAGATAGATTCTTTCAACTTTGCAAAGAAGAAGGAACTATAAGATTCTACTAATAACCTTTTTTATTATTATTATTATCTGAAAGTGATGTTATACACAATCAATCGGATATGAACAAGTAAACTATTATATCTCATTATATTGCTTTTGAAAAATCAAAAGGATTTTGGCTGCTTTTTAGTTACCTTTCAAAATTCCCACAAAAAATCACCACGTGTAAGGTGTTCAATATTGACACGAACCTCCAACGAACTCAACCTAGAATTTTTAGTTTTAAGATTATATTAGTTTGTTTTGATTATTATTTTTAAAAAATTAATTTATATTGAATTGATTTAATTTGATTTTTTATTTTTTTTTTAAATTTTGTATGGATAGAAATAAATTAATTTAATTTATTTATTATTTTTAATTTTACTTTTATATTCACGTCATTATTTTAAAAAAAATTCAACTACTTTAAATTCTTCTTTTTTCTCATTTTTATTATTCATTAATTAATTTTTAATCTCTATACTATTTAATTATTTAATCATTATAATTTTATTATATTTTATATTTTTTTATTGAAAATTGTAATTCTTAAAAAATATTATATATGATTTGGATATGAGAATCAAGAATTTTATCAAATAAGTTATTATTTTTTATTATCAATTTTTCTTACTTTTAAATACTTATTATGATTAACATAGATAATAATAATAATAATAAGTAATTGATTGAAATTAAAATTTATAAATTTATAAATTATAATAAAAATTACATTAAAAATATTATAAACTATATTACAATAGTTAAAAAATTAATAAACAAATTTATTAACAAAAAAGGGGGAAATTCATTTAACACAATCTAAATTAAATAAAAAAAATTGGTTCTATTTAGATTAATTTTTTAAATTTATTGGCTTAATTTTGTCTTTATTTTTCAAAAATAGATAATATTAAATTAAATCTAATATAAAACCAACAAACAAAGATAAATATATATATCCTAACCACGAGTAATGATAATTTCAACTGATAAAGGCCAAACTTCTCAATTGCTCCAAATATATGAATTTGTGTACTTATTTAGTGTCTTACGAAGAAAAATAAGTGAGAATATTGAAAAGTAATCAAATTAGTTCTTGAATTTGGAAGCATTATATTTTGAAACGTACAAGGACATAAAAAAGTACACTACTTTGTCTGCAGAACCAATCTTATCTTTTGATACTGAACCGTATTGGTTTTAACTTGACCACACATTTTCTCAAAAAGCTAAAAAAAAAAATACTACACTTCCAAGTTTGCCACTTTGACGGTTTATATATATATGTAAAATTGGGCTTTCATTGGGTCATATTTGTTGACGACTACGATTTCAATAATTTCTGCTAATTTTGACATTATTTTCTAAAAGATTATATTAATTAGTAGGATATGTAGTCTAGCGGATCTATACTGCATATATATTTTTCGATTAAATTTCGTCATTTTTCATCCATAATTCCCTATACAAATATTAATTTTCAGTCTAATTTAATTAAATTCATTTTAATCAATTATGATGGAGGAATTCTTTTGCATGCAACTTACAATATGTTTAAAATATAAGGGTGAATTTGTAAAATCAATATATAAAAATATTTTAAATTTAATGCTCTTGAAAATCATAATTCAAATGAAAATATACAATTACATTATGTAATGTAAATTAAGTTATTATTAGACTATACAATGTGATTTGGTGACCTATATAATGCACTTGTACTAATAATGAGTTTGTTATAAAGATATATAATATATAATCATTGTATCTTCATAATCATTTTTACACTCTCAAAAGTTTTGTATTGTGATTTGTGTTTTTATTGTTTAACTATTGAATCTCATTCTTAAAGATATTATAAGACCTGTTAGTATAATGCCTAATCACTCTTAACTCAATCAATTCTATATTTTTTTGATTTTTTTTCCTTCAATTCTTCATTTGCTTCTTTTATGTTTCCAAGAGAAAATAACCTTATCCAAACCCTTACAAAATTAGTTGAATCAAGAAGGGAATTAAGTATCATATTAAAGAACTATGTAATGTTCCATTGTCTATTCGTAAGCATTGTCAAGATGAATTTCTTATAACATTGAGGACATGGATGTTTGTCATCTCTTATTAGAACGTACTTGGAAATATTATATGAATGCCTTTAACAAGGGTAAACATACTACTTATGAGTTTGTTTGGAAAGAAAAAAAAGTTGTTTTGATGCCTTCGACACACAAGTCAACTCCATCATTAACTTTCTTGTGGTCACTTCCAATAATTCTTTTTAGTAATTTCACCTTTAGCTTTTGCAAAGAAAATAATGATTATCAAGATATTTTGTTCCTCCTGATTAAAGAAACCAATTTTGAGAGCACCAACATTCCTTCAACCATTCAATCATTGATAAATGAATTTACAGATATTTCTTCAATTGAACTACCAACAAAGTTGCCTCCAATAAAAGATATTCAACACCAAATTGATTTTCTTCTTGTTGCCACTATTCCAAATCTATCTCATTATTACATAAGTTCTTAAAAACACACATATTAAGTCTTCTTAGGTTTCTTTGTTTCCTTTACTTGTGAATACTTTGTTTTTTAGTGTTTCTAGTAAACATATAGATTAACATGCTTGTTTAAGGCATCTTTTAGATATAGTCTTAAAAAAACTAGCAAAAGGAATAAGTATAACCGATCTAGTTTGCACTAGTAAGTGTATAATGTGTCTTCTGTTAAGGCATACAAATTTCCTTTTGTATCAAGTACTAATAAAGCAACTGTTCTTTTTGAATTAGTTTTTATTTATTTATAGATCTCTCCTATTATTTTTGTCACTCGAGCTAAGTATTTCTTACTCCTTGTTAATGATCATACAAAGTTCATGTGGATTTATTTCTTAAATGCAAAAATTCAAGCTAAGTTAGCACTTGAATTGTTCAAGGTAATGATTGAGAGATAATTTACATATGTGCTTAAGGTTGTATAGACAAATGATGGATAGGAGTTTCAATTCCTTTCCTCAGGATGAATTAGGTTTGGTATATTGCATTGGGCAACATGCTCTTATACATTTGAACAAAATAGTTCAGTTGAAGGCATATTATGACATGTTGTTGAGGGAGGTACATTACTTCTACAATCCACAGTTCCAATAAAATATTGATTTTATGCTTTTCCAACAAGTGTTTACTTGATGAATCAACCTTAGTTATGCTTGATTATGTGTCATCCTGTAAGATATTGTATGCAAAAGAACTAGATTATGCATTTCTTAGGCATTTTTATTGTCTTGCCTTTCTTTTTCTATGAGCCTATGTCAAGTATAATCTTGAGCCTTGATTAATAACATGTTTCTTTACGTGATATACATTTAAGCAAAGATAACTTTTATATTGAATTTTATGAATCAAGGTTCCCTTTTGCAGAAAAGCAATCCAATGGTTAAGTCACAGCTCTACAAAATGATATTTTTCATTTACTTCCCATTCTTGCCTCAGTGCTTAATACTTTTATCTTAGAACCAAGAATACCAAATGATCCTAACCACGCCTCACCTATTCCTTTATCTCTCTTCACTTTTGTTTCATCTTCTACTTCACCTGAATCTCCTCCAACCAGTTCAACATATCCACATACTTCGCCTAGCCTACCTTTCTCACCAGTCATATGAAGTCCACCAGTCATGCCAAGTTCACAAGTCATACTAAGCTCACCTATCATGACTAATGTTTCCTTAGTAGATCCCTCTTGTTCATAATCATAAACCTCTCATTCAGAGTCCAACTCTTATCCTACTATTCTCATTATCGTTGACCTTAATTTTTAACCAAATGCACCTATAAATGGAAATCATCACCTAATGAGAACTTGATCCAAAAATGGAATCACTAAACTAAAACTCACCTACACAATCACAATATCACCATAATTACATCAACCTCTACCTGACACTAAACTTACAAGTTTTGCTAAGGCTTCCAATATAAAGAATTGGTTTTTTCTATGAATGAAGAATATAAAGCTTTTCTTCAAAATGGAACTTGAGAACTAGTTTTGCTTGAACCACATATAAAGGTCATTGGAAACAAGTAAATGAATCACATTAACGGAAAACCTACAAGAGAGGTTGAAAGATACAAGTCACGTGTTGTTGCAAAGGGGTTTCAACAAACTGAAAAGATTGAATATTTTGAAACATTCAATCTCATGGTTAAACATACAATAGTGAGACTGATCTTGAGCTTGGCATTGTCTAGTAATTGGAACATTTGACAATTAGATGTAAACAATACATTCTTTAATGGTGATTTGAAGGAAGTGATGACACAGCCTAAGGGATTTAAAGTGAAGTAAAAAAATTTTATGGTGTGTAAACTCAAGAAAGTTATCTATGGTTTGAAACAAGCTCTTCGAGCTTGGTTTCAAAGACTTAGCACTAGTTTTATTGGCTTAGGCTTTGAAAATTCCAAGTGTGATGCCTCATTATTTTTTCAAGAAACAAGTGATTCTTTACTAATCATCTTGGTGTATGTTGATGACATTTTTGTTACTTGGTTCACATGTTGATAAGATACAGTCCCTTATGGGTCATTTGAAGAGGGAATTTGCACTAAAAGATTTGAATAATTTGTCATATTTTTTTTGTGAATTAAGGTTCTACACACAAATGAGTATCTACACTTTTCATAATAGAAATACATTTGAGACTTGTTGGATAAAGTTAGTCTTACAACAATAAAACTTATTATAACTCTAGTTGGTTTAGGCAAGACATTATCAAAGTTTAATGGTGTCTATATTAAACATCCAACTGTTTATCAAAATATAGTTGGGGGTTTATAATATTGCACATTTATGAGACATGACATAACTTTGCTAAAGGAAGTCGGTTTTCCTTGTGACTCACAACCCATTTCTTTCTGTGATAACATTAGCACCCAACATTTTGCAAAAGATCTTGTTATGCATACAAGAATGAAGCACATTAAGGTTGATTTTTTACTTTATATATAAGCAGGTAACAAGACAAGAGTTGAATATCATGTCTCTACACAAGATCAAATAACATATGTGTTAACAGAGGGTCTAGTTACTGATAAGTGTTATGATAATGTAGTGCACTTGTTGCACATCATATTGTAACCTGTAAACTAATGTATTACTACACATCTAATGCACAACTAATCACAACCTAGAGATTCTTTTAAAGAGCAAGTGGTTGCTATAAGTAACTAACTTGAGCACTACATTAATTATTGTTTCTATCTCTATATATAAACTGATAGCTATCAACTAAAGAATATAGAATTAATTTCCAATTTCTTGATAAAGAATTCAGTTACATTTCAAGTTCCTCTAATTAATACTAATAAGTATGTTGAAGTATAACTATCTTCGTAATAAAAAAGTAAAAAATAATTCAAAAATATAAATAAAAGATATAAATTATGGAAAGAATACATATCTTATTAAATTAAGGATAAGAAAACATTAAAATAAAGTGGTTCTCAAATGCAAAATAATTTATATTATTGGACTTAATTTTTTTGAGAAACAAAACTTGAATTTTTCAACATTAAGTAGATAAAGTTAATTTCATTAGAATGTGCTTAACTTAGTTGAAAGAAAGAAAAGACGAAGAGAGGTGTAGGAAGTTAATAGTGTCTATTTTGAATGATAGATGGAGATTTAAAATATTAAAAGATATAAAGATTTTATTAATCTAACAAATTAACCAGAATTTATTAAAAAAAATTAAAAATCTAAAATGTTGATTAAAAATAGAGTAAATTAAAAATGCAATGATACATCATATGATTATTTTTTAAAAAAAGTTTATGACTACAATTAAATATGAATTAAACCAATTAAAATTAATTTCACTTAATTAAATTAATATGTAAAAAGAAATAAAACCAATTATATTATGACATATCATAATTTTAAGATAAAATTATCATATGAGAACTATTAAGCATATATTAGTAATTTACTTTTAAAAATACACACTCGTTACTTTATTCACATAGAATCAATTATTTTTTATATTAAATATAATTTAGAAAAATAAATAAATTAAATTTAACTATAGTTGAATTATTTACATGAGAAAATATATTGAAACTTATAATAGACATTTTTTAGTATATTAATTATTGATATCGATTTTTGTTAACATTAAGTACAATTGTCATCCATAGATTTGTTAGATAAACAAATTGTTAGAACATATGACCACCTTATAGTGAGGTGGTCTTTGATCTGATAATGCTTAAGTCATATTAACTGTAAGATTAAGATTAGAGAAAATCTATAGTCTCACTCTAATTGTATATGAAAAGATAATATTAATTATGATTCTCTATTACGAAATGTTTAACTGTGATTTCATCTTACGAGATTCTAGTTTCACCTATTATAATTTTGTGCATATGTAAATATATATAAAAAAAGAATTAATATGATGGATATCTCTTGTATGGATATGATTGATTTATTGTAACTTTATAGACATTTATCCTTAATTACCTTTAAAATTATCTTTTTAAAATATTAAAGGATTATCATTGAGCTTTTATCTCTTTAAAATATTAAACGATTATCATTGGATATTTCTCTCTTTAGGATAAATATCTTATGATTATGTTTATCTGATTATTGGACACTTATTGAACTTGGTTGATAAAAATCTTTGATTACTATGATCAATTTTTTATTGTCATATGAGATGTATGAAATTACGTATCTCAAACACTAATTTAGCACATATATATAGTATAAATTTAATTTTCTCTTTTAATTTCGTAATAATAGATAATTATTATAATATTTATGGATCTTTTTATTTTCTTTCACATATAATTAAATATTTCATAAAAAATTAAATATTTTAAGAGTTTTTGATTTTTTTCTTATATTATTTCACTAAAAAATAATTATTAATACATATAATAATTATTTTTAAAAAATATAATTTAAAAATAAATTAAAATCTAACACATATTTATGTATTTTTGATTTGCTCTTTTAATTTTATTTTAATATACAATAGTCTTTTGATATTTTCTTTTTAAATTTTAATATGAAAAAAAAATTAAAATTTAAAATTTATTTTTCATAAAATCAATTATTTTATTTATTTATTTATTCTTATTATTCTATTAGAAGATAATTAATAAGTATAATCATTTTTTTCACATTAAATATATTAAAAAATAAATAAATTAAAATTAAAATATAGTTAGATTATAGTTTTCTCAAGAAAATATATTAATATTTAAGATATATTTCATAAATTAAAACATTTGATGTTATTTATAAAATTACTGTCAATCGATGATCATTTTCATTAAAATGCAAACTCGTTTGCCGTTAAGATAAGATTTATTTTATGAAAGTATTACAACGAAACATGTTGTAAAAGCAATCACAATTTCCAATTAAATCAATGTAATTTGTTCATCAAATTTTTATTTTATTTTGAAGGAAAGTCAAACTTTTAGCCTACAAGCAACACAAATTGGTAAAATTATGAGCAAGTTGCAGCATCTAAATCTCCAAATCCTCATCGATCCAACAACCCTTTCTCTAGTCAAAATCCTCATAAACTAACATAAAACCAAATAATAGAAGCCGTTCTAAATTAGCGCGTGGTATTAAACTCTTTGCAAGAAAATATTAACGTTATCATCTCAATTTAAAATGAATCTTAATTATAGTGCATGTTAGCATTTCGTTGGTTACTCGAGGTTATGATATATGTTGCACTTGTAAGTCTTAAAAAAGGGTTAAAAACTCAATTATTTTCGTACAAACGAGATTTATATTAATATTAAAATCACATAAATTTATACTCATATTAATTATAACGTGATACGTTACTAAATAACATCGTAAATGAATAAAAATTATTTTTAAGAAATTTTAACGATATACTACATTATAATTATCGTGAGTATAAATTTATATGATATTATTAGTATTTCTTTGATGTTCTATAAGAAGAAATTATTTATTATTCTTGAAATATATGATGAGTAATGATGTATTATTTTAGATCAATAAAATTTAAGATTAATGTAATTTTATTTTTGAAAAAAACAAATATTTAATAATTATTTGAGAGAAAAAATAATGTAATTGCAAGAAATATACTATTTTAATAATGAATGGCATCTTATATTCAAATCCTTAGAACTCTGATCTATGAATTTCAAGTCCACAGGCTTTAGGCGCAATTTGAGATATATAAAAAAATTCGGATGGAACAGATTTCTAGTTGAATTTTTTTCCATTTTATATTAAAAAAGAACATACTGATAGAGAAATCCGTGTCCTTTAAACTCTATGAAAATAACTGTTACCAACTTAAAATATATTCAACTATATATTCAAGCCAATAGCTCATCGAGTTTGAATTTTACCCGATGATGTCAACTTGCGCACGACATCTATATAATTGACTTGTTTGCACATGATGTTCCGTCAAATTCATACATGTTGCCGTCACTGTATGTCAAAAGTATTTGGTTTTATTGTGTTATTAAAACCATATACATACCAAACGTAGAAAATAAAAATAAAAATAAAATAAATAGTTTGCATAAAGAAAATAAGAAGAAGATCGGGGAAACGCTGCACTGCCTGCACATAACATAAAGGATTTATCCAATTAATCAGTAGTTTTATTTTTGTCATGATATGGCAAAACATTATTTATTAATTAATTAAAGAGTTAAGAATTAAATCACTCAATTATAATATATGAAATAATTTATAAAAATATCTAAAATATTATCATATAAAAATGTAGTGTATTTATCTTGCACATGACCAAGTTTCTCTAAAATCCTCCTTAACCACAAATAAAGACAAGCACATAAAGCACTAATAATATACTTAAATTCAATAATGAAAAAATAATAATTACAAGTTGTCTCCTAGATAACCACGACACTGTTTCAGAACTAAGCAAGAATACATACCTCAAAATACTCTTTCGATCATTTATATCTTTAGTAAAATTACTATATGTGTAAGCTATAAGTTACATATAGTCTCTCTTCTTATAAAAGATTCCAAAACCAATCGTTTCTTTTAAGTATATGAGTATTCTCTTCGTTGTCAACCAACGTTATTCTGTAGGACTTATCATAAACCTACTAATAAGGTTCACTCTATACATCAAATTAGGTATGGTTATAGTGGGATACATTAGACTGTCAACTACCTATTTGAACAAAGTTGCATCGACTCTAACTCCTTTCTCATCTTTTGATAACTTAAAACTAGAAAATATAGTGTTATTCACCGAGTTTCCTTTGTCCATACCAAATCTCTCCAAAACTTCACAAGCATACCTTCTTTGATATATATAAATTCCATATGAGTTTTATGGCACCTCAATCCCAAGAAAATACTTCATTCTTCCCAAGTCAGATGTGTCAAACTCTAACATCATCGACTTCTTAAGCTTATCACACATGCTTTTATCATTATCAGTAAAAATTAAATCATCAATGTATAAACTAACAATTATGAGCTTACTTCTCTTCTTTGACTTTGTAAACAAGATATGTTTATAATATCAACTTTCAAAGCCTTCTCTAAAAAAGTAGGCATCAATCTTGTTGTACCAAACTCATAAAGCTTGTTTAAGACCATACAATGCCTTTCTCAACTGATTCACCTTGTGTTTTTCACCCATCTTCTTATATCCTTCAGGTTGTTGCACAAAAATTTCTTACTAAGCTCACCATGCAGGAATGCACTCTTTACATCAAGCTAAAAGATATCCCAACTTTGTTGAGCTGCTAGGGCAATTATCATTCGAATGATATCTAGTCTTACAACTAGAGCATATATCTTAGTGTAATCAACCCCATATTGTTATACATATCCCTTGGCAAGAATCCTAGCTTTGCACTTGTCAATCTTACACTTTTGTTGAGTTTTCTTTTAAAAACCCATTTAATTCCAATAATCTTCACCTCATCTAGTAAAGTAGTTAGCTCCCAAGTTTTGTTCCTTTCAATTGACTCAACTTCTACATATATTGCATCTCTACATTTTTTTTGCTTTTGGCAGCCTCTTCAAAAGTGATCAAATCAACCTCAGTTAGCATCATCATAGCATTCAAATTCTCCTCTTCTGACAAACCATCTCCATTCTCGTAATATTGCATCCAGAATGGAGCTCTTCTTACCATCCTTTATTTGGACTCAATGATTTTTCCTCATATGACTCATTGAAAGGTGAACCATTGCCATTTGAGTCAGACTCCATTTGAATCAGCACTACCTTCTCTATCTTCATTAACTTTTGTTCCAAGTTCATTCTCATTTTCACCGTCATTTCCTTTCTATTCACTATAACTCCACTCCAAAGCATCCATATTCATTTCTTCTTTAGTTTTATCCTAATTCTAGCTCTCATTCTCCTTAAAGACCACGTCCCTGCTAACAATTATCTTCTTAGAAATAAGATCAAAAAGTCTATAAGCCTTTGATTCATTACTCACTCTTAACAAAACATACTTAAATCTTCTATCATCTAGTTTTCTTCTCTTTTGATCTGGTACATGTACATTAACTATGCATCCAAAAAACCTGAAATCTTTGCTATAGGCTTAACATCACTCCATACTTCCTCTAGAGTTCAACTTTCCACTATTAGAGTAGGGCATTTATTTAGAACATGCACGCTTTATCTCATAGCTTCAGGCCAAAATGCTTTGGGAACCTATTCCTCAGAAAGCATACAACACTTCATATTCATCACAGTCTTATTATTCCTCTTAGTAACTCTATTTTGTTGAGGGGTATAGGTTATAATTAACTGCATGCTTATGCCATTTACCTTACAAAACTCTCCAAATTCATTCGAGGTGAACTTACCACCCCTATTAGTCCTCAAACATGAGCCGTATAACTTCTAAACTTAGTAAAAGCCTCTAATTTTTCATGCAAGAAGTAGATCCAATTCTTATGACCAAATTCATTGATAAAACTCAATAAATACCTCTTGTTATTGTTGGATGCAAGCTTTATTAGGTAACATATGTCTGCGTGAACAAGTCATGGTTTGTGTAAATCTTTTCATAGCTTTGTTGGAGTCTTAAAAGATGGTAGTCCATTAACCATTTTCTTATATAGAAGTGTCTTCAAGCCTTTGAAGCTGAAGTGACCAAATCTACAATGGCATAGGTGAGTTTCATTCTCTGAAACAATTTGAAAGCAGGTAGAAGCCTTAGGTAATGTAACAACTAGCAAAATAAACATCTTGCTTACACTCATTTATGTTTACACGATCAAGTTCTTCCTAGGGTGATAAAATCTACACTTCCCATTCTAAATTAAGACGAACAAACCCTTTTCTTGTAACTACCCTACGCTCAACTGCTTATTCTTAAGCTCATGAATATAGAAAACTTCTGTGATTACCTAAGTATGGCTATTAACTTACAGACGAACATTTCCTCTCCCCACAACTAAACTTCACAGTTTGTCTAAACTACTCATCCAAATCTGAGAACCACTTTTTGTTCCCATTCTTATGATTGTTACATCCTGAATCAAGAAACCGCATATCTTCCCTCTTGGCATGATTAAATTCCACAAATGACATAAGCAATAACTCTTCTTCTTCGTCTAGCTCGACATCATTGGCTCCCTTCTCCCAACTAGGGCATTCATATTGAAAGTTCCCTAGCTTGTGACACTTGAAAATCTCAACGATGGCTTTGTTGAAAGGATGTCTTCCTCTATCTCCACCGCTGCCTCTAAACACCCTTTGACCTTCTCCTCTTCCTATTCTAGCTTCATGTGTAACCCTTAGAGCTTGTTCCTCCGACACATGACCATTCATCATGTGTTCATGTACAAGCAAGCTACTTTACAGCTCTTCAATGGTCAACATATCCAAATTGTTGGATTCTTTGATGGAACAAACCATAGTCATATTTTAAAGTCATAGACCTCAATATTTTCTCATTTGATGATAGTTTCACTCATCCTTTTACAATGAGTCTTTATTTTGTTGGCTATAGTGATAGTACAAGAAAAATATCCATCTACACCTTTTCATTACTTCATGTGGAGAGTTTCAAAATCTCTTCGAAGATCCTGTAGCTATGCTCATTTAACTCTAGTTGACCCTTGATATTTCAGCTTCGTCAAGCCCCAAATGTGTTTTGCAATGTCCCTGTTTAGGATTGTCTCCATAATGTTACAATCAATTTCTTGAAAAAGGTAATTCTTTACCTTCAAGTCTTTCAACCTATAGTTTTTGATTGCCTTGCATTGTGCCTCTATAAACTCAACCCCTTTTGCTGCCATAGGTAACCCATTTTATACAAGACTCTATTATTCCTTGGATGGAAGAAAATTCTCTATTAACATCGACCAGTGGTCATAGTGACCATCAAATTTGGAAATTGTAGGCTATACGAAACTACTCTCTACCATATTTCTTGAATACCTTACTTTTGAAGAAGTTGTTGTTTCTTTTCACACATACTCACAATCAGGCTCTTGTGATAGGGCTCTGATACCTATTGTGATTAATTAAAAATAATATTGAATTTGTTAGTAAAAATAAGAGGTGCCTAATTTAGAAGAAAATTCATGGAAGGTGGCCTCCCATATTGTCAAAGATGGAAGTGTCTAACCTTGTTTGAATGAAGAATAAGAAAAAAAAGGTAGCTTAATTTTGGTAAATGAAGAAATATTTGGTATATGAAATGGGAACTTGAAGGTTATAAATATGGTTTCATTTTTTCATTGTTAATCATCCAAAAAAATAGAAAAAATTTTGTATGAGAAGTTTTTGAGTGAGAGAATTTTGTGAAAAAATTCTCTTAGGTTTGTAATTATTTTTTTCTTTTGGGTATGTGAGAAAATTATTGAGAGTGTGATTGCAACAATTTTTCACATAGTAAATTTTCTCTTTAGTTGTTTTTTGACAATGAAAGTAGTTTTTTTCGATTTAAAGTTTCCATTATAATTTTGTATCGTGTATTTTCTATTTCTATGTTTTTTGATATTCTGGTAAAGAGGATTTTAAGAAAAAGAATTTATGATTATACTATTTAATCCAAATTTACTAACAATACCAAATGTTGAGAACACTATTACAGAACTACAAATGCAATCCTTTGATATGTTCTTATTATGTTAATTTAAAGAAAATAGTTGTTAATATTTAAACCTTATAAGGAGATAGAATCAAACAAAAAATAACCCATGATTTACATCCTTTAAAATGTGGTGACTAATCGAAGAGAAACAATCAAATCAAAAACTATATCAGCTAGTCCCCAATAAATAGGATTTATGAACAAACTAATGAATGCAGACTTAACTGAAAAGAAACAATATATCCTAACAATCCTTACTGTTGTTGAACACATATGTATAAATGGTAAGCTTTTCAACTCTATAAAATAGCCACAAATTTATCGTATTTTTCCCCGTAAATAACATCTATAATTCCACACACAAAACATGCAATTAAAATCCTAAATATAAACTTTATTTTAGAATCAACTGTTAGGTTTTTACCTTAAAGCTTGAAACTCACCAAACTTCTTTAGGTAATGACCCATGAGCTTCTTCAAATTGCTTTGTCTTCGAAAACTGATCTACACCATCCTAAGCTTTTTTCCATGCCCACTGTTGCAAACGAAATTGATTTTAGGCTTTGCTTCATCAAAGATATTTGGAGAAAAAATGAGTATGGTTGGTTTGTTTGGGAGAATGGCAAAGTTTCTAAGCGAGAGTGAGAGTGAGTGGTACCTTATTTCAGATACTCTCAATCTTTATTATAATACTACTCTCTCAATTTTTATGGTATTTTAAAAACATTAAATGGTTTAGTGATATTAAATGAGGGTATTTTTTATATAAATCCCAAGTTTTTTTTTAGAGAGAGATTTTGGGTGTAATTGTATCTTTGGATTTTGAGTAGTTCGGTTAATTGATTTCTTGACAAATTTAATTGCACTCCTTTGACAAGTATAATGGACTTTTTTAGTGTAATAGTGAATTAGATAGTTATACTGAACTACTAAACAATTTAATTCTTATGTTTTTTTGTGTTTGATTATGTTTTCTATATATATTGTTGATGTTCGTTACTGTTATTTTTCGCTTCCGCAATATAATCCAACCTTAGACATAACAATTTTGATTAGTAAGTGTTTTGATAATATTTTAAAAAAATAATAATGGAAACGTCTTTGACAAAATATGATTTAATCAGTTAATTGGAACCAATAGTATTTATCTGATATGATTTGAGTAAGTGAGTTGTACGAGGAGAATTAGAGGTTGAACTACAGAACACAAGAGAAATCACATTTACCAACTAGTTTGTAGCATAACAGCATCTAAGTGTGTAAAAAATCTGAGATTCAAGTCATGATTACAGATATATGAGTGGCGTAATTACTTCTTCTTTTTTAAGATAAATCACAATTAGATGCAATAAATACAATCACGTTATAAGGATAGGGATGATTAGGGTCATCTCACATGTGATGCTTAATAATTTATGATTCAGTTTTAAGTTTTACTCTCATTGAAGAGCCAGCTAATAAGATCAATGGGAGTTATTATCATCTAAAATGAAAATTAAATGCTTGCCACTCCATTCAGAATGGGCCGTTTATCAGTGTCTTACAAGAGTTCACACCATATTAAGCCCATACTACTTCGGCTCAATAGGTCTTTTAGCAGTTATATGTTCTTGGTTATTATATTTTTGACAGGGCAAACTGAAAAGTAGTTAGAATCAGGTTCTTGACCCGATCTCTTACCATAACATAGAACTATAGAAAGCACATTTCATAACCTTTTTTTTTTCCTTTTCTTTTTTTCAATTTCTTCACATTTATTAAAAACATTAAGGTGGTTCATACAATCATACGACATAGAACATACATACATAAAGTACTTGAGGGAATAAAAACAACCAAAAGATAACTATACGGAAAGAGGACACAAGTTGGGTCTAATAAATCCAGACAGTTGGTCTTCCTTCTTCAATGAAACCACCAACTGCAAGTTAATCAACCCACTATAGCAACAGGACGCTTGAAATCTTCGCTCAACTGCTGCATGCTAATTGGGTTTTTTACAGATAAGCATCTTGATTTTCCAAAACAAAAATATGGGCGCCTCATCCTCTTTTTGCTGACATAGCTTTGTTTCACAATGTATGGTGTGGTATAATCACAATCCACTTGATTTGAGCAGGATGGTCTAGCGATGTCGTTTTCAATATCCACTTGATTAGTAATATGTGGTATGACTTGCGTAACACCAGGCCTTAGACCAGAAGTAAACTTCTTAGCTGGTGGATTCGATTGGTTGCATCTAACAGAAAGTGTTCTCTTCTTCTTAGCAAGTGCTGATACATTGAAAAATCTCTTTTTATGTTTGGTTGGAGTATCATCTGAATTCTTGAACTTTTTAGTTTGTTTCTCTTTAATCATGGGCCAATGGAACACACGTTTCAATCTCTTTGTTGCACTATTTATAGATCCTGGTTTTGTACTCGGAAATGAGATGTGGTTTCCATTGGTTGAGTCACAGGAACTCTTTTCAACTGAAGATGAGATCATTCCTGAGCTTCCCAGTTCAAGATCGTTTGGATGTGATATGTTCAACTCAATTCCTGAGCTACCCAGTTCAAGATTGCTTGGATGTGATATGTTCAGCTCAATTCCTGTATGCAAAAATATTTCTTGATCAGAGATTCTAAATGAGGTTCCAGGGCTGATTGCACTGCTTTGCATCTTCAAGCAAGAAGCAAAGACCTTCTTTGCAGTGTAATCCTGACAACTAAATATCCCACCAGCTGAAATCAACTGCCTGATTAGTATATCAGATGATGCAGATTGAGGGCGTTGCCGTAAATAATCAAGTGGCGTCATGCCATGTGCATCCCTAACATTGACATCAATGGATTGAGCAGTCATCAAGAGTTTCACCAAATCTGAGTGGATGTTGCCAATGATGGCCACATGAAGAGCAGTCCTTTCTTCTTTATTCTTGGCATTGATAATGTCCTGAATGTCGAAGATTTTCTCACAAACCAACCGCCTCAGAAGGTCAATTTGTTTGTCTAGTCGCCGGAAACAATGTGTTTGGAATCCAGACACTGCCTTGTGAAGAAAAGTTTCTCCATCATTGTTCCTCGAATAAACAGACGAAGGACATACAGATATTAGAGCTTCAACCGAAGATAATTGGCCCCTGTGTGCAGCCACATGCAATGCTGTATTACCTTGATGATCTGTGGAGTTCAATATATCAGAGGTATCTATAAGATAATTCAGCACCTGTATAAAATTACAAAGTCAATTATTCATACTATTACAAATTTGCATAAGGCTAAAGTCATCACAGATGTAAAGAATATATTGGTCAAAGCATTTCTATCCTAGTATTGAGAAATTTCTTAAATTGTACCACTCCATGACAAAAGTTATCTATCTTCGTTATTACAAGGAAGAAGTGATGAAAACTCCTATCCATATGTGGTTCATTTCAAGTCATAGTTTTGAACCATATAAAGTATTTTTTTTACCTAAATAAAATTGAAAAAAATAAAAATCCTAGAATTAATTGTGTACTGAAGTTGCTTTCCATCATGAAACCCAGATTGGAAACAATAATGCTTATTTTGCCTTTTCTTCATATGCTACTAAATTTAAATACAGATTACCTATATATCTATGTTCTTCCATGAATATCAGAGAAAAGAATATAAGACTAGACTAATTGAAAACAACTCTACTAGATAGGCCTTTTCTGAAACTGTAAACAAATATTACTATGAACAGTTCAAGCAAAAATGTAGATTAAGCACATAAAAGTGGAAGGCTGACCTCAACTTTCCCTCTCCCAGCTGCAGTATGCAGAATAGTTAAGCCATAAACATCTCTGTAAGTCAAAACATCAGAGCATTCAGCAAGAAGCTCCTTCAAAATCTTCAAATTTCCTCCTCTAGCAGCAGCATGAATAGCCCTGTTAATCATCTCCCACTGGTAAACAGAAGGAATATTGTTCCCATTGTGTTCCTCTAATTCACCACCTTTGGCTGTCGCAAACCTTGGTGAAACTGCACACTCAAAGAGCAGCCTAAAAACCTCAGAATTTTTACTCTTAGCAGCAGCATAGAGTATATCAGTAACACCATACTCTCCTTCCCCAAAAACAAGTAGAGGGTTTCTTTCAAGAAGTTGTTGAACAAAACCCAAGTCTCCAGCTGAGGCAGCTGTGTACATAAGCCATCCACCATATCCGGCTTGAATCAGAGAATTATTCCCATTCTTGGTGTTACACTGAAGCAACAGCTTTCTTGCAACCAGAGAACGGCACATTGCTACATCATAAAATTGTACTTCATCATCCCATACACTCTCAAGTCGACGAATTCGGCGTAGAGAGGTGAGTTTGATGAGGTGATTGTGGTCAATTCGGAGGAGTTCATGGACCAAATCATAGTGGCCATTAGCCACTGCCCAATCGATAGGACAAGCATACCACCATTGGTCTCCAGTGCTCTCCCAACGCAGAGGAAAATAGGTTGGAGGCATTGTGAAGATAGATCACATAAAGTAAACAGAATGAAAAATAGTATACGTATAATGGCCAAAACTTTTTCAAGAAAATTTTAGCCTACACTCTTCATCAAGTTCAAAGAGACAATTCTACGAGCAGTTGGCAGTGAGTATTTTTGAATCAATCCAGACAAAAGCACTAAAAATTATCTGAAAAGATAAACCAACCATAAGAACATACATGTGAAAATAAAAATCAGTTGGATAGAGAAGAACAAGAGATAATGGCTTAGCAGCTTAGTTACAAGGAACAAGACTTATAAAAACAGCCATTGGTAACGGTTTAAGTATGAGAAGAAACAAAATGACCCTAAGCTACTACAACTGCACAATGTGAGAAGAGAAGAAGACCCACTTTGACATTAATAAAAATCAGTTACGCTAACTACCTACCTACATAAAAACCCATTATAACTCCGACAGGATATAAAATGCTGTAATTGGAATAAGGATGATGGAATCATGTTGAAGAATAAAGAATGCCCAAAAGAGTTGGTATTGGGGTTAAAGAAGAATAAATCAAATATACGATGAATTTGTTGATAAGAGACACTAACAGCTTTCATTGCTTACATAAATGAAACCATGAAAAGGAAACCGACAGATCTTTGAGAGAGTAGAAGAAAAAGAAGATGGGTAACATTATTTTCACCATAATTTTTGTTATTTTCGTAATAATAATATATAAATTATTAGTATTAATTATAATCTCTACATCATTATTATTATATAAAATTATCAAAAGATAATAATAAATCTAATAGTAATAATATTATCATCATATATTAAAGGTATGATTATCAATCAATAATATCTGATATCTTTTGGTTTTTATTTATAATTTAAAATTTATCATCTTTTATCGCTTAAAATTCTTACAAGAACATATCGAGAAATGAGAAACTAATGACTTATTTAATATTTTAAATATTTTTTTATTATAAAAGAAAAATTATAATAAAAACAAATAATAAATCATTTGTGATGAAAAAATAAAAAATAAAAAATATTTAGGTAAAAGAAAAAATATATATATATATATATAACAATAAATACATAATCATTTTAATTAAATAATATTTATATAACTTTGTTATAAATTAATTTGAAATAATAATAATAAATTATAAAATTTTATATTTTTAGATTTTAAATAATTTTTATAAAAAAGTTATTGATATTTTATACGATAAAATATAACTTAAAAATGATATATAAAATATATAGTGCATTATTTATAATTAGTTTGAGCATAGATATAATTATATCTTAATAAAATTAAAATTATTAAATTTTTATATATTTATTAAAATATAATATATAATTTTAAAAATAGAGTAAAATCTTCGTATTTACTTAACTTTATATTATAAACTCAAGGATTTACCCTATAAAAAAATATTAACCTATAAATTAAAGGTGAATATCAAACTACTTTAGTACGTGGGAACTTATTATCCGCACAGTGGAGAATAATAATATAACCAGAACAATATATCCAAGGTCTTTGGAAAAAGAAAATAACAATAAAAATTGTATAAATTGTTCCATTAATACTATCATTATTAAATAAAATCATCCCACCTATATTCTATTAATTTAAATAACAATAATAAGAAAAGTTAGCAAAAAGTGGAGTGATGATACTTCATTAAAAGATTCAAAGAAATGATGATCATTTATGGATTATGGGTTGCAAGTGATCAGTGAACACCATTATTTTACCGCCAATTGGTTGAAATAAATCATGATTAAGGTGGAATGGACATAAGCTTAACTCTTCAAAGAAATGTTGTTTTAGAAATCCTGATACCATCAAATAGCAAATAATGTGGCATGTTATAATTACTATTCATTGAGAATATCACTTTATTAAAATAGAAAACTAAGAAATTAACTTTAATTTCTATTCATTTTTGCAATAGTTATCATGAGATCCTTTGCATATTAAATTTTTTAAATTCAAATATATTTATCCCAACTTGAGTATATAACATTGGCATGTTAGTAGCATAGATTTGTCTAAACTGAAATGCATGTATAATTTATTTGAAAAACTTGAGAATATTATAAAATAACTTGGGAGATTTTAAGTACAAGAATAACCTACACTTACTTCCACTTTTATGTACACTTATAGTTGTTTACATAATACAAAAATTAAGATATTGAGATTTATAAAAATATTGAATCTTTGATTTTATAAAATATCAAATATATTGGCTATATATAATTTATCAAAAACTTTATCATACAAAATATGGTACATCTAATGTTTGGTGGTCTATCACAAAGATAAAAATAAAATAAAAATTAATATTTAGAGGTATTTTGAAAAAAAAAATCCCAATTTTTCAAATCAAATCCTTCAAAAAAGAAAATATATTTAATTTTTTTTAATTAATTGTTAGAAGAACTTTAGCAAGAATGGTAAATATAAACAAACAGAGCCTTAACAAGTATCCATTTTCTAAATCTCTCATGGAACTTTATTCAAATAATAGAAGGTATTTATTTAGATCTTGAAAAATATACTTGAAATCTGTCAAACTAAGTGTGATACATGTCTCAAATATGTCTTTTTTGGTCATTTATATAAAATATTTAGTAAATAATACAGTATATATTTTAAAGAAGCTACTTTCATCTATTTATTTATGACATTGACAAAAAAAAAAGATCGAAGTGTTTTTGTTATGCTAAAAATGGTACTAAACTTACCTGTTAAAAAAAATGTTTCTAAAAAGGGGACTGAAAGGAGGTTGTTTTAATCCCATATCTATGATATGCAAATGGAAAAGTAGCAACAAATTTTTACAAACTAAAATGAATATAGAAGCATGAAAGCTAAGTGAAGTTGTATTGAGACAACTTTCGTTAGTCATACATTTCACATGTTTCCAACAATTCAAATGCATCATTAAATGATATTAAAATGACAATGATTTGCACATCTTTACCCTTGTTATGAATTTCCCTTTGATTTGTTATTGACTCAATTTTTTTTATTTTTCAATTCAAAATGAACAAAAAATAAATAAAAATTGCAAATTCGAGTCCATGAGTTTATTATCTCAGGTCGAAACAAGTTGATAGGATTCTCTTTTTGTTTATAAGCTTTATTTTGCTTCTGTTAATTTCGATGCAATTAAAAAAAATTATATTTTAAAAATGAAATAAGATAAGATAAAGATAAATGTGAATTTCTTTTATTTTGACTTGCTCATAATTGAATGAGAATGGATAAACTAATGAATTATAACTTTATTGTATTGTAATTGATCTACTAATTTTTGCAGTTTTAATGATTTTTAATGGTTGGTTCCATTGTCACAAAGATGTTTCCAAATTTGTTTGGTTCTAAGACGTAGAATTTATATTGAATCACCATTTAGTGGGGATATTTTATACATATTTACATAAATCTAATATCTAGGGTATATCATTAAAAGAAAATTCAATAAATTATGATATATAAATTTTGAAATATTAAGTTGTCCCATTTGAAATATAGAACTTTGGTTCTTCTTAGAATTTGAATTATTCATAAAAATAATATATTATTAAGTTTTATAAGAAATATAACCCCTATGCAACACTTCAAAAACGCGTTATAAAAAAACACGTTTATGAAATTTATTATATGAACGTGGATAGGAATAAAAAACAATTCAAAGTCATAAATATTTAAAGCACAAAAATATAAATATTTAAAGCACAAAAATATATCTTCTGGTTGAAAAAGGTTTAGCAAAAGCATTTATAACATGGTCCAAAAAAGCTTCACTTACCATATCTAAGCAAATTTTCATGTTGTTTTTATAGTCGAAATAAAGTAAATTATATTTTAATTTATTTTTTTCATTTTTTTATTTTTTTATTATTATAAATATATTTATTAAGAATTTAATTTTTTTATTTGACTTTTCGTGAGCCGAACTCATTGTGATTTTTTTAATCATTCTATGATGGATGAAAATAAGATGAACTTCGAAAAGGTACTTTTAGAACACTGATAAACATTATATAAAAAAAAATTAAATACTCTATCTCACTTTGATGTAAAAGGGTAACAATGAATTTATGGTCACATGATATAATTAGTAAATATGTTCTTTGGCATGTCAATAAATTTTATTATTTAGGATAATTACGCTTATTTGTTTTTTTAGTACAAGTAATTATAAGATTTATTATGACTTTTTATTATCGTCGAACTATTACGA
This sequence comes from Hippophae gyantsensis, assembly GCA_030763125.1. Taxonomy (NCBI): domain Eukaryota; kingdom Viridiplantae; phylum Streptophyta; class Magnoliopsida; order Rosales; family Elaeagnaceae; genus Hippophae; species Hippophae gyantsensis. Next base: position 10,500,839 of record CM061031.1, read on the forward strand.
AATTAAGCAATGTTTCTCGATGGTTTAAACATTTGGTTAAAGTAGAATTCAAATTCATTTTTATTCTTTATTTTGCTTAAACGTAAAAAAAGAAATGCTTATTTTTAATTGTATAATTAACAATTTTTAATTTGAAAATCATAGAATTTTCATTTAATGTTTTTGTTTATTCATGAAAACTATGAACAAAAATAATTAGATCTACTTTATGGATGGATAATGAGAAAATAAAATCTGGATAAATATCAATAGCTATTACATGTATAAGTATAGAAATCAAAACGATTATCCCTCATGGTCCAAAATCAAAAAAATTAGAATTCGTGACACTAAAAAGTTTGTATCTATAGAACATAGATAGTGAATAAATAAGAGTTAATATTATTCCTATATCATTACAAATATTATTCCTATATCATTACAAAAATTATTACACAAATAACTATATTAAATAAGACTTGTTTTTATATGATTTTCCAATAAAATCATAAAATAAGGAAATTGAGTAAATCTTGAAAATCTTCTTAGTCATTATCCTATAATAATTCTTGCTACGATATTGATAAAAAGATTAATATCGTATAAAATTGATAAATAAATTCATTTAAAAATTCAAATTATTTTATCTCCTTTTAAAAACGAGATAACATAGAAAATTTCATTATTATATAGACGAATCTATGAAAGGCTCACCAATAAACCAATAGTACGAGTATATTTCATTTTGGAATGGCTCATCCATGAACAAATAAAGCACTCTTATTTTAAGGGATGATCATGCTGAAGCGTTTTCTCTAACGTTGGTACTTGCGAGGTTTTACGCCTCTAGGCAAAACTGAAACGATAACCTCAAATTTTTTAACAAACCTCTAGACGAAACTGAGACAATAACTTCAAATTTCATTCTAAAGATAACAATACATGTATAAAATGCATATAGAAAACACAAAATTTATAATCTACATATAAGAAAATTTATTCCTAATTTTATGTCATTTGGCATATTAAAAAAAATTATCAACATTTTCATTGATATTTTTAAAATAAGAAAGAATTAAATCACTCAAACATTTATTTTTATCACATACTATAATAATAATGAATAATTACTCTCACAACTTTGTAATGCTCTTGAGGACTGGGAAGCATCCATGAAGAGCATCTCAATCTCGTTTTGATGAAGAATTTGAGCCCCTCAATATGAGCATAAGAATAAAAAAAAACCCCATTGCTGAGTAGCAGTAGACACTAGCAATTAATTCAATAAGAAAAAAAAAATGTAGGAAATAACAGCTACGCTGTTTTCTAATTGCATTTACGTACATATGTAATTGGTTTTCACCAAGAGTTGTTCCCGTATAATTAGGAAAATTCACATGCCATAAACTATACTATTTCAAAGCAATTAAAAATCAAGTGGATAGGCACCAAGTAAATATAAGGATATTTTGTGGAGGTGCTAAGAGAAAACACCATGCAGAATCATCCATCAACTGATATTTTAGATAACCCTATATTGTCTCTTAATTTCTGGACGATGCTCTTCAATGCCGGAGCACTAACTCCACAATTATGATCAATGAAGCAAGATCTACCTTCTTCAGCTGCCTTGCACAACTGGGGGTCCAATGGTACTTTTCCCAGAAAGGGCACTCCCATTTCCTTACACATCTTTGCAGCACCACCACTACTACTGTCAAAAACTTCACTATAAGCAAACACATTCAGAAATTCTGGGGCTCTCTCTCTCAGATACTCTCTGACCCACTCTGTGACATCTGTCTGCTCTCCTTCTTCTGTCATTCTCAAAAATTTGAAATCCATCGTTGGTTGGCATAAGCCACTCATGTTTTCAACAACCCCAAGAACATGAACTCCGACTTTCTTACAGAAACTTATTTCTTTCCTCACATCTATTAGTGAGACTTGTTGAGGTGTGGTAACTATGACTGCACCATCTATTCCTGTTGCATCAAGGTACTGAACAATTGAAATATGTTCGTCTGAGGTTCCAGGAGGTGCATCAACCACAAGGAAATCAAGTTCACCCCAATACACGTCCTTCAAAAATTGTTTGATAAGGGCATTTTTGCGTGGACCACGCCATACGACAGCTTCATCAGGATTAGGAAGCATGAAACCAATAGACATGACCCCAAGATTGGACTCGACATAGACAGGAGACCAACCAAGATTGCTCTGATGGATTTCTTGACCTTCTAAGCCAAGCATTTTTGGGATACTTGGACCACAAATGTCAATGTCAAGAAGACCCACTTGGAAGTCCAAAGCTGCTAGCGCAAATGCCAGTTGGGCAGAGACTGTGCTCTTTCCAACACCACCCTTCCCTGATAAAACCAGTATCTTATGTTTCACAGTAGCCATTCGTTCTGCAATTGCAACAAGGTCTGCAGAAACACAAAAAGCAACAATCAGAATAGAAACATATGGCATTTGTGTAAATAATATAAATAAAAACATTAAAATGCCAAGTGCATCATAAATACAAAATTGCATGACAAACCAGGGGTCACTTTTATGAGGGTGCACAAGAATGAATAATTGATGAAATTATTTTATCTAAAAATAAAAATAGAGAACAAACTCCTCCAGGAATTGATAATGAGATGCTGAAATGAGGAAGGCCCTTTCGAACACTTCTCTTGTTCATCTTAAATAAAATTAGAGGATATTCAGAACTAGAAAATCCCATAAACTACAATGCCAAATTATCAATTGAAACAGTTACTATGAGATACACTTTCTGCAGTAACACACCACCAGCTGGGATAAAGCACACCAAAAAACTATATGTTAAGACCTGAATATAACATATAAGATGATAGTTAGTCCCCCTCCTAACAGCTTGAAGTTTTAGAAAAATTAGTCGCTAACTATCCTCTAAGGTTATCTAATTTCTTAACACCAGATTAGGACCCAAATAAGAGAGAAAAGTACAAAAGATAGGGGATAAAAGAAAAAAAAAAGTACATATACATCCACACAATAAGCAAACAAAAACCCTTCAGATGTAATATCAAAATACCTTCACAAGATTTTTAGGGCAGAGCAAACTATGCTTGTATTACCATCCAAAAAGGCACAAAACAAGGAAAACAGAAAATTCAACATGCGAACATAGGTGAAACAAGAAACACCAATAGAATAAAGAATAAAATATCATTTTCAACAGAAGGTAAAGCAAATTAATAGCGTCATTATGAAAGCATAGGTAAAGGAAGAAAGTACCGGGATCCGGGCCTTTAGGGGCAGTTTCACAAACTTGCTGGTTAGGGCATCCTTGGCAGGCATCAGACTTTCCAGCTGAGTCTGATTGAGGGCCTGGGCAATCTGTAGACAGTATACATGATCACAAAGTAAATTGAAAGCTGGAAACCAAATATAACTATATTAAAAAAGGAAAAAGAGAGATCAAATAAAAACCAGTAAATGGCATTGGTAAAATAGAAAATCTTACGTTCATTGGCATTTTCTGGGATTTCACCGTTATCCATAGCAACTTAGGCTTCTTTTGCTTATTGTTCCCTGAGGAATGAGAAGCTAAAACAAAAAATGAATGAATACAAAAACCCCAGAAGTAGCAAAGCCATTTCAGAGAATCTCCCAATTACAAAAATTTGTAGGAGAATGATAATCCGTGTAAAACATGACTAGCCAATTTTTATTTTTCCATTCAATAATCAATTATCAGTCAAAGAGAAAATAAGGTAGAAGAGCCTCAACCCCATAAGTCATTAGGGCCTCATTGGGTACCCCAAAAAAAAAGCAATTATCCAATGTTTCCTACAATCTATTACGAGTCGTCCAGCCATTTTCTCGGTCACAATTCAATAACAACATCGTAAGCTATAGACAAGTCACTTCAAAGTGCCAACATTTAAAACAAGTCTGCTAAACTAGTTCTCCTATCTGCTATCCACATCTAAAAAGTACCAGACATCATGATACAAACTTTGCGCAAATCAATAGCAAAATTGCTATAAATAATAAGCAATGAAAAGTAAACCCATAATATATAAGACAGTTGAAAACAAGTGGAATGGTTTAAAATTTACATTTCTTCATAATACTAAAATATAATAATACTAATAAAACGTCAACCCATGACATCAAAGTGATCAGGTTGTTGTTTACTCTCTCTTCAAAGTGAAAGAAGAAAATATAGGGTTTCAATCCGCAATTTTTATCCTAAAACTCGAGACTAACAACCATCCAAACCAAATTGATGATACATCCAAATCAAACTGATGATTCGCTCTGTTCTGAAATATATTATTAAAGTTTAACCCAGTAATTCAGAGACGTAAAGTGGCACATGTAGTTACCTGAAAAAACTTGGTAAGTTGAAGAATTGAAGAGTGGCGAATATAATTGAGAGGATGAGAGGATATTAGGGTTCTCGAGAGTTAGCTGCTCAAAAGAAAAATGGAAAAAAAGTTTAAGAGAATAGAGACTTTATTTTATATATATATATGAGTTTAGTTATTACATTATTTATTTAAAAAAATTATTTTTATAAATTAAATGATAATTATTTATTGATAAAACTTTAACAATTATCTATATTATTATTATTATCTTATATAGCACCTACCTCTCCATATTTTTATATAATATGTTTATTCACATAATTTTATTTTAATTTTTTTAAAAAAATATATATAAATTATATTTTTAAGCATATAAAAAACATATATTTTATGTGTATTATACAAAAAATAACATAAATATATTATTAATAATATATCAATAAATTTAATTTTAAATTTATTTATTTATTTTCATTAAATTAGTTAATTAAAATTAAATAATTTTAAACATTTCTTAATAAATTATTAAAAAAAGTAAAAAAAATAACTAATTAAACGATACAAATTAAAAATTGATAATAAAACAAAAGCATTTAAGGAACTAATCAATTGTACAAATTCAACAATTAATTATAAGTTGCTAATATTATTTTTCCTCCGAATCATCAAGAAAATTTCAGTAATTATGTTAATTTTCAATTATAATTAATCAATTTATTTTATGAATTTAGATTAATTAATTAATTAATTATATTATTAATTTTTTTTACTAAATTAGAACTCCCAATAATCATGAAAATTTTATTTATAACCACTTGACTTATTTTTTTGCTAATTAATTAAAAATAACACAAAAAAATCACAAATCATTTAAACGATAACCATATAATTAATTTAAATTTTTAATTAAACATAAATAATTTTTATTTTTCTAACAACCTAATTTATTAATATTCATTTAACTAAATAACTAATAACAAGAAATAATCTTAATTTTTATTTAAATAATAATTCACCTAAAAATTCAATCTAATCATAAAACCTAAACTAAAAACTTATAAATAAATTTAATTTAATATAATTAAATATAAAATCAAGAATTCAATTAAAAGCATAATGTTTTAATAAAATTCACAATAAGACTTAATAAAATGTCCCAGACTAAACAATCACATAAGTCTTGAATTAATTGATCTTTCATCTTCAAAACGTTTCAAAAAATGTCTGAAATTTACATTTCTTTAAGTTTATTTCTCTCAATTTTTGTGGGAAGACACAAATGAGGCTCAAAATTATATAAATAAATCACATATTAACTTATGGTCATTTTGGACCATTATATCGAGTAAATTTGGTTCATGAAATTGATTTTGGGTCAAAATAAATGGTGCAAAACGATATCATGGGATGCAATGAATGAGGCCAAAACGGAGTCGTTTTGGTGCTGTGTTTCTTAGTTCATCCCAAATAAGTCATTACAGATCCAAGCGGCTTGGTTGTAGTGTTGTTCGGTCCCTAATTCTAAGTAAATCCATGCAGCCTATACAGACATCCATATCATTTAGCTTTTGCACTTTCTAGGACTATTAACTAAGCTCATCCATTGAAGTTCTACAGACATCCACCAGGCTTGTTTTCTTATAAATGCCCCCACAATATTTCCTTAATGTAGTCACCTGTTCCATAAATTAGAAAATTTCAAAAAAGTTCCAAATATATACACTTGTGAAATTACAAAAATACCTTCACAATAGCAAATTTTTTAATTAATTGTAAAAATAATGCCTAAAAATATAACAAAATACCAATATAAATATTTATTTATCACCATACCACTAATATTGTTTCTTTATTTAATCGGCTGGGTTGTTATATAGTTATAATCTATGTTTGGAAGGGTTATTGATAATAATATTAATGTACACTCTAATTATTGTAAAAAAAAATTAAAATAATAAAATAAAACTAATATCAATAATACCTTTGATATTTTTTTTTATAATTTCTTATGCTAAATTGTTGAGATATAGATAAATATCGATACTTTAATCATGTATTACAACATGCACTAAAAATTCTAAACATGATTTTGATCAAAAACCTTCAACTGGATTGTTTATAACCCAACTTCACAAAATGCACTAGTCAACCTGGCCAACACGTGACTTGTTGGACTGGGTTGAGTTGATCGAATTATTTGAATTTTTTTATTTATTGAAATAACCAATTACAAATTCGTACGCTTGTTTACATAATACATTTGACATAATTCAACCTCATATGCTCACTTCGGACCACAGATGTCAATGTTAAGAAGACCCACTTTGAAGTCCAAAGCTGCTAGAGCAACTGCCAGTTGGGCAAAGACGGTGCTCTTTCTAGGATTTTCTATACCCTAAAATACATTTGTTCCCCTTTTAAGACATTTAGCCATTAGACTCAAAGTGTCACCTCAACTTTCTAGTCTCCTACAATTCTCTTCACTGGGGGTATTAACTCTAGAATGTATTATGAAATATGATTCTTTTTGTCCATCTTTGGGATAAATTGTATCAGAATCTTGACATTTTTATTGATGTATTCATGATTCTTGCTGCAAGTTTTCATGTATGAATAAGAGGTTTCAATAGTAATATATTGAGCCGTTTAGGCACATAATTACATAGGTTGAACCGATCCAATATGAACCTCCAGCAGATTGGTTTAATTTGATTGAAACTCTTAAGCAGTTCGGTAATAGTTAATGTTAAGTCCCACATTGGCTAAGAGTAAAGCAACAATGCTCCTTATAAGTCTAGGCAATCCTCTAACTCACAAGCTGGCTTTTGGGTTCAGAGTTAGGCCTGGGTTTCTAAGTTGGTATCAAAGCTAGGCTCTTAGCTTCCTCGTACTCCCATTGGCCCTCGTACCGTAAATCCGGACCGTGTCGTAAATCCAGACTCTAGCCGATGTGGAGGGAGGATGTTAAGTCCCACATTGGCTAAAAGTAAAGCAACAATACTCCTTATAAGTCTAAGCAATCCTCTAACTCACAAGCTAACTTTTGGGTTAAGAGTTAGGCCTGGATTTCTAAGTGTTAAAACAGAAAGAATCATCTGTTTGTTTGGATGGCTCTAAAAGTGTTCAGTCTCGAATTTTTGGATAAAAATCGCTTACTGCCACCCTATATTTTCTTCTCTTGCTTGAAACGAGATCAAAGAACAACCTGATCACTTTGGGATCATTGGTTAGCGTTTTATTAATAGTATCATGTTTCAGTATTATGATGATTGGATTATAGAGCTTACAAAAAGAAATATAAACAGCAGAATAGCCTAAGGTATAAACGGTTCTGCAATGCAAACCTGAAGAATTCTATTTCTGCAATGTGGGAGGGATCCATGTATAATCATGTGTTTGTGCATAACCAGCCTTTTCAAGCAGCTCATCTGCATTTGCAGGACCTCGACTACCTGGTTGGTACTCAAGAGGCTTCAGTTCTCCGGCATCAATTTTGTGCAGAAGCGGGGTAAAGATCTCCCAGGCCGCCTGATGATTTACAAAATAAAACATTTAAATAAAGAACTCACAGCATGTTTCGAGCTATTTGTTTCTACAAAGTTTTTACCTTCAATTCATCCCTGCGAACAAAATGCTGCTGATCGCCTTTTATCCTGTACAAAAAATAACATTAGCTTCATTTTATACTTTCATTCATGAATCACAGTTGACATTCACATGCAAAAAGTGAAAGAAGTATCTCACAATACAAGCAATGATATGTCATTTTGTTTTAAATGTAAATAGGCAACTGCAACATACGTGTCAAGTATAAGACGTTCATAAGCCTCTGGAATTGTCACTCCTTGATAGCGTTGACCGTACGACAAGTCCAGTTCACTTTGGACTGTTGACATCTCCAATCCAGGTTGCTTGACCTACATAAGAGACATTGAGATGATTAGGAGAAAGGTACTTTGTATTATTGTTTTCAGATCTTAATAAATGTCATAAAATAAAGCATTCATGTCAATGTGGAGCAAGAAAACATTGACAATGCAAAAGCAGGAGCTGTATGATCTGGATCCCGATAATCTACAGTTCACAATGTCAAAACATTAAGATTGATAATTCCATTCCGTACATAGGCTACCTACACCAGTGAATTTTCAACTTTGCATATTTAAAAATTATCAAAAAAAGACTACTTCAAAACGTTCTAACGAGGGGGTAAGCATTTCAGTTTCGTAAAACAATAGTTCAAAAGGGCTAAAAAAAAATCAGTGGACAAGCAGAACAAAAAAACTCCTCTTAATACATTCAATTAATCATAAGAGCAGACTGAGATACATGAGATGTTTTCTAATATATGTTCTTTTTAATTCTATCAAATGTTAAAAAGTGCAAGAACATTATGGAAATATAATTCTTACGAGTCACATCCATACCGTCAGTTTCATGTATATGGCTTCCAAAGGTTGCAGGCGAATTACAAGCTCATTTCTTTCTTGCTTCTTACCTGAAAAATTAAACTGTACCTTGGTAATAAACTGAATGTACCTTTCAAAATCAAAACATAGAGAGCCCAAAATCAGGTTAACATTATGTAGCAGTAACATCCAACACTAGGCTAATTTCTAAGCATTCTTTTATTGAACTGCTGTAGTTAGCATAGAATGACCTCCATCTTCACATACATAATTTTACACACAAGAAATGAAATGCCTTAGTCCATCATCCCTGTACATTTACCAACCTAACACTTGCATAACTAGGACACTGTCACGAGGCAAGGGATGAATTTTGTCATGGAAATTTTAAATTTCATTTGATGTTTTCAAAATCCGATCTAATTTAGAACTATACTAAGATTCAACTAATAATAAGAATAACAATAATAATTGAGTGATATATTGTAAGCAAACACTATGGTTAAGTGACTCATAATTTGAAGGTCCGGTCAGTACATCTAAATATATCACCGGGAACATCCTTAAATTGAACGCGTATTTCTGCTTTTCTTGAATTCAATGCTTTCCCTGCCTTTAGAATAAAAGGAACACCTGGACAAAGAGAAGATGGAATTGCCCGTTGGAAGAATTGAAAATATATACATATATATATATAGGTATATATAATATATATATATACACACACTAGTGATAAGTAAGTGCGTTACACGTGATTTATTAAAATATTGAAAATAAGGAAAATATTTGTTGCCTGACAGTGAATAGTCAGGAAACCAATCAAGGCACAATTCCTGCATTTATTATTTAATATTTCTTTATTTTTTCGAAAAATATAGAAACAATTGGGAGCTTGGGAATTACAGTGGTTGGGAATGATAGCATGAGTCTAAAAATAAATATTGCTAAATTTTATTTTAACTAAAACTATATTATTGTTATTATTATCTGAAAAATACGAGAACGCATTTACGCTAAATGGCCTTTAAGATAATAGTTATTTTTTAAATACTAATAATTTATTACTTGATTAAAAAAATAAGAATCATCAATAATATAAAATAAATAAAGGGCTAAGGAAATTAGTAATCATCCTCTAAAATATGAGAGCAATTTTATCCAAAACTTTATAAGACTTAATTTAAACTTATATATATATAAACGTTGATATATTTAGGTACAAAGGTATATACTAGAAAATACCACTCGCCATGAATTGTTATATTCTTTTTAATCTATTATATTTGTCTAATTATACAAAAATTTATATGATACAATCATACAATGATAAATAAATAAAGTTTTTTTTATAAAAAAATAAATATAAAAAGTTAACCAAAAGTTCTTGAGCTAATTAGAACATACATATCGAAAATAGATATGATAAATTTGTTAATTAAACTCCTTGAATTTTGGGGAAAAAAAGAGCGATAATGAAAGTAAATTTCTCAATATATAGAAAGCTTTTTTTAGTTGAGATGCTTAGATTAATTTTTTTATGAAATTTAAAATAAAATATAAAGGGCATGATACATCATTACTTTAGAATATAAGGGCATTTTTGTTCAAAATTATTTTAGGCATGATTTAAATTTATATATATGTATCTTATCACAGAGATACCATGTAATCAAGATGCAGATACAATTTAATTCATCCTGATATTAGTCCCACCCAACTATACAGTGAATGAAATTTATTATACCTTCCCACCGTTCGTTATGTATACGCAAAATCACAGATGCAAAAGTTGGAGTGTTTGAGTTATCAAGAACTGTTGGATCATCTTTATAACCTCGATATTGTCCAAGTACAACTTCATCATCATTAATTGGAAGTACTGATTGAAGAACCTAAATTTCACGCATATAGTAGCAAGTTAGTGGTAAGTCATACGAGGAAGACATAATTGTCAAAATATTGTATTTCTCTGATAATTATCATGTATATTTCATGTTATTTCTGTTCTAATATTTTCTGTACAAATGTATTCTATTTGTATACAAAAGAAACGAAAAGTAAACAAATTATAACAATATTAATTTCCATTATTATTCTTGTCTTCTGATTATCTGCCATAATTCCTGGATTGATGTTTCTTTGTTTTCTGCCATATTACTCACATGCCAACACTCCTCCTCAAGTTGGTGCATATATGTCTCTTATGCCCAACTTGTCAAGTGAGTTGTAGAAGTTCCTTGCGCATACGATTTTGTGAGTATGTCGCCCAATTGATCTTCTCGATTTAACAAATGGAAGCTTAATAATCTTTTCTTCAAGATTCGTTTATGAAGTTCCGATCCACTTCAACGTAAGCTTCAGGCGATCATGTTGAACTGGATTGTGAGAGATAACAATGGTACAGCGAGTTATCACAAAATAAGTTCATTTCAGACTTAGGAACAACACCAATCTCGCTTAGAAGTTTTTCAACCAAAGGAGCTCACATATTCCCTTGACCATTCCTCGAAATTCACCAAAGACTTGGATAAGGCAACTACATTTGCTTCTTCGCTCCTCCATGTAACAAGGTTGCCCCCACAAAAGTAAAGTACCCAGTAGATTTCCTATCCTTCATATTCCACCTTGATCCCGAATCAGATATCCAAGGACTTCCAATTGACCATTCTTTGAAAACATAAGTCCTTTCCCAGTGGAGGATTTTAAGTAACGAAGTATACGCACGACCGCATCCATATGGTCTTCACTTAGGCAAGGTATGAATTGACTCACGACACTCATTTGCATAAGCAATATCACGTCGAGTATGAGATAAATATACGAGTTTACCTACTAACCGTTGATATCTCTGTTTATCTGTGGTACTTGATCCACATATTCTCCGAGTTTATGATTTTGAACCATTGGAATATCGACAGTTTACAATCTAGTAATCCCGCTGCCTAGTAGGGTCCGTGAGTATATTTCCTTTGGGAAAGACATATGCCTTGTTTTGATCTTGTTACCTCAATACCTAAGAAGTATTTGAGCCCTCCCAAGTTCTTCATTTCAAACTCATTTGACAATTGTTCTCAAGCTTAGAGATTTCTTCTTTATCATCCCCCGTAATGATCATGTCGCCTACATAGACTATAAGGGTCGTTATCTTCCCCGATCGATGTTTTAGGAAAAGAGTATGATCGTAGTTGCTTTGTTGGAACCCATATTTCTTCATTGCCGAACTCAACCTACCAAACCACGCCGAGGTGATTGTTTTAGTCCATACAATGCTCGTTGTAATCTGCACATGCAGCTTTCTTTTCCCGATGTAACAGATATCCGGTGGGATATCCATGTAAATCTCTTCTTCAAGGTCACCACACAAGGCATTCTTCACGCTGTTGGTGCAATGGCCAATCTAAATTTGTCTAAGAGATAACAAAACTCTCACGCTTTTAGTTTAGCCACAGTGAGAAGGTTTCTTGATAATCTATCCCATGTTTCGTGTATATCCTTTTGCTACAAGCCTCGCCTTGTATCGATCAACTAACCCATCTCGCTTTATACTTAACGGAGAAAATCCACTTGCATCTCACCATCTTCCTCCTCAGGCAACTCGCTTAACACCCACGTGTTATTCTTACGTAATGCCCTCAAATTCCTCCTTTATACTGAGCCCATTTTGGATCGATAAGGCTTCTTCAATGCTACTCGAATTTGACACGAGGAGAGTGTTTGTGCAAATGCCCTGACAGGGTTCTCGATAACTTTGAGTAGATACATAATTTGCTATTGGATACGTTGTCGTTCTTCTCTTCTGCAGAGTATCGATTGGAGGTTTACCTCGACACACCGAAAGGTAAAACATAACCAACGTGATGTATCTATAGCATTAGTTTGTAAAGGTGTGATAGGATAGCTTACCTCGTGAGTGTTCTCACAGTGAGGATCATCGGGTACTAGAGAATGGAGAGTGGGTACATCAACCACTTCATCTTCTGGAGATTCAATTACTACTTCGGCTTCAGCTTGGAAGTTCAAGCTCGGGTCTGAATCACGGTTCCTCCATATTATTGACACGATCCGAGTATGTTGGACTAGTGTCTAATATTTCTACATCAAGCCAATTTCGTTCTTCACCATAACTCTCCTCCCGAAGAGTGTAATTGGATACCGCGATGTGGAAAAACCATTCGATTCGAGGAACGTGACATCCATGGTAGTATGTATTCTTTTTAGTAATTGGATCATAACACGGTAACTTTTTTGTAAACCATACCCCAAGAATACACATCGGACAAAGACATGGATCCAACTTAGTTCGTTGATTTTTATGGAGGTGGACAAAAGCAACACATCCAAAAATTCGGGGCGGAAGCATCAAAATAGTAGGCAAGGGAAGATGATCAGATAACACCTTTAATGGAGTTTGAAATTGTAAGGTTTTGTGGCATACGATTCAAGAGATACACAAACAGAGTAATAGCATCACTCCGCATTTATTAGCATATGTGCACCGATTAGTAAGGCCCGAGCCGCTTTCTAAAATACCGATTCTTCCTCTCCGCAAATTCCCATTTTGTCGGGCTCATGGAACACGAGGTTTCATGGAGAATACCACATGGTTGTCCAAGTATGTCCTAATTGTTGATTAACATACCTCCTCCATTATCGAACCTAAGTATCTTAATTTTTTCAGAAAATCAGGTCTCGAATCATGGTGTGAAACAGTGAAATGTAGCAAATACTTCATCTTTATGTTTCGAGAAGGTAAAGCCGTGTCATTCGTGTACAATCATCAACAAAAATAACAAACCAACGATGACCCGAGGATGTAATGATCGAAGGTCCCCAAACATCGAATGTACCAAAGCAAAAGGAGTCATACTTTTATTCATGCTACAGATAAGATGCCCTATGACTTTTTGCTAGGATACACGTATCACATTTGAAATCGAATGTGTGATATTTGAAAATAAACGGGAGTAGTGCTTTAAATACCCGAATGATGGATGCCCAAATCTACGATGACATAGCCAACTGTTCCTTGTTACCAATAGTATGTTGGATGTGATTAGCTCTTCCCGAACTAAGGTCATCCACATAATATAGCCTCCTCTCCTAGTACCACGCCCAATGATCTCCTTGGTGAGAATATCACTGCAGGCTGCAAAAAGTAGAATACATCAATACACACGCTTAAGGTCCAAGTGACTCGACTTACGACATTAACTCCGCTGACGAGAGGTACAAGCAAAGTATTAGATAATGATAAAGCGAGATAAGGTCACCGTTCTACCTCCCGTAACCGGATAAGTTGACCCCATTTGCATTGGCAACACGGCTCCGTCTTGGCCGGGTTGTATCGGGAGAGATCGTTTGGGTCAAATGTCATGTGATGTAGCCCAGCAGTCCGAATCCAATCCTCTTTATCACTACGAGTAGAGATGTGAAATGCTTTACTTGGAAATACCCGGATCCCGGGAAGATTCGGCCCGAGAAGTGCGGATAGCCGAGGCATTATTGGTAGCCACAAATGCCGCCCTGGTGTCCGTTTCTTTCGTGTCAAGATCATTCCACCATTCTCGGATACCCATGGAGTTTGAAGGTTTTCACGGGTGTGTTTGGAGTTTCCGCAATGGCCACATTTCATGTCGAGATGGTGGATTTCCGAGGATTTCTTGCTACCCAAAGAGGTTCCTGTTTTGGTGCATCATATTATGGTGTCCCTCGACCCGCTTTTAAAAGCCATAACCGTCTCGGTGTCAGATGCATACCCGTGATCATCACCGGCCGACTTCTTCCCTACGTACGAATCCATGCTTGTTCCACCGCAGGAATGGTTTGATTTGAAGCACATCACTTCGAGTTTTGTCGAGTCGTCATCAAGTCCATCAAGGAAGGTATACACTCTATCTTCCCGCACTACGGAGTTGTATTTTGTATGTCATTTGCACACTCCATTGGATTAGGACGACGGAAATCAATTTTCTCGCCACAACCTCAAGGTCATTGTAGTATTTTTCAATGTGATCCACCCGCCCCGCTTCATACGAGTAACTCGACTCGCGAAGATCATACACTGAGACGTGTACGTCCCATCGTAGAAGGTGCAGGACATGTTAATCCCAAACTTGTTTCGGCACTGGGGAATCGAATAAAATTTGCAATCAGGAGTGTCCATCGAATTGATCAACCATCCTTTAACAATGGCATTTTCGCGCCATCTCCCGAATGAGTGGCCTGCTTCAACAGGTTGAGGAAAATCCCCATTAATATATCCTGGGCTGTTTTTTCCGGAGATATACATCTCCACCACCCTGGACCACAAGGCAGTTGGATCCTCCCACGACTTGATACTAATCCAGGGCAAGGCCGACGCTTCACGGAGGTTGTGAGTCGATCCGAGCTCTAGTGAAAACTTCCGTCATTTTCGCCACAATCTTCCAACATGAAATTGGTAGTTAAATCTCTAGATTCGCCATGAAATCTAAAATTTTTTTCCTTCCGTTTTTCCTTTTTTTTTTTTTTTTTTTTTTTTACACGCCGTACACTATATATAGAAAAATACCTCAGAACCCTAAACCTCCTTTTCCATTTTCACAGCCTTCTTCTCCTAACCCTAAAATTTTTTTCCTTCCAAAATCACAGCCTTCTTCTCAAATAAGTGCACAACTTCTTCCTCAAATAAGCGTATGACTTCTTCTCACAGATAGACCCTACTACGTGCCAGGCCTCTGCGGTTCCTTCTGCTCCACACATGTATGGTTACCCACAACTACGTAGACAAACCACAAAATATAGGTTGACAAGAGAAGCTGCGATAATTTCACACCAACGAGAAAACAGCACTGTTATCGCACAGGTTCGTTTCTTTTCCGTACAAGAAACCGATAAGGAACCCCACACCGTGAGGAAATCAACGTTGGAGAGCCAACCAATTAGACGGCATGCGGTTTCAATGAGTAAGTCGAACGACCACATGTCAAGTCGAACTGTCGAGAAAAACCGCAAACCAAAATGGCCACCCCGTAAAACGTATCTCGTAGGGTAAGTAAAACTGGGAAATCAAAAAACAAGAAATTGAAACAATCAAGCAGGAAACAGACAGAATCAAATCACAGCGTAAAACAAAAATCTGCAACAGAAAAACCGAAATCAGCAGCTACAATCAGCAGGTAGTTCCATTAGTCAGCAATAACTTGCTCTGATACCATGTCAAAATATTGTATTTCTCTGATAATTATCATGTATATTTCATGTTATTTCTGTTCTAATATTTTCTGTACAAATGTATTCTATTTGTATACAAAAGAAACGAAAAGTAAACAAATTATAACAATATTAATTTCCATTATTATTCTTGTCTTCTGATTATCTGCCATAATTCCTGGATTGATGTTTCCTTGTTTTCTGCCATATTACTCACATGCCAACAATAATATCATGATTCAAGTCAAGCTTTTTCTAAATAAGTTTGTCTTTAGGTCTATTGTGTATATAAAAGATTCAAATTATATGTTGTACACCCAACAAGAATTTACCAGCTCAACAGATGAATAATAACAAGCCACGGTGTTATCTCTATATGATGTATAGGATCAAGAACTTGTGTATGTTAGCTTCTTGATGTCTATATAAAGCCTGAGAAGGCATATTGTGAAGGGAAGCAAAAAGTGAGAACATGAGGTGCTTGTATCTCTCTGAAGATTGAGTGAGTTTCTTTGTAAGTGGGGCTGAGTTTATGAGGATGTATCAAGATTGTTGCTCATAGTGGATTGTTGGTAGGGCTGGCCCTCCCGTGGAGTAGGTAAACGATTTGTAGCTGAACCACATTAAAATTGTCCTGTGTTCATTGCTTTCAATGGATCAAACTGATCTTGTGATTTATGTATTTGTATATCAGCTGTTCTTGCGCTTTGTTTTTTGTGTTGTTTGTTCTAACATATACATCTAAAAAATGCTAGAGCAGTGTCAAAAGATAGTTATTGGTTTTTCCAAGTTGAAGGATTATGTTAGTTAGACATTTTCAAATTGCATCAAACTTGACTGGGCTTTTGAGACAGCAGGTTATTTAAGATTAGCCTACAGAATGGGTATAAGGGTCCTATTAGTCCTGTAATTTCTTGATAAGAGCGCTTTAATCCACATTCTTTTAAATAGGTGGTATTAGTCCAGTAATTGTTTAAGGTTATTTAAAGACAAAATGTCAAAACAATATCATTTTTTAATCATTCATAATATATGGGGATAAATAGATAATTAGAAGGGTATAATTGGAATTTAAATATTTTAATTGACACAATTAAAAAATAAAATAAAAAAAGATATAGGTTAATAGAAATCCATCCCCCAAACCCTTCTCTCTTAAAGCCTAATAAGGTGTTTTTGTTGTAAATCAGTATTGAAAAATGCTAAGGCCTGCCTTCCCACACAAAACAAGTTTCTCTTAAAATTGTATTATTTTTATTCTTTTTTTCTCTCTATAATTCTCTATACAGATCATATAAGTAAATTTCCATCCTAAATTGATATTGAAGACTGAGATTCTTTTAGACTTCACTTTTGGGTGGTTAATCAATATCAAAAATGATTTAAATCAATGATATAGACAATAGTAGTGGAAACTGTGTTTAAGAAAGAATTCTCTTTAAGAGGCAAGGAGGGACCACCACCAAAATATGGTATTGGACTATTTGGCTTTGAGTTTAGTAGGATTTAAAAAATAAATAAAGAACTTTTGTGTTCTTCGCTAAAAATGTTTATTTTTATATTATTTTGGGTGAAGAAAGCATGAATTTTTTTTTTATATTTGGCTTTGAGCTGAGCAGGGTTCGATAAAATAAAATAAAAAAATTACTTTTGTGATCTTCGAATGTGTGAGAAAGAGACAGAGAGTGTGGAGTTGAAATGAAGTTGGGTATTAATTTATGTAGTTTAGAAAATTTGGTAGTGTCTTTGATGCGAAGTGGAGTTAAAATATTTAAATTCTAATTATACTCTTCTAATTATCCCAATATGTTATGAATGTGATTAAAAAAATGATATTTTTATGATATTTTGTCCATAAATCACCTTATATAATAGTTCCTTACATAATAGTTACTGGACTAATATTAACTACTTTAAAAAAAAGTGGACTAAATCACCCTTATCAAGAAATTATAGGACTACTAGGACTCTTAGTCCGAAGTATGACCTACTTTTTTGGGTGCTTTTAGTTATATTGTAATACCAAGTAGCAAACTAAAAAAAGGTATTTCTCTCCTCTATTTTTAGTTTCTTTACATTATCTCTTACAAAGCATTTTTGTTTCTTGCCTCCCTTACTTTTCTTGGAAATAAGCTAGCAGTGACTAGCTTCCATGGAATGATAACTCACCTTCACTTTCTCATCTCGGATGTGTTCAGGTTTTAGAGAAACAGGCTTTTCCATGACAACCAGGCAGAGAACCTGCAATTTGCAGATGATGAAAACATATAAGTTATGCTTGGATAAAATTAGCGCTTCGTTTTTACTAATACTGTAAATTGGATGTGAAAAGGTTATACATAAACAGATGTTCACGCAAGGTCACAAGTCAAGAACATTACCACCAACAAGTTTATAGATTTCAGGGATCTATCCCACAGCAATTCCGTGGAACTATCACAAATTAAAAACTAAAGAAGGTTTTATTCATACATAAGTACCCCTAAAGTAATGAACTTTGATCTATAATAAAGAGGTAGTAGGGTTATTGCAGTGACTTCAAATACATAAACGAGACAGCAAATTATTACATATTTCTGACCTGCAACAGGTGATTCTGAATAATGTCACGGATAATCCTGTGCAGTAAGTAATTCATTACTAAATGCATATTCATTGGTATACAATATACTTGAAGTACAATTACAAAAGGAAAAAAACCCAGGAAATGAAAAAAAAATTGGATATAAGAATTTGACTAGCATACCCATATTCATCAAAATATCCACCTCGACCTTCAATTCCAAAATCCTCCCTGAACACTATCTGGTGGATAAATGAGAAAACAAAATACAACTAATTGTTAATTGGTTATTAATCATAAGAAATTTCCTAAATATATATAAGCATTTAGCGAAGTAAATCTAAAGGCTTGCCAAAGAGCAACATATCTCTACTAGTTCAATGACGAGGGTAAAGTTTAGACTTGATGCATGCAAGAGTGATACTCACCTGTACATTATCAATGTTGTCACGATTCCATAGGGGCAAAAAGAACCGATTTGAAAAACGAAGCACCAACTGCATTTCACATAAGAAAAGAAATAAGCTAACTTAATAAATATTAGAAACATAATTGTTGGCATGATAATCAAGCAATTATATACCATATTCTGCACAAGTTCCTTTCCCAAATAGTGATCTATACGGTATACTTGTGATTCATCAAACAACTCTCCAATCTGAGTACTTAAATGCTCTGCAGATTCTAGGTCCTTGCCAAAAGGCTTCTCAACAACAATCCTTGTCCATCCACCAAGGTCAGCTGAGAAACAATTGGATAGAAAAATTTAGTAAAAACTAATATCTTGTTCCCAAATGTAAATTCGCTTATGGAATATATTAATATAAAATATTGGCCCCATGGCTAAGGCTTTAGTCGAGAATAATTTGAATCTGATCATAATAAAGATTTATCAAGTTCAGCATCACCAGCCAAAGCACACAGAATATTTTAAAATTTTCATGTTAAGACTCCGAAGGAAAAAGAAAGTCCAAACTATCACCTATCATAACATATATATATATATATGAGTTAAGTTGTAAATTCTTATGATCGTGCAGCATTTGCTTGTTACTCTCCTATTCCTCAGAAATTCATGTGATTTCTTTAACCCAATGTAAGAGAAACGTCTTTACATTAATGAACAGATCAGCTTAGCCAAAATCATATATTTCCATAGAAGAAGCTCAAGTCAAATACAGCTTACTTCTATTCATGCAGCAATTCCTGATCATCTTGCTGACAGATGGATACACTGATGGAGGAAGTGCAAGATAAAAGAGTCTTCTGGATGATCCTTCCTCGCTATTTTTCGAGACTTCATGCTTGAGAATTTCTCGATCCAACCCCCGGAAACCCTCCTCGGCATCATAAGCACCACTAACATATTTAATCTTTAAAGACAAAAAATAAACCACACAATTAAAACATTACATGACAAAATGCATCAAACGAGCATAAAAATTAGAAGAATTTGCTACAAATGCAACAAATTAGGCATAGCCTTTCTTGTATACAATTATATGTTCACTTGTTCAGTCACAAATTTGACCAAAATGAATAGGTGTACATTGGAGTGCAGAGAAAATGAAAACCTGTTCAACCAGTGCATAGTAAGAACTATGCTATTTTTTACCATTTGAGGTCCCTTGCCAAAGCAGTGCTACTTTAGTCGTTCTCCACAAAAATTATGCACAAAAGGAATATTGTACTAACCAGTTGTAAAAATGCATTCACTTTTCCAGCATCCTCAGCTGAAGCGCCCTTTTCAGAGATAAGATATCTGCAGTTCATTATCAAAACACAGTTAATTGTTTTCTTTGTTCTACAAACCAAGGTACAATACTTCACAATGAACAGATAAGTTACAGGATATCAATACCATAGGGAAAAGAACTAAAGGAAATTAAAAATAGAAACAGTGGGCAGAACCACATCGCATAATAATTAAACTATAAAAGTATAAAAGAAACACATAAGTGCAAACGACAGTCTAATCCATAATCAGAGAAGCAATTTCTTCCTTATTCTTAATAATTAATCAAGGAAAAAGGACTATGTCATACAATTAATACTAACACAAAAGCTTATTAATCTTAGTTAAGAGCAAAGATTTCTGGGGAAGGGAACAGCAAGACTCACCCACGTATGCGGTTTCTTAGGTCATTGTCTGATATCTTAGTCCTTGCATAGCCAAAAATATGAACTTCATCTGGTTGTAGGAAACCCTAGGAAACAGCTCGTCGCAATTCAAAGTTAATTTACTTAATACGACACTGCATGGTGCAACATAAAAGCAACTAAAAACTCCAACGCAGCATGTTTAATGTAATTATGATAGAGAGAGATCAAGATTCATTTGCAGGACTAAGAATATTGAATTTGAGCATATAAGAAATATGGGTTCTTAATCACATGAAGTGGACATCACCATTGATCTCAACCCTTGTTTTCTTGTGAGAGCTTATGACAAATGTAAAAACCATAGAAGATATATAACAGATGGTATTTAAAAATTAAAAAAAAAAACCAGGTGAAACCTGCCGAAAAAGATGAAAGAGCGCTGGAAATGTCTTCTTTTTGGCAAGATCGCCGGAAGCACCAAGCACAATAATGGAGAGAGACCCATTTTCGGGGACATTTAGATTCTCTCTAGCGGAGGATTCACTTCTAAAATCATCTCTTTTCTCAAGATGCCATTGTCCTGATCCCATTTCCAAGCTCTGCAAGTAGCTCAGGAAAATTTCACCAATCAATATTAAGTAATTCGCGAGCAGAGATTAGCTGTAACTGAAAACCACCAAGAAAACAAGACCATCATTACCAACCAATTATAGTAATTAATTATTAATTATCATTACTGAGTATAAATTCCAAGAATATTTACTTCCAAAAAGAGAAGCTCAACTAATTACTTTCCTCAATAAATTTTGTTTATAAAGGTAACAATATATCAAAATTTCATGCTTTGCTCAGTTTCCCTATACTAACAGAACCTATAAGGACCAAGGAGCTGTACCTCAACGGAAGCTCTCTGTGTTTTGTGTGTATATATATATAAAAACAATACGGAGGAACTATTCAAATATCCCAAAGAAATTATAATTCTAGCCAATTTAATGTATTTCTATGTTTTCTTCTCCACCAAACATCACTTTAACAAAACATCAACGAAGTTGTAGAAATAGCAAATCCGTAGATAACAAAAACCAATAAATGATCCTCACTGATCAGAATTACTAGGAAAAAAATCCAAACAATTCTCTACATCATAAAAAAGCTAATCCTTATTTTAAAAAAAATCAGAATTAAACGGTATCAATTGAAAGTAAGACTGAAAGATGCGAACCAGATTGAAGAAGCGAGAGAAAGTATTCCTGGGGCTGTATCTGCTTGTGCTGGTGAAGTAGGGAAAAACTTTGTAAATTGGAATCTGCTTTTAAAATTGGAAGTGGAAAAATAAGGTAGTTGGAGCATTGGATGTTGGGATAGTTTCGTTTCGTGGCTATTAATTTTGTAAGATATTTGTGTGTGTCGACATTCTCAACAGTACACCACCATCTGTACTGCGTATCTTTCTTTTTATTCGATTTTATTTCAAACCAGCCGCCGTGTTGGTTTTTTTTTTATCATACATTTTATGTTTTAACGAGAAACAGTAAAATTTATTAAAAATTATACTTTTAAAAATTTCAAATATTATATAAAATTATATAAATTATTACTATTTATATTTTAAAAATAATTAAAAAGTATATTTTCAAATCTAAATAATAATTAATATGTATAACTTTTTATAAAAATCATAAACTATACAATACCTTATAAACTCAACTTCTATAAATTTTTAATAATTTATGAGATGAATCATAATATTCAATAAGTATAATTTTTATAAAAAATTCAAAATTTTAAAATGTGATATTTTATAAAATAGAATATTTGATATATTTAATAATGTATGATTTTTAAAGCTACTGTTAACTTGTCTTGAAATTTTATATTTATTATAATATTTTAATAAAATTTAATTTCTTTTATTTTATTTTTAAAAAATAAATTATTATTTTTTATATTTTTTAATTTGATTAATATTATAACTTTTGTCAATTTTGTAGTAATAATTAACAATTATATTTTAATAACTTTCTTATTCTTCTCTTGTTTGTTATTTTTTTATTCAATGTATTTATCAAATGAGCTAGTGAATTGTTTATTTAATTTTATGAGTCAAGTAAACTGAACATGTTTAACCATGAGCCAAATAAGCCTACTTTAAATGAGTTTACTATGAATTTAACAGCTCATTTGACATCTCTAAACATGAATAACCATAAAATTTTATTATTTATTTAAATAATAAAATAATATATGTAAATAAATAAAAAAAATTTATTTATTATAATTTTAGCATAAATTTAAATACACATTTTTTTACATTTAAAGCTTTATCCTTGAAGACCCTAGGATCAAAAAGTTGGACTAAGTTGTCATAATTCGATCGAATAATCCATAACTTTATTTGTCGAGATTTGATCAATATAAAGGACTTTTGGGTAAAAACTAGAATAATCCTAACATTGTTTGATTGATTTGGTTTTGGAACTTAATCGTTTAAATTTTCTTGATCAATCGAGGATCAATTAATATTTATCGTAAATTTTGAGTATAATTTTTACTTGATTGATGAGGACATATAATCAATATAAAAAATTAATATTTTTTAACCAAGCTTTTAATCACAACCACTAAATCAAGGAGAAATAAAGATACACTAAAAATACCTTTTATATATCATTTTGGTTCATTCAAACCATAATTTATATACGATAAAAGTAGATTAAATAGTAGTTACTTAGAGTTTTGAAAATAAAATTCGAAGGAGGCCAAAGAGATATTTGTATTGGAATTCATTATTCAATTAATCTTTTTATTAATTTTTTTTTCTCAATCTAAATGTTTTGTAGGAATTATTTTATAATTTCTATCATGTCTATGAATATTAATTTTACTTACTTAATTAAACGAATATTTTAAATCTTATATGATAATTCAATTCTAGTTTATTTATAATTTTTTTTTTCATTTATTGAATTGGTGATGTGATTGATTTTATGAATAAATATAAAAATATTTGTTTTGAATTATTAGGGTACATATAACTTAATCTTTTGTTAGTATTTATAGTTAGATTATGAATTTAACCTTAAATTACTAAATATATATTCTGAAAGTATCAGCTTGTAGTTTATAATTGCAAATAAAATCAATTAATTAGGTTAAAAATATTCAACGAAATTAATTTTATTTTATTTAATTATTAATTTTTTAAAAATTAATGATGTTAAATTAAATTTATTATCGTTATTTAATAATTAAGATTGATATCAATTAAATAAAAAAAATATTAAACCTTAGACAATACAGAACACTTAAAACTAAAGTTTTTAATCCAATTGATCTTTAAGTTATTTCTTGTAACAAGAAATATGGGAAAATAATTAATTATAGCATAAATGGTTGAATCAAAAGTTAGAAGATAATTCTTTAATCATATGCTTGCATATTATTAATTTCATTAGTTTTATTATTTATGTTATTTTATCTTTGTAAAACAAAACAAAAAACCACTTTTATTTTTCTTTTTGTATCGCTAGTATTTAATATCTTACTTTCAACAAAACAAAAAAACTCCTAGTGGAATGTAGTAGATGCGGCAACATGTGATATACGTATATATATATATATAGTTAGAAGAAGTTTCAATGGCATAAGACAGAAGGCTAGTAGCTGCATGGGGTAGTGTAGAAACCACACAGATGAAAGCGATGGTAGACCAACCACAGCAAAAGCAGCACAGAAAAGAACAGATATACAGAGAGAGAAATCAAAATTGAACGGTAGCAGAACGAACAACTGTGGACAGTATGTCGCAAAGCATGGACTATTTTTGGTCACCCATAATGTCACCCACTATTTCTCTTGCAACAATGGAGCTTCGTGGATCTCTTCCAAGTCAGTATATTGCTATCCATTGCCTCCACCGGTAATAGATTTCTCTTCTATCTCTCCTATAAAACAATGGCTCTATATTTCTTTTCATGATTTCAAACACACTTCTCAAAAATTGATCTAGATTGTAGAATAATAGACAGTAGCAACTAAACTGCTTTTTTCAATACTTATATTTCGTTTTAACAAAATTTTCAGAGGATACTGATGGTAATTAAATTATATAAAATTTAGTTAATTTTTAAATAAGTTATTATAATTCAATTAATTATTAAAAAATATATTAAAATTTTAAAATTTTAAAAAATATTAAATATGTACACAAATATCTATATTTTTTGAATTAAAAATGACTTAATAAATACATATATCTTCGAAAAAATATATACATATATATATTCACGTATTTTATTTTTAAACATATTGTTATTTTTGTAAGTTTAATAAAGATTAATGTATAAAATATTCACGTAATAGTTATATGATTGTTTTCTGTCATTGGAATTGACTGAGATGATATAATTGCACTATTTAATTAATTTAATGATGTTTTTGTAATAATTTAAATTTTGGTGATATTTTTTAAAAAAATTAAGTGGTAAAAAAATTAATTACCATATATATATATATATATATATTTAACCAGACCCCGGTCCAGATTCAAAACAAAACATTTAGATGAAGTAAAACTTACAAGAAATAAAAAAGGGAAAAAATTGTAGATGCCTAATCGTAATCGGAGGGAAGCAGAAAACATCGCTTTTAGTCTTTAGAGACGAAGAAGAAAAGGTAATAGAACATTACCATTAGAGAAAGAAAGACGGAGAGAAAATTTTATTGATGACGATGGACAGAGAAAAAGAGAGAGAGATAGAGTTAGAGAGTGCAATGTACACTAACTGTTTGCTATTAGGTCTCGATCCGGCTATTATTGGAGTCGGAGGGTCCAATGGCACTCCTCGGGTTGGACTTTTCCGGCACTCTAACCCTAAATTGGGCGAGCAGCTTCTCTACTTCATTCTATCTTCTCTCAGAGGCCCTGCTCATTCCGCCAAAGTAACAATCGCAAACCCTGTCTTTTTAAAATTTCTTTATTTTTACTATGATCTGGGTTCACTTATTTTCACTTTGACGTTTGGGATCTTCAGGATTTCGATAAGGTTTGGCCAATCTTTGATTCGGCGCAATCGAGAGATTTTCGAAAGGTATAATTCTGATATTCTTTACTTTATTTGTTGTTGCTATGAATTTTTGTTTGAGGGTCTAAAGTAAGGCTTTGAATTTGTTTTCTAGGTCGTGCAAGCTATTATTAGTGAGCTGGAATCGCAAGGGGCGCTTCCGAGGAGCAATTCGAGGGTTTCATCACTTGCTACTTGCTGTGGACCGAGGTTTGTGGGATTATATACCTTCTCTGTATGGTTTAGTTGATTTCTGATTTGGTTTTTGATATGAAGTAACGTTTGATTAGTGAATAGATTGAGAAGAGTGGAAGTAAAAGGGGCATACTTCATACTTGTAATTTGGATTACTTCTATAGTCGATTTGGGCTACTAATTTATTTAGGTTCACTAGGTAGGTGTTTTGTTTCGAGAAATGTTGTTGCTAGTGATAAGAATATTCTATTTATTAGGCATAGGAGAAGCACAAAAAATACCAAAAGCATAAAAACACGAATGTAGAAACAAAAAAGTAACAAGAACACACAAAATTTAATTTGGTTCAATGACTTGTCTGATCCACACCCCAAAAGTCACAAAATTCCACTAATATCAACTCTTGAATACAAGAGTCTTAACTTAATACCCAATATATCTTGTATTTTAATAATAATATTATGAACCCTAATAACACTCAAATTCAAAGTCCCATTACAAACAAAAATCTTAAAAAAAAAAAACAAAACAAAGAAACCCAAAAATTACCAAAAACATTCTTTCATAATAAACAAGTAACCTTTACCAACCTCCATATATTTTTTTCTTGTCAAAAAACCATATCCCAAGATATTTGACCTACTCAATGAAGCCAAAATCTTCATCAAGTTGGATATATGTCTCACATCACTTGATGTCCAGACAATTCCATCAAACATCTTCATCTTCACGGTACCTATACCCATGATCTTGCTCTTTGAACGATTATTCATCACAACATCACTAGCATCCAATGTTGTAGAAGGTTATTTTAAGTACCATGACATTTTTCATAGGCAAGGCGGGTGTAAACTTTAAGGCGATCTGACCTAAGTCTCAAACTTTACCTTAAAAAATATGAAAAAATGAATAAAAGAAATTATATAGAATAAGTATGAAAATAATAATAAACACTCAAAGTAAATCATATAGGGAGCTATCAGAGGCATCAATTATGGTAGAAGTATAATATAAAATTGAAGTTAAACAAAAATGTTTAAGCAATGTGTTGAAAGAAGATGGAGTTATAGAATCATGATTTTATAGGTAACTCATGAAATGAATCGTTTGATGCTACAACCTTAATTGCCTTGAGGCATGCGCCTCATACCAAAAAGGCATAAGTTTTATTTTACTGTATTATTCTATAGCCTCAAAGCTTTGTTTAAAAGTCTCACATTGCCTTAAAATTATCTTTTACAATAATGTTAGCATCACAAGTTTTGTACTTATCAAACAACTCCTTGTTTGCATGCATGTGACACGAGCAAGCAGAATTTAGATTCCAGAGTCTAGAATCCAATCATCCCCAGAACCATTACTAGTTGTCATACAATTTACATCATTCTTGATATCACAAACTTTATCTACCTTTGTCATTTTAGCATCTTGTATTTTTTAATCAAGGTTTCTTACAGCCTTCAATCTTTCTTTACAATACGTTTTGATGTGCCTATTTTTGTGAGAATAGAAACACTCAACATCACATTTTTGATGATGTTTGAACCAATTTTCATCTCTACTTGGATATCTTCTCCTAGATTTGCTTCTTCCAGTATTTGAACTTGCTCTTGAATCACCCTTCGTAGGAAGACGATCTTCATATGCAAAATGAGTTAGTTGCTTCTTATTACCTGTTTCCAAGAGAACTATTAATACCTTACCCATTGTCAATTTCTTCTTTACTTCAAACAATGAAGATATTAATGAACCATATGATTTAAGCAGCGAAGATAATGATATCATTGCATGATCTTTATCTTGTATTTTTACATCACCCATTGTCAATTTCTTCTTTCCTTCCAACAATGAAGATATTAATGAACCATATGATTCAAGCAGTGAAGATAATGATATCATTGCATGATCTTTATCGTGTATTTTTACATCACCCTTTAGCAATTCAGAAACACATTGTTTGAATCGATTCCCATGACATTTAATGTCATCACCTTCATGCATTTTCAAAGTATACAATTGCTTTTTCAAGTGCACCTTAAGAATCCCCCTTTTTTGCACCGGCACCCATATGACTTTGACTTTTTCATTTTAATTCTCAATTCTTCTTGTTAGTATATCTTGCTTAAACCAGGACCTCTTAACCATAAGTTCTTATACCACTTATTGGACACAACGGAAGTGTAAAAATACCAAAAGCAAAAAATATAAATGTGGAAGCGAAAAATCAATAAGAACACAAAAAAATTAACTTGGTTCAGTGAATTGTCTAGTCCACATTCTAAAGTCCTAATATTCCACTAATATCAAATCTTGACTACAAAAGTCTCAACTTAATACCCCATATACCATGTATTCTAAGAATAATATTATGAACTAAAAATAACACTCAAACTTAAAGCCCTGTTACGTCCAAAAATCTCACACAAAAAAACCCAAAAATTACCAAGAACATTCTTTGTTTTGTGGCACCATTATAGAAAAGACTAGGAAACAAATACCATGCATCCAGGCAAAACTCCATACTACAGCGACACTTGGCTTTGGTATAAACGACACTTAGCAAAAATCAAAACTATCTAACTATTTGCTGCCCACCAAAATCACTTTATCTAGGCAAATATTAAGCCAACATGACTTTTCAACTAGTAGGCCTTTTGGCTTCAGACATTCATGAAGTCATACGGCCAAAGAAACAAAACAAGTATTAATCACATTAAAGCAAAATGTTTAAACTTTTGATCTTCTTCTTTTAATAATTTTCAGCCATTAATTCCAACAGCATTTACCAAATCAGTGGGTGATAAACTTGGAGTGAACTAAAAACAAAATCATTGATAAATTACTTTTCCTGTTCCTGCAGAAGAATCAATAGTGTTGAAACACAGCTGTTTCTCATTGTTCATGCATATATATCTGTTTACACTGGGTTTGTGCATGTTGGCAATTGTACTAATGGAGTTTTTTCAGATGAAATAGTTTGAATGGAATTTCATTTCTTACAGGTTCTGTAGCTTGTGTCTTTCTGATAGTAATAATTGTTCATAAGCTTGGTATACTGATAACAGGTTTGTGGAACTTCTCTGGCAACTTTCTCTGCACGCATTGCGTGAGGTTCATAGACGGACGTTTCCAACTGATGTGGCTTCTAACCCACTTCCTGCATCATTGACAGATGTAGCCTTTTCTCATGCAGCTACATTGCTTCCCGTGACAAAGGTGGGATAGTGTGTAAATTATCAAAACATATACTGTTTGCACAATCTGTCAGGAGTCAGTCGGGGAAATGTAGATAACTGTTGGGTAGAAATATGGTCATTTTCATTTTGATTGGTTTCTGAAATGGACTTAAGGTGCTTGGCATCTGAGAAATTGACATACATTTTCTTGAAATGAAAACATTCATATCCCATGGTTGTGTATTTATCTTCTATTCTGGAGATTTATTTCTCTTATGATTCAATATTATGTTTGTACTTTGTAGTCGTGGTCTTTCTCCTTTACATTTACCAAGATGGTTTTCAATTTGGCTTGGTATTTTTATTCTCCATGTTGACTGATTGAGTTTATCTTATCCTTTGACAAATTTTTATTTTATTTTGTTGCCTTCGGTTTTAGTCCAGATCCACTTTGTTTGAACTTTGATAGAAGTGATTGTTAGCTTTTGTCTTCACACAGGCCAGGATAGCCCTCGAACGAAGGAAATTTCTTAAGAATGCAGAGACAGCAGTACAACAACAGGCAATGTGGTCAAATTTAGCCCATGAAATGACTTCTGAATTTCGTGGTCTTTGTGCTGAGGAGGTATGTACCTCCCATTCTACTTCTTATGAGTTCATGTATATGTTTGTCAAATCCTTTTGGGGACACAACTTCACAAATTTCTCCCCTTTTCTGTTTCCTTCCCCTTGAAACATGGATCTCAGGCATATTTGCAGCAAGAGCTTGAAAAACTTCATGACCTTAGGAACAAAGTGAAGTTGGAAGGAGAACATTGGGATGATCTTGTATCTAGCTCTAGTCAGAATTCTCATTTAGTGTCAAAAGCTAGTCGTTTGTGGGAGTCTATTTTGTCTCGTAAAAGTAAGCGCAACCTGTATGTTTTCATTATTTTTCTACAAGAATTCGAGTCTTGTCATCCATGTACCTTTTATTTATTTTTTTACTTTTGAGTTTTGAAACAATATCTTTTGTAAATTATATAAAGTTTTGGAAGGACACCTTTTCTTTTATAATTATATTCCTTTAATGATTTTCACTTTGCAGAAGATCTATCATTTACTCTCTTTTCTGCTTTGCCGAGATTGTAACCTTATATGATATTACTCATTACAGATCAACATGAAGTACTTGCTTCTGGCCCTATTGAGGATCTTATAGCTCACCGGGAGCATAGGTAAGCAGATTCTACATTTTATTATCTTTCCATAAATTTTAGTATTGAATAAGTTCTCTCTTATGCTTTAATTTTCATTAGATACCGAATCTCTGGATCTTCTTTGCTTGCGGCTATGGATCAGAGTTCACAGGTTCCTTATGGTGATGTCTTAAATGTTCAATCTGGTGATCAATCTCATGTTGATGGCAATGGACAGAATGATGGGCCATATGCCAATGATAATAGAGAAAAAATGAAAAACAATCTAAATTCATCCCTTTCAGCGATAAGTGATGAAGAAATTTCTAGAGCAGATGAAAGAAGTGGAAGAGTTGTTCTGCCGACGGTTGATGTGGCTGAAATTATTAGGCGTTGGACTCATGCATTACAGCGTATTCATAAACAGTCACTACATTTGGTATGTTGTTTTCTGCTATGGACTCATGTTATTTACTTCATGACTTCAAGTGGATAATTGCTTCAGAGATCTGATGGCTAGGTTCAAATTGAATATTTGCCAATGGATCTGAAACAAAATGCATCCCGTACTTTCCCTGTAAATTTGGACATTCGTTCATTGTATAACTTAAATAATTAAAGCTCTAAGACTCTTAGATGCTAAGAGCTTTGCTGGTGATTAATTTTGTTGAAGAGAAGGCCTAGTGTACAAGCGATGATAGTAATTCTTAAGTACAGCTGCTTGATTGAGAATGAGAGAAGCATTCCATGACTGTATGTGGAAGTTTAATTACCATATCATTCTCTCTCTAGCTCTTTTTTGTTTGGCGGGGGGGGGGCTCATTGACGTGTGACTGGATAGTTTTGTTCTTTTATAATAGCTGGGAAAGTTGTACAAGTTTTGTTGCTACAGAAGTGTCATTGTAGATTTTCTTGCTAGATGTCTTATTCCATCGTCTTTTTTCACCAAGAGGACTGGTAATTTACCTTAATTTTCTATTATTTCAGTCCAAAGACCATTCTTACTTTAATGTGTAGACTTCCATGCTTGGGATGCTAAGCAATATGGTCCTCATATATTTTGTTTAGTGAAAGGTTAATTCTTGTAGTTATATCTCTTATGGTATCTGTTGGGTTGTGTTAATCAATTCTGACATGTATAATGGGATGGTTATTTTTTAGGCAAAAGCTAATGATGGCGAGGGTCCAGAAATTTTACGTAGTTCTCATGATGGTGGCTCAGGTGGCCATGCTGAATCTTTAGCTGCAACTCTTGCTGAACATCAACAGCACTTGTCCAGCTTTCAGGTAACAGTTTCCTTGAGTTTTTTCCCCTCAAAGGCATGGTTTATTTGAGATAACTTTCTGGCATAAATATTAGGTGCTGAAAAAATTTCCTCGTTCTGTATGCTATAGATGCTTATTAACCAACTGAAGGAGGTTGCTCCAGCTATTCAAAAATCAATATCAGAATGTACAGAAAAAGTAAATAGCATCTCCTCCCGTCTGCCTCCATTGACTAAATGTCCCAGTCGTTCAACCTCACCTATTCAAGGGCATAGCTGTGGAAGGATGCTTGTAGCTTCACTCACCTTATTTATTTCATGTATATTGACGGGATAGTTACATTCTTAAAAGGTGATAATTTTTTCCCTGGAATTATGCAGGAAAATGGTATTGATGATATTGGTGAGGTAACTTTAAAAATGTCTACTGCTCAGCTTGGCAAGGTCTCGGCCAGTTCTTCTGCTTTGAAACTCCCACAATTATTTACTTTGACACCCAATTCTTCTGGAAAAGGTGGAAACATACAGAAGCGTTACAGTGCAACTTCTCAAACCAGTGAAGTAGAAAATCTTCCTGAAAGAAATAATCACATGGATAATCTACCACAAGGTTTTCTGCATCTTGCTTGCTCCTCATTCTCCATCTCCTGTGCAAGATTAGTTATTTTCTTAAGATAATTCCTTTTCCTGTAGGAAATCCCCTTGGTATTTTACGGTTTTGGTTGTGATGCCTTTTCTTCTATTGCAGATGGTGATTTTTCATATGTTCAGAATTTGAAGAAATCTGTCAGAGAAGCCGCTGTGTTAAAAAAATCTTTTAGTTCTGAACCATCAAGAGATGATCATTCTGATGAAAATTCTGAGCACTTCTTTTTACCTTTGTCAGCATCTGGTTTCTCTCGTCTTGGGCCTGAATCTAAAGATTCTTCAATGAGTAAAAGATTGTTTGCATCTCAGATGGATGATTCTTTTTTTGAAGTCCGTGCATCTGATGGTCCTTTTGAGAGAAAGCATGGAGAATCATCTGAAACTTTGAATGATTTTGATTCACATCAAGCTAACGGATTTCTTTCAGCTGCTGACTCAAATAGTGCAATGTCTGTTGCGGACAGTTCATTTTTTGACTTTGTGGAAGATGATGCTCATGTCTTTTCACCACCTTTGCTAACAGATGCTTCATTGTTAGCGGATTCTTACGAGGACTTACTCGGTGCGTTGCTTAGCCCCATCTTTTTCAATCAATAAATCATCTATTATTGTTCCTATCCCTTGGAGATCTTATTCTATTATTCAATGCTTTTCTTCTTTGATCCAAGTATATGGCATAATTCCCAAGTTTAGCCACAAGGTTTACGTTGCTTTTCGCAACTGTTTGTATCATAATAACAAGATGGACTAGATTGTCATTTTTCTGTTCCCCACATTTTAATGAAGGAATTGTTTTAATGCAATTTATTTATGGACTTCACCAGTTTCATTTCACCCTCCCCATTATCTTTCCTGTTCAATTGAGTCTGTTGTATTGGAATTACAAATTTCTCATTTCTAATTATGAGAACACCTACGTGTGGTATCTTCATATTTATTATATACAAACCCTCTTTTAACGCTCCATCTAAATTTTTACCCCGTCTTCCTTGCCCCACTCTTCAAACTTCAAACACAAAAAGATTGCTATTTTCACTTGTTTGTGTTGTGATTGATGATTAATTTTGTATTTATAGTGGTTATGCATTAGTTAGTTCTATTGCTACGTATTATTATTATGTTTCACATATTATATACTGTTACGACTTTGATTCTACGGCTTTATTAATTTGTTAAATTATTTTGTAGCTCCACTCTCAGAAACCGAATCAGCCTTGATGGAGCATTGAAGTTATAGTTTGAGTAGGCTTTTTGTCACTCTCTTGGGGAAATACCGGTTGCTACGATGGTATTGGTTTCTGTTGCTCAGTTTTCTAACTGCTGGCTGTATATTTTAGAATGATGTGGTCTTCATATCACACTTTCCTCATTCCTCGTTGATGCACTGTGCAATTTACTCCTTGTTGGAACGTTTAGTGGGAGGAAACGTGAATCAAATGGAAGTGCTTCGTGGACTTCTTACATATGCTTGGAATCCAAGCTTGTATCACATTGCATCTTGGCCTTGAGTTCCAGAAGCCAACGTGGACATTCAAGCGGTGGATACGGCAGGGAGGAAAGTTCCAATGTTATTTGTTGTCTAATTTTATCACCACGTGAAAAAGTTATAGTTGCAATGGTTACAAGACAAAGGTGTGATTGCCAAGATTTTTGGGATTATTGTAGATATGAGATTACAAATTTGTATCACATGTATTTGAAACCTGTATTTTGTAAATACAGCATTAATGAGAAGTAGTAGTCTGAAGTTTGAACTATTGGATTTGGTTATTATAGTCCTTGAGTGCTTTGGTTAATTAGCTGATGGGAGCCAAGTTGATCTTTTTATTTGATCAAACATGTCTGATAATGGGCAATGTTCCCCACACAAGAAAAGCCCCCCAAGTTGATGAATCTCTCAACTCATATTTTTCTTTTTGTTGTCCTGCTTTGTATACACATTAGTTTTGCTGATTTCCAAAGACAAAAGTCATAAAACAGTTGAAAAGGGCTGCCCATTTTGACAAAGTGCACTAAATTAGGTTATCTGATCCTTCACGTACGAGTTTGATTGACTTTGATTTTAGCTAATGAAATACCGCATTGTTTGACTATGATATGGATCATTGATTCCGATATTGAACAAGTATGCATCATTTTGATCATCCACTGCTAGTAGGAGAATTAATAAATAATTTCTTTGCATTATGATGTCCTTTCATTGCAAAGTGGCTTTTTGGTTAAGAATGATGAGGGAGAAAAAAGGTGTTTGATATCTTACTAATATCACTTTAAAAGAACGATTTATATTTTTAATATAGTAAATAATAGTAATTTATTTATTTTAAACTATACAAATTATTTAATTTTATATTTTAAATTAATAAATTTATTACATACTTAGTACATATTATATAAATAAAAGATAATTATTTTATTTAGAATTTTAGATATGTATGTACATTTATATTTTTATAGTAATATATTAATAGTCTATATATTTAATTTTAAGAACATTAATAGTTTAAAATTAAAATTTAATTGAGAATTTAAATGTGTCACATATAAGGAAAAAAATTAAGAACAAACTTTGCTTTAAAGTTATTGCCCATTAGTTAACCACCTCTCGATCTTTATATAGTCATTTTTTTGCAATTTTTTTGTATGAACATTACATCACATGATTTTATCATGTAATGGTAAAGTATTAAGATTTTTCTTTTAATAATTATGTCATTTATATGTCATATGATATAGTTTTCATATCTGATTTACAAGGTTATTCTCTTTGTTACCTAGTATGTCTTATATTGATTTTTAGTTTGTCTCATGTTCTTTAGTGTTCGTCTTTTATATGTTTTTCTTTATCTTTTACTTTAGATATATTTTTGAGAAAATTAAGGTGTTTTTTTTCAAGTTTACTTGAGTGTTGTCACTTCTTTCCTCTATACTTGTTACTTGTTGTAGTTTTTTATGTATATTTTTATGTCTTATAGATTATTTTCTTGTCTTTAGGATTCTTGATTTACATAGTGACTAGACTAGTATGTTTAATTGACATTCATATTGTTTGGATTGTTTATCATTTCTAAGCATGCTTTTTATTTCTAGTTTTAGAACCTAACTATTCTAATTTACTTAGATAATTTATTATAAAATAAAAGTCATAAGTTTGTCATTGATATTTTTATGTCATATAGATTATTTATTTGTCTTTAAATTTTTACTAGACTACTATATTTAGTTAACGTTCTTATTGGTTTAGATTGTTTAGCATTTGTTAAACATATTTCTTGTTTTTGGTTTTGGAACATGAGTATTCTCGTGAAGTTAGATGGTTTATTATAAAATAAAAATCCTATGTTTTTATCTTCAACATGATTTGATTTTTTTAGTTCTTTTCAAGTTTTCTCTCAACTTTTTATGATTTTGTTTGGTTTTAGGATTAGATTAAATTCTTTTTTGGTTAACATTATTTTAATTAATTTTTTTATTCGTTTGTTATTTTAAAGATGAATTTGTACTTAATTTTTTTATCCATGTTTGTGTGACACATTAAAAAAAAATTCAATTAAATTTTAATTTTAAACTATTGATATATCTAAAATTAAATGTAAGGACTATTTACATTTATAAAAATATGAATTAACAAGCATAGAATTTGTTTAATAATATATCAAATCTTTAACTATATAATTATCTTTCACTTATATCACATTCCAAACATACCATGAAATTCTCAATTTAAAACATAAAATTTAATCTTATATATATTTTAAAATAAATAAGGTTCTTTATTACACTACTTTAACGATTTAAGTTATTATAATTATTTTTGATTAAAAATATACTACTACGACACTAAATTCATTTTTTGTTTAGTTGTCTAAAGAAACTAATATATTTCTCTTATATATTTATATTTTAAAAAATAGAATTAATAATTTAAAAATCAAAGAAATAATATTATATATTTATTTTTAAGGTAAATGGAGGAAAATTGAATTAAATTATAATTTTGTATCAGTTAAATAATTTCAGTACATATATTTTAAAAATTCCATTTGTCGCATTTTTAGGTAATTTTTATTTGCTTTTGTAATCTAATATTTAACACAATATTTTTTAAAAACAATTACTTTTACCCAAAATTCAAAATAATTAATCCCTTACCTTATAAAAAATATCTTTTAGTTCCCTAAATTTTGTAGAAGATACTAAAAAAGATTAAATTTTACTATTCATTTAATATTTTAATAATTTTTATGATAAAAATTTAACTATTTATTTAATATTTTAATAAATTTTATAATAAAATGTCGTAACAAAGAGTCATTTTTATCATTTTTTTATTTATGGATAAAATAATGTATAGAAAAAATAATATTATTTTGTTCAAAATATTATTAAAAAATATGTTTTATCTTTCTTTATTATTTATTACAAAAATAAAGGATCCAAAATATTTTCTTCTTCTAAGAGATTAAATGATTCTTTAACTTAACGCAAGAGATTTACATTTTCCTATAAATATTATTTAGGCCTCCAAAGATTTATTAACTTCCTTTATTTTTATACTTTAGAAGAAGTTAAATAATCATTAGACTAAGATAAACACAAAGCATATAATTTAAAGAGTGATGAGAAAAAATAGTTAACTCTTTCTTAAGAAAAGAAAAATAGTTAACACAACTATTTCATAACTTATTCTCACATAATATTTGTAGGTCTAGTTATGTCACGTGAGAGAAGAGTATTGAATAATTTTATTTTCTCTTAAATAGTAACAATTTTTAATATCCAACAAATATTCATCAAATCAATTTGTTGGAGACAATGCATCGTGAAAAAATCAAATTGCAAGCAAACTACATGATTAGTTAATGAAAAAAGGTAATAAAGAAGCTTTAGCCAACTCAATTTAAAAGTTCAATATCAGTAAATTTTATATGTGTTTTTATTTTTTAAATGAACGTTATTTACATAATTTAAAATATTAAGTTTGCTCTTAAAAATGAAAAAATAAGAAAAATCCCCATTCAAGTTTCTTCTTTCATTTTTTTCGTTGCATACCTTTTTCTTAAAGAAGTCTCTTTAACCTACATTATCTTATTTCATTAATATATAAATATATATATATATATATGAATGTTGAATTAATCTTTACCACATTCATTTTACAATGTTATAAATATTTAGTAAATTAAAAAAAAATTCATTTGATCACAAAGATTATGTGTCTTGCATTGACATTTTATAACAATTAAGCTCACAAGAATTAATGTAATACGAAAACTATGAACAAATTATAAATGTGTATGCAATTGAAAAAATTAGAAACTCAGGTCTAATTTTGAACTCAAAAGTTAGTTTGTGAGTTAGAGGGTTGTCCAATCTTATAAGCAGTATTATTGTCTTACTCTTGGCCAATGTGAGACTTAATATCCCCCTCCACATCGGCTAAAATTCGGATTTACGGCACGGTCCAAATTTACGGCACGAGGGCCGATGGGGGATGAAGAAGCCAATAGCCTAACTCTGATACCAACTTAGAAACTCAGACCTAACTCTGAACCCAAAAATAAGCTTATGAGTTAAATGATTGTCTAATCTTATAAGCAGTATTGTTGTCTTACTCTTGACCAATGTGAGACTTAAAAGAAAAAAAGAAAGAAAGATAAATTTATATAGTGAAAAACTAATTAACAATCTTAATCCATGGATAACAAAATAAGAGGTATAAAATTAAGGAATCAGATTAATAAAAGGACATAATCATACAATATTGTAGAATCATTATTATTGTTCTCTTCAAAGTAAAAAAACAAATGATTATATATCCTATAAAACAAAAAACAAATCATTGGTATATATCCATAAAGAATACAAATGAATATGTTGTAGTATATAATGAAAAATACAAAAGTAACATATCTTGCATTTTCTTCGTATATAATGAATAAGAAAATTGCCTATGACAATCACATGAATAAATTAGAGATAAATATTATGTACACGTGAATATGTTTAATATTTGACCCTTTTTATTTAATGCTAATGTTGAATGTTCAAGTGTGGGTAGTAGGGGTGTCCATAAACCGGATCGGATCGGACCAAACCGTAAAATCGGATCGGACCGGACCAAACCGTAAAACTGGACCGGACTGGACCAAACCGAACGGTTTTACTAATCAAACGGTCTGGTCTAATTTGTATTAATTTTAAATCGTTCGAACCGGTTTAATAATATATTAAAAATTTCACATTATTCTTCATTAAATTATAAAAAAATCGAACCAAATCGGGAACCAAACCGGACCGAACCGTTTTATAAGTCAAACGGTCCGATCCGGTTAAGTTTTTTTTAGGCAAAATCGGACCGGACCGGACCATGGACACCCCTAGTGGGTAGATATCAAAGATGAGTAACTGTTTT
The DNA here is from genome assembly GCA_030763125.1 of Hippophae gyantsensis. Classification (NCBI taxonomy): domain Eukaryota; kingdom Viridiplantae; phylum Streptophyta; class Magnoliopsida; order Rosales; family Elaeagnaceae; genus Hippophae; species Hippophae gyantsensis. The sequence continues at coordinate 10,539,379 of CM061031.1, forward strand.
GTAAATTATTGTTTTTATTATTTTTGTTAAGTCTCACATTGGTTAAGAGTAAGATAGTAGTGTTTCTTATAAGTCTGGACAACCCTCTAACTCATAAGTTGATTTTTGGGTTCAGAGTTAGGCTTGAGTTTCTAAGTTAGTATCAAAGTTAAGCTCTTGGCTTCTTTGTACTCCCATCGGCCCTCGTGCCATAAATCCGGATTCTAGCCAATGTGAAAGAGGGATATTAAGTTCAACATTAGCTAAGAGTAAGGCAGTAGTGTTGCTTATAAGTCTGGACAACCCTCTAACTCACAAGTTGATTTTTGGATTCAAAATTAGGTTTGAGTTTTTAAGTATTTTTATTAGTATTTTTTATTTACATAATATGTTTTTTTTTTCATTTTGAATGTATTAAAAATAAAACTTCATATATAAATGAAAATTATATTATACAATTATAAACAAAATATGAAAAAATGTGTGATAGGATGATTCATATGTGTGCAAAATGGTTGTTACTTGGTTAATATATTATGATATCATATATATATATATATATATGAGCTCTTTCTATGTTCTAAATATTATATTCTATATGTACGGGCTGGGCTTTAAATAGAATGAAAATTTTATGTTGAAATGCATACGTAAATAGATAAAGTTAAAAACAGAAGAGAAAAGATGGTAATGGATAAAGACATTACAACAACCATAATAAAGAGAAAGTACTTAGAGTTACAGGTCTTGTTGTTCATACGTGACTCAAACTTCATAAATTATTTGAGTATAATAGTTGATCTTTGGCTTGATAATCCAAAAATTACTGGTTATATATTAGTATCTTATTTATATATATATATTTCTATTTATTTTACATGTAATACATATGATAATTTGAAATTATTAATAAAAAATAATATTTTAATCTTTATATTAAAAATATATATAACTCAAATTTAATAAATAAAAATAATAAAGGGAGGATACAGTTCCAATATTCGGATACTGTAGTATCAATACTTATATGCACCATACAATTTTTAAAGGGTAACTATTCATTTGCATTCATTAAATACCTTCCCATTTATTAGTAGTTCTTGTCTAATCATTAACTTTAGTTTTTTTTTTCTTTTTCATTTTTAATAACCAAACTGAATTAATAATTTAATTGTCTACTCGTTAATATTGAGGGCAGGTTGGAGTTTTTTTTTTCAATAGTTAAACGAACTCTTATAATAAACTAGTTTTGGATCGGTGTATTTGTACGGATCAGTTAATTAATTTTAAAAAATATATAAAAGCATTGATATTTAAGTAATAATAATTAATATTATTTTGAAAAAAAATTTAATTTAATTTATTTTAAGAGATTTATTATGAAAATATGAAAAATTGACATTTAAATCCGTGCATTCTTTAAATTTGTTTAATATATAAAGTATTGATATTTAAATTATAATTAATATTATTATGAAATATTTATTTTGAAAAAAACTTTAAATATTTTTTTTCTTTTTGAGTCAAATTTATATGACAATGTAAAAAATTGATATTATAATTTTGTAGGAATGTATGTCTAATATTCTTAAAATAAAAAATTAATTAATTTATTATTTTAATAAAAATAAATTAATAATTATTTCAAAAAATATTTTTCCCATCTACATCACGATATTATTTTCCTATGTTAGTTAGTAGTTCCACGTTAATAATTGTGATAATTTATGATAATAACATATAATAAAAATACGATACAAATATAAATGATATGATATTGACAAAATTTTTATAACTTTATTTAATAAAGAATTCAAATGTTGCATAACAACTTAGATAAGCTTGCTTAATTGATATTTTTATCATTATTTAAGAAGACAATATAACATAAACATTTAGTTGATATTTTTATTATTATTTAAGAAGATAATATAACATGAATATGATATTAGTTATGATAGAAATTAATAACCATTTTTTAAAATATTTTTTACATAAAATAATATATATTAATTATATTAGATATAAAAATAATTAGTTTAACATAAATGTAATCATTCTTGTATATGAAATAATCGGATTGATCATTTTATTAAATAAGTAAGCATAAATTATCACTATTATATGATTAAAATAATTTATTTAAGAGTAATGATAAAAATTAATACATAATAAAATTATAAAAATATTACTGTATTTATTATTGTATAAAAAAATTCATAATAATATTAGAAAACAGTTCAGAAGAAGGACAAAACTTTTGCGGCTTCTTAAATATTATGAAATAGATTTTTTTTTAAAAATAAACTATACAATTGATGATTTCATCACCTACTCATCAATTTTCAATTTAACTTTTTCTTCTCCAAATGTAATTTAAGCTAGGTATTCGAACTTTACTAGAAATTGCACATTGGATTAATTTATTTTAATGTTACTTAAATTTATAGGTTTATTTGAAATTGATATATTTTATTTATATTATTATTATTATATTTTTAGATATTTGAATCTCTATTTTTTTTTTACTTTTTTTTCAACCATTTGAATTATTTTTCTCTTTAAATACCTACCAATTTCATATAATAAGATTTAATTTTATTTAACTTGATTTTTTTTACTAAAACAATGATAAAAATCCAAAATTGGTAATAAAAAAAAGAATAGGTTTCAAAACATACTTGATATACATGGAGAAGTATAAAACATTGTATTTAATAATTTGTCACAGAATAATAAACACATGTATATGACAGAAATACAACGTTTTGGACACGTATCACATATTCCTGTAAAACTAGCTGATCGTATCTTCTTTCTTATTTTTTTAAGTATTTTCTTGTGTAAATAAATTGTAATTGCCAAATAACCGTATGAGATCTTTTGTGATAATTAAACGTAAGCAAAAGAATTTTTTTGGGCTAAGCTTGTTAGCTTTACATTGATTCATTAAATTAAAGAAAAAGATGTAGAACAATAATTTCGTACTGTTTCGTGCCCTGTTTTAAGTTTATTTATTTATGAACGGAAAATAAAGTTAAATTTTTATCTAATTTATGATTAAATATAATCTAATAATATATATAATACATACATATTTATATTTTTTTAAATTATTATTTTATAATTAGATATCAAAATTATATATTTATAATTATTTTTAGAAATTATTATTTTATAATTAGATATCAAAATTATAAAATAATTATTTTATAATTAGATAACATATATAATACATATAGTCACATGCTCCATTTATATGATTAGATATCAAAATTATTATTTTATAATTATTAATTCTCATGCGTATTTTATTTTATATTTTTTAAATTTATCTTTTATTGATATCAATAGAAAAATATTAATGATATATCCCTCTATAATTTTAATATACTCATCTATACCCTTACTAATACTAACTAATAAGAGTTTTACCTAACTAAAACACCTGTCCTATTGGGTGGGCACACGAAAAGCTAATTCAGGCGTACCATTTAAAAAAAATTTGATGAGTACATGTGAAATGATTTTTCCATTTAAGTAGATGCCAATTAAAAATTACTTGGAACGGTACATTAATTAAACATACATAAAAGCTTTTGAAGGGTATGTTAGGTAATTCAAGCACCTACGTGCTATTTAAATCTTTACATTTTGAAAGTATTGGACGGACGGAGTGAATGAATAGGTGTTTTACTTAAATAATGAATTTAATTTTTTTTTAAGTAATTAAATCAGCCGCTATCCCTCTAATATAAAAATAAAATTATGCATAATTGGCATATTACTTGAAATTTTTTTATGGTGTTACATTATATTATTACTTTTAAATAATTATATTATTTATTCATTAATTTTATATCTTTTATATATATACAAGTAACATGTTATTAGATATTGAAATATTTAAGTCTACGTCTACTTCATCAGCTCATCTCTACTTGCATCCAATGAATCATTCTTTAATGCTTTCCCTTAGGAAACAAACTATTGAAAAGTATAATTAATTACAATATATAATTACAGAATAACCTTGATTTAGAAAATATTTTTAAATAAATGGAGCATGTGACTAAGTTCCTGTATACATATAAGTTTCATACGTTAATTGAGATGAATTATTTTTAGTTAAATAAAAAACTTCTAAGCAAATGACATCATTGTTGAGACTTGATCGTATACATATTTTAAAAAGAATAGATTTAATCAACTAAAATATCAATCGGATGGATTCATTAGAATGAATTAGTTACTCTTTTGTCTTGCTGCACAACATTGTTGTTATATCTTATTGGTTGCTAGATAAAACGGAAGCACAAAAAACACCAAAAACAAAAAATACAAAAATTAGTAAATTGCCTACTACACAACCTAAGTTTCAATTATTATTAATATTATTTATTGAATATATACCCAATAATAATATTAAGAATTCAAATTTTCCTAATAAGTTAAATAAAAAAATTTAAAATTAAATGATTGAATGATCTATTTAACCGATTCTAACAATCTACACATTGAGTAAGAATAATCAATGTCAAGTATCACATCATAACACATGGCATACTCCTTCATTTTACCCCATTTGTGAGTAGGGTGTAGTAACCGCTTCATGTTCAATAAGAAAAAAGTTTATGTATGTTTCCTTTATTTTGAAAGCAATTATTTAATATCATATTCTCACTATTAAAAACCTTAACATTCTCATTGAACTTGTCATGCTTTTCTTATCTCATATTATCAATATTATTGCAAGACTTCAAGTTCAAATTTTCACCAATATTCATTTTTCTCTTAACGGCGATTACAATTTCATCTTGAACAAGATCCTTAATCAACTTGTACAAATTATATTACCTTTTTTATTTCATAATAACAAATAAATTTTTACTAACCTCAATGATTCCTACTTACCCAAAAATCAGATCTTAAGATATCTAGTCTACTCAACAAAACTTAGTTCTTCCTTAAGTTAGGTACATGCCTCACATTAACTAATATTTGGACAACTCCATCAATCTTTATCTTCATAGTATCTATACTACTTACCTTACACATTGAATCATTTGACATTTAACAAACATCTATTTTCATAGTATCAATACCAATTACCTTGCTCATTGAACCATTTGGCATTTAACCAACATCACAAGGATTATACTTATCAAACAACTCCTTATTTGCACACATGTAAAATAAGCAAACATAATTTAAAAACAATCATCTCGAGAGTCTTCGTTAGTTGTCACAAAATTACATCATTTTTGGCATCACGAGTTTTAGTTACCTTTGTCCTTTTAACACATTATATTTTCTTTCTATTAAAGTCTCTTATAACCTTTAACCTTTCTTTATAATACCTTTTGATGTGTCATTTCTTATATTAATAAAAACACTAAATATCATGTTTTTAATAAGATTTGAACCAGTTTTCATTCATATTTGGATATCTTTTTCAAGATCTGCTTATTCTAATATTTGAGTTTTTTCTTGAATCACCATTTGTAACATGACGATCTCTATGTGTAGAACTAGATAGTCACATCTCATTACTAATTTTCAAGAGAACTGAACATCTCACTTATTCTCAATGTGTTATTCCCTCAATTAGTAAAGATAACAATAAAGCATTAGACTCAAACAACAAAGACAACAAAATTATTGTTTGATCTTCATCTTATATCTTGATATCAACTTGCATAAATTCAAAAACATATTATCTATATCTATTTACATGACATTTAATATCCCCGCATTCATCCATCTTCAAGGTATGATTCTTCAAATGCACCTTAAGAATCTCTTTTTGCACTCAGATACCTTTAACATCTCTATTTCAACTCTTAATCCTTCTTGTTGTTATATCTTCCTTATAACAAATTTTCTCATCCATTAGCTCTAATACTACTTGTTGGGCATAACAAAAATGCAAACACAGAAAGCAAAAATAACAAGAACACAATAGATTATTGTGGTTTAGTAAATTTCTTAGTCTCTACTACAATGATTCGTGTCAGATTTGAACCAAATCAATCTGACTCGAAGGGAAATTTGAATCGAGTCATTTTAGGTCATTTAGGTTTGATTTGGTTTGGGTAATATTCATAGCTCCAACAAACACAACTTGTTGACCCATTTGATTTTATTTTTTGTAAATTTTTTAAATGCAAAATGTAATATTATATTTTTACGTAATTGAAATGACTTAAAAGAGAGAAAGAGATGAGTCTCGTCAAAAGCAAATATGTGAACTATATGTAAGTAAAATTATTAATTATATAATTATGTGAAATTATATTGGTTAATAAAAATTAAATTAATTAAGTAGATATATTATTATTATATCACAATCGTACTTATAGAGAAATTTATTGGTATTTTTACATGTAGTATTAGATTTAAATAATCTTTTAGGTAAAAATTCAATTTTTTAATAAAGTATTCTCCAAAGTTTCCTTGAATAAATAGAACAAATCATGATCCAAGAACTTTAATGGTTAATAAATTTCAATATCGTTAATAAAAAAATTTATTTAAGAATATTTATAATCAATAATATATATTATAAATTTAAATAACATCAAATTTTATTTTATTTATAAAAAATTTAAAATTAATAATACCCACTAAATGATTCATACAATGCGTATAAATAAGTATTAAGAAAATGTTAACATATATGTGAGTTGTGGAGTACTTTAATCAAAAAAGTAACAAATAAATGTTATAGTTGATTAACTTAAAAGAAAATAATAAAAGAAATAATAATAAATGTCTATTCAAACTAACCCATATTTTACCCAAATCATTGTATGTTCCAAACTATTTATAATGAAATGGATATTATTTTAATCTTTTTTCCCCATTTTTGTCCAAATAAATTGGGTACCTTTGAAACCGTCAAATTTTCATCTCTAACTAAGTCCATGCCCAAAGTTTTTAAATTTCACTAATATCACTTTTTGAATACAAAAGTTTTAATTTATACTTAATACACTGTCTGTGTATCTTAAAAATAATACTAAAAATTAAATAAATTTTCAAATACAAAACCTCAATAGACCCAAAATCTATCTCATTTACACTAAATAGATAAAGTTTAAGTACTTCATTCGTTCTCAAATTATGTTTTCATTAATATAAAAGTTTCTAAACTTAAAAAATTCAACATTTTTATCCATAAAATTATCATGTTATACTTAAAATTCTTAAAATATTACATTCTATTATACTCATGTTTCAAAGAACTAAGTATGATATATTAATCACACTAATGTCCTTTTTAATTTAGAACTTAAATATTAATATATAATAAATTGGATGTCAAAACATTAAATTTTATAATTTAAAAAACTTTTTATATTTGTGAAGATGAAGTTCTTTATCCAATAAAGAAACTCAAAATAACATAATTACATTCTCTATTTAACATTACCGAAAATCGAGAGAAGAGAAACGTTACAACAATGTATTGGTGTGCTCATGACTTCACAATCTTTTGTTATGAGTTATGTGTTTTTATATTTCCTTGGGATCATCTATGCCTTTGAGCCAAAGTTATTAGTACTGGTATATTATATTTCGCTGTGTTTACTTTTATAAATGAGATAAAGTTGGTTATGTTGTCACATTATACAAGATTATAATCTCCTTGGTCCTACGAGGATGGCTTCTCGCTTTAGTCACAGTGCCTTCATCAGATTTCATTTTCAGGGAAGATAATATAGGTACTAAATGCCTCTCTTCACAAGCTCCATTGTCATGACCACTTGGTACTGGGAGATTCCATTTTTTATGACATCTTTTATATGATATGTTTGTAATATGATTTTTTAAGAGAAATACAAGAATAACCAATCCAACAAAAAAATTACATTGTAATGTGGAAATGATCTTAAATGTAATTTATTATACATATAATTGATTTAAAAAATTATTTATGTTGATATCAATTTTATTAATATACATGAAATATTAATAGGTTCATGTTTAAGTATAGTTTATATTGATTTTAGTTATCTTTTTTGCATTTCAATATATTTTGGAACTACCCTCTCCATTTTGATTTAATAAAATATGTGTTGGGTGAGTTAAATGATTAATGTGCTACATATGTGCCACCTCCTCTTTATCCACATACTTCGTCAAATAATAAAAGAACATCTCCTTGAAACCACCCTCTCCCTTTTAGCGCGTTTCTTACATCTTATGTGGTTTTTGTTTTTTTAATTACCATTTTAACCTTTTACTCCATCATAAAAGTTGGATTTGCCCATGTGAGTTTGGACTCGTCAGGTTATTGGTCATATCAGTTGCTTTCTTCATCTGAGTGACTCAACATTAGGAACAGTTTTTGAGGTTAAAAATTGAATCTTTGAGAAACTTAAAAGGGAAAGCAAAAGCAAGTTAAGAAGGAATATGATAAAAAGATGAAAAGAATTATCGTTACAAGAATTAATAAAAAATAAAAATTGATTTTTAGCTAAGCGATCATTCAACTCCATCACAAATATTATAGCTAAAGAACAGCCACGGATCGCCGTTTTTCTTTCTCCACTGGATTTCTCTTCTCCTCCATGGCTGGAGCTGTTGAGCTCCTTCTGTAAGTTTCTTCTATTAGGTTCGTCATCTCCTTTAAACTCTCGTTTTGCTTCTTTGATTATAATTTTTTCTCTTTGCATGTGTCAAATATTAGCTTGATTTATTTTAAAATATTTTGTTACTCTTTGTGGAAAATGCTATATGGGTTTTGTAGATCGTACCCAGATCTTATCATATTTTGATCCACCTTATTAGCTTGTCAATTCTTGTGTAAAAAGGAAATTCATGGTGGCCTTTCGTTTTCAAAGGTTAAACAAAGTCAAAGTCTGTAAAGCTTAATTATAGAGTACGAATTTGGAATATGTTGGTCTCATTTGATTTGGAATTTCTTTGGGCATCTGGGTTTCTTGATTTAAGTCAGTATGTCATAATTTTGGGTCTTAAAAGGCAGGCTCTATAATTGTTACTCTCCCGAAGATTAAAGGAAGAAACCAATTTTTCTGTACTTTTGAATTGATTACAAATTGAAAATATTTTTTTCTTAATTGTTACTCTCCCTAAGATTAAAGGAAGAAACCAATTTTTCTATACTTTTGAATTGATTACAAATTGAAAATAATTTTTCTTTGTAAGTTCGATTACTCTTTATGCTAGATTTTCCTGTCACTTTAAAGTGAGTTTTGACGCTTCTTCATTTTCTGAAACTTTCCAGATTGGATTGCAACATTTGCTTTAAATGGTGCTAAGGTGGTCATATCCGTGAAGACAAAGAAGATAAGGACCTCAAGAGTTGGGCTCTCTCTTTATTGAACTGCTATGCTGGAATGATTTTGGTTTTGATGCATCACGGTTTCTCATATTTTACTTAATCGTCCAGCATTGATGCTCTATTTGCTTTAAAAGATTTTAAGCAGCTCTTTCTTGCCATTTGAGTTATGATCAAAACAATACTTAATAAGTTCCCTCGTAAGCCCTCTAAGTCGGCTGAAAATCGTGGAGGAGGGTCCTCTACTTCTTCAAATCCTTATGCAACTTCAAAAAGTGAAGAATTAGCAAATAGCAGGTTTAGAAACCAGGGTAATACTACATCTTTGTCAACCCTAAATTCTACATCTAATTTAACAGCAGGTTATGGAAACAGGCTTAACCAGGCTGTGAATTCTAAGTTTAATGGGAATTCACTGGCTTCTTCATTTGAGGCATTGCCTAGCTTCAGAGAAGTTCCGACTTCAGAGAAGCAGAACTTGTTCATTAAAAAGCTTAACTTGTGCTGTGTTGTATTTGATTTTATCGACCCAACAACGAACCTTAAAGAAAAGGAAATCAAGCGGCAGACACTGGTTGAGCTTGTTGATTATGTTGCTTCTGCCAATGGCAAGTTCCCGGAAACTGTCATTCAGGAAATCGTTAAAATGATTTCAGTAAATTTGTTCAGAATACTTACTTCTCCACCCCGAGAAAATAAAGTGGAAGCCTTTGATTTGGATGAGGAGGACACTGCGATGGACCCTGCATGGCCACACTTGCAAATTGTGTATGAACTCTTTCTAAGATTTGTGGCATCGCCTGAGACAGATGCAAAGTTGGCCAAGAGGTACATTGATCATTCTTTTGTGCTCAAATTGTTAGACCTTTTTGACTCAGAAGACCCCAGAGAGAGGGATTGCTTAAAAACACTTTTGCACCGCATCTATGGAAAGTTCATGGTGCACCGTCCATTCATCAGGAAATCAATCAATAATATCTTCTATCGTTTCATTTTTGAGACTGAGAAACATAATGGAATTGCAGAACTGTTAGAGATTCTTGGAAGTATAATCAATGGCTTTGCTCTGCCCTTGAAAGAAGAACACAAACTCTTTCTTGTTCGGGTTCTTATTCCGCTTCATAAACCAAAATGTATACCTATGTACCACCAGCAATTATCTTATTGCATTACACAATTTGTGGAAAAAGATTGCAAACTTGCTGACACGATTATACGGGGTTTATTAAAATATTGGCCTCTTACTAATAGCTCTAAGGAGGTCATGTTCTTAGGTGAGCTGGAAGAAGTTCTAGAAGCAACTCAGCCTGCAGAATTCCAGCGATGTATGGTACCCTTGTTTCGTCAAATTGGTCGTTGCTTGAGCAGTTCACATTTTCAGGTGTGTAGTTTTACTAGTCTCATCTGTTTTCTTCTCTTTCTAGAATTCCATTAAGGAATGAAACTTTATATGAATGGTCCTTACAGTCACATTTCGTTTTCATACATGTATCTAGAAGGAATGGAGAAAACAAAATATGGATACAAAGCAAGTGTATCCAGATTTATGGCACATTTGCATATCCATAATGCATATATGAGAATGATTATTTCAATAATCTGAATGCAAAGGAGTAGAAACAGGAGATAGTAGCTACTAAAGTGTGTATTTTTATGGAAAGTCTTGTTAACCAGAGAAATAATTATTAGTATAAGGATATATTCAATTGTTTTCAAAGCATGATACCGAACATGCATGCAAAAATATTACGTTTATAGTGACTAAAGTGGATGTGTTTGCTCATTCAGAATCCTCATCAAGTATCATTTGCTAAAGAAGATTACAATTACTTTTCATTGCAGAAATTGTGGAGCTCATCTATGTTTGCAGTGCTTTTTAAGCTTTTCGCTGACTTTTTAATTTGCAGAAAGTAATATTTCCGTTGTTTTGATGGGATAAGCTCATAATTCCATTTCTCAATCACCTCATGTCTGATGAAAGATATAAGCACTTTTTCACGACTTTGTTTTGTCCCCTTATCCTTGCAAAGTTGAGCATCACAGTTTTATGTCAATATAGTTTTTCTTGACATGAAAATTCAAGTTTCTGGGAAAGCATAAAATTTAACATCCTGGATCAATTGGTACTCCTTATAGAGGACAAGTCAGAAGTATCACGTTTTCCCTGTCTTCAAGCATAAACAAAAACATCTATTTAAATGTCATAATGGCGTCTGCCTATGGTTGGTCTATCGTTTTACCGTTGCAAATTTTTTTTTAATTACCAAATGTTCCGCCTCGTTAAGTGTTTAAGAGTGTTTAAATGCTATATTGGGTGCATAATTGATCTTTGATCATGTTTGTTGAAGCAAAAGGATGCTGCTGGTATTGCTTGGCTTGGAGTTTATATGGGTGATAGTTGTCTTCTTTTGTATCTTTGTTTCTGTTGTGTTTTTTGAGATTACTTATGCTATTGTTTACTCTTTCTAAGAGTTGAATGTTAGTACTTTTATTGCTTTGCTTGAGAATAGGAGAAAAAAGAGAAAGAAGAAAAACAATCAGGGGTTTTGTTAGAAGGAAACTCTCTTTGATTACCTAAATGGCCACTTGGATCTGGATAGGTTGCTTGAAGTGGCTGTTGTTGGTCCCTGCTGGATTGTTTCCTTAAATGAAATTTACTTGTCCTTGAGCTAGTCATACTTAAGCTTGAGCTCCTAATACTACAAGAGTAATTGAAGAAGGAACTGTTAAGGTTGTTGGAAGGTTATGGTTTCTTATTGTTTTTTCAAGTTTGCTGGATAGTTTTTTATTGTGCTTGCCTGTTGGCTTTATGAATGAAGTGTATCATTTTTTTGATAAAAAAATGTTTGTTATGTGATTAAGAAATCTGTTTCTATTTGAGAAAAAATGATGAGTATTGGATGTGCTTAAATTTATGGTAGTTTTGAAGATAATGAAGTTTATTCTTCTTCAATATTCAGGTGGCTGAGAGAGCATTGTTTTTATGGAACAACGATCATATTGAGAACCTGATCAAACAGAATCGCAAAGTTATTCTGCCTATCATTTTCACTGCATTAGAGAAAAATGCTAGAAGCCACTGGAACCAAGCTGTCCAAAGTTTGACACTAAATGTCCGTAAGATATTCTCTGATGTTGACCCTGAGCTTTTTGAGGAATGCTTGCTCAAGTTTAAAGAAGATGAAGTACAAGAGAAGGACATGAATTTAAGACGGGAAATGACATGGAAACGCTTAGAAGAAATTGCAGCAAAGAAAGCTTCGAGCAATGAGCCAGTTCTAGTGTCCCCAAAAAGTGCCACTAGGAGGTCTTCTGGATAGTGAATTGGAGATTTTCATGTCATCATATAGCAATCTTATATACAACTGGTATGAAAAGATTTTGTGAGATGCAAGTAATTACTTGTTGATCCCTTTGGTTGCTAACCTTCCAGGTTTTGGTTTGTCAAGTGATAGAACTGCAGGTTCAAAGATGCATTCTTCAGGGTATAAGAAGCCCTGTTTGGAAAAGTAGGTGGGTTGTATATATCATGTATGATCATGTGGAGAAGAAAAAGGAGTTTTGCATCATCTTGCCGATTTTAAGACTGGTTAGTCAAGCTGGTCATTTTGTCATTGATGTCAGGAAGGTAACAGAAAATGGTTGAATTTGGTCTATCTCTGATTAGTTGTATGTATCATCAAAGTTTGTTCTTTTTGTGAACGATCTCCACATAAAAACCTCAATTGGATGGGATTAGAATATCACATAAATTGCTTTCATCTTTGTGTCTGAAACACCGGAAGTTCACTGAGTTTGCACATGAATTGCTACTTGCTACCTACAATTCAAGCATATGAGTTGCATAATTCCCCATGAGTGGCTCTAGCCTGCTAAGTTCTTCACTCTTTTGAGAAATATTGGTTTCTTTGGGCGGATTTATAATCTAAAGCTCGTGTATTTATCTCTCAATTAGACAGAGTCATGTATTTATCATTTGAAAAGATAAATACAGAGCTGATTACAATTTGAAAGAGAATAAAAGGCTGGGAAATTACTTAAAATAAGACCCTAAAACTTATAAAACAAAAATAGCAAGAACAAGTATTAAATGATCATAGTTTAATTTAAATGTTATTTTATGTAATTTTATAGGTTTGGTTTTTTTTTCAACAGTAAAAATATATTAATTGGATACAAATAGTATTATTTTTATAATTTAAGTTTTCGAGAGTTATTTTTTTTAATTAAGGGATTAATTAAACTTTTCACCTCAAATGTGATGAGAACGTAGTCCTTTTAGCAATCGATGTCATTACTTTCTAACAATTTTTAATTAAAGTTACAGAATGCTAATCTAGTTTGTTCACTTGTTGGTATGTTATGTATAGTGAAATGTGAATGTTGGTTTAAGTAATTGTAGAAATACTTTCAAACAAGGTCAATTATATTGTAAAATATGGATCGTTGCATGCATCATATTAAAAGCATTTTTTTATTCAAATAGCTTTAGATATATGTTAGAAAGGAAGGTGAAAACTTGAAATGGCTCTTCTGATTATGAAGAGGTCTGGAATGATTATTGTACAACTTGTTCCGATCACCTTTTTAGCTTTTACTGTTTTTTTTTTTATAAAAACCCGTAAAGGCATGAGTTTTTATTGGAACAAGAAGATCAAATCTTCCAGCAAAATGAAGAACACCATGAACTGGATGACTCGGTTCTTGAAGATTCAATGCAAAAATGTCCCAAAATTGCATCATACATATGTGAGGCATTACGTAAATCCTTACATAATTTTCCAAGTTTTACACAAGCGATTTCCGCAATTTTTTTTAGGTAAAATAATATTATTGGGAAAGGGAAGGGGAATTGTGAGATTTATCCTGCTCTTTGATATATTTAGTTTCTTTTGCTAAATTATAGGATATATTCAATTAATTGAGTAGTTTGATTATTTTCAAATTATAATTTATTTATTTTTTGAATTTTATCTCCATATTGTTTGGGGGATCTTACTTCCAGCAATAAGACAAAAGTTATAATTAATGTCTTACAAATAATCTAATAATATGGTGGAAATATATTGAATTAAAATTATTATATTTTTTAAATATATTTTTGAATTATTGTGTTTGTTTAGGATATACTATCGAATTAAAATTCTTTATATTTCTACCATCTAACTCTTTCATGTATATTATTTTATTAGTCTTCATGGTACATCATCACATGCCTCTTAAAAAATTCACGTTAAAACCACTGTACGCACCTCATGGTTACATCTAACATTTATTAACCTACCATTGGCTCTAACCTCTATTAGGCACTTTCCGTTTTGGATTAAGGTTGCTTTCGCGAATTGGGGGCATTGTTATCAATTAATATTTCTCCAGTGAAGTCAAATTTCTCCTGTGCAATTTGAGATTAGGGTTCCTTCATTGAAATTTCTGTTATAGCACCAAAAATTTCTTGAAGGTCTTCGACATTATGACTATGGACCAAATAAGAATGACTCCTCGATGCCTTTGTGGGATTTCATGCAATAATTCTATTATTGGGATGGATGATAACCTTGAAATGAAGTTTTAGAATTGTTACAAATATGGGGTAAATAAATATTTGATTTTGGGATTTTTGTTTTGTTTAATTCTTTTTGTTATGAATAGAGATTTAAAAATAAAATTATGGCAGTACCATAATTGTTTGCTTTAACATAGGTTTATAATATGTAGTTGAAATTATGTTACTTAAACAATAATCTCTGTACTTTTATTTCATTAATGAGTTTGAAACATGTTTGGTATGATGAAATTGATATCTAATGTGTGCAAATGTGTATTGAAATAACATGTTTATAAACACAACACACATCGTATTGCATTAATAACCCGTTAGAACAAAACGATCCCTAACTAATTGATCAAATTTGGTCTTTATATCTCAATATGACATTGATGTTCATATATAATTATTGCAAGTTGCTTAAAATAATAATGTAAAAAACAACATAAATATACCATTCAAATTACATTCAGATTACACTGAAAATAACCCCTAAAGTGACCATTCAAAATAACATTTCAACATATTTCATATTAACTTCATTGATGTCCAATTATTCCAATGCTTGAACCCCCTCTCCCAATCTAGAGTAGCTTGTGGGGATTGAGCTCCATCTAGTGTGGATTCAGTTCTTGTGTTCCTCTTCCTATTGACCTGAAAAAACATTAAAATTATTAGATAAAGCAAACTCACATTAAAAGTAAAACATCACAAAGTAATGAGAAATAATATTGATTTTTTTTTTGTTGTTGCAGTTTTTCTATTAAGCATCATTATTGTTATGTTCTTTTGAATTACTTCAGGTTGTTTAGCTTGAGGTTGTTAAGCTTCATTCATTTTTGCATTTTATGTACCTTCATTTTTCTATAAACATATATCACACAAGGTAAGATTACAAAAAATTGTTAAAAATCATTAATAGCTTTAAACAAAATATCATTAAATTATGTCATGTTTTGAACATATTATTAAATTATATTAGTTGTTTCAAATATATCACAAAATTATGTTAGTTATTACAAAATGTCAGTGATGTACTTATTGTGTATAGTATATATAATAAAATTTAAATAAATGTGATTATCCAATTTTCACTTTCAATTGTGCGTTGTTAGGTTGTTTTCTTACATGTGGCTACATTATGATTTCTATTGCCACATCTCTTACATGACTATCAAAACCAGTCATTACCCACTCATTCATACTAGGCATTAGGTGTATGTTTGTATCATATACTTTAACATATGTATCATACTTGCAAAAGTCATCAACATGTAAGAAATAATTATCTTTTTCTACTCTGAATGCAACACATGAATGGCCACATAATAAATCAGTAAGCTCCCATTTTTTATATGTTTAAGTTCTATTAACCACGTCTACCACCCACTTATTCATCTTAATATCATTAACTTCATATTTCTTCTTTCTAGAATACTCTGCATGTAAAAGTTCAGAGAGGTGGATTTAATTTTCCAAAATCGTCCTAATTATTGGACAAATCCCATTGGTCCAAGTTTCATCTTGAACTCTTTGTACTCATCATTTTCATTATGTAAATTTGATCATCTCCAACATTGTTATGATGAGTTTTTCATTTGTAGGTAAAATGCATGAATTCCAACACACACATACTGTTCACTAATATGTCTGACTTCACAAATATCTTGAAGTGAGATGTTGACTAATTTTTAGTTGGTTTTGCATCCAACCACTCTCATGCTTCAATAGAAAGTTTTCATCTCATCAGTAAATGAGGTTATAGTTAAAGCCCTAGTGTCATGATCTGCAGTAGGACTCGCGGACCTTTACACCTAACATATGCCCATAATTGTTGTTAGCTAAACCTTTTTTTAAAGTTTCTCCATAAATATCTTACACACATCTTATATTTAAATTCTTCAAAATAATTGACCAAGAGCAGTGACCAATCTCTTTTGTTTATCAATAGCAAATGTCGATTCAAAATTGTTCTCTATTTTCAAGTTTTTCTTTCAACAACATCAGAAACCATTCCCATGTCTCTGTACATTTTGATTCCATCATAGCATATATAGGCTACTGTGTAGATGAAATTATTTCCATCAATTTAAATTGCACTAAGAAGTTGAACTTTGTAACATGTTTTCAAAATATAACCATATAACCTAATTAATGGTTTACACCATTGAAGGAACAATTTTTATTTGCATCCCAACGAATATTAATCTTTTGGAACCGTGGCTATTCTTTTCATTCAATTATGTTTCAGTCCTAACAGTTGTCCCTAGATTTGTTACTTTCACTGATTTAACATAATCCTACAACTTCCCATATTAATATGTTTTTCATACATGCCATCAATTTCTTTCCTAGCCTTTTTGTTTTCCATATACAACCTTTCTCTAGGAATTGTAAGACCATATATAGTACTATTTTGCATTGTCTATCGCACTTTCTTTGAATTCTTTAGGATTTTTTCTAAAGTCTTGAAGAAACTCTTTTGTTATTCAATCAGAATTTATACATTTTGTTTCCCTAGCAACTTGAGATGAACATTATAACTGACAAGTTACAATATGAAATATCATTTTATGCTCTCAGCATTTAGCATTTATTAAGAATGGGTAGTTTTCAACCTTGCAAATAATTCTTACTCTCTTCTTACCAAAGTGTGCAAACTTGATATTCATCAAGTGCTTAACCACCATATTGAAGTATATCTTTCTTTAATATACCCTTTGTTGCAAATTGTTGACACAAGCAAAATTTTGGGTCATTCATATTCTTATCTTAGTTGAAAACATATATATTAACCCTTGTTCCATCTTTATCTGAACCACTATCAAGCTTGTTAGAGTTTCTATAGTCAGATAAAAGATCTCCTCATTTTGCATGTATGCTTCTCACTTTATCAAAGATGTAACTTTACAAGTAAAATTTTGTAATTTTTATAAAAGATTATTACTATACTATTGACTTGTTGTGCCTTTTTTTGCACATGTTTTCCATCAAACAAGTACAGATGTTGCGCCTTTTCTATGAGAACATGTACAATTTTGTGTCTGATCTCGTAGAATATATGCAAGTTTTAATTTAATAGAGTTGAAATAATGTAATTTCTAATCTCATATTTTGATATTTATTTATTCAAAAAATTCACATTTTTAGCTCTAATTTTTAATTTGTATTTGTGTACAAACTTCGAATTATCAATTATTGAATAGTTACATTTGAGTTATAGAGGTAGATACTGTTGTGATTGATTAAAAATAATATTAAGTTTGTTAGTCAAAATAGTAGGTGATTAATTTAGAAGAAAATTCATGGAAGGTGACTTACCATATTGTTAAAGATGTATGTTTCTAACCTTGTTTGAATAAAGAATAGGAAAATTAGGTAGCCTAATTTTATTGAACGAATAAATGTTTGGCATATGAAATGAGAACTTGAAGGTTATAAATATGGCTTCATTTCTTCATTGTTAATCATCCCAAAAATAGAGAAAAGCTTGTATGAGAAGTTCTTGAGTGAGAGAATTTTGTGGGAAAATTCTCTTGGGTTTGTAATTGCTTTTGTCTTTTGGGTATGAGAAAATTACTGAGAGTGTGGTTGTAACAATTTTCCACGTAGTAAATTTTTCTCTGGTTGTCTTTTGACAACGAAAGTGGTTTTTCTCTAATTTGAAGTTTCCACTATAATTCGTGTTGTGTATTATCTATTTCTCTTTTATTTGATATTTTGCTAAGGATAATCCTGGGAGAGAGAATTTATGATTATACCATTTGATCCAAATTTCTTAACAGATACGTCAATGGTCATGGATGAGGATAGTGGTTAGTGTTTTTATGGGTGATTGTAAAAATTTGGCGATTGTTCCACTTGTTTTTCCCATTTTTTTTTATTTCTACTCTATATTGTGTTGTGGTTATTAAGATATGACGTTTTTTTATATAGTGTTAGATGAATAACCCATACTTTTATAATAAAATTATTATTCTTTTATCACGGGAATACATAAAAAATTAAAGAGTGACTATGTTTTGGATTATTGATTCCCTTGCAAAATTGCTTATGTTTTTTACGTGGGGAACTAGATAATTTTTATAAAAGAGATTGTAAAGATAGATAAGTGATTAGTTTTTAATTTTTAGTTTTGAAAATAGAGTGATAGATTATGTTAAAATTTGTAATTTTAAAACTTTTTCTTTTGAATTATTTTTCGCACTAAACGCTCTTCCAAAAAGTCCAATAATGCTTTTATGTTACTTTTTGAAGAAATTCATAAAAGCAGATGTAAGAAAGACACTTTTTTGTTTTTTTTCTTGAATAAAGAGAAAAACTATTTATTGGAGTGGACGAACTAATCAACTACTACATTGGAAATCCACAACGTTACCATGTTATTGTAATGTATTGCAAATATTATATTAAAACATCTCAGAAGCAACTTGCGAATTCTTTTAGAATTTTCAACAACCTGTGTAAGTGTATATCTAGAATCATCTAGTCATAACTGGTCCTACCTATCCCTGATGTGGATAACTCATAACTGGTCCTACCTGTCCCTGATGTGGATAACTGTAATTGTCATCAAATATAGCGCATATATACTATAAATAATTAAATCCATCTTTAGAATAAAATATACGTCGAAATATTCATTTTTTTAATTTTTATATATATTATTTATATATTTATATGTTATATTTATTTTTATAAGTTAAGAGCTATCTAAACTTATAAGCAATACTATTATCGAATTTTTGACCGATGTAGGATTGAAGAAAACTTAACAGTTTCCTTCACACGGACAGAGATAGTTTCATAAAATCACGATGAGACTATTAAGGATAAAACTCAAGTCACCAATCAAGTTAAATTTAGTTCTGATACTATGTTAGAAACACAAGCTTAACTCAACCTAATAAGATTTTATTGTGTTGAGTTAGGCCTGAGTTTCTTCTAACATGGTATCAGTGCTTAATCGATGACTTGAGTTTTGTCCTTAATAGTCTCGTCGTAACTTTGTGAGACCACCTCTGTCTGTGTGGAGGGGGTTGTTAAGTTTCCTTCGGTCACATATCGACCAGAAGTTCAATAACATTGTTGTTTATAAGTTTTGACAACCTTTAACTCAATAAAATCTTATTGAATTGAATTAGACCTGAATTTTTAAAAATATATATTGTTTGAGATGAATATCTACACAGATTCTAGTTCTTGACTAGTGGACGAATTACTTTCACTTTTCTTCAATTTTGAACCTGAATCTAGTCCTTAAGTACCTTAGGTTTTTAGAGATTGATATCAATTAGGTTAAGAGTAACTAAGAACTTAAGGTATTTAAAAACTAGGTACAAATTTGAGGTTAGAAAATAGCGAAATGAATCCATCCACAAATCAGGAACTATAATATGCAGAGATATTTCTTTTATATGTTTAAAAAACATTTCAAACACATATTTTTTACATGTAACTAATTCGATTATGTATAATTTTTATATATTATTTAAGATTAAGAGTAAAATAAAATTGAAAGAAGATAAAAAAAAAATTATCCATAAAAAGAATTATAACATACATTAAGAAATTTTTTCAAACGCAGCTGAAATTTTTTAGTGTAAACGTGAAGATGAAAATTGCTTTCGGAATTTAAGGTTTATCAAATTCTATCTTCTTGTACTAACTTCTATTATGGAGAACAATTTTATGCTGTAGTTTTCTTGTTGTAAATGATCCTCATCTTTCAAAACGAAAGAAAAATAAGAAAGTTAACTTTTTTTCAATTAAAAAAAAAAAATTCTTCATTATTTTTTTGGATTTTTTTTTATCAAGATAAAACTCCATTAATATCATATCATTTGAATTATTTTTTGTTTGTCAAAAATAGGACCATTCAAATTCAAAGTTTGCACATTTTCAAATCATACTGTCAGCAAATTGAACTTTCTTCTGAGAGAAATAGATTATTTAATTTTCAAATGATGATGTTTTCTTAATTAATTTATTTAATATTGGAAAATATTACTATATTAAGTTTACTCCGGTATCTATTTAGCATTTTTCAGTAGTATATTCGTATTATAATTAAATGTAAAATTTAATAAAAAATATTTTTCTTCTTTAAATAATTTTTAAACCTACAAAAAAATATTCATGCTTTTAAACTAAAAAATATTATACATAAAAATATAATTTTTATTTAAAAATAAATAAAAAATACTTATTCAATAATATCTTTTTATTATTAAATATATTTATTATTACTATTATTATTTTCATAATACAATAATATATAATCAAAATAATAATCAATTATATTTTTTATATATGGTTTGCTAAAATATTAAGAATTTTGTTTATCATGTAATAGAAATAATTTATATTTTTATTTATTTATATTTATTATATGATCAATATAATAAAGTTACAATTTTAATCTATATACATTAATTTTACTTGTTTAATTATTGTAATCATCATTGAATTTTGTTCGTGTATGACTCATATTTTTATAGGTATTATTATATGGATTCTTGAAAAACTCTTCTACACAATATATTCTTAATGTATTTAATTTATAAATTTAATTGATTATGTATTATAATTATCCTCAAATCTTTAATCATTATACATATTTATTGATATTACATTGAAATTGTATAGAGTTTATGGACTTTAATATACCAAAATGTAAGTTAATTGTAAGTTTTATATATTTAAATTTATATTGATGTTTAATTTTTTTCATTAATTTACATTAAATATCATATATTTAACTAATATAATTTAATTTGAATAATGTATCAAGTAAGTTGTTATTAAGTTGTAAGAGTTTTATGTCACGAAGTTTATAAATAAAATCATGCGAATTTTATCAAAATTTATTATAAAATAACAACTAAGTTTTCTAATTTTAATTTAATTTATTTTATTTTAACAATATTTTAAAAATTATATCAATTATTGAATATTGAATATTGATTCTTTTTTATTTGTAATAAATAAAAGTAAACGTTTAATAGGTATCGATTGTTGATAATAATAATAAAAATATTAATAATTTTTTTATTTGTAAATATATTATTTATTAATTATGTCATTTTTATAGTATCTATAAATTTTAAAAAATAATTATGTTAATTTTATATTCTATTAAATTAAAATATCACTTCATAAACGATTACTGATATTTGGAAAGGATAATTAATAGATTATAATAGCCTTATTTATAATTATAACTAAAATTAGTAATTAATTTAAATAATTAAATTTATAATTAATTAATATATTAATTATAATAATATTAAATTTTATTTTTTTCACAATAAACTTCGTTAACACAATTCAATATGTGACAGAAATTTATGACACAATTATCGACATCTTTGGCTATTTTACATGACAATTTCCAACGCAGACACCCAAATACCATAATGGGTATAGCATGAATAGTGATATTGTGAGAATAATTTTAGAAATTTATAAAAAATATATATATTTAAAATTTATAATAATAAAAATAATATCATAATAATATTAAATAATTAAATAAATAATATTTAATATTAAATAAGTATAAATAATCTTATTTTAATTTTAACAGTATTAAATTAGACGATATTTAAAATAAAATGATGTATTCAGTTTTTTTAAATAATAAAAATATATATAGTGAACATAAAATGTATTATTTTAGTGTTAAAAGTTTTGAGAGTGATATGTTATTATTTTTTCAATAATTTTTAAAAATTGACACAAAACATTAACCTTATAATAATTTAAGATTTTGTTAAACAATTTTTAAAGATAAAACTATCATTCTATTATTAATATTTGTTATTGAATGAATTCTATTAATATACAAATAAGTATTATATTTGTGATATGAAGGTGCTAAATGAGATAAGGAAGAGTTTTTATTAAAAAAAATAAATTAATGATATTATTGAAATTGTAATCGTTATTTTCATATAGAAATAATAAAGATATAAATTTACACTTAAATTTAGACTCACATTATTTATATTGTATTACATGTTAATATTATTTAAAATATAAATTATTTATCCAATTTTTTAAATAAATATGTTTTCATTAATAACAATTTTATTCAACCGTTAATATAAATTTATACATATTTTTACATTCATAGTATTTATATGATAACATATGTAAATATTAATTAAAAAAAATAATCAATTATCAAATTTTTAAAATAATTTTAACACATGACATAATATAAATAATATGAGTATAAAAACAGTTACAAAAATTAATGATATTAATATTTTTTTATTCAATAATACTAAAATGTAATTAATTATAAAAATATAATAAATAATTTATCACTTTTATTATAGATTTTTTTAAATTTTCATTATGATATTAACTGTATTAGTTTTAGAAACACATATGAAGTAAGGGAAAATAATTGATCATAGGAAAACTTAATAACACTATTATTTTATATTACCTAACTATTTACTTAGCATAAATTTAATCATCATTTAGATTTCAATGAAATCCAATTAATCACACAAATCTAACTACCTAAGTGATTTTAATGTCCCTCTTATTATATATAAAATTATTAATTTATTATCCTATAATATGAATAATGTAATAATCTGAACTAATTAAATGAAATATTTTTATTATACAGCCCTAAAAATACACACTAGATATAAGTGTTACCATTTTCACTCAAACAGTGCCACTAATATATCTTTAAAAAAAAAAAACAATATTGTCGCAAGTGAATGTAGCCGACGTAATTTTGAAAAAGCAAATAAAACAGCTTTAAATATCATTGTCAAATTTCGAAAGTATCAGTCTATCAGAAGCTCGTCGTCGCAACTCGCAAAAAACCCCACTCTCTCTGCCTCTTTGTTTATCTTAAACGCAATTGAAGCACTAGTGGATTTTCAAGCAAATCTGCATCGTCGAACCCTAAATTTCATGAGATCCATTTTTCTTAAAATTTTGTAATTCATTGTCTTTCAGAGACAAATATCTTAACTCAGTCATAAAACTACTGTAAATTTCGATAATTAAACGGTTCTCCTTTTTCTTTGGTTGATGGGTCACTACGAACTCATCAGATTTTAGGGAGGGAGATGCCAACCGTAGCTGTGCAGCTTTATAGTATTCTTTTCAAGTTCATATTGAAGCACCGTCTACAAAATCGGATCCAAAACCAACCTGACGAGTCAAACACTTTCGGAGTCACGTCTCGTCCCGAGGAAACTACTGAAGCTGCAAATCCCGTGTTCAACGATGGTGTAGCTACTAAAGATATCCACATTGATCCATTGACATCTCTCTCGGTCCGAATCTTCCTACCTGAGTCCGCACTCAAATCACCCGAGACCGATTCCAAAAACAATTCGAGGGTTAGTGTTAGAGCTAGCCCGAAAAGATATGATCTAGATAATGGAAGTTCTACTGTTGATCGGAATGGAAATGCAAAGCAATATTTTCGGCGGAATAGTTATGGAAATTCTGTAACACCATCTGCTGGAGATTCGAAAGAAGAATTGAGAAGGAACAGTTATGGGTGTAGTAAGGATACGGAGAGCGTGAGTTTGATATCGAATAATCTTAGTGGTGGAGTTTATAGAGGTTACTCTCCATCGTCGGCTGAAAATTGTCAAAAATTACCGGTAATGTTGCAGTTTCACGGTGGGGGTTGGGTCAGTGGGAGCAACGACTCTGTAGCCAACGATTTGTTTTGTCGGCGATTAGTCAAACTGTGCGATATCATTGTTTTGGCAGTTGGGTATCGTCTTGCGCCGGAGAATAAGTACCCGGCTGCTTTTGAGGATGGGTTAAATGTTTTGAATTGGTTGGGAAAGCAAGCAAATTTGTCCGATTGTAGTAAGTCGATGGGGAGTGTACGGGGCTCTAGTAGTGGAACGGAATTCAAAAGGGCTGATTCTCATCGGCATATTGTTGACACGTTTGGAGCGTCATTGGTTGAGCCATGGTTGGCTGCCCATGCAGATCCGTCAAGGTTACTAATTTTCTTCTCTGTTTATACTTGTCTATTCTTCTTGGGTTCTATGAGATTATTTCAATGCTTTTGTATTTTAGTATTGTATTTATATGTTCCATTCCATATCATAGAATATATTTATAGTTCCTGCACGATCAATTAACTTGTGGAGTGGTAAAGCTAAATTAGGGAGTATGGTTCTGAACTGCCCTTGTGGTCTTGTACGGTTGTATAACTGCGTATCTTTGAGCTTTTGGACATTTGTCACCTGTATGTAGTAGCCTAAAATCAAAAAAGAAAAAAAGAAAAAGAGGATTTCATGGCACCCTAAGGACCTGCTTCTTTTTTGTGGATAACGGAATTAATAGCTTCCTATGTTTAAGGATTGACGAGTTAATACTTAGTAGTTGGTACTTAATGAGATTGAAAGGGCTTGTGCTAGTCTTCTTTTGGTCAAGATTTCTATCCTTTTAATATTGGTTGTCACTATCAGATATTACTACAACTCAAAATAGTCAGATTGTTAATGTTATAACTATTTTTCATTAACAATTAATGACAATAAAATGTAACTAATTATGGGGGTTTAATAGGCAATTTATTTATACTTTTGTTTTTGTTGTGTTAATAACAAAAATAGTTTCACGGCACTTTATTTTGTTGTGTCTGCCTTTGGATGAATGTTATTTCCTGATTTATTCTTTTGGATAGGATTGACCTGGTGGGTAGTTTATTGTGAACTGGCTGAAGGAGACTTTTGTTGAATCATATAGAGTTCACATGTTTTGTACATAGATATATCAGTGTAGTAAATGTTCACTTGTTAAGCAACTAATACCAAATTACCAAACATTAGTTCTGCTAACGTTGAAATTTGTTAGCTTATTGTTTCTTTTTCTTGTCTGATGCTCTTTCCAAACGCCAGGTCTAATTTGTTTTGATATCATTGCAGATGCGTTCTACTTGGGGTTAGCTGTGGTGCTAATATTGCAAACTATGTGGCTCGGAAAGCTGTGGATGCAGGCAAGCTTATGGACCCAGTGAAGGTTGTTGCTCAAGTCCTGATGTATCCATTCTTCATGGGAAGTGTACCTACACATTCAGAGAGAAAGCTGGCAAACTCCTATTTTTATGACAAGCCTATGTGCATGCTTGCATGGAAATTGTTCCTACCTGAGGAAGAGTTTATCCTGGATCACCCAGCCGCTAATCCCCTTGTCCCGGGCAGGGGTCCACCTTTAAAGTGCATGCCTCCAACGCTGACAGTGGTAGCAGAACATGACTGGATGAGAGACCGTGCTATAGCTTACTCAGAGGAGCTTCGGACAGTAAATGTTGATGCACCCGTTTTGGACTACAAGGATGCAGTTCATGAATTTGCAACGCTTGACATGCTTCTCAAGACACCTCAGGCGCAGGCTTGTGCTGAGGACATTTCCATTTGGGTCAAAAAATACATCTCATTTCGAGGACATGAGCTCTCATATTAAATAGGAGATTGGGGACACAAATGATATTACCACCGGGGAGTTATGATATCTGGTGTTCTTGTGATGGTTGGGAGCAGTGCTTTGCTGCCATTATTTTGAGATTTATAACTTAAAAAGTTTGATGATTTCTGGCTCCTTTTGCTCTTGGGTTGCATGCTCCTTTTCTAAGTATTTTTCTTTTTGTAATATAGAGAAGAGTATAGGATTTAGATGAGCCTTTGAGATGCTTTACTTCCTATTGCAGTACACTCGGATGCTATTCTTCCCATTCTTTCCTGTGTGTATTGCTGTATTGTAGTGTACAATATCTCATGAACAGGGTAAAATTCAATGAAGTTATATTTTTCACTCCTGCTTTGTCCTATTTTGCTCAAAGTTATTGAATTTATCATTTTATACATTTTTTTTCCTGTAGGATGACTCAGAACAAAGAGGGCTTGACTCTGGATCAGGGTGCCGGTGGCCTAGTAGCCTATATTAAAAGATGAAGGCAGTATGGTTAAGACCTTTTAAAAGAAGAAGAAGAGAAAACAAAAAAACCAACCAGGGTAATCATATATAGGGTTTGGAAGCTAAAAAAAACCACCAGTATAAGATGAAGGCATATAGCCTGTGCTTTCTCCGACTTTTTACCTGGCTGTAAGCATTCTCCGATTCATTAATTTATTTGCTTTAATCTATATGTAAATTAATGTGAATGAGAATGATATGAATCGGATTGGAGAAGAAAATAATTCTAAAACTCATTCCTTTTTTTCGATCGATTAGAATGAAAATACTAATTTACTTAATGTTATTTCAAAAGTAATAATGATTAGTATAAAAATAAGAAAAAATATTAAAATTTACGATAGTTTTCTAACGGTATCTTGTAAATTTGGAAAAAATAATTAATAGAAGGCTATGAAAACAATCAAGGAAAATGATTTTTAAATTTATTGAGATTTTAAACGACACTATTATATTTTATTTTGGACGGATTTTCTGTTGTATAGAACATGTGTTTAGGCAAGCGAAAGATGGATGAAAATCTATTCCGAGTATGGTGGCTTTTAGTTAGAGTTCATTGCGCATACTTTCTTGGCTCCTCTTGGATGGCATAAATCCACCTTATTGCAGCCACGAAAATGTGGAGAATGGATCTAAAGCAATCTATGTTTGCTTTGCGATGATAAAAAGAAGATGATTTTTTTCCCCCCTTAGTTCAAGAGGGTTCCATTTCCATGCATGCATGTTTAAGACAATATATTATGAAATATATCTCAAAGAAAATTTATACTTTTCTAATTTCTTCGATCATCCAATAACATTGATCAGCTTGTGTCTTATGCATGACTTGGAAGAAAATGGCTTATTTTTGGGAGTCAAAACAGTATTTGAAAGTATTATACATTCTTTTTTTCAACTAAAAAAACTAAAAAAATGAAAGTAAAGATCTTAAATGAAAAAATTGGTTTTCTCTGTTCATATTCTTATTCTTATTTCTATTTCTATTCCCATTTCCATTTCCCCGCCCTTATTTAATTTTGATGTATTTATGCATGTCAACATGTGTATGCATGCATTTTTTTTAACACATGCAATTGTTTTAGAAGAATTGCTTAAATATGCAATAAAATAACTAATTAACTTCCTCTATCTATGTACCAGATTTTCTGCTCATATTGTTCTTTACTTTTTTCTTTTTGGGTAATAAGAGGTATAATTGAAGGCAATAAGCTGTTATACGTAATGATTATTATTGCAAAAAATGGTAGAAAATAAAAGTATATTATGAAAAATGACTAGACAATGACATATTATTTAAGTTATAATAATATTTATATAATGGAATTGAAAAATTAAAAATAAAATAAAAAATTATTTTTTCTTTACGCTGTTATTTTTTCGTAATAATATAATTAAAATGTTACAAAAAAATAAAAAAGGACTTAAGTGTCATTTTTATAATAAATTTTTAAAAAAACTCATTTAATTATGTCTCACTTATTTTTTTATGAGTTAGGGTGATACAAGTTTGAATATTCTATTTGAAATAATATCAATAATATTCTAAGCTTTGAAGTAATATCACAAATACTCCTAAAATTTTAAAAATATTATAAATACTCTCGAATGTAACTGAAGTTAAAGTTAGCATAAATAAATCGTAATATTTTGTACATAAAAATGACATAAATAATAATAAATCAAGAAATAACAGAAATAGAAACATAATATATTTTAGAATGTTTCTTACATAAAAAAATGATAATTAACAAAAAGAAATTTGAAGAACTACAAAAAGGAAGATTAAATCTTAAGAAAAAGATAGATTTAAATATTTATCTTTCTCAAGAATAAGAAAAATATTTTTTTAAAAAATATAGTTTATTATAGAATAAGTAAAAGAAATAAATATTAATATAATAGACGTAAAAAAAGATATAATATATAATTAATTAACAACACAAATTAATATGCATAAAATATCAAAAAACTTTGAGAATGATAAAGAAAAAATTAGATACATCAATTTAAAAGAAATTTAAATATCAATAAAATCACATTTTAGAGAATGAATTGATATACCAATAAAATTAACACTACTAGACAATAAAATAATAAATAGAAAATATATTTTATTATAAATGATTCATAAAAACATAAGATATTATAGCATATCTTAGATTTGTCATCAATATTAATTATAAAAACTTAAACGAGGTATTAAGTTTAGTCTATGAATTTAAAAAGATGATATTTAATAAAAGAAGTAAATCATCCACAATACACTACATAATATGATATTCATTAACAAACGGTCATAATAATTCAATATATTGACAAAATAAATTTATATAGATAGATAAAAAAAATTTAAGAAATTAAACAAATAATAAAACTAAAAATATTAACAGATTTTGAAACACTAGAAGAATTAAAGTTAGATGTTAAAGAAAAATTTATGATATTAAGAAAAAAAGTAATGTATTAAAATTTACGTTTAGAGATCTTAGAATGAAAAACCTCTAACAAAGAAAGAGAGGTGACATATCTAAAACAAAGAAGTTAAAATAATGAAAGCATTAATCCATGATGTTATATTAGGAAAAAAATGATATCATTATTATCCCAATTATGTTAAAAAAATAAATTAAATGATATAGAATTAAATTTAAATGAAAGGCTTATAAGCATATTAAAAAACCAAATAAGAATAATGAAAGCTTTAACTTTTTAATAAAATTATAGATTATAAGTTTGATTCATTTGTAAGGTTAAAAGAATAACCACTTAAGAGATTAGATGAATTGATGCTTAGGAATGATAAAATAAAAAATGAAAAAAATCCAAATATAAAGAAGAATCTATAACCCTATCTTAATAGAATTTAAAAGAATAATTTATAGACTTTGAGAATAGATACATATAAAACTTAGTCACTGTTAACATTAATAGATAAAGAATTATGAAGACATGTTGAGGCAAGTTTATAAAAACAGTGTAGGAACAATATTACCGATAACTTGAAAGTAACTGCTTGGGTTGAGTCGCGGACTAGGTCGCTCTCTTTAAGACGTTTCGCGGCTCTGCCCAATTTGTGCAAGCAAACACAGCCTCGTCGTCCCAGGATAAAACGAAATCTTAATCTACGTCCTCGAACTTCACCGCACCTTGATGAAGCGGAATGCTACACCTGAAAATTTATTGCTCAGAAAACTAAAAAAAGAACTTAGAAATTGTAGAGAGAATTTTTTTTTCCGTAGGGAGATGATTGCTGATTGTTGTGTTTCAAATGAGAACTGAAGCCCTCCTTTTATAGATTTTAGAAACCGTGTGGCAATTATGAATAAAACGGTAATGTCTGGGAATTAAGAGCGTAACGGCCATTCTGAGTAATGAAGAGTAACGACCATTTTCAGATTAAAGACGAGTAACGGATAATGGATATATTTTTTATGAGTAAATACGAGCAACGGCTCTTTTTTCTGAATAAAGAAGACAAACGACCATATTCTTAATAAAAGAAAATAACGGTCATTTTTTCTGAAAAAAAAAATATATATATAACAACCATTTTGTAAGTGGAAAAAATTTTCCTTAAAAGAATATTTTACCAAAAAAGAAAATACCACCTTACCTCACACACACGCACACGCACACGCACACGCACACGCACACGCACACGCACACGCACACGCACACGCACTCGCACTCGGACTCGGACTCGGCTCGGCTCGGCACGGCACGGCTGGTCGGTCGGACGGACGGCGGCGGCGACGGTGCGCGCGAGCGCGTGTGTGGTATCACATTTGCCTAGATCCTCTCCCCTTCCACAAAAGTGGGTGCCCCTTGGGGCCCAATCCCAATAGCCAACTCTTCACTATTTATACCTCTTTAAAATAATGTAAAAAATCAATGTGGGACAAAGGCACATTTCCCAACAAATTTTTTTTAAATAAATTTCATCTTTTTCCAACAATCCCTCACTTGAATTTTATATAAAAATAATTTTCATCGAGCAACCGATCAATTAAAATTATAAGATTGTGTATAAGCGAAAAGGTGTCTATCGACTTGAACCTTTGCATAGTGTTGATGCTTTAGAATATACTAGAGTAACTCGTAGTTTTGAACTCTATCTCTAACAATCATCACACACACAACCTTTCCAAGGTGTAGTTCGAAAAAGCCCGTGCTTTAAGGCCATGCACATGTATCCTAGTATAGTGAACGCTCTAGTAAATTTTGCCCAAAAAATTTTCATAGGAAGCGGCCACACTTCCACATTCACATAGGTGAGTCTATCAAGAGTACTCCGTAGCTATGTCTCCACTACACATAGAGTATAGAACTCATTAAGAGTTTAACAAATAACTCATCCTTTTATATCGCTTCAGGACTTCATGCTTCTAACAATATAGAATGGGATTTGATTAATAGCATGATACATCTCATATCACTTCATGACTTGTTATTACCCTTTGAACTTATTTCTTGGGATCTCCAGTCTATAAGTTGGGTTACCATCATAAGTGACTCTTCATTCTAAGGGCATTAATCTCATTCCTTTTGAGGTTTTGAAAACCTTCTCTCTTGGTAATCCTTTCGTCAAAGGATCTGCCAAATTTTCATCGAGCACATGATCCACTCTTACTGCTCCCGTTGAGAGAAATTCTCTAACAGTACTATGCTTACGACGTATCTGTCGTTTCTTGCCGTTGTAGTAACGGTTCTGAATCTTTGCAATAGCCGCGGTACTATCGTTGTGGATCAAGACAGCTGGTATCGGTCTTTCCCATAAAGGGATCTCAACTAACAAACTTCTTAGCATTTCTTCACTAGATGGCTAGTCTTATCATTGAGACTCCATTGTAGATTGAGCCAATATTGTTTGTTTCTTAGACTTCCAGAAAGCCACCGGTATGTTAAAAATATAGCCACTAGTTGCTTTGGAGTCTTCCGATAAAGTGTTCCAATGCACGTTGTATCCTTCTAAAACAGCGGGAAACTTTTTATAATGTAATCCAAGGTTCATAGTTCTCTTAAGGTATCTCATAACCCTTTCAATAGCATTCCAATGCTTGATACTAGGTCTACTGGTAAACCTACATAGTAGTCCCACAACATAAGCTATGCGGTCTAGTGCAAATAGTAGCGTAACGTAACCTACCAATGATGCTCGCATACTCGGTTGTCTAACATCGTCTCGGTGTTCTTGAACAACTTTACACTAGGATCATAAGGAGTACATGCAGTTCTGATTAAAGTAATTATATTTCTTTAAGATCTTCTCAATGTAGTGAGATTGATCTAGAGAAATTCCCTTTTCACACCTAGTTATTTTTATACCAAGGATTACACTCGCTTCTCCAAGATCTTTCATATCAAAATTAGCTCTTAACAACATTTTGACATTATTCACAACATAAATATTTGATCCAAAAATAAGCATGTCATCCACATATAAACATATAATAGTGCAAATATTATCTTCTAATTTATAATAAATGCATTTGTCACTTTCATTTATTTTGAATCCATGTGAGATAACTAGATTATCAAATTTTTCATGCCATTGCTTAGGTGCTTGTTTTAGACCATAAAGAGATTTATCTAATTTACAAACTTTATTTTCTTGACCTGGGATAACAAAACCTTCAGGTTGATCCATATAAATTTCTTCTTCTAAATCACCATTTAAGAAAGCGGTTTAACATCCATTTGATGTACTACTAAATCATGGATAGCGAGAGAGAAAAGTACACGTATGGAAGTTATTCGTGTAACTGGTGAAAAAGTATCAAAGAAATCAACATTTTCCCTTTGCCTATATCCTTTAACTACAAGACGAGCTTTATATTTTTCAATAGTACCATCGGGTTTTAATTTCCTTTTTAGTATCCATTTACATCCAATGGTTTTGCAACCAGGAGGTAAGTCAACTAAATGCCAAGTCTTATTATACTCAAGTGAGTCCATTTCATCATTTATGGCTTCTTCCCATAAGTTGGCATCTAAAGAAGATAATGCTTCTTTAATAGTTTGAGGATCTTCCTCTAAGGTATAAGCATAAAAATCAGACCCAAAATCCTTAAGGGTTCGAGCTCGTTTACTTCTTCTAATTTCAGTGTTTAATTCTTCAGTATGTTCACTAGTTCTAGTTATAGGTAAACTAATAGAAGACGAGCCCCCACTATTCTTAAATTTAAAGGGAAATCTATGTTCATAAAAGTCAACATCATTTGATTCTATAACTACCTGATCTTTTAAGTCATAGAATTTATAAGCTTTACTATTCACAGCGTATCCTATGAATACACATTCATATGCTCTACTAGCAAGTTTATTTCTTTTAGGATCAGGGATTCTAACATAGGCTAAACAACCCCAAGTTTTAAAATAAGTTAAATCAGGTTTCTTATTTTTCAAAATTTCATAGGGTGAAATTTTATTTGTAGATTTAGGCACTCTATTTAGCACATACAGATTAATAAAATTTCTCCCCACCAATGGGAGAAGACACGAGTTTAATAAAATTGCAACAACTGATTCAGTAAAAGTTCTATTTTTTCTTTCAACTTTGCCATTCATTTCAAGAGAATAAGGTGCAGTTTTTTCATGAATGATTCCATGAGTTTTATAAAAATCATTGAAGATATTGGAATTATATTCGGTGCCTCTATCACTTCGAAACCTTTTTATTTTTCTGTTAAGTTGATTTTCAATCTCAATCATAAATATTTTAAACATATCAAATGCTTCACTTTTATTTTTCATTAGATATACATAGGTGTAATCTGAACAGTCATCTATAAAAGTTATAAAATAGCGTTTTCCATTTCTTGTTAAATTACCATCAAGTTCACATATATCAGAATGAATTAATTCTAAAGGTTCAGATTCTCTAACTACTGATTTATGTGAAGTTTTGGTTATTTTAGCTTTACTACAAAAATCACATTATTCAAAATCATTTAAAGATAGTTTAGGAATTAGTTCTAAGCTACTCATGTTCTTGATTATGCGTTTATTAACATGACAAAGTCTAGCATGCCAAATATTAAAAGAAGTCAACATATAAAGCGAAGAAGAGGTTTTATTAATTTCAACATTTAATTTGAACATGCCATCGGTGGCGTACCCTTTCCCAACAAATATATTATTTTTAGTTATAAGATATAAATCAGCTCCCTATAGTTTGAGTAAACTGACTTTTGTTAAGAAGATAGCCTAAAACTAAGTTCTTTCTCATCTCCGGGAGTATGCAGGACATCCTTCAAGAATGGCAGTCTTTCTAGAGGTAAACTTCAAAACCACCTCACCAAGTGCCGTAACTTTAGTGGGTGGGAGTCACCCCGTGACACTTTCTTATCCTCGAGAATCCTAATATGATTTGAACATGTCTCGATCATAGCAAACATGGCGAGAAGCACAGTGTTCACCCACCACCCTCGGATCCACCAACAAAATTGACTTCGGATATCATAGCAATAAGTTGATCTTCGGTAAGGTTCGCACAGCGGAGACGATTCCTGTTCCGGCGGTTCTAGCCAAGTGGCCGGGTCTATTACAACTATAACACATGAATGCGTTATTCCTTAAGCTGGCCGAGGTCCATTAAGGGAGGATAGTTTCTATTTATATTTTGGTGGTTGCGGTTTTGATTATTACTACGATTATGAGTTTTCATATTTCTACCTTTAGGTTTCAGAATTGTAGATGAGGGTTTCTTATTGGTACTATTATTTGAGACTACGAGTACTTCATTTCTTTGGTCTTGTTTTCAAGATTCTTTTTCTATTCTTAAACGGGTTATAAGACTTTCTAAAGAAAATTCCTTAGTTTTATGCCTAAGTGTATTCTTAAAATCTTTCCAAGCAGGGGGTAATTTATCTATTATATGACTACTTGAAATTGTTCATCTAAAGTCATACCTTCAAGGTTATTTCGTGTGCTATCTTCATCGCAGTTCATGTGATTGAGCTTCCACCGATTTCCCATCAATCATTTGAAACTTCATGATATCACGACAAAGATACTTCTTAGTACTACTTTTCCTCAAGGTCGTATTTCTTTTGAAGTGCTTCCCAAATTTCCTTAGCGTAACTTATCAGTTATAATAATCATACAAGTCATCACTAATCCGTTAAGAATATAGTTTTTGCATAAAAAATCATTTTCAATCCAGGCATCTAAATCCCACATGTACCAAGTAGGAGTAGTGTATTGGTTTTTTAGTAGTAAGAGCGAGAAACGACTTTTTTCATGGTTAAGAAAAAACAACATTTTTGTCTCCATCTTTTAAAGTGTAATCCTTCAAAACGGAATGGTTTGTTTAGATCGCCAGCTTAGCATTTCAAGAGATACAGTGATTCGAGTATGTCTTAAAATTGTTGAGGCAAGTTTATAAAAACGGTGTAGGAACAATATTACCGATAACTTGAAAAATGCTTGCTTGGGTTGAGTCGCGGACTAGGTCGCTCTCTTTAAAACGTTTCGCGGCTCACTAATTTGTGCAAAGCATGTACCGTGCCCTCAGGATAAAACAGACCTCAAAATCTTAATCTACTGTCTCAACTTCACCGCCTTGATGAAGGCCGGAATGCTACACTGAAAATTTATTGCTCTAAAACTAAAAAAGAACTTAGAAATTGTAGAGAGAATTTTTTTTCCGTAGGAGATGATTCTTTGATTGTTGTGTTTCAAATGAGAGAGTCAAGCCCTCCTTTTATAGATTTTAGAAACCGTGGTGGCAATTATGAATAAACGGTAATGTTCGGGAATTAAGAGCGTAATCTGGTCATTCCAGTAATGAAGAGTAACGGCCATTTTCAGATTAAAGACGCAGTAACGGATAACGGATATATTTTTTATGAGTAAAATACGAGCAACGGCTCTTTTTCTCGAATAAAGAAGACAAACCACCATATTCTTAATAAAAGAAAATAACGTCATTTTTCCAAAAAAAATATATATATATAACAACCATTTTGTAAGTGGAAAAAATTTTCCTTAAAAGAATATTTTACCAAAAAGAAAATACCAATTACCTCACGCACACGCACTTCTGGACTCGGACTGACGGACTCGGCACGCGGTATCGGTCGGACGGACGGCCAGCAGGCGTGCGCGTGTGTGGTATCACATTTGCCTAGGTCCTCTCCTCTTCCACAAAAGTGGGTGCCCCTTGGGGCCCAATCCCAATAGCCAACTCTTCACTATTTATACCTCTTTAAAATAATGTAAAAAAGCAATGTGGGACAAAGGCACATTTCCCAACAAAATTTTTTTAAATAAATTTCATCTTTTTCCAACAAGACATTATAATGAAAAAAATTATTCAAATAAAAAGAAATATGATATGACAATAGATAGTGAAATTAATTTTTAACTAGTAAATATAGTCTGAAAAATCATATGAAACCTATTTCATTACCAATTCCTCATTAAGAAGGAAAATCTGACCTACATAGGAAAAAAAGAAATCGACAAAGGTCGGAAGAATCTGACCTTCTTTATAGAAGAAAAGAACAACTCAAAATGAAAGAATGATTACATTGGGAAACTAAAGGTAGTGTCCTAAGGAAATTTGAATTTATGAAAATTATAGATCTAGTCTTTTAGATTTAGATTGCATAAGAGATAGGAAAAATATTTACGATGAATGATCTAATGGTATGAGTGTCATCATACAAACTACTCCAACCACACAATCAATCCCTAAAACTTGTTATCTTAATAACCCCTAAAATAACAAAAAATATTAAAATTTGGTTTAAAAATTTAATAGAACAACAATATTTTAAAATGTAAGGGAATACCCTCACAAGTAGTGAGTACTTAGATATTATAATAAATAAAATATACAAGAAATTTATTGAAGAAAACAAAGGTAGACATATCATTCAATCCAAAGAAAATGGAATTGAGGAAACCAAATGACATGTGACATGTGTTATATAGATTCATTTATTTATG
The DNA here is from genome assembly GCA_030763125.1 of Hippophae gyantsensis. Taxonomy (NCBI): domain Eukaryota; kingdom Viridiplantae; phylum Streptophyta; class Magnoliopsida; order Rosales; family Elaeagnaceae; genus Hippophae; species Hippophae gyantsensis. Next base: position 10,576,143 of record CM061031.1, read on the forward strand.
AATATAAAATGTATTATCATAAGTTATCATTCTCCATGCAAAAAATTTATAAGAAAATATTTTCTAGAAATTACCTGAAATATTATATAAAATTATAACAAAATAATGGAATAAAAGAAATATGAAAGATATGAATATAAATAAATAAGAGAAAACGATAAAATTTATTATGATATAAGAGATTTTAGAATACCAGAAAAATATGAATGTAACATAAAATCTTACAAGTAAAATATAAAAAATACAAAAAAATCAAAATATATAAATTTATAAAATAAGACTTTCAAAATTATAAGAGAATGTATAACAAATAAGCTTATAAAAAACATATTTTAGGAGAAAAAAATATAAGCCACTAGAAAATAAAAATTATTGTCTATCAGGGAAAAAGAAATACAGATGTTGAATCTGCATTGAGCAAGAACATTATGCTAATGATTTCCATAACAGGCTTCAACACAAAAATGAATTTTCATCAAAAGTAAAAATCTTAAAAGAAGTTTTTAAGATATAATTAAAACTAATAAAGAAATCAGATGTAGATGATACTTGTAATATTTATCTGTTAAAAGAAACAGAGAAAGAAATAACTGACTCAGAATATGAATATTTTTCATTAGAAGATGAATGATTTATATTACTATAAAATTATAAACACTTCTTATATATATTAAGGTAAGAGTGAAATTCAAATATCCATTTACATGTATATGCAGATACATAAATTAGTATATGTGTAGCTTGTAAATATGTATTTCCAAAGAAACTTTGAAAAAAAATACCAAAAAATTTAGTTGTAAAAATTACTAACAATATTATAATAAATTTTAATAAAATTTTAAAATATACAGATATAATGATAGGATAAAAGAAATTTCATATTCTTATCATATATCAACAAGAAATAAGAGTTAATTTATTAATTATAAATAATTTTTTAAACTTATATCATTTTTTTACATAATATTTGTACAAAATAAATCTAATAACACTTGATGATGAAAATATTTGTGTCAAAGATAAGTAAAGATTTAATTGTATCAAACCTAATCGAAAAAGAAGCTAAAAAAAAGAAAAAAAAATAATTTAATTTTTAATTACATAGCATAACTCTATGCATAAATATCATTTTAAAGTTCTTTCATGCAGTTTATATATGTTTTTTTTTCTTAATATAAGATTATAAATATATATATTTTTGTACGTTAAAAAATACGATATATATATATATATATTTTTACGTAAAAAATATGTTTTTTTTAAGGATTAAAAATAAAATAAAACCTAAAATTAGAAGTATATCACATGTTTTGATCAACTTTGACTTTTAGAATATATCACGGTGAAAGTGATATTAATATATCTTGGTAAGTTAGTTAAGTAGTAGTTTTTTGTTTGGGTAATATAATTAAGTTGTTAGTTTGCTTACTTATCAGTTTCAAAACAATGTAAACAATTATGTAAATGGCAGATGTAAAGATTTTTTCATCTTTGTTCTATCATATAAAGATTTACATGTAATTAAATTGAATACTATTAAACTTCTACCATTAACAAATTTAGTCATTGATTTTTATATTATTTAGTTATTTACATGATTCATTTTTAACCTCCTTTAAAAATATATATTTTTTAATCATATAAAAATAATATATATAAAACGCCTAAAAGATTTAAAAATAAAATTTTATTTTATAAAAAAGAATTATATTATACGACTAAAACTTAACAATAAATTTATAACATCATTAATACGATCGTTATCATCCCTAATAACACCAATCATACTATTAGATAGACATTTAAGTCCTGTATTACTAACCTATTAAATTTTTACGAAATAAAGAAAAGTATTGATCGGATAATTGGAAAAAGAGAAAAAATAATCTAAACTTGTTATATTTAATAAAAATATATTTTGTTCTGTATCTATTAAGTAAGATAGTATAAATACAAAAAGTGATAATAAAAATATTACATTTACAAAAAGTGGGATACCACAAAATCCATTATGTTTAAAAATGATAGGAGAAGTATTGCCTTTAAAAAAGTAGTCTATTAAAATATCCAAATGTGAATTCTTTTCATGTTTTCTCCTTTTTGCAAATATTCGTGAAATGTTTTTTGAAATAATTAAGGGTATGGGGGTGGTTTAGATTTAAGTTAAAATTAAAACCAAATCAATAATGTTGGTTCATAAAAAATAACAACTTATCTGATCCAATAAAATGTATAAAACCAATCCAAACTTAACTGTTATGATCCAGGTGGTGTCAGCTTCTAAGAACTTGAGGTATTTAAGGGTTATGTCTCATGTTCGAGGCTGAGAAATGACGAAAAGAATGAGTTATACAATAAAAAATTATGGATCTGCTTAGATACTCTCCAAAAGTACAGAAATTGTGAATTTTAATCAAGTTCAAACACTAACATTTTCGGTTGGATTAAATTGATTAGATTTTATATTTTAGTGTTTTTTTCTTTTACAATCCTCAAATTTTTTGAAATATATTTATTTTTAATAATTAAATAAGTATTGCATTAAATATTATCCTTTAATAATTTATTAAAATTTAGACCTAAAATAATTTTGATTTTTTTTCAAATAATAAGTAAACAAAGATAATGTAATTAATTTTAAATTTTGAATAACACGAAAATCAACGTAAGTATCTATTATTTAATTTTGTATAATTTTAAGTATAAATTATATTTATCTCATTTAATTTTTAATGAGATGAGATAATGATAAAAATATATTAATTGATATATTTTATTTATCTTTAATTAATTTAATTGAAATAAATAATAATGTAAAATATGATAAATGATCATTTATAATGTAAATTTAATAAAAAATAATATAAAATATATTTAAAGTTAAAATATATGAAAATTAGAGTATAAATAAGATATTATTTAAATAAAATAATATAATAATATATCATGAATTTATTAATCACGTGAGAAATTAGATGAGATAAAGTAGTCCAGCTTATATTAATTTATATATATATTTATTAAATAAAATATAATATAAGTATGAATTTTTTGAACTCAAGAATTTTAATTTTAAGAGTAAATACAATTTAAAATAATAAATTTTGTAATTTTTAAATTTAAATCAGCCCGAGAAAATCATATAACTTACATCGAGTTAGATTTGGTTATTTGTTTTTAAGAACGTATCGGTTTATTTTTGAACACCTAATAAACAATGATGAAAAGGACATGATTGTCATAAACAATGATGAAAAGGGCATGATTGTTATCTTTAATATTTGTAAGGGTTCTATTTTTCTTTGGTGTTTTGCGTTTCAACCCCACCCCCCTCCCCTGTTATCCTTTTAACTCCATTTTATTTACAATTTTCTGCGGTGATCCGATCCTCTCCAACTTGTTAGCGAGTCCGACATTTTCCGGTACAGTCGGAGGAGCCGAATAATCTTAGTTGACTCATTGTTCTCTGCAACTCAAGTACAAAGCTCTTAGCACAAGTGGCAAACTAATTGGTACTCTGCGTTCATTTTCCACTTAACTCGAACAATGTTCAAATTTAATCCAGATCTACTCGATGTGGCCCATTTTAATGCTTCGTCGTTGATTCTTCTTTCTGTTTTAAACTTGAATTTTTTTTAATCTTGTGGATCGCTTCTAATTTTTCAAGGAAATTGAACTTGAGCCATTCAGTTCAGCGACTTTTTCGACAATGGTTTTAGTTCAAAGTTCGCACTTTCTTATTGATTTTATCATCTTTATTGTGATAAGTTTTCTCATTTGCTCTAAGTTGATTTGGTGTTTCGTATGGATATCTACTTGCTATCTGTTTCTCAGTAAGTGTATTCTAAAATGGCTATGCTGATCTAGCTAAGCTTGATGTGTGGCATTTAAATTTCCTATAAATTAGATTCTTTAATATTTTTGAGCAATTTAGGCCCAAGAGTTGCATTTTAGTTCATTGTTGTAGTACTTAGATAGTCACGATTAATTGTTGTCATTATTTTTGAAGGATGAATAGTTCAGTGAATGAAGAAAGCTAAGCAATTTGAGACAGGCATTGAATAGGGGATTAATCCGACCAATGCAAGGTTTCAGATCGAAATCAAGAATAGCGGCTGTTGTCGCAGTAACTGCATTGATTGGTCTAGCTGCAATCTACGGATTGCTAAAGCCCATTTCAAATGGTTGCATCATGACCTATATGTATCCCACGTATATACCTATCTCTGAAACCAAAGACCAATTGTGGACAAAGTACGGATTATATTTGTACCATGAAGGATGGAAAAAGATTGATTTTAATGAGCATATTAAGAAGCTTAGTGGAGTCCCTGTTCTTTTTATTCCTGGCAATGGCGGTAGCTACAAACAGGCAAGGTCTTCATTTATTTTTTCCTTTGCATTCAGTTGGAAAGTTCTTCATCTCCTGATGAAAGGTTTAATCTTTCAAGTTTGCTGTTGTTCATTGTTTTTAATTGAATATTTCAGTGTTGAATAACCACAATATCTTGACTTTACCTACCATGTTCAAACTTGTAAGTTACAGTCAGCTTTCTGTCTTCCTTATAGGTAAGATCATTGGCTGCTGAGTCAGACAGGGCATTTCAAGGTGGTCCACTTGAGCGTACATGTTACAAACAAGCTACCCTAACTGCTGAGGAGGGAGGCCTTGATGCAGGTGTAGCTTCTTTTGATTTACCTAGCCAATACACTAGCAGGCTGGATTGGTTTGCTGTGGATCTCGAAGGAGAACATTCTGCTATGGATGGTGGTATACTTGAAGAGCACACAGAATATGTTGTATACGCCATTAACCGGGTATCTCCTCTTTTTCTTTACTTCAATATTTTCAGCATGTAACTTCTATTTTTGAATGGTTGAGACTTGAGATTGTATTTTTTATTGAATGGTTTTGTAGCTATTGTATACCTAGAAAGTTGTATCATGATAAAAGGGAGGTTATGTTACGTTGTCAAAGAACAATATAACTTAATATACCATGCTAGATTTGGATTGTAATAGGCTTTTCTATAATGCTTGTTGCGAATTTAGTCATTTTAAATTTAATTTTATATCCTTAATCATTAATGATGCCAATGTATAGAGTAGATTATAGCCCTTTCCCAACTGAACAAAATATTATCACTTTGCCCTATGTCCAAAATCTCACTAGTTTCTGTTCACCACGACTTCCTTCCATGACTACGGAACACATTCTGCTTTGGGTTCTTATCATCCAAAGCTGTTAACTTCATTCAAGTTCACTGATAGCTTTTATATGACTCTGATTCTAGATTTTGGATCAATATCAAGCGTCTTTCAATGCAAGAGAAAAAGAAGGTGCTGCATCCTCCGGGAACTTGCCAAGAAGTGTGATATTGGTTGGTCACTCCATGGGTGGCTTTGTTGCTAGAGCTGCTACAATCCATCCTCACTTGAGGAAATCAGCTGTTGAAACTGTTGTTACCCTTTCAACTCCCCACCAGTGAGATATTTGGTTCCCGTGATGTGCCTTTTTTCTTCTTGTAAAGTTACATTTATTAATGTTTGATGGGATTTATCCATTTTGTTCAGGTCACCTCCTCTGGCTTTGCAGCCTTCCTTGGGGCACTACTATACTCGCGTAAATCGTGAATGGAAAAATGGATATGAGGTCCAACCAACTAAAGCAGGACATTATGTGTCTGCTCCTACTCTCTCTCATGTGGTTGTTATATCTATTTCTGGTGGATATAATGATTATCAGGTAACTAATAGATTACACATCTATACTGGAAAGTTTCTTCATTTTGTTGTGTTGTCTTTTCTTGCCCTTAATTGATTCAGTTTGTTTTTTTCATCTATATGGCATGCATATTTTTTTCCCTTTATTGTTTGGTCTACGTGCAACTACATGTTGAGGTTGGGGAATGAATAGAAACCTTGCCTTTTTTAAAAGGGAAGGTAGGTAGCTTGGATAAGAGGTTGCTTTTTTGTTCATCATGAAAATGCAATCTTGCTTACTGCATTCCTTGGCACTCAAATTTTTGCTTGCATTCTAGCCTGAGTAAGGTTTTTGCGGGCTGCATGTTAATTCTTGCTTTAAGTGCAGGTACGCCCAAAGTTGGAATCTCTTGATGGTATTGTGCCTTCCACCCATGGTTTTATGGTCACTACCACAGGCATGGAAAACGTTTGGTTGTCAATGGAGCATCAAGTCATTTTGTGGTGTAATCAAGTAGTTGTCCAAGTAAGTGGATTTCTTTTCCAACTGCTCAAATGAATTCTGATGTAACCATTCTGAAAATGTATTTTTTTAATCCAGGTCTCGCACACTCTCCTTAGTTTAATAGACTCGAAAACAGGCCATCCATTTCCTGATGCTCTAAGAAGACTTTCAGTATTCTCTAAAATGCTTCGTAGTGGTTTGCCACAGAGTTTCCATTGGACAGCACAATCACACTTGTTTCAGAAGTCAGTTCATGTTCCTTTGAAGGATGCAAAATATTCAGGCGGTATGATACATCTTTATAAATTCATTATCTATAAGTTTTGTTTTACAGAAACCATGCCCATCTTGGGTTGAAGTTGTTGAGGAATGTTTTGAAGTTTTTTGGTTCACCAGAACCAATCTTATGCGGATGACAGGTTGTGCCATCAGTAGATTTGGTTTAAATTCCATCTATATGTCTTGAGTCTTCCGACATGATAACCAATCTTGTAGAAAAATACTGTATATATTACCTGTTTTGAAAGTTAGGGATACTTGTAATCCACAACTCACATCAATTGCTGAGAAAGGATATTCATACAGGTCCCTAGCAGCAAAAAAAAGAGGATATTCTTACAAGTTTTGGTGGTTTCTAAGGGGCTGATGTTATACCATATTACCATATTTGTGGCACAGAACCTGAACATTGTACATAGTTTTAATTATTTATATCTTTATGTTATGCAATCATTATATTAGACAATTTATATAAAAGGTGTGCTGGTCCACTTTCCATTAGCTTAAGATTTTGAGAGAAGTGGTGAGGAACGCAATCTTAACAATTATCATTTATTCACATCTTGTGATTCCAGGGTCTCAGTTACATGCTTCAACCACATGTCCAAGCAATATTCACTGGAGTGATGATGGCCTCGAGAGGGACCTATACATTGAGACGACCACTGTTACTGTTTTAGCCATGGATGGTCGGAGGCGGTGGTTGGATGTACAGAAACTGGTTAGCTACAATATCAATCTTGAAAACCGTTCAGTTTTTCCTTGGTCCTAGCATCTTGGTCAATAAGAGAACGAAAATTGTTTTATTTGGCCTTTTGTTTCTAATGAGGTCACACTTGACCTAGTGGAAATCAAATCCTTTGCTATCCTGTAGAAGAGGAGAAACAAAATTGTTCTAAATGTTGGGAATTGATCTCCATATTTGTTCCCTTGCTTCTTGTCCCATTCTTTTTCGTTTGTTAGCTAGTTTTTTTGAATTTCACGATGAAGTTGTGCCCAGATTCTGATTTTTTCTGCAGGGCTCAAATGGCAAAAATCACTTTATGTTTGTGACAAACCTTGCTCCAGGTTCTGGGGTTAGACTTCATCTGTGGCCTGAAAAAAGAAATTCAACTTCTGAATCACCCATTAAAAGGGTGCTTGAGGTGACATCAAGGATGGTGCGCATTCCATCTGGACCCGCACCAAGACAGGTACTAGATGTTTTATCAATTAAGGTTTTAATAAATGTTGGCATCAAAAAACGGTTTCATTTTCATTGTACTGTTTTCTCTGCCTTCCCATCTTGTATTAGTTATATTGTTTCTCATCTCTAGGATTGATTGTCAAGTGTACTAGTTTATCACGTCTGCTGGTCTGGGTATCTACTAACAAATATGTGTTTAGTTGGGACAATTCACATGCTCTTATTATAGAACGTGCCATCTCTACCTTATTAGGTTGAACCAGGCAGTCAAACTGAGCAAGCTTCTCCATCTGCTATATTTTGGCTGCGACCAGAGGATATGCATGGTTTCCGATTCCTGACCATCTCAGTTGCACCTCGTCTGGTATGTTTCCATTATTTTTTTTTCTAACTGTGTGACTCCTATATTTTTCTGTAAGGGAAATGTGACTTTATGTGATTTCAACCATGTCTACACCTCTGCTTTTGGTAAAGAGGATTTTCCTCAATCTGATTAACTGTTGCTCTTCAATCTTATGTGGATCAGACCTTACCACCCATGATTCAAATTAAAAATTATGCTGGCTAGATCCTTGTTTTTCCAGAGAATGTCATGTAGAATGAAGTTTTGAATATAATTAGGGTTTAGGAGAGAATAACAGTGGTAAGATGTAAATACTCAATGAGCCTTCATAAATGGTCATAAAATTACTATGACAGAGACATATTACAAGGTACAATAGAAACCCCAATGGCAATTGGCAACCAAATACATACTTAGAGGGGAACTAATGCAATAAAAACTAGACAACTAAATAGAACTCTAAATATTCTTTATTCTAATAATTATTATATTTTTATTGTCCTTCGAGAAGTCCTGCAATTTTCTTGTAAATGATTTATTCAGCAAGGATATAATAAATTTCTTTTTGTTCTGGTTTGCATGATATAAAACTGATGTTTGTAGCTGTGCCAGTTGATTAATTGACATGTGGTCTCTTAATCTTGTTGAATGTGATGTATCAAAATGATTCAAATGTGTGCATGTATGGTGACAATCTAGTACCCAGACCATTGCAGGCAGACCTCCACCAGCAGTTTCAATGGCAGTTGGACAGTTCTTTAATCCGAAGGAAGGAAACATGGCCATTTCTCCTTTTTCAATGCTTCATTCTACTTATTCTTATAAGGTTATATACACAATTTCTTTCTTCTGGAGTTATGAAACCTCAGAAACTTTAGTAGTAACTCATAATGCTATGCAGGAAATGTTTTTTGATGAGGATCATCCGCTTGCTGTGAATATATCATTTGCCATTGGCTTAGGCCTTCTCCCTGTGACCTTTTCTTTGAAGACTGTGGGATGTGGAATTAAAAATTCTGGACTTCCAGAAGAAGAGGCTGGAGATGTCGAAAATAGCAGTAATAATTACCCTCTTCTTATTTTCTATTTTATAGCCATTTCAATATTTTATTGTCTAGTGGTACTGGGTGTAGTATTTTTGGTACTGTTCATGCATCTATGCTAATGAATTAATGGGCTGTATCGTACCTCATTTTGTTATTATAGGTTTATTAGATGTTAATGTTTGCTTGATCTGAAAGGTGAAGTTTTTTTAGTAGCTAGGCCAGAATGAGTAGTCATCTATTCTCTGATTGCTGGTGAAGCAAGTTAAGTTCTAATAAGGATCAAGACTTAGACCTTGTTGACATTCTTGAAGTATTGATCTGAATTTTTTATCCCACATTAAATTTAAGCTGACTTAAATTTGATTCCATTTTTGGAGATACTATAATTTTTTGTAGTTTTTAATCTTTGTTTGCTAAGTCACTGTTCATAGTTTTTATTTTTCCTACTTATTCTCTTAACTGATAAATTTCATTATCATATGGAAGTTCAAACTAATAAAATGAGATACCGCTTGTTTTCTTGGGTGATGTGTGGTCCATCAATTATTTTTATATATTGGTTAAACTAATACTTTCATGGTGTTGTAGGGCTTTGTAAACTAAGATGTTTTCCTCCTTTAGCGATTGCTTGGGATGGGACATCTGGTCTCAACATTTTCCCAAATTTATATAGTGAGACAATAGTTGCTGATTCCTCACCAGCACTTTGGCATTCAGCTCATGGATCTGAGAAAACTGCTGTTATTTTGGTGGTAAAAATTCCTTGATTGGTTTCTTTTTACACATGATAATTATTTGCGTGAAACATAGAGCATTATAGTTTCTTTAAAAAAAATTACTTCATGCTTCAATTGAAATATGGTTTAATCATACATTAATTGAAATCCTTCCACTTTTATTGCTTATACTTTGTTGCTTTGCAGGTGGATCCACACTGTTCATATAAAACGTCAATTACTGTTTCTTTAACAGCAGTGGCCAGCAGATTCTTCCTTGTGTATGGTCCTCAGGTGATTTCCTTTTTTTTTAAGAAATATTATATTATATTAAAATAAGTAATAATTGCAAAGATACAAAATAGACCAGTAATCCCCTTACAAAAGGAAGTACCAATAATAACTATATCTATCCAATAGAAAGCTCCAACACTTAATAACTAGGATAACAAGTTCCCAATTAAATCTTATGAGAAACTGAGAATAATATTTCAATTATTTAGAAATTGATGTTCATAGCTAAAAAAAACTTTTTCCCACAACATTGCTATCATTTTCACTGTTAAAAATTCTCCTATTTCTCTCTATCCACAAGGTCCAAATAATTGCTCCTACCTTATAGTTTCATATCACCCTTGCCTTTGAAGCATTATTGCTCTTCCTATACATACGTGTAGAAGGTTTTCAAAAGTAAAGATGTCATGATCCTGGAATATACCATTGTATTCTCATATTGTTTTGTAACTTAGACCAAAGAAAATATGCATTTGGATGATGTAAAAATAAATTATCAATATCATTTGAGCTATACTTGCAAATCATATACCAATTAAGAGAGAAAAACATGAAAAACTTTAATTGAAATTGGTCATTTGTGTTCACCTTCTCAAAACTAATCAACTACTTTCAAAACAAAACTTTACTTGGAATTGGGCAAATCTACACTTATGCAAAGTGCACAAAAACTTGTACATTGGGATCATTTGAGATAACCTCAAAATAAGATTTATTAGAGAAACATCCATGAATCTTAAGCCCATATTCATCTATCATTGTTATTTGCTCTTATGTTTGCCTTTTCCAATTTAATATCAACCTCAACCTCAATAAATCTTCAACTTTTTAATCATTCAAGTTTCTTTTTAACTTGAAATTCCATTGTTAAGATGAATGAATATTCTTCTCCAAACATAGCCTATAATGCCTTGGATATCTTGTTGAAAGATAATCACCTTCTAACTAAAGATGCTCCCAAAAATGAATTTTATTTTCATTTCCCATCATAAATCTCGAGTTAGAAAAGAATGAAACTAAATCTTTAAAAATTGCCATCCAAAGGCTAGAATGCTCTCAGTGTAAACCGCGAACCGCATCCCACTCTCATTCAACTTATATCTACTTTAATAACTCTATGTCAAAGAGAATCTTCATCGAATGCAAACCTCAGGTGATTTATGTTATTTATGCATTTTAGGAGTAATGTCCATAACTTCCCATGCTTAAAACAAAAATAAGTACAAACATATCATTCTACTCTCACTGTTTACTAATGGAGTTTTCCCTGCATCATCGAACTAACTAAGTCATGGACCGAAAATCTTAAGACAAGCAACAATTGGTGAAGGTGGGACTCCATTGTGTGTCAAACGGAAAATGCAATGAAGTCAAGCAACAAAATGTTTAGAGTAGGAACCTTCTCATTATGTTCAACAGAATGTATTTTGGAATATAAAATGCTAGACAAATCTTTTTCTCATCTCCTATAGGGTTTTATGTTACGTACCAGACGAAAACCAAACAGGTCATTACTCTTATGTCCGGTAACAGGGAGAGGGGTTGGGGGAGGACTATAGTCGGATACTAGATGTAAATGTTCAATGTTTTTTTTATTCAAATATCATTTCCAAACATTATTTATATTTAGTTAAATTTATCATGTCATGTGACTGTTCTCTGTGCAGATAGCTGGGTTCTCTTTTGCTGTCATATTCTTTGCACTCATGCGACAAGCACATGCATGGGAGCATGACTTTTCCATACCTTCAATGCTCTCTGCGGTGGAATCAAATTTAAGAATGCCATTTCCATTTTTTTACCTGGCAATTGCTCCCGTTTTCCTTTCTTTGTTCCTGTCTATTTTATTGTCTCAACCGCTTCCTTCTTTTCTTAGCTTTACCATTGTCTCCGTGATTTGCTATTTACTTGCAAATGGGTTTGCAATAGTTCTCATATTGATACCCCAACTGGTCTTCTATGGGGCTGCTGTTGTACATATTTTCATCAAGACAAGGTCAGTAGCTTCTCTCTCTCACATTATTTTTTTAGTATTTTTCTACTATTTATGTATGCAGCTCAATCATGACATAATATGTTTGTTAATATGACATAATGGAGTTATCTTACCAAATTTTAGTGAAATGCAACCAAGATTTCTTAATGGTCACATTTCCCATTAATCTCCAACTCTCTATATCCCATACTCGTTGCAGTGCCAGTTTCAAAGTAATTTTGTGACTTTGTATAAGGTTGAAAAGTGCTTTACGAGGGAGTAACTGCAACTGTCAATATTATCGACAAATTTATGTTTTCCTATTATTTTTTAAATACACAGTTCATTTCACATTGTAAAGTAAGGGCAAGTGCTTTGAGCAGTAATTTTTCAAATTAATATGAAAAATGATTGGATTTTATGTGTTCCAGGTGGCAATTGTGGGAAGGAAATGCCTGCTTTTTATTTAGTCATTGGTGTATGAACCTATTCTCTACCTTCTCATCATTCAAGGTGAACTCTAATTCTTGTAAAATGTTTGGGGAAAAGTTGTGCATGACAAGATCCCTTTTTTGGGGAAGGGGAAGGGAGAGGAAGAATAAGGAAAAGGAAAAGCTCTAATAAGAAGGATTTAGGTTCTAAAGTTCACACTCAATTATTTTTCTTATGTTATGAAATTGGCTAAGCATTGCGTTAAGAAGTATAAATGAGTTGTTAGATCCACCTCCCACAAGCTTGAGTTTTTGAGAGAATTAGTGCCTGACACTTCTACTTAGTATCAGAGACATGATCCCATGTGTGTTTGCGTTCTTACGAGGACATAAGACTCCCTAAATAGAGGTGTATGATGTAATGTGCCTGCACATGTCTCACATTGCTTAGGAAGTTAAGTAGTGATGTGATTATAAGAGGGAGCATTCTTACATGGTATGACATGTTTAAGGGTTTCTCCCTTGAAGTAAAGCCGTGAGATCTCGCTGAATTGTTGAGTCGTGACCATAGTCAGTGGAACTGTCTAGTCATATCCGTGAGTCCGTTGAACTTACAATTATGGACCAAAATGAACAAACTCATGCTATGTAGAGTGGGTCATGTCCTATTATAAGCAGATTAATTGACCTTCCATCAGTTGGTATCAGAGCAATTGGTCAAGATTTTCTAGTTATCTTTTGTTTTCATTTTGTTATTTTAGTTTTGTTCCTTTTTTTTTTCTGGGCAAAGGTTGACACTTTGAATTATTCACTTTCATTTGATTCATTTGTTAAGCAGGTGGTGAGGCTTTTAAGAGTCAATGCATTTCTTGTCACAGCGATTCTTGCTATTACCTTGGCATGTTTGGTTCATCCTGCCTTGGCTCTGTTTTTGCTGCTCTTTTCACATGCTTTGTGTTGTCATGATGCACTTTGCAGGTGTGCTTTGACTTTCCTTTTCTTTTTAGTATTATTTAGCAATTGACAAGTCATTGAAATGATAAATAAATAGTTTCCTTATTGTTTTTTTCTATGTTTTTTGTTTTGTATGTTGTCGGTGTATGTTGATATAATATGTTTGGTTGCTTAGAACTGGTAATCCTAAGTGGAGTTTCTTATGATTTTGTAACAGTTGTTTGACAGCTTCATTTCGCAGCCATGTACGAATGAAAGAATCATTTGATTATAAGAAAGACGGTATTGGTGAGTCTCAGCAATCTACATTCGAATTTGATGGTAGATTTGAGCAGGATTTCTCTCCAAAGGAGCACAACTCTGGTTGTCCAGACTCTACTAAAAGTTTTGGTGAAATACAATTGGAGATATTCAAACATCGTCATGGTTTGTCGGTATTGCATCTTGCAGCTACCCTCATGTTTGTTCCATCACTTGCAGCTTGGGTGCAGGTATGACTGATATTTTCATTACCCACGTGCGATTCAAGTCCAATACCAAATTTTGGTTTTTTTATATGGCTATATAGTAACAGCAAATGTTTTGATAAAAATAATTCTGCTTTAGTTTGTGCAATGTTTTTTTTTTTTAATCAAGCTAGTTTTCATCAACAATCTTTTGTGATTGCAGAGAATAGGATTGGGTCAGAGCTTTCCATGGTTTTTGGACTCCGTTCTTTGTACAGGTGTGATACTTCATGGTATCTGCAATTCAAATCCTGAGAACAATTCGTTATTCTTTTCTGTTCCTGGCTATCAAAGACGGAAGTTGAGGATGAACTTTATATATTTGGTTGCCGGATACTACTCCTATCTCTCTGGCCTAGCCTTGGCACCATACCGGGTGTTTTATGTCATGGCTCTTATAGGTGTGATTTCTTTTGCTTCGAGGATGTTACAAAAGAGATTCCGAGACAAGGGGGAGGTGCAATTTAGTAGCAGAAAGTATTCTCACAGACACTGAAATAGATTTACAGAACCAACATTTCATTCAAATCTGATCAAGGAGGGCTCTTATTCTTCAACTAGATGATTTGCTAATGAGGTGGGATGTGACTTAGACATCATCCCTACAGATTTTACCCTTGGATGGGTCAATTGTGAGACCCTTTTCAATTTGTTATTACTCATTTATGAAATGGGCCTTCTATTTTCATGCTGTAGGAAGAAAAAGAAAAAAGAAGAGATTTTTGACATGATTTTTAGGGGGAAAGAAAGGCGTAGGAGAAAGTTTTTGCTGCTTGAGTAGTTACTGTATTGATATATACATTGTTATGTGCTTTGTCTGGAGGATTAAATGGATTATCATCCTTGTGTTTGTTGATTCTCTCCGTCTTTGCCACAACAACTTTACCTGGCTAAAACAGATCAAGGCTGATGTTAATCATCTTATTTGCATCTTTCATAATCCAATTTTCCAATTACCGGTCCTAGTATTAGAACATTTGGGTTATCGCAAATGAAGAGATAACAAAGGAACAAGATGAGCAACAAAGATCCAAGTAATATATCAGAGAGAAAATGCTAGGACAATTATTACTAGCTCAATAGCTAAAGCACTAAGGCTTGCTCTAAAGAGCTAAGAACCAGAAGTTTTAATGGATGAGAGATGGAGTAATAGAAAGAGAAAGGAAACCCTAGCAGAGGAACGTGAGACTCTCACAACTATGTTTCTTCTTCTTCTTCTTATTATTTATTTATTTATTTATTTCTATTTCATCCCTCACACCTTCAATTCAACACTTGAATGTGCTTAAATTTGATGTTTCTGTCATATGGGGAAACTATATGAATGATTGTCGGTAAAATGTCTCTTTGGGAGCACAATGACAACATCCTATCTAAATGTTTTTTTTCCCAACGAATGCATTATTTTATTTTAATTAACAATTGATGATTTTTTAATGCCACAATCGCGAGAGGAATTATTTATTTGTGTGTGTTCTATGTTTTCAACCAATAGTATGATATTTTTAAGGAGGAAAGAGCTAAAAATTATCCTTTTTTTCACCATTAAAATATACTATATTAATTTTATATTGGTCTGAACCATCCTATTAACATTAATACATGATTAATGAATAATTTTTTCAAATTATGATAAATATAACTGATATTATATATAATTATTGACTAAATTAACATGATCAATTTTTTTAGCCTATAATTAACTACATTAAATAGATTTTTTCGAAACAATTACGTACACAAATATTACTATACACAGGCGGACTGGAACTGAAGTTATTAAAGTGCCCACAAGGCAATTGACCAAAGTATTATTTTTTTAGACAACATTGCCAAAATACACAAATATAATCATCAGATTTAACCCATCTTCTCTTCAAATAGTAAGAACACAAATAACAACAAACTTCATGGCTTCATATTGACAAGAAGATTAGCTAGGCAATAAGAAAGCCAATGAAGCCAACAGAGTAGTCGTGATGAACAGATAAGGGATGAAACCACCAGAAGCAGCAGAACCACCATCCCCTGCTCCTTCACTTGGAGATGGAGATAGTGTTATGCCAAGTGGCTGCACTTGTGAGGGCCACTTAGAGTCAGACATGGCCACAGAGACAAACAATGCAAATACAATGAAGAAAAGAGCTGATAATGGAAGCCATGGCGTTCTAGTTGCCATTTTCAAAGAGTTGACAAAATGGGAGTGACTAGTTTTTCAAACCAGTACTTGCAATTTTACAGATACTGGAGATAATACTGATGTGACAGTTTATCATGTGGTATATCACACCATTGAGAGTGCTTGAAAATTTAGGTATATCTTGAAAATAAGATATTTATTTAAGGAAGGTTGAACGAGTGTATCTATAACTCTTAATAAGTATAATATTTATAAAATTATAAATAAATTAAATGCATAAGATATAATTGTGCCTCACATAGATTTCAAATTTTTGACTTTTAATACTCAATAACTCGTTATAAATTTAATCAGTTGTATTTATTTTAACTAAAATGAAAAAATACATATAATATTTTTTTATAATTAAAAAAATTAATAAATTAAAAAATACTTAATACTATTTTTTATTATATATCCACCTAGATATAAATCTTAAATCCACCGTTATTATTGTCGAGATGTAAAGTAAGATTAATATAACAAAAATAAATTTTATGAGATTTTGATAACTAAATAACATTGAGTAATATTAATCAAGATAAAATACATTTTTCTAATTGAACTGTGACAATAAGTTTTTAGTTTAAGTAGTTAGCATTTGGGAGATAATATAGAGTATATACATTTAAAAAATAAAATAATTGTTGAAATTATTTTTATTATTATCATAATAAAAATATATAAAAAATTATTTTATTTATATTATTAATTATATCATACTGTAATTATTATTTTATAAATTATCGTTAATAAATTTGTATCATTGCAATAACAATTTGGGTTGGTTGAAATAAATTTGCAAATACTTTTATCTCTATAGTTGTTCATCAATTTGATACAAAGTAAAATAAACGAAATATTATCACAAAATTTAATTGGTCCTAATTATTTTATCATATTATATTTTTAACTTAACATATAATCAATATAACAAAAAGAAATTTTATGAGATTTTGATAACTAAATAACACTGAGTAATATTAATCAAGATAAAATATAGTTTTCTAATTGAATTGTGACAATAAGGTTTTAGTTTAAGTAGTTAGCATTTGGGAGATAATATAGAGTATATATATTTAAAAAATAAAATAATTGTTGAAATTATTTTTATTATTATCATAATAAAAATATATAAAAAATTATTTTATTTATATTATTAATTATATCATATTGTAATTATTATTTTATAAATTATTGTTAATAAATTTGTATATTTGGATTGGTTGAAATAAATTTGTAAATATTTTTATCTTTATAGTTGTTTATCAATTTGATACAAAGTAAAATAAATGAAATATTATCACAAAATTTAATTGGTCCTAATTATTTTATCATATCATATTTTTAACTTAACTCAATAACGAATGCTACGTCACTTCATATATACTTAATATATTTTTCACTAATCAATAAAAATTATTGGTTCAAAGAATAATTGAATGTTATATATATAACAACGAGATCTCATACTTAGTCTAAAAAGATGTGAAAACTTCAATTTTTTTTATAAAATTATTCTTTTGTCTTTTAAGTTAAAAAAATATATTATTTAAAAATATACACATTAGTTTTTTTATTTATAAAAAATAGCAACACAAAGATTTTTAATAATATTAATAAATTTTTATTGATAATTTTTTTTAAAAAATAATGCTTGATATAATTGAATAATAAAATGATAGAAATACTCATGATAACTAAATATCTTCTTTTGGTACCTTTGTTAAAAACAAAATAATTAAATGATACCGTTTTTAACTTGGGGGACTGATATCATCTTTTGTAATAAAGGAACCAAATTGACTTCTCACCTAATAGTATAAATTAAATGAGATTTTAATGAAATTTATGAGATAATTCATTAATTTTTAAAACTCATCTAATCTCGTTTCACTAGATTTTTAATGAGATTGAAATTGTAATGAAACAATATTAATTAAGATATTTTATTTATTTCAACCTAAATAAGACATAATAATACAAAAATAATATAAATATGACAAATAATACTTTAATAAATTTAATAAAAAAAAATGATACAACATATATTTAAAATTGAACATATTAGAATCACAATTTACATACGATTAAAATGAGATGAGATAATATTGTATCATGAATCTAGAGACTAAATATAACATGATTGGAAACTTGTAATAGGAGGATCAAGTCTCAATTTCTTCTGTTTTGTCTTATAACTAAATAATTGATCCCTGAAAAAGATGGAACACATAATAAGTTGCAAGCTTTGGAATCATTAAGTAGCAATGTTTCATTAAAAAATATGAAAATAACCCATTACTGCATTTGTTGATTTCTAGCTCTAGTTGCCATGGACCTCAATTGAGCTCTAGCAAAGGAAAGAGAAGTAATAGACTGCTGAGGTCGGGCTCCCCTAAATATCTCCACTAACTCCTCTCTTTGTAACCTTAAAGCTAATGCAGCATCCTCCTCTTGACTTGATACTCCTCTGCTGCTCGTCCTCCTACTTGCAGCAGCAGCATTGGTATCTCTTATTGGCACCCTTGAAGGACGCATGAACCTTACATTCTGCACAGCTTGTGAATCAACGACCAAAACCCGACCGCTGCTTCTTGTCACATTTCTTCCCCTCCCGGGTACTGATGTTATTGTTCTGGTGCTTTCACTCCTTGTGTTGCTATAAAATGTTGTTTCTGGGATTTGTCTCACAACTTCTCTTCTATTTAAAGATCCAGCAGCCTTCCTTACTTCAACTTCTTGCGGAAATAAGAGCTGAATTGTGTTCCAAAGAACAGTATTCACAGTACATGACCTCCCATTGCTGCAAAAATCAATTTTAGAACAGTGAGTGGCATAACAATTCCCATTATTGAATTTGGATAGTTATTGGATAATGTAAATGCAAACTTTACCTAATCAGTTCTCTGCATTTTGGGCACTTTTTTCCACATTTGTCTGCAGCAGATCTCAAACATTTTCTACAAAAACTACAATTACAAGAAACCAATCAGGACAAAATGTAAACCTTTTAAAGCAATCCAAATGCATTACACACAATAATACAGATTACTTTTTAATGGTTATTTAAACTATGAAGTCTTACAAAAGAGGCTTAATTAGGTTCACAACTTTTTAACTATTGGTTATTTAAACTATGAAGAAGTCTTACAAAAGAGGATTGATTTTCAATTGTGAGATTTACCTGTGTCCACAAGGTGTGGTACTGGGTTCGAAACATATCTCCAAACAAATCTACAGAGAACCAAGTTCATACAAAACAATTAAAAACACTGTTAAAAATTGTTCATAAATCAACTATTGA
Source organism: Hippophae gyantsensis (assembly GCA_030763125.1). Taxonomy (NCBI): domain Eukaryota; kingdom Viridiplantae; phylum Streptophyta; class Magnoliopsida; order Rosales; family Elaeagnaceae; genus Hippophae; species Hippophae gyantsensis. Next base: position 10,595,567 of record CM061031.1, read on the forward strand.
AATCAGGTTCAATAATATTTTTATACATTTATCTCACTCCTTCTCAAGTGTTAAATTTATACATAATGTAAGTAAAACAAAATTCAATAATTGAGATTACTTAAAATTTTGATATCAAAATTCTTCATTTTAATATCATCTTAAAAATTATTTGAAAAACAAAGCTCACAAACTCTTAAGTTATTGGGAAAGAATCAAACATTACTTTTATATACTTATCACGGATTGTTATTTTATGCATCATATAAATCAAATATTAATAATTAATGATATTTGGACAAATTTGAAACCAACTTTCTCAAGAACTAACAACTTAAACTAATGGAAGGAGGCAACAATACTTGTATATTATAATCAGAGAATAAAAGACTTCTCTTTAAAAACTAAAACCCAAAACTGAAACAAGTTCGAACAGCCAAAAAGGTCATACAGCGCAAGAAAGCTCGTCCCTAAGCTTATCCAAACAAGGAAGATTTGAGTTTGAACAAGAAGCATCAGAGATCGGCTCGTGTTCTTTATCTTCTCCTTTTTTCTTTTCTTCATTCACAATCTCTGTAGGTCCTGCCTTGTCCATACCAGTTTCTGTGCGTCAATAATTTCAAAAAGATCAAACTTTTTTTCAGAAATCAAACTATGGGTAAAGTTGAAAGGGACTAGCAATCATATTCGAGAGGGGAAAAAAACAGAGAGATTAAATACCCTTTTTTGTGGTTTCTTCATCATCAAGGTCAAGAACAACAATAGGAATAGAAGATGGACTACTACTCTGAGCTCTGCATTTTCTGAAATATGTAGAACATGAATGTGATTTTTCAATTTTCAAGAATATGAAGAAAAATATATAAAAATGGTGTTAATTGGAAAATCACCTTCTTGAATTGCACGGAGGGGTTTTAATCTGTCTATCAAAGCGTTTCTTTCGTTTAAACTCACGATCCGGAGTGTCGTCAACAATGAGGGTCGCAAGTAAAAGAGACTCTTCATCCCAACCAGCCATGGCAGCCACTGATTTTAATCTAGGGCTTAACAAACTGTTCGTGACTTGACCATTTTCAACTGGATTTCTTGAGACTTTGGTCACCATTTTAGGATCGTCGAAGAATTTTTGAGAGAATTAGAAAACGAAAAATACTCCTTCTGTGTGGAGAGACAAACTTATAGCCTACTACATAAAAGTGGCCCTTAGACAAGTAAAGATTAAAGAGTTATTTCTCTAACGGTCGATGTTTTTTGAATGTAGGCACTTAATCCCAAGTCCTAACGGCTAATAATTCCGGAATTATGCATTTTTTGGCTGTTTTTTTTTTCAACTTTCATTTCAACTGAATCACCGATGTACATATTTTTTTAATTATAAAACTTTTACGCATTACTTAAAAACTATAATACTTTTATATATTAAACAAAATAACTTGTCACTAACGTAAGAATCCAAATTTTTTATGCCTTTTTTGTGTGTGATTGAGTATATCATCCATATGGACAAACATATCTGAAAATTATGAGACTTTATTGTATAAAGTAGGTCTTTTTATTCGCATCTTTGTTGAAGACGAATTGCATATATATTAACGCACTAAAATAACACATAAGATCTAAAATCCTTATTTGTATGCATAGAAAATAGTAAACATATTATAAAAAATTTAAGAAGGAAAATGGCATGCAAGTCTTTCTGTTTGGGTCTCCGACTCTATTTAGCATTCTTATTTAAAAAACATTCTTTTGTTTGTAAAAAAAATGTTAGGTAAGGATAAAATTAGTTTTATTTTTTATTAAATATAATGTCATATCATATATAACATATATATGTTTGAACATAAATTCACACATTTTAAGAATATTTGTGTAGGTCACATGTCCGAGGTATTATTGTTTCATATAATTGATATACATAAAAACCTAACTTCAGAAAATATAACAAATTTGTTTCATTCTTTTCAACTCTCGAACTTGATCTTGACTACTTAAACTCTTAATAGGAAACGAGTTACTACCATTTGAACTAATGGTACCAACTTTTAAGAATATGTGATTAAAATGATCTAGGTCACGGGTTCAAGGTTAAAAAAAGGTGAAAAAAACCCAACAAATTAACTAATGTGAATTTCAATCAGAGATTAAGAGATCTGGGGATATTATGTAAACCCAACACAAGATGCTTGTAAAAATTACATCTTTTGATGTTTGAATCTAAATTCACATATTTTAAAGATATCTACATAGGTCTCCGACCACTTAAAACCTAAATAAATATTATATTATTGAATTATAACTTAAAACCTCTATGTTTATCTTGGAGTTGTTGTAACTTACTTACTATGCAATCAATAATTTTTATTTTTTTATACTATTCAATTTATGCACTTGGTCATTTAAATTTGAATCACCAATGTTTACATATCTAAATAAATATTATATTATTTCATAACTTAAAATCTCTACTTATATCTTATTTATTAAGAAAATGTTTCATGGGTCACACATAGATAAATTTATTAAATTATGGGACACAATAATATAAACCTACCAACTTAACAAAATATATTTAACAAATGACAAAAAAATATACTTTACATTCCCCTGTTATTCATATATGTCGATATTTACCAAAACAAATATTTTATTGTTTATATAGATAGTCTTTCATTTTCATTCAAGCTTCCAATTTATCATGATAAAATGAAATTAACCTTTATTGCTTATAAAGGTAATAAATAAAATAAAGGATTTAGTCTTTTTGTATACGATTTTGAAGTTATTGATCATTTTGAATGTTGTCCTTAGTCTTATTGTTCATGCAAAAAAAGATTATAGAAAAAAAAATCATTAAAATATAATTATCTTAATATTAAGATTCATTCATATATATATATAGTAGTTCGATTCTTTAATGTATTTTCTTTCATAAAAAAACACGATCATTGGTGAAAAGAAAATAAAAGAATTGCTATTTTATTATTATTTTTATCACATAATTGGTGAAAACTATTAAATAACATATAATATTAAAATTTGTTATTAATAAGTACATTTTTAATCATCTAAAAATCTAAATGACATTTTTTTAACCATTAAAATAACTAAATGATACTGATTAAAAATAAATTTATTAAATTATATCTAAAAATTAATCAAAATTAACTATTACAACCCTTTAATATACTTTGATAAGTAAAATGATGTTAATGTGGGTAGTAATGTTTTGGCCTTCTCAAAAGGCTGGCTGGACCCAGATGTTTGTATTTTTGATGATGTGTATCTCAAAATGATTACTGGGAATATTCTTATGCATGAACCAAAATATAATGATTGTTTCTGTATTTATTTTATTATTTTTGCTTGATATATTAATACTATTTTTATTATTCTATATCAGAAGGGTTTGTATTAATTGGGATGTATGGACGTCCTTTGAGGGTTAGTTAATCGATATTTTAGTTCATGATGCTGTTCTGTTTGTTTATCTCGTTGCATGTACCGGGACATATTTTGATTTCCAGTCAATATGAGGAGCACTCCTTTTCGATTCTTAAAATTTTAAATTCAATTTAAAATAAAGTTTTTTCTATTTTCTAGGTTTGATCTTATTCTTTTATTTAATTTTAATGGGTTACACATGATCATGACGAAAATGTCTACATTATCACTAGTTTTTTCACGCATTTTGACATAAAATAACATATTTTGTAATTGAAATATTATTTTCATATCATTTGGTTAAATTATTATAAAAATCAATGTATATAAAATATTATCATAATTAAAATATTATTTAAATGTTTTTTTTAATAAAAATATCCGAATATTGTAATTAAAATATCGTTATAATATCACTAAAATATCAATTTTTAATTTTTTTTCTTCTATCTAATTAATAATTTAAATTTAGCTTTCTCTTATTTTTATAATAAATAATATATTTTTCTTTTTTTATTATGTTTGTTATATATAATTATTTTAAAAAATAAATAATCAATAAAATTTATTTTCATATTATCGAAATTTATTTATTCGTAATAGTTACTTACTTGATTATTTTAATCTTTTTAACCGATTATTCTAAAATATTTAATAAAAAATAATATATATTTTATTATATAATATTTTAATTAATTATTATATTTTATATATTAAAAATAAATGTATTAAATAAAAATTAGTTTAAAATATAAATAATTAATTATTTTGATGTTTTATAAAAAATATTTCATATTTTTGATAAAATTTTCATAATTTTGATAAAATTTTCATAATTTTTTTAAAATTTTTGTTGATAATTATAATATTTTTAATATTTTTATAAAAATTATATCTCAATATATTAACTTACTCAATATTTTAAATATTTTACAAGACAATAACTTTTGTAAATGGAGTATTTAAATTAACTAGTTATTTTTATAAGTAGTTTAATCTATTTATTTTTAAAAGTGAAAATATATTAACAAAATAATATTTATACCTATCTTATTTTTAATTGTATTTGACGACATGAATAAATGTTGAATCGTGATGAATTTTAAATGAATACACGATTAATTAATTTGATTGTTTTAAATGAAATAAATAGTGAATCGTGATGATTTTTTTTATAGAATACAGATCATTTAGATAATGTAATTATAGTTTATATAATTTCTTTTTATAATTTAAAATCATGATAAATTAAATCAAAATTTTAAAATATATAATTGGGATTTTCAGAGATAATGAAATTTATATATATATTTTAAAAAAATTCCCAAGGGCTAGCTCCTCTTTTTTCTCTACTAAAAAATAAAAAAAAAACAAGGAGCGAGAGTGAGAGAGAAGGAAGAAAAATTCGACAGGGTACTTTTTTTATTAATAAAATATAAAAAAGAGAAAGAAGGGAGAAGGAGGGAAGGGAGGGATGAGGGATGAGGATTGCTAGATTTTCTTTTTTATTTTTTATTAATAAAATATTTAAATCTCATTGTATCTTTAAAAAATTTTAATTTTTCAAAATTTTAATTTAATTAACCATAAATAAATATACTTCAATAATTATAAGATAAAAATATATTAAAACTATAATTATAAAATTTAAATGACTCATTTCTCTTTTCCTGTTTTATTTTACTCAGAATGAGTTACAGGATCCCTTAATATATGCATGCTTTGTATTAACTTATATATAAAAAAAAAGATTTCATTTAGTAAAAATAAATAAATAAAAACGTTTCATCTTCTGCTTGTTTAACATTCATTTTATTAATTAAAAATTTTATATAATAATATTAAGAATTTAACTTACAATTTTTTTAATACGAAGCTCAATTAATATTTGAATATAAGTTATGATTATTTTATTTTTTGATTCATTTACGAATCACATTACAAATAAATAAGTTTTTTATTTATTAGCTATTTAAATATTTTTTTATGTATATTATCTAAATTAATTAAACAAAATTTAAAAGATATACTTACAATTCCAATAATCCCTAATAATTTGAATATCACTCTAAATATGGGTGTATTCATTGAGGCAACAACATCCACGTGTTCATGTTTTCAAGCAATTTTTTTTAATGCAAAATCTTATAAGTATGGTTTAATTTATATAAGATGTATCATTCATTGTTTTTTTTTTAAGTCCTACAATGATTCAAACTTTTGTTAGAAATATATACATAAAATATTTTAAAATTCAAATTCATTTTTACAGTATATTGACTCATCTAAGAATCAAACTACACTGTACATAATATTATCAATTAAAAAATTTCAATACAAAACCAAATACATAATTACTTATTAGCATCTTATAGTTATGTATATTAAAATTTTTAAATTTAAAAACTTTATTATTTATAATTTAATCACATTAAAAGATACAAATTTTTATTTTCAAATGAAATAATTTTTTTTTTAAAATGTAATATTTAAAGCATAAACATAACAAAAATATACATATATATTATAATTTTTTATAATATTATAATTTAAGTTAATGATTCTTTTATATATATTTTCGATTTAATAATGTTCTTATTATTTTAATTTTTTTTATTTCTTTTAAACAATTAAATGTTAACATATATAAACGAACACTTTATAAATATAATTCAAATGAAAAAAAATATGTTATACTCAATTATATTATTTTTATTAAATAATTATTTAAAAATATAAATTAATTTGAAAAAGTCACTCAAATCTTATAATAAGTGAGGCTTAGGTCTGCTAGATAAGCCACCCTTCTGTCATCATATGTTTTATTTCTTTTTTAACTTATTTAAATCTCATTTATCAAAAACTTTAAATCTCTATTCTTTTTGGTGATCCTTATAAATTAACTCTCTTAATGCTGTCTTATTTGGGTCGAATTTCTTATATTTTATTTAAAATGACAGATTATATAATTGACCAAATTATATTTACATTAGAAAGGGTTAAAACACAAAGTTTCGTTACTCTACTTAAAACATATGTCATGATAATATAATGTAATTAACAATGGCAACAATCTTGATCAAAACTTGGGTTTGAAAAATAAATGAACCCAGAAGTATACATTAATGTAATGTTTTGTAAGGGGGGCGACCAAGAATCATATCTATTTGTTTACTAGTTTAAGATTCGACACTAGCACAGTTTGTATCCTTTACATTTCTGTACTTTGTTGAATTAATACATTGGATTGACTTTCATAAAAGTTAATAACTATGTCATGTTGTTATTTGTCAACTTGTAATATTTGCATATTCTCACATGTGTTACATGTTATAAATCATGTACATATTCGAATGTTAAATACGTTTATTTTTTTAATTTTCTTTCAAATTAAATTAATTTAAAATATTGATTATTCACACTCATATTTATATAATATCCATTACAATATTTCGTAAAAAAAAAAATACATATATTTACAAAATAATATTAAAACTAGTTAAGTATTTCTGATCATCTATTCGGTAACTCATTTATTTACAATATTTATACATATATTTACAAAATCATTTATATCAAACGTAGTGATTATTTAGTATATAATGAAATTAACAAGAGGAGATTTTGTTTGTCAAAAAGAAGAGCCACCTTCTAATTTTTGTTTTATGTAAAAATTAATAGTACTATATGTATAATGTTTAGCATAAGTGAGACTATTTTCTACAACAATAGGCCGACTTTATGCATTTCTAAATTTAGACATACAAAGCCTGGCTTGTAATTAGAACTGCCCAATAGGCCACTCAGCATAGGAGCAGAGCTAGAAATAACATATTAGGAGGCCAATGTTAAAATTATAAAAGTTTAAGGAGACCAAATCAACTTTATTAAGTTACTAACTTATAAATTTTAAGAAATTAATATATTTTTAACAAAATTTCCCAAACCTTTGTGTCCTTGGTCTCCTTTAGTCTAACCATGGCTCCGCCCCTCCCTTTGAATTTTGTTGTAAAAAAATATGCACATAAAAAAATAACAATAGTCTAGTAATTATGACCAAATAAAAGTCAAATAACACTAACTTATATATTACAATTCCATTAAATATTAAAAATTTGATTAAAAGTTCAAAATTTAAAAAAATATTAAAAATTAAGCACATAAACACATATGTATATATATTTTTTGAGTTGCTAAATGTTTTTAGTTTAAACCTATCCAAGTTTCTTTTTTTGTTGTAATTAATTTATGGAACAAAAATATACACTCATGCGTGATCACATATTCCATTTATAATTTTTATTTTTAAAATTTTATACTTATAATCCTCTTTTTTAATAACTAGTAGATTTATAATACTTTAACTAAAAATTAATATATTTTGTTCATAGTGAATAGACTATTACTATCATTTAAAAAAAATTGTCTTTCCCGTCTTTTATTACGGAAAAATCCTTATTCCAAATGCATTAATCATAGAAGTTATTATACTTATGTTATTTAAATATTTTAATCACGTAATTTTTGCATTTGACACATAAGTTACTAAAAATTTTAAATTATGATACTTTAATAATATAACTTCATGTGATTAAAGTTTACATTTTTTTCATACTTTTGTGAGTATAATGTTTTAATTTAAAATTTTTAGTGAATTATCTATCCTATATAAACACTACGTAACCAAGATATTTTAATGACATACATTACATAAGTATCTCAAGAACTGGTTAACAAAATAAATATTTTCTATTAAAAAAAAATTCAAAATGCTTTCTGAATCAATCATTTATCTTCCCCCTTAAATAACATATGATGCTTTATTTTATGCCAGGATGAACTGGAAAGCATCTTTGGTTGGATTATAAGTAGCCTTATAAGGAACCTGCTTTTTTTGTTCACTTTCATACTTCGATAGGAACACTTGTGCTTATTGTTATTGTTTAGAGTTGAGTTTGTGAAAATGGGAAGACAACCTTGTTTAGATAATGTTAGATTGAAAAGAGGTCCTTGGACAATTGAAGAAGATCATAAACTCATTACTTTTATTTTCAACAATGGAATTCACTGTTGGAGAATTGTTCCAAAGCTTTCAGGTACTATCATTGACATTAACCTTCTTTCTCTCTTTATTAGAATCTTCACTTTTTTATTTTTTATTTTTTTGGAAATATCATAAGATTATTATATGGAATCTTTTAGGTTTGTTAAGGTGTGGTAAAAGCTGCAGATTAAGATGGATCAATTATTTGAGACCAGATCTTAAAAGAGGTTCATTTACTGCATCCGAAGAGGATCAAATTATTCAACTACATTCAAGCCTAGGTAACAGGTATATCAAATGTGTGTTTTTTTATTTAATTTCCTTTTTTCTTATTGTTTATTTATATATATAAGGATGGGATTCTTCTGGAAAAAGAAATGTAAAACATTTATTAATTAATTAGATTAAATAGATTTTTTGATCGTCAAACATAAAAGTAAAACTTTGTTTTGTTAAACTTTATAATATTTTAAAAATATCATCGAATTTAATTAGTTAACAAAAATTAATTATAAATTACATGTATATCAATGATATTTTTGTAATATTTGTAGAATTTAATGGTATAAAAATAATAAAAACATATATAATGATATTTTTTAATATTTATAAAATTTAATAATATGAAAATAATAAAACAAAAATTTGATGATATTTTTACAATAATTCCAAAATGTAACGGTAAAAAAAATCTATTTACTCGATATAGTAAAATGTGGTTGACTTTCAGTTGATTTTATTCTTGAATTTAACACAAAATTTGTAAACTTTTTTACAGGTGGTCTAAGATTGCTTCACATTTTACAGGTCGAACGGATAATGAAATTAAGAACTATTGGAATACTAGAATCAAGAAGAAATTGAAACTGTTAGGTTTAGACCCTTTTACACACAAACCAATTGAACCAAAAGAAAATTTTATTGAAGAAAAAAGGGACACAAGCATTCTAGAGCTGAATAAATTGGAAGAACAACCTCAAAATAGCTTAGAGGCTGCTAAAAATATGCAGAATTTTGATCATGTCAAGAAAGAGTCTTTTTCAGAATCAGTTGATGATAAAACATTGAATGAAACAAATGATATTCTAAAAAACTATGAAATGTTCAATGGAAGGTTGGATTTTGGAATATGGATGAACCAAGAAGTCAATAATAGCAATTGTTCATTTTCTTATAAACCTTCAACAAGTGAATCCCACCCTCTTCATTTTCTCTCATGGGACGACTTCAATAATTTTGAACAAGAACTTTTTTCCTTTGGAAATTAATCTTAATTAATTAGACAATAAATTCTTGGCTGATTGTTTTTTTTTAATGAAATTTCTGATGTTGTTTTTCAAATTTCCTGTCATATGTTCAATATTTGAAATTGTATGAATGGTTGGTTCTGTTAAAATGTTGATCAATATTGTATTTAGTTTCAATTTAATTAGCTAGTTTTTCTTGTTTCACTACTATCCTTGAGATTGAGCTCTTCATAATAGATCCAACAAGCTAGTATGGCTTAAAGGTTAATGAATGACCCTAGTATTCATGTGGTCGCTTTTTCTAGTCCCTTCAATGTCAATTGTAAACTTCACTTTTGATTCATTCATCATAATGAAGTGTGTTCTAAGGTTCACTTCTATTGTTTCGTTTTCTGAAGTCAGTTACTTATGAAAGTTGATGTATTTCCAACATTTGATAGTTATATACTATATATCATAAAAATATCAAATATCACAGATAATTTGAAAATTGTATTTAATACTATCTAATTAAATTATATCGTTTCATTTAAAATATATTACAAGTTTATGGTATTTAAAAATTTAAACGGTACAAATTATCCCTAAACTTTTTCTAATTCAACACTTTAGTTTCTTAATTTTTTTTTCGTATTTATACACTTGGTTAAAATTAGATTAAATTATATTGTTCTTGGTCAAAATTAAACTAAATTAATTAACGTGTTAAAAAATTTATTTTTATATTATTTAATCTATTAACTTTTAATTTTTAATATATTTAATCTATTATATTATCTTTAAATTTAAAATAAAATTATTAAATTAAAAAAAGATGATGAACATAATATTATCAAAAAATTAAGAAATTAAATTGGACAAAGTTTATAAACCAATAATATAACTAAACTTATTTAAAATTTTCTCCATATACATGAATATATTGTTTGATAGAAAAACTACCTTAAAATTTATTAAAAATATATCATTTGAATGTTTAGGTCACGTAATTTTACAAGGAAAACACTCGATTTTTAAAATTGGTATAATTTGAAAATATAAATTCATAGTTGTGACTAAAATATCATTTATAGTTAAAAATAAATAAATTTATAGTTATGATTGTTAAATAATTTGATATATAATTTTTTTCATCGGAAGTGTGTTAAATTATTAAAAAAATATATCCACAAAAATTAAAATAAAAAAAACCTTGCATGCCTTGCCTCACCATAGCTCAACTTTAAACTAGAAATTGAATTTCCTCTCCTGGCCTCTTACACATACATCCTCAATAGTCTCAGCATCGTTGCCAGCCATATCCAACGTTGATTGCCCATGGCCTCTTCTAGCTCTGTTTCAGTCTAGTCCTTCCAACTCCATGAGCAACCAGCCAGTTTTATATTCGTTCACGGCCAGCAACTCCAATTCATTCCTAAATTGAATTTGTTTGGACATGAAGCTAATACCCACCATATGGGTCGGTACGTAGCAGGACCAGAATCAACTTGGTGCTATTTCCTTATCAGCTTGGATACAAGCAGCTATGTGAATGCATGTACAATAATCAAGATCCTATTTTCATTTTTTAAGAGGTACTTTTTTATATGTATATTAGCCACACACATACCAATAATGTAATTACAAGTATAACCTGATTACCCTATGCATACAATCAAAGGGGCACTGCCCCAAACACAGTAGTTTCAACCATTTTCTAATATTTTCATTTTCATAATTATATTCTCATTTTAATAATGTAATTAAAATATGAATAAAAAACTCGATATTTGTACATTAACTCGATATCCAACCGTGTGGATCAATACACAACAGGATCAGAGTTAACTAGATGTTATTTCCTTGTTAGCTTGGACAAAAGTATAAAAATTAAAATCTTATTTTCATTTTTGGAGATGTAATTTTTATACGTATATAAGTCACACATATGATCAATAAAATAATTATGTATTATGTTTATCCTATGTATAATTAAAGAGTCATTTTTTTTATTAAAAATAATTTTTTTGTAAAAATTAAGTCTTCTATTCTCAAATTAACCTCTTTAAAAACAATTATTTTTACATTCACAAAATATTTAAATAAAATAATTATTTTTATTCTGATTCTACGATAAATAAATAATCATAATAAAAAACAATTCATTTTAATTCATCTTGTTTTAAATTTCTTATGTTTCCAATTCTTTTTAAATTTCATTACGAAATAATAAATGTGCAATGGAAATTGTAAAGTCAATAACATAACATAACTTTGTGATATATTGTCATGTGTTAGTTTCATATGAATTAAAGATAATTTAGCATGATAATCACTTATTTATCTTAGTCGTAGGTAGTGAAGCATTTTTGTTTAGAGAAGACAATCCTAAATGTTATATATTTATTTTAAAAGTGAAACTTAAGTTATATACTTATTTTCTGTAATAGATTAGTCCTATTGTTATGAAAAAGTAATTGTACAAGGACAAATAAATAGTTTTTTTATATTTATATTTTATTTTTCTCCAAATCTTTCAGTCTAATTGAAAAAAAATTACATTTATCCTTATGATGTTGTTTTTTCATAATAATAGAATTAAATTGTTTGAAAAATATGTATACGGTTGTTTAAGCATAAGGTTCGAGTCTTAAGTCATGCTTACACCTAGAAGATGGATGCTTCGAGTGCCTTCATAAGTCTGAAGCACCTAAGGTTCGACCATCATCTTAGCCTTACAATGTGATCCCTTATGTAATCAATACATATACATGTAATGTCATATATATTTTGTGTGTGTGCGTGTGAATCTAGTATCAATCCAGCCTAATTCACTCTCATTTGCAAATATCTCTCTAGTTTCTTTTTCTAAATCAGATTATCCTTAACATTTTGACACCCATTGTGGGACTCAAGGTTTAAAGGTCGAGCTTCTTATTTTTGATTCTTTATTTCTTAAGATCCACTCTGAGTTTTAAGAGAGAAACCTAAAAAAGTAAGCATTTCATTCGTGCTTTTACAAACGACATCCACTATAGTTAGTACTTGAGTTGATGAAAGATTAAGGCTGGCTATTGAGTTAGCATTGGAGGATAATGTTACACTTACACGTAAAGAGAGTTGAGTTGAACCTTGTGCTAATCCACCAGGAAAGGCTGATCCTCAAATGGAAATGCCACAACAACTCCTCGAGCTCAAAAGAGAACTCATGGAAATGAAGTAAGAAAATAGAGCACTACGTGCCCCCCAAAAAAGCACCTTCATAAGTAGGTCGAGCCTTAGACTTGATTGAAAAGGTTGAGTTAGTACCAAGGAGAAATGAGCTTGGAAAAGTGGAAGATGTAATGGAGGGAATCTTGCATTATAATGCTCGAGTTAAGGCATATCTAGCTCATACAACAATGATCAACTGCTTGAGAAAAAGAGATTGTGGGAAGCATGCTTTCAAGCTTTTAGGGAAACAAATAGAAAACAAGATCAAGCTCTCAAGGAAACAAATAGAAAATAAGACAAGGGAAAAATCCCATTATGACATCGATAGCGATTGTGAGTAATATGTGTGTCCACTTTCGCTAATGAGATAGAGCACATTGAGCTACCCACTAAATTTAATGCTTCTAAATGTTTTGATTATCAAGAAATGAAAGATCTCATAACTTATGTACTCTACTTTAAAACAGTCATAGCCCCTATAAGTCTCACTCGAGACAAAATATATGCTATGATATGTAAACTCTTCACAGTTACCTTGTGTAATGGTGCATAGAAGTAGTTCAATAACGTGGGACTTCATACTATAACTTCTTTTACACAAATTTTTAAGTTATTTATAATTAATTATGTAAGTAACAAGCCTATGAGGAAGGAGTCTCATCATATTTTCTCAATCACTCAAAGAAATGATGAATCTGTGGAATAACACATGAGAAGATTTAGAGAAGAGAAGTTAGAAATCGTGGATTGTCCTACCTCAATACCAATCGAAGCATTCAAGTGGGGTTTGTTAAGAAGTTCAAACTTGTTTGCCAAATTGACAAAAATTATGCCAAACACTACAGAGGAAACTTATGGCAAGGTTAGATAATTTTTCAACCTTGAGAGAGAACTCAAACTTGGAAAAAAGGGCAAGTCAGTTGTGGAAGCTACCCTAGAGAAAGAAAAAAGAACAATAAGTCTAGAAAAATGTTTCTAAATAAAATGGTTGCTAATAGAAATAAAAAATTTACCCCAAATCATAGAGGATGAGGTAATAATATATAAATTATGGACCTAAGGGTAGAGCACTCTCGCCTTTTAGACGGCCACCGCTAAGAGTAAGCTTGGCTCAAGTTGTTTTGAGAATGAAGAATGAACAAAACTTTAGATGGCCACCAAAGATGATGGCCCCCATAAGAGATACTTCTAAATAGTATGCCTTACATAAGGACATAAGGCACGAGATGCAAGACTATAAACACTTAAAAAAAGAAATTGAAGATTTGTTATACACAATTTACCTAGGTGACCTTGTGAGAAATGATAATATATGAATGGAGTTCCAGCTTCAAAGTGAGGTTCTAAGACTACGGACACTACCTGTCAATAGGATAAAGTCACATAATGATGACAACATGAGGACTATAGACTCTATACATGGATAACCTGGGCTCAATGGAGCCTCTAATAATGCATGAAAGAGATACACGAGAAGTGTGCATGGCTTCTCGTGTTTATAAATTACATGAGGGGTTACCCTTTGCCCCTATCATTTCACTAGTAATGGTGAAATACCATCTTCGCATGAAGATCCCTTGGTAATTACACTCCTTGTGGTATCATGCGATATTTGTAGGATCCTAATAGATACTAGGAGCTTGGTAGATCTCATCTTCCTTACAACAATGCAAGCATTAGAAGTAAAAGATGACAACATTACCAAAAAAGATTTTCCCTTGGTAGGATTCAATAGCAACACCACATATGTTGTAAGAAAAGTGGTGCTGCAAGTTATGGTAAATATTTCCATTGTTATAAATTATAAATGAATTAATAAGTTCAAAATACAATGAATTAGTAAGTCAAGTTAATAAGCATGTGATATAAATAATCACCCACATTTTACTACATATGTGTATGTATAAATTAAATAGAATATTCAATAGTTGTAAATTATATTCATTGACAAAGATGAAGGTTGAGCTTAAAATTAGCTCAAACTTATTACAAAAAAGAAAGAAAGAGGACAAGCTAACGAGGTCGAGCTTTACAAAAACAAATTAGTTGGATCCTAATACAAAATTTAAAAATTCCCAAGATTATTGGCCTCATCTCTCACCTCGTCCCCATCCTCACTTCCCTCAAATTCTTCATCACCCACTTGAGTTTGAGTGGGTGAACCTATTGGTGTGGTTAAAATGTTCAATATTTAGTAATAATATTCACAAGGTTACCTCTTCTTAATCTCATCCTTAAAAGATTATACCGTTGTGTTGTAGCCAATATAGGTTGTCTTTGTGACTTGCTTGGAAACAACACCTAGATTACGCTTTGTTTTTTTCAAACTCATGTATGGTCTTTTCCAGCTCACACCTGGTAGCTTCCAACTCACGCTTGTAAGCTTCTTTTTCATCCATGACCCTATTCTCTTCTTCTTTAGCTACCTCAAGCTACCTTGCATATTCATTTAGCTCATTAGTAGCATAAGTCAACTCTCATATTTGTCGATGACCTCATCCTCCTACTTATTACCTTAGCAAATAGCATGGCCATCTTGGTTTGAGTATAAGTATGACTCTATTTCTCTTTCTCGAGCTCAATTTTAAGTTTATCAACACCTCTTGTTCTACTAAGCTTGTGCATCAATTGAGCCCAAAAAAAGAGTAAGAAAGTAAGTAAGAATGTGACATATTAATGAAAAACTCAAGCAAAGTAAAGTTACGAGGAAATACTTACATAAAAAAGAGCCTATTCACTATAAGAGTAGGATCGATGTCCTCACTTATGACTTCAAGCTCTTTCTCAATAGCCATGAATGGGATATGTTAAGCAAAGTGATCCATATGGTATGGAGTCATACTCTTGTATAGAGCCACACCTTCAATTTCACCTTGGGTTATGTCTTCAATGAATCATTTCCCTTAATCTTGAGCACCTAAAAGGAGTGTCTATTGGCCCAATGAGTTTGGGATAGGTGTTTGGTGACGTGGGAAAGTTGGAGAAAGACTAGCCAAAACCTCTAAACCTTGAAGAGGAAGAATGGGCTTTTCAATAACAATGATCATTGCCTTTTTCCTTTTGGCTTGGTTTAGAGCATCATGATTATATTTTCCAGAGCTCTTCTTATCTTTTTGCCTTTTGAAAAGCCCATTCCTTTTTGAGAGCTCATTCCTTTTAGAGTACATGTGCTCTTTTGATTGGAGAATAGAGCTAACAAGACCTTGTGGTTGAACTCTATTACTGAAAAAAAATAAAAAAGAAAAAGAGTTAGAATATCAAGAAAGAAAAATTTTACTTAAAGGACGAGCTGATAGATACCATCATCATTTAACATCATTTCAAATCCATCCCCAAAGTCACTAGGTGGAGGCTTACACCGAGTTGGTACTCGAGGCTTACGAATTATTCTAGTAAGAGAGGGATGGATCCTGGTCTCATCAATCTACATGCTATAAAGTATGGTTCTATCAAAAGTTCTTTCCAAGGTGTAGGCTTGGAGAGATAGTTCTAAATGTTAGCAAGCCTTTCTATAGCCTTAGGGCTCAATGTAGTTATGTAGAAGGTCATATTCCTTATCACGAGCTTTGTATCGGCCTAAGAACTTCTTATGAGCCTCTCATCACAATTACTTGTCTCCCATTAGCCAAAAACATAGAAAATATATCATTTCCAATTCTTTTCATTTTCTAGAAGCATAACATTTATACACGGGTCTTGTTTGGTTGACATACAAACCCTTCTAGTGTAAATTAGGTTTTGTTTTAACATATATGCATCATTAAACTAGAGAATTTATATCTTTATCCCGAGCTCTCTACATAATAATGTGAGGCAAATAAGGTACCTCTACCTATTTGGTATTAACTAGCTTGATATGAGCTACGTTTTCATCAAAATATTCCTAAGAAAATGATATAAGGGAAATTTGAGCTTGAGCTAAAGTGATTTCTCATGAAAGGTTGTCCATCTTTCAGGTAGGGTTACACTATCTAATGCATCTGGGCTGAAGATAATTATGTTGACAGATAGAGGTATGTCATATGTTTTTCTAAGCATCTCCTCATCCTTTGGAGTTAGGCCATTAGTAAGCACTTTATCGTTCCGACCCTTGGTTTGACCTATTCACTCTTTTAGAGCAGATATTTGAATGTGAGGGACAATCAGTCTAATGGAAGGGTGGTTTATGGTTGAGATATTGATATAGAAAGAATCTTTGACATCTCTTCATCCTCTTCAACGTCTATTCCTTCACGATTGAGCTTGAGCTCACACTTTCTTCTTGATTAGAGTAAGTTGGTTATTGAGGACTTTCCCAAGAGGAAGAACTCGAAGAGGTTGAAGGTAGGACTATTCTATTTGTTGCCCTAGTTACTACCTCTTTAGGCATGTTTGTTACAAAAGAATAAAAACATAACAAAAAAATATGAGGAGATACGAATTTACCTAAAGTTGTGGATTAAAAATTAAGAAGTTAAGAAGTGAGATTTATAACTGACATGAAGAGAAATGAAATTTGGTTAGGAGCGATGATAGATCTTTAAAAATCGAGTAGATATTTAAAATTTTAAACTGATAACCTTTATCGCCCGAGCAAGAAAATGGTAAAACTATAGAGCTCTTTGGAGAAAATTTGGTTCAATTTTATGAGAATTATGAAAATAATTGCCTTATCTTTCCCTTAATGTAGGGGTCCAGGTTTTCTCTCTCCAATGAATTGACAAGTCGAAGGATCTCTAAAGCATTTATTGAGGCGTGCTTGCCCAACTTATTACTTTTCTATCTCAGTTGAAGAATCAAGTTAAAAGAGTAAAAAAACTTGATTTTTGGGCATAAAGTACGAGCTTTTTCTCAACCTTTGTAGTCCTCGAGCCTAAAGATACAGTACTCGAGTATTGAGTCATGCTCGCACCTAGAAACTGGATATTCCAAACGCCCTCACAAGGTTGAAGTACCCAAGATTTGACCACCACTTCAGTCTCACAATGTGGTCACGTTTAAATTAGTTTATGCTTTTACTATTATACTTTTCTGATACTCCGAGATATATACACTTTATATAATTGATACATGTTTATATAATGCCTCTCACTCACACACATACATATATAAGAAGTTAGTATCAAGTCCAATTCACTCTCATTTTCAATCATTTTCAATAAAAACTTTCACATCATTTTTACGATAAATAAAATACCCAAGATATTTTTCTTTTTTTGTTTATTTTATTATTATTATTATTACAAAAGCATTTTTGTTGTTACTTCTTAAATGGAATATGTTAATCTCTTTTCTCTTCGATTTGAAAAAGAAGGGGGGAACGAGATTAATAATAAATTTTAACCACTAATTAAATCACCTTAACCCCGATTTAAATCCCCATCTGCTAAATAGGTTTCGGTACAAAAAAAAAAAAAAACAACTTAATTTAAAGTTTAAAAGCTTGCATATTCCAATAGCTATTCGGCCCAGTCCAGAGACTTCACACAAAGGCTGCTAAGAGCGTTAGGGACTAGGAGTTGAACAGAAGCAACAATGTCAGCGATACAGAGCGCTCTACGACGGTTTCATAACACAACGGATGCTCCTCGACTCACCAAATTCTTTCTCCATGCCCCTAAGTTTGTAAGCTCTCTGTATCTTGTCCTTATTCATCCCCCGTTGAGTATTGCATCTTAGGGCCCTCTGTAAAATGAATGAATTGAATCAGCTTCTGCTTGCGATTTTCTATAAAAATTTCTTTGATGGGTTTCTTATTTAAATTTTGAATTCCACATACTTTGAGTTTCTGGGGAGTTTTCTTTCTCGTATGACCAATTAAGTTATCTCTTTATTTCTTAGCTTCTTGGAACTTAGAAATGGTTTACTTTTTCTTGGAATCAGTAAATGCAGAAGTCCTTCAAAACGCATTGTTATGTTTTCCGTGGGCTTAAATTTTTAACGGTTTTTTCGTTTGCTCCTCTGAAGTATGATAATTGGAATAAATGGATAGAAAAATAATGTTATTTTAGGCGAAAATTGATGCACCGAAATCATTTTGGTTTTTAACTATTATGTGTTCATGGATAAACAATGAATAAGAATCAGAATGGTTTTTATTTATCATCTACTTCTGCAAGAAATTAGTATGTTGAGAGAGAGATCCAATAAGAGGCTAAGATGCTAAGAGGCAGGTTACTATGGCTAGAGTGAGCTTTTTTGACTATTGCTGTAAGTTTTCTCCTTTAATCATGTATAAAGATTTGTAACTCTTGTCCACCATTCTGAAACTTTTCTTTCAGGTAGAGGTGGAATTTTCCAATGGTAGTGTTTTCAATTTGTCAGCCGAATTTCTAAGAATATATAGTCCAGCTGCCGATTGCAAGGTCAGGTCGATTGGAGGCGAGAAGGTATGTGCCCTGCAGTCTCTTTTCTCTATTGCCTACCAATTACATTTTATCTTTCTAGACTTGTCTTGGTTTCTATTTTTTTTCTCTTGCGTTGTAACTTGCAATCTAATCTAAACTATTTATAACACTAGTTATATTTTTCCCTAAATCATTGTCTTGTGTTAAGTATTCATTGTGTAATCTAGTGTATCTAGACTAGAGAATATTATGAGGTGTTAGTATTGTATGATAGTGTTTCTATTTCTATAGTTGTGCATGTAAAAGTGTGGCTTATGAAAGTGGTTACATAGAGTTGTTAGGCTGATTGTAGTCTGTTACACTCTGACTCTATATAGGTGTGTATAGACCCGTGAGTCTTCATTTAATAAAAAATACAACAACTACTTTTCTGGTTCTTGCTCTGCAACTTCTCATATTCATGAAGTTTCACATAATATTAGAGCACTAATGGCTCATAGTCATACTCTTGCTTCCTGACTCCAATGGTGATTTGTCATCTTCATTGAGTAACTATTCTACAATTTTGTCTTGTCCTTTGTCTAGCATACCTATCAACCCTAATTTTTCAGTCAAATTAGATGATACAAATTTTCTTATATGGAAAGAACAAATTAGATGTGTAGCTGTGGTGTATGGATTACAAGGTTTTCTTTAAGGAACAGAGGTTGTGCCTGCTAAAGTGATCAAGAAAACAGTTCACGTAATTGCTGAAGATGGAACAGTGAGTTCTCAAGAAACAATTCAAGAATGATACTTCACATTCGAATCTTACGGAATTGAGACGGAGATTACAAACTATGAGGAAGGATGGTCAATATATGGATGAGTATATTGAGAAGGCTAAGGAACTGTTTTTGATTTAATGCCAGCTATTGGTGATCAGATTTCTCCTAGGGAACAAGTTCTTTATTTGCTTGGTGAATTGAATGCTGATTATATTTCTTTAGTCTCAAATATTACAAACAAGAAGAAGATGCCTAGTGTGTGTTTTCACGTATGCATGCTCATGAATGAAAAATCTTACAAATGAATTCAATGGATGTTCATCTGATACAAGAAAATTTAGCTTCCCAACAACAACCTGTTATACAGCAGATGAATAAAGTGACTAATTTTTCTTCTTCTCTAGATAACAGAATATTAACATGACAATGCCTGTAAATAGTACTCAACCGGATCAATCTCGGTCTCAGAACTATGCCTTTAATAATCAAGTATATTCTCAACAAAACTCAAATTTCTCAGAATTTCTCAGAGTCTGACAATGAAGGGGAAAGATAAGGGAACTTGTCAAATCTACAAGAAAGCAGGGCATAGTGCCTCTAGATGTAGATTTCGCTATGCTCCACCTCAATCTTTTAATCAACCACAACAGTACATAATGGACAAAACCCTATCTATTTTCTTCAACATGTTATGCCTCCTAGACCCTAAGCATACTTGTCTACTGTGAATAATGGTTTTATTGTAATAAGCAATAAATATCAATAGAACATGCAAAGTAACTTAAACTTTAACATGGAATAATGTTAAAATATTAATATAAACAAATAATCATAAAAATAATAATTAAATATCCAAAGTAAATTATATAGGTTGTACCTCTATTGCTTAAATATAAATATGAAGCAAAAGAAAAATAATAAATATAAATAGTTAAATAAAGGGGTAATATGACATGTAATGTTGCAACTTAGTGACCCAAATTGAAGTTGCTAGAGGTAGAGGAAAAGAATGGTGATAAGTGAAGGA
The DNA here is from genome assembly GCA_030763125.1 of Hippophae gyantsensis. Taxonomy (NCBI): domain Eukaryota; kingdom Viridiplantae; phylum Streptophyta; class Magnoliopsida; order Rosales; family Elaeagnaceae; genus Hippophae; species Hippophae gyantsensis. The sequence goes on from CM061031.1 coordinate 10,616,590, forward strand.
AGATCGAAGAATGTTAAGAAAGCAACCCTAGTAGCATTTGTCTATAAGATCTATGAGATTATAATATTCTCCTTTTCTTTTTTGTTTTTCTTATTTATGATTTTCTACTTTTTTAATATTGTGAAACTGGGTTTGGATTTTATGAGTAATCCATGAACCAACTTAAAAAATAAACCATTTAAGGCTAAAGTCTCAATCATCTCGAGACATAAAAACCTTTAGGCATAAACCTTAAAACTTTTTTTTTAAAGCCTTGTCTTGAGATAAGTCTTAAAATAACCTTTTATAATAAGGCATACACCCTATGGCTATGTATGGTTACCATCTACACATTGGCCACAATATCTTTCTTTAGGGCCAACAACTATGTTTGCCACATTAGTTGTTCATCAAGACACCAACTGGTATATGGACTCAGGAGTGAATCATATCTCACCATAAACAATTCTAATACGGTTAACCCTGCACCCTACTCTGGCCATGAAGCTTTAATGTTAGGTAATTGTAACTCTGTATCTATTTCTCATATTAAGGCAAGGACGTAGGGTAGTGTTGGTAATAGAACTTGATTTTTAAACTCAATAATTTACATTTTTCGTAACTTGTCAAGAACTTAATTTCAATAACACAAATGTGCATTGATAATTCTGTTTAAATGGAATTTTTTCTTGACTCTTGTGTGAAGAATTTAAGCCAGGTAGAGTGTTACTCATAGGAGGAATTGACAATGGATTCTACAAATTTCCTTTGTCTATATCATCTAATCAACAATTATCTACTAATTTAGCTCAAAACAATCAAGTTTTGTGTAATACTATTGTCTTTGTCTGCAATACCTAGTAATATTAGCTTACCTATAACGTCATCTTCAATATAATGTAGGAGTCTTTGTGAATGGCCTAGTGTGTCATCACAAGTTAGGACATCCACATTTGAAAGTTGTTAAACAAATACTACATGATACCAATTTGACTATAAAAGTAGATATTGTCCTTAAATTTTGTGGTTTATGACAATTGAGAAAATCACATAGATTATCATCTACTCATACTTATAAAGGTCTAGCCAACTTTTTGATATTGTTTACGTAGATATTTGGGGTTCTTCCCATTTTGCAACATATATTATCATATTAGATACCAGTGGCTTTATAGTTGTACAATAAGAGTTAGATTGCTTGGATTTTTATGCATATTGATGCTTTGATAGAGACAATTTAATATGAAAATAAAACTACTTCGAAGTGATGGTGGTGTTGAGTTCAAGTCATTAGAACCATACTTATTTCTAAGTGGTTATAATAGAAGAGTTACTTATCCATATACTCCTTCACAAAATGGGGTTGTGGAATGTAGGAATAGGCACGTGGTTGAAATTGGGTTGTCTATGATGATTAAGGCAGAATTGTTGCTTGAAATGTGGACCTATGGCATTAAAATTACTCTTTTTAATCAACATACTACCATCTCATACTTAATTAAAATAAACCTCCTTTTGAGCTTCTTTATAAGGCTAAACCATATTATTTTAATTTAAGAATTTTTTGGTGTCTTTGTTATACATATATAGTCCTTATCCCACTTTTAAGCTAGACTTAAGGTTTATACCATGTGTGATTTTGGGGTATCCTGAATATCAAAAAGGTTGTAATTGTTTTGACCTGAGACTAAAAGATGTACATCTCTCCTTATGTTGTCTTCAATGAAATTGAGTTCACATGAGTCAGATTCCAAGTCTCAATCTTTATCACCTATTCATTTTATTCAATTGCCTCAATCACATAGCCAACCAAGAACCATATACCATGTTATTCATAGACCATTTGATAATTCATCTCCTATTTCTAATCTTAGTCCTATGGTCTCTACTTCTATTGATCCTTGTACTAGTGATAGTATATCTGATCGTGACCCTATTATTGGTGCTAGTACTAGTATTAATGCTAGTGATAGTTTCCATTTACTTACTACCTCTAATATAAATTTTAATACTAACTCTCCTATTTCTTGTCTCGTCAGGCCTTCCATTTACTTGGATTTGATAGCTCTTCTTTTATCTTTGCCTAGTAAAACCAAAAATTCTCTCCTTCATTTGAGCTCTCTATTTCTTCTTCTTGTAAACAATCTTTCCTATTTGATATTATGTTTCCTATTGTGTTTGGATCTAGTCTTCCTATTCTTCATTTAGAAAGTGTTAAATGTTAATCTTACAATGAATATTCTTAAGTTGTCTTAGATGCATAAGCTAATAGTTTCTACAAATGTTCATCCTATGCAAACTCGTGTCAAAGCTAGTACATTTAATCCCAAAGCTCTTATTATTACCATGATCTTACCAACTCCTACAATAATAAAAGAAACAATGTGACATATTGAGTGGCTTGATGATGTTGAGAAGGAATATGAGGCTTTATTAAGAAATATTACATGGGAGCTGTTGTCTCCACCAAAGAATAGGAAGATTATAAGTAATGGGTGTTTGCTATTAAATTGAAACCAGATATGTCTTTTGAGAGATACAAGAGCAAATTGGTGAGTGATGACTAAGGGATTCTTGCAAATTGAAGGTTTGGATTACAATAAAACTTTTGGTCCTGTAGTAAAACCGATTGGAAACATTAGCTCTTTCTAAAGGGTGGATAGTAACATAGCTTGATGTAAACGTGTTTTTGAATGTTGATCTTGAAGAGAAGGTTTATATGTATCAACTTAAAGTGTTTGTCAACAAGGAATTTCCTCATTATGTTTGCAAGCTAAAAAATGCTTTATATAGCTTAGAATAGACTCTTAGAGCCTGATATACCAAGATTTGCACTTGTTTGATGTCCTGGGGCTTTCAAAGTTCTCAAGAGGCTGATACATCTGTAATGTTATATAATGATGGCACTAAGATGATGGTGGTATCCTTTACGTAGATGACATTTTGGTAACTGGATTAAATATAGTGTTTGTACATCAAATTATTACCAAGTGAAATGTAGAGTTTACACTAAAAGATCTAAGGGAGTTGAATTACTTCATACGAATTGAAGTTAATAAATCAAAGGGTCATTTTTCTATAAACTAATAGAAATATATAACTTAGCTTTTGAACGAGGTTCATCTAAGAGAATCCAAGCTTGTAATAACTTCATTAGCTCCAAGGAAGACATTGTCGTGATATGTTGATCAACCTTTGGCCAATGGATGGCCTTGCAAGTCCATTGTAGGAGCTTTACATGTTGTACTCATAGCAGGCTTGATATTGCTTATTCTGTTAATAAACTCTCTCAATTTTTACATTATCTAACTGATGTTTATTGGAAATCACTAAAAAGGTTATTTAGGTACTTAAAGGGTACCATAGGGTATGGAATGTTGTTACAAAAGTTTGAAGTGTTTCCTTTGGTGACTTATATAGATGTAGATTGGGCGGCTTGCTCAGATGATAGAAGAAATACTAGAAGTTGGTGTATTTTATTGAAATTTCCTTAATGCCATGGAGTTTTGGAAAGCATAGAATAGTTTTTAGGTCCTCAACAGAAGTTAAGTTTAGGTCATTGGCATTAACAATGACTCAAGTACTCTGGTTAAAGAAAGTTCTAATTGAGTTGTGTATCTCTTCTTTACCCTGTATTTGTATTTCTATATTGTTTTGTGATAATTAAGGACTTAAAGCACTAACTAAGCACCCAATATGTCATTTGAGAACAAAGCATATGTGCGTAGATTTTCATTTTTTTTCAAGAGCGTAAGCGGAGAAATTTATTTGGAGTACATTTCATCTCAAAAACATCTAGTTGATATTATAACTAAGTCTCTTGGTGTGTCTAGATTTGTTGAGTTATGAACCAAGCTCATTGTTCTCGATCGAGACATGGGTTTGAGGGAAGATGTTAAGTATCTATTGTGTAATCTAGTAATCTAGTGTATCTAGACTAGAGAATATTATGAGTTTTAGTATTGTATGATACAGTGTTTCTGTTACTATAGGTGTGCGTGTAGATAAGTATGGCTTGTGAAAGTATTTACATAGAGTTGTTAGGCTAATTGTAGTCTTTTACGCTGTGAATCTATGTAGGTGTGTATGACCAGTGAGTCTTCGTTTAATAAAAGATACAACTTCTTCGTCTGCTACTTTTCTGGTTGTTTTCTCTGCAACTTGTCACATTCATGAAGTTTCACATCTTTGCATAGAACAGTTTAGTTAGTGAAACAGTGAGGATCTTGGCAATGTTAGACCATTGAAGCTGATGCGAGAATACAATAATCTTTTGCACAAAAATAAGATTGGGACGATGAGATATGCAAGTTTCACAATATAGTTATTTTAAACCAATTAAATTGAGTTACAGGACGTTTAATCGAGTTAAAATGACAATTGAAATAAGCATATCTCAGTCTAGATTGTGACATTAACTCAATATTGTGATTCAACGAACAATATCTAAATATTTATTTTCTTATCTTTTGACCTCATCAAACAACGCCAAAAATTCTTATTCATTTAAATTTACAAGCCTTCATCTCATTAGCCTCTATCTCCACTCCATCCAGCAGCCACCCCTTCAATCGCTGCCCTATCTTGTTATTTTTGCTGGCTTTGCCCTAGATCCAGATTCCTCACCACCGCCGCTACTACCCAGATCCTGACCCTGCCTTCAGGTTTGCCATCAAATCTTTAATATCTGTCAAGATCTACCATCAGTTGCTCCAGTTGACGTTAATCTCTTTGACCTTGCCTTCCGCCTAGATTTCTAGTGGGCTCTTTCTTCTTTTTGTGTTTGGTCTTTTGCTAGTTGTTGCCATCGAGGACAGCAATGAAGATGAGTTGGAAACAAGGATGGTAGCTTCTTGTTCCGGTGATTTTCTACCATCCATCTAGATTGTGTTAGATTTTTTTATTTTCTTTTTCATCTTGTTCTTTGTATCGTGAAGGGGTTGTATGGTGGTGTTATTTGTTATTTTTGATTTCGCTCTTTTAGTTATTGGGTTTGTGTGTTGACGGAGGATCTATCTTTATTTTTTTTGTCAAATTTCTTATCTCTATGAGGAAATCTTTCTGATAATTAGATTTTTAAGAGATTTATTTTTAATTCTTTTGTGCTCATCTCCGATGGATCTGGCTAGGAGAATTGGATTGGGTCTTGGAAACTATCTAGTTAGTTAAAGATTGTAAGTTTTATGTTGGTGCTTCTTGTACGGGATTTTGTTTAGAGGTGATATATTGTGTAATTTTTGTCAGTAATGAAATGTCTCTTTTGAGAGAGAGAGAGAAAAAAATCTAGATTGTGACACTTGTAATACCAAGCCTATATTAGGTGATTTTCATAACCTCTTCTTGCTCAACTCAACATAAAGTATTGGTGGTTTTCATGTATTTTCTTTAAACAACGTTAGATGCTAATCTAAGCACATAACAAGTACATTGATCTCCATAATTTTTGTAATAGAGCAGGTTATATCTGGGCGGCGTCAGGTAGGAATTATGTCTGCAGAACCTGTTGGAAACTACGGGGTAAGGTACTTTTTAACTTTGAATCTAAGTCAGTGCAGTCGCTCTACCTTGTCCTTTTAATCTGCCTGCAGTTTCCAAGCACGTTTTTATACGACTAGCTTGAATAGATTAATTGTGGGGTGAATTTTCCAGGATAGTTTTCGATGACTTGCATAAAACCGGGATCTATTCTTGGGATTACTTCCATAGCCTAGGAAACAACAAATTCAGTCTCATGAGGAATTATCTCAAAACCCTGAAGAAGCATGGGCTAAGCCGGGATCCCCCTAGAAGAAAATCATAGGATCTTGGTTCAATGGTCAAGGGAAGCAGTGGATTGTTCTATTAAGACTCTGGTCTTTTACTTGAAACTATAGGTGTAATATCGTGGAAACTCTTGTCCTTAATCCTTATAGCGTCTGATTCACGTTTTGAGTTTGTTGAGTACCAAAGGTAAGAGGTTCGGTTACACATCATATACCCTTATGAGGTCATTTGTGCGCCTACTTGTGCGTGCAAAATATATGTATATAAGTTCATAGAGCTTGAGTACCAAAGGTAGTAATTCCTTCAATTCCCCAATTTTCATTATTTTTGCTAACCAATTAATTATTTGTAGTTACAAATTTATTCGTTGTAATGTTGGTAACTTGAATTAAACAACGATGACGAAATGCAGCTTTTTCTTATTTTATTTTTCGTTTGTTTTTAGTGCAAGGCTTGTTAGAGCAAATTAGGTATTGTCTTGATGACCATCTTGACACACCAATGAAAAAAACTTTCCGAACAGATTTGATCACTAATTTTTTTATCCATATATATTATATATAAAAGATTAAATCTATGTATAAAATAATTTTTAAAAAATATTTATTTATATTTTAAAATAAAGATATGTCATATCCTTTATATTTTATTTTAAATTTTAGAAAAAAATAAATAAATAAGCAAACCTTCGATAAAAAAACATCTTCAACGATTAATCTTAAGATACATAGAGCCACTAACAAAAGTAACGGTGTTCAACTATTTTAATTAATTTTTAAAAATATTTCGTGAATTGTAATTTTTTAAGTATATTAGTTTAACGTATATTTAGGAGATTTAGTTTATTTTTTATTTTATAATAATAGATAATTATTATAATGTTCACAAATATTTTAGTTTTTTTTTTTAATTTTGAATGAAAGAGAATTTATAAATTCAATCTATTTATTTGTTAAATTAAATGATAATTATCAATTTCATTATTTTCACATAAAATCAAATATTTTAAGCTTTTTTAATTTTTTCTTCGTTATCTCGTTAAAAGATAATTAATATATATATAATATGTTATTTTTTACACTAAATATAACTTAAAAATAGATTAAAATTTAAAATATATTTAAAAAAAATTAGTTTTCTCTTTTAATTTCATAATAATATATAATTATTATAATTTTTAAGAGTATTTTAATTTTTTTTCTTTTTAAATTTTCAATAAAAGAGAATTTATAATTTTTTAAATTTAATCACATAGAATAAATTATTTTATGAGTTTTTTTATTTTCCTTTAATTCTCCCCCTAAAGATAATTAATATATAGTTTTAATTATTTTTTACGTTAAATATAACTTAAAAAATAAATTAAAATTTAGTACATATAAAAATATTTTTGGTTTTTCCTTTTAGTTTTATAATAATAAATAATTCTTATAATATTCATGAGTTTTGATTTTTTAAAATTTATTACACTAAATATAAATTAAAATTTAATACATATTTAGATAATTTTTGGTTTTTTCTTTCAATTTAGTAATAATAAACAATTATTATAATTTTATGAAATTTTTGTTTTTTATTTGAATTTTTACTAAGAAATCATTAATAAATTTCAATTTTATTACATAGAATAAATTATTTTAAGAGTATATTAATTTTATCGTTTAATTTTTCCTCTAAAAGATAATTAATAAATAGAATTAATTATTTTTTATACTAAATGTAATTTAAAAATTAAATTAAAATTTAACAAATACTTAAAAAAAAATTGCTTTTTTCTTCTTTTAATTCCCTAATAATTAAAAATTGTTATATTATTTACTGAATCTTTTAATTTTTTTCTTTTTAAATTTCTATGAAGAAAATTTTTAAATTTAAATTTTAAATTTATTCACATAGAATAAATTAATTAAAAATTTTGATTTTCACATTTAATTGTTTATTAAAATATAATTATTAAAAAAATAAAAAAATAATTGAATTAAATTATATGAAAAAATATATTAATAATTGAAGTATATTTTTTTAATTAATAATTAATCTGTCAATTTTAGGATAGGATAATAACTTTTATATAAAAATATAATTTGTTTATTTACAATAGTTATAAGATAATTTCTATCCCATATGCTTTAAATAAATGATTGAAATGTTATTAGTAAGAAAAAATACTAATATATATATATATATATATATATATATATATATATATATATATATTATATTTTGAAGGAAAAATTTGTATATACTTTTCACCACAACCATGCTTTCTTTTCTTTCTTTCTTTTTTTTTTTTTTTTTTTGTGAAGACGAGTACTTAGTAGATAGGTCTAGAACGTTGACACGGAGATCATACTTATTTTTATATAGTGGACTAGGTACGGTACCAGGTTACTCAAATGTAATGTAAATTTAATTAGCTAGTTTTTGAACATTTCATAAACTAATTCATTTATATTTAAAAAAAATATCAAAATCTAATAAACAGAAAAATATGTAAGTAATTTTATTTAAAAATAAAAATCTTACTAAAAATATTATGTTTTAATTGCATTTTTGTAAACAAATAAAATATTATCGTTGAATTTTTTTTATAATAATATTATTATAATTATAAAATTATTAGAATTAAGTAAGCTAATTGTTTTAGCCTAATTCATGAGCTCAGTTGTACTTTTTTAACTCATAAGTTGATTGGATCAACACTGCTAGACACAATCACGCCACAGAGCTTATCTGCATCCAGAAATGTCCAAAGCAGCCTATAAATTCCACTTATCGGGTTGGAAGACTTTTGTGCTTCTGCTTCAGTGTGACAGAAAATGGCATCAACACTCCCAAATACGATTCTCTATACTCCTCTGCCATCTATCAAACTCAGTAACTCAAGCTTCTCTAAACTTCATGCAATTCCTAGAACAAACAGTAAATCATTTTGTAACAGCTTAAAGGCAATGACAGCAGAAGGAAGAGATAGCCTAGATCACTTACAGAGGGCAACTCAACATCAGTTTAGACCAATGAAACAAACATCACAACCTTCACCTTCAGGTAACTTCTTCGTTCTCTTTTTCCTTTAATATTTCATCTCAAACCTTCTTTTTCGAGCTGATTTTTTTGTCAAAATGGGGTTAACCATAAAGTGGGGAAAACGCTACAATTTTTGTTTTGTTTTGTTGGTTGTTTCAGAAGCACTTTTATATCTTTTTAGTATAAACAAACAGATCACTAACAAGTTCTTATATTCCTTTACAAAATCTTGTATACAGGACTGATGAACAAATTCCAAGCAGCAAGAACAGTGCAACAAATGATGGACACAATGGAGAGATTGATGGAGGATCCAATGGCTTACCGTAGAGTTTGGCCTTCACAACATGTGGGGGAAGGAAATGGGTACAACAGAAGGAGACCACCTTGGGCAATAAAGGAAACAGAAAAAGACTATAAGATGAGATTTGATGTGCCGGGCATGACAAAGAATGATGTTAAGGTTTGGATTGAAGAGAACAACATGCTTGTATTGAAGGCAGAGAAAGTACCCATGGAGCAGAAGGAAGATCAATTAGTAAATGGCTATGAGAAAAGTACAGAAGAAGATTGGCTTACAGACAGCTATGGTAAGTGCAGCTACAGGATTGCACTTCCAGAGAATATTGAGTTTGACAAGATCAAGGCAGACGTCAGAGATGGGGTCCTGTATATAACCATTCCAAATGCCAGCATTAGAAGCAAAATCATTCCCATTAATGTAGAATAGATTGATTATTCTCTTCATCCGTATGAACTCTGTCTATGGTTTTTTTAGGTTTTTGTATCTGTGTTTGTTTAATGGCCGTTTTACATAAACTACTCTCGATTGTAATACAGAGGTCACTTAGTTTCTAACTTAAATACAATGAAAATTCTTGCTGTTGATGTTTTAATGGATAATTGGAAGATAAGATTTATACACCACCAACTTGGTCTGATCACTCTTTCTTTCATATAGAGATGTTCAGGCAAAAATTCCTACTCGAAAAAATATACCGGCTATGAGGGCTTTTTCTTCCTCCCACTTTGAGAAATGCGTTTAAGATTTTGAGCTTCCCTTTTTATTCCTCTGCAATATAGATAGCCATTGTGAAAACAAGTGACAATTTATCCAAATGGAGATTTGACAAGCTATTTAAACAGGACATATAGTTCTAGATCAATACCTCCGATACAAGTAGATAAAAGTATAGAATAACAGCAGCAGCAAAATCGTTGTAATGGAGATAACAATATAGAATACATTTCTCTTCTTCTGTGCATATGAAACAAAAGAGATTATCAATGAAGACATTCATCTGCTGATCCCAAGGAAAATACATGAGCCTGAAGCTCATAGAAGACTGAAAAAGTAGAAAAGCTTATATTTCAAAGCTAAAGCTGTAAGTATATACCACTTCAGAAGTAAAGACAAATTGGATAGGAGTATGAACGAAACATGTACTTGCAATCTAATAAAAAACTTGCCATTAACATAATTTCCTATGCATTTCACGTGTCAATAGGAGTCATCAACTACAAAGCTAGCTAATTCTGAGATAGACAATTACCCTGCGACCTCGAGAGAAGGGTTTCTGATACCCAGTGCATGTGTGAGCATCGCAGAATTGGCGTAGGAAAAATTCTGTTGAAGTCAACAATCCACAAGCAATATGTACATTAATTAAAAAAAATACCTTACTAAAACATTCCAACTATAACATAAGCATAATGCTACCATGAAGACGGCTGGCTGAAGGACCACCAGAAATTGGAAAACAACTATCAGCAAGACTCTGCGCATAATTAAAAAACATAAATATGAGAATTACTGGAATTATGCTGCCGGTATGTGTGTGAAATCCTTGAGAATATTTCATGCTACCTCACATAAATGATGATTCCTTGAAACAGCAGCTGGATTGCACCTAGTCTTGTGTGCTGCAGAATTCATCACATGGTCACAATGCAAAGCACCACAAACATCTGCCAAGCACCGGCTGTGACTCTGGATTTTGCAAAAGCAATGCAGCATTTTAACTTAGTACAAATACCATGTTGCCAAAATCTAACTAATTGAACTTTTTTCTGCTCGACTTTAAACTACATGAAGGAACTCGAGCCTAGGATATTGGGTATTCTGATGTGGAACGGGGAAGAAATAGAGTTGGAGATAGAAATAAAGGGAATAAATTAGGGATCGAAGAATCGAGAAAATAGGGAAAGAAAATATTTAATTCATATTTATGGTTTGAGAATGAACATACAATCATAAAATTTTGATTAACAAAATAATCTTAAAATCTAATTGAAATTTGATAAATCAAATTCAAAAATTATTTCAAATATTAAAATCCTAACAATAATTATAAATATCTTAATTATTTAATTACTTGTAATTATCTTTATTATTTCATTCTTGATTTCTAACATTTCTCTCACTCTAAAAAAATCGACTTTTGATGAGTGGTAGAGCGGTAAGACAGTAAGAGAAGTTTAAGAACGTCGTGCATCTCCATGGTTACAACACGGGGAACAAACATAATGATAACTATAGTCCATCCTACAAAACCTTCAGAAACAATAAAGAAGGTACTTGTATGTCCCACTATCCCACTTGAAATACGGATGAATGGGTATATTAGTATAAAATTTTAATAAATATATGTTAGACTCGACAATTTAGTTAGCAAAAGGCTCAAAAATATGAGCAGGGATTTAGGAGCATCTAATGAGATTCTCAAGGGTGATAACAAGTTAGGGTTGATTTCATAGTTTTCTTTTAATTAAGACACATGATTGTGTGGAATGGATAGATGGGCAGGAGGTGTCTTTCTTGATAGTTTGATTTGGGATATGGCGAGGAGGAAGTTGGACCATTAGCTTAGGAGGTGGTCTAAGAATACTTTTCATTGCAAAATATTTGTCAACTGTTTTCCGTGGGGAATATTAAAGCCCTTAATCTTAAAACCCTAAACCCAAAAACCCAAAACCCTAAATCCTCCTTTGGAAATATGAACCAAAGGTATCACTTGTAAGATTGGGGGTCAATTTTAATGGTTGACTTTCTTCAATAATCGTTCAAGATTCTCATTCAACTTTCTGCCATACTCCTTAGAATAGTTAAATAATTCTTGACCATTGTCCAAAACAATTGTTTGAATCTTATGGGTAAGACCATTGGAAACATGAGAAGATGACACATGTGGGTTGAACTGGTTTGAGCTTGGTGCAAGTGTTCAGAGAAATGAAGGTAAACAATTGTAGCAGGGTGTGAAACTTTGCAAAGGTAGTGCTCTAGTGGATTTTGGTTGTGAAGGTGTTGATGGGGTATTGGGTGTTTTCTGGAAAAGACGATGATTGGGTATAGGGTTTTTCCAACAAAGGAGGAGGATGGTGGTTGTTGTAGTTGGGTTGCAGCTGTTTGGTCTTTTGTTGGCAATTGGGCTCCGGTTCGACAGTGGTGGTAGATGGAGACAACTGACGATGGCTAGTTATCGTGGTGTTGATGGGTGATGGCTAGTTAGGTGTTGCAGTGGAAATGTGGGATTTTACGATTTGGGTGATAAGATGGGTTAGGGTCTAATGGTGTTGGTTGCTATGGTTTTGACGACGACTGGATTTGTGCAACTAGTCATTGGATGTGGAAGAGTTGTGGGGGCTGTCGGAGTTTGACTGGTTGTGGGCTAAGGTAAGAGGCTGACTTTTCTGGGTTCTGAATTTTTTCTTTCATAAATGAATTTTTTTTCTTTTAGAGAGGGGGGGGGGAATGGATCAGGACAATTTTGTTTAAGAAAACAAAAATTTTCTGCTCTCATACCAAACCGATGTGAAACAAGGAAGAAATACAATTGCAGAAAAAGAGAAAGGAAAGAAATTAGGGTTAGAGATTGAAGAATTGAGATTAAGAGAAAAAGAAAAATTAGGGGAAGGGAGAAGAGATAATTGAGGGAGAAAATATTTATTTCATATTCATAGTCTAAAAATAAAATGTATTATCATAGGTCCTATTTAGATGACAAAATAATCTTAAATCTAATTGTAACTTATACTTAGATGAATCAAATTTTAAAATTATTTCAAATGTTAAAATCCTAATAATAACTAAATATCTAAAGTATCATAAATATCCTAATTATTTAATTACTTGTAATTATCCTTATTATTTCATTCTTGATTCTCATCACATACCCTTTTAACTAACTCAAGTGCCAAGTGCAGGAAAGGGAGCTAATCAATTGCACTTAATTTGGAGGGGAGGTTTTAAACATTGACAAGAAACGAGATATCCATGCAATGGGAAATATCAACAAAGAAAAAAGGTACGTTGAAATTAACTTTCAACAGGAATAACACGTGAATACGACAGAATACGTAAGTAACCAACAAAAATTTAGGTTATTTATGCAGGAATAAATTTTGTTGGAGAGAAAATTGGCATGGTCATCAATTCATCTGTAATAATATGAAACAGACCAGATACAAAATATTACCCAGTTCATTCCCTTCCCCAATTTTCACAAGATGTTATTCAGCATTGATCCTCATCTTCTTAGTTTAACAATCCATATATATTGAATGTTAATGTCTATGAAGTGACTGAACAAAAATTTACTCCTGCAAATCGTACATGAGAGCCAAACAAACTACAAAAATAAATTGTAGAACACGAAGAACTAAATACTTACTACATTGAGTAAATTGTAGTGTCTGTCGTCGAAGTGCTTATCCAGATATTTCTCTTCATAGAATCTTTTTCTACAGTATCCACATTGCCATTCATTTATATCTACATGTATCTTATGATGTTCCTGATCTCTATAGATGTCATTGTCAGGATGCAGCCTACAACTTCTGGAAACCTGATACTTTTCTTTCTCGACAAGAGGCATCAAGTACTGCATCACATAATAAAAGATAAATTCATTGATATCATGTCCAATTAAGTATGAATCAGCCTAAAAGCAGCAATTTTTCTGAGAATGTTATGCATATAATTCTTCTAATACCTCCTCTATTATCTTCCATGCTGCTCTACTCCTCTCTCTCGAACAATGCACCTCAGGAGCATTTCCTGACCCTTGGTTTATACTGTGGCAACCCAGTTTTAGACTTTCAATTGTGAAAATGACAACATCTAAGGTTGCTTGTATAACAATTGTTAGCTACTATTTCAAATTCTACACTATTACCACAATACCTTGCACTTGCAGAATCTTCAGCACCCTGGGATAAAGTAAATAGGTAATTATCATTAAAACAGATAAGAATTGAAATATAATAATTGCAGTAAAATGTGCAGCTACAAAAGAAAAGAGAAAAGCAAATAAATGTATGATAGATGTATAAAAGTATCATTGACCTTCTCTCAAAAGTTTAAGCTTTCGAGAGTATTAGATTCTTAACAAACTTCTAATATGATATCAAAGGTAGAGATCCTGTGTTCAAACACAAGTAAACTTCTCAATGAACTTCTAACAATGTAGTCACTATTGCATAAAGAGAAATGTTAACGTCACGTCAATTTGCACCAAATATGGTATGACCTGTGTCCAAATTTTTTTGAAATTGATTTTTTTCATTTCCAAAGTTATTTGGACACATGTCACGTTATAATTATAGTGAGTAAAAATTTATGGATTCCTAGCTTTGTTCTTGCAAAATACATCTTAAAGATCAAACTGAAACATATGTAGTCAATATTGTAAAATGAGAAATGCTAAGATCACATAAATTTATACCAACATTTGCACTTACACCAATTATGGTGTGACGTGTCCAGATTTTCTTGAAAAATGAATTTTTTTTCTTTTCAAAGTTATTTGATCACGTGTCATACTATAATTAGTGTGAGTACAAATTGGGTGCAAATTTATGTATTCCTAGCATTACTCTTGCGAAATACATCTAAAAGAATCAAACTGAATGATTTAAGAACACATGAGCATGAACCCCGAGACAGAGTAATGACTTACAGAAATTGCCAGTACGCAGTTAGCTAAGCAAAATAATCTTTTCATTTCGTCCACTCGTTGATGAATAAACAAAAACTAAAATTAGCTTAAGATGTTATAACTACCCAAACCATTCACACTTGAGCAAAAGATGCTATTTTTACGAGCTTTGTGCACTTTAAACACCAGAATTGAATATATTTTTATCGCAACAGCCGTAATTGAAAATAACCCAGCATTAAAGTTTCAGCCTTTGATTATTACCCTTCAATTCTCATCACTATTTCTGTACTCATACGTATAATTTTGATCAAAATGGGTATTGCAGTTACAATCTGTGCTAGGTTATCCGGAGATCTTACTTAACAAGGTCCAAAACTTGTTTATGGATAGTAATTGGTACTCCAGTTTTGATTCCACTTCTGTTGACTCACAAATATTGCTTGTAGATGCTTCAGTTTTCAAAATTCTATTAAACAAATGTGGGTTTTCAAGAATAGGAAAAGAAACAACAAATCAAAGAAACAGATGCAAATCCATGTAAAATATTGATGAGAAAAGAAAGATGAACAATAACATGAAGATAGAAACCTCAACTGTACGCAGAGAAAGCAATATGCAGAGGAAGAGAGAAGCCACCCATTTTGACAATTTTCTTGACATCTTTCATTTGACCCACAATGTCTGCTGGCATAAATTCCTAAGTACCATCGTTTCGATGCTTGATCTGAGTTCTTTGCTACGGTAGAGTGACCAATCAGAACGTCGCCACCTCGACCTTTGTTGTATTTGGGCTGCGGGCCATAGCTAGTCGTTTGTAGTACTATTTGGGTCTTAATTTTACACCGGCCCAACTTGTAAATAGCCGAAGAAGTTAGAACGTAATCGAAAAATGTAATTATTCGAAAACTTTTAATAAATTAAAACATATATTAATATTAATTTTTTTTATACATAAAATAACATAATAAAAAAAATAATATTAAAGATGAAATTTTTAAATAATTATATTCAATTTTATTATTTTTAATTATATTATGAGATCATAATTTATTACAATTTTATATATATATATACGATATATCATACTTAAGTTAAGATTTATAAGAAATAAAATGAAAAAAATTACAATACCACTGATAGGTACACACGAAATCATACTTAAGTTAAGGGAGCACCTGGGCATCCTTAATATTGTTTTTGTAAATTTTTTTATGTATTGTATGTATAAATTTACTTATTTATTTATCAAAATACATAACGGTGTTTCTCAAACTTTTTAGAAGAAAAAAAATCTTCTTTTGTACTTATAAATTTATTTTTTATTTTATCAAAATGCATAACAGTAACTCATTTCATTTTTATTATTTTAATTTTTTTCATTCTTTTTATCATACTACATCGTCATTGAAATTCTCCGTATATTTTTTATTTCATTTTCACATTAATATTATATAATTTTTACGAAACTTTAACAAAGGTGTAAGTATTTAACAATTCCTTTTAAAATTTACTTGTTTACTTTTATTAACCAAGCATATTTAATTTCTTAAAAAATTAAAAGTTTAATCTCGTATCTAATATAAATATCATTGATACATGACATCTATTTATATAATTATTTATTTTTATTTATATATAATAATATTATTCAAATATAACTTTCACATATTTTGATTTTCTTGCTTGTTTGTTAAAGGCTTATAGTTATAGTTTATGTTATGTAATTTCTTTAATTTTTTTAAGTTTATATAGATATTAATATATGTTATTTAGTATAATTATAACTTAATTATATAGTTTTAAATACTTATTAACATATAAAATTAATAGTAAAATATTCAAATATAATAAAATTTGTTAAATTAAATACTCAAAACGATTATGATCATTAACACAGTCTATCAAATTCACACCAATAAAAAATAATTCTTTAGGTTTTATATTAGAACCTATATAAATTTAAATGAAAAGATTAATTTTTTAAAATAAATATTAACACATTATTTAAATATCTTTTTTATAATTTTATTTTATAAATTATATATTTGGGTTATTCATAAAAACTCCTGCGGGTTTTGCCTGATTTTTTAAAATAACTCATGCAAATAAAAATGTTAAAAAATAATTTTTTAAAATGAAAATTTGTAAATTTTTCAAATATTCCCTCTTTCATAATTTTTTTTAATTTGATGTTTTAAAAAAGAGGGAAAACAAAATTTAATAAAACAATTTACGTGGGTTATTCAAAAAAAAAATTGTGTGATTTATTTTGAAAAACCCACGCAAAATCTGTATGGATTTTTTTTTTTAAACCCACGCAAAACAGACTAGCTTTTGCACATTCCCCTTCACATCACAAACCGGATATCATTATCGTGCCTTAAATAAACAGAGCACCTCGACCACCACATACAACACCCTGTGATACCATTGTGCCACTCATCTTACCGTTCTCGTCGTCGGAATCAATCTTCCTTACCACCATTGTGCAGCACCCTCCTCCATCTTCATTGTCAATCAGACATGCAGTGCGCTTCATTCCCAATCGTTGCGACATCCGACTTCCCTTGTATGCACCATCCTTGCATAGAGAGAGAGAGAGAGAGAGAGAACAAAGTAAGGGAGAAGCCAAAGAGATTGAGTATGTTTCTGAGATAATTAAACTTTTAATTTTATTTTTTCTTTATTTTAATTATACTTACTTTTATTATCGTTTTGTTAATTCTTTTATATATAAATTTAAAATATTAAATGACAATAGTCTCTATCCAACTAACAAAAATAACCAACGCCGGATAATTTTGAAGATGCATTAAACTTTAAAAGTATTATAGCCTATTTTGTATAAGTTAAGGGTATTTATAAAGATAAATAAAATCTTAAGATTATTATTTTTCAAATAATAAGTTAACTAACGAAAAGAAAAATTAATTTGAAATATGGTTTTTAAATTTTTTTATAAGTTTAAAAATAATACGAGGTGTGTAAAAATGTAACTAAGTTAAGAAATTTTTTGTCCGTATTATAATTATGTCACTTAGAGTTTTCAAAATTTTAAATTTCTTTTTAAAATTTATTAATAAAGAATATTAAAAAAATAAATAAATAACAGACCAACAAAGAAGGAAGTCCCCCTTCTCTCTTCCTATCTTTTTCTTTTACTCATTTTCTCTCTTTTATTCACTCTTATTCTCTTTAAATTTTATTTTTCATTTTTTATTAATAAAATAACGATGGGAGGAAGGAAAGAAGAGTATACAGACCGAGGGCCTCTCTTCCTGCTGGTGCACATTTTTTTTTAATATATTTTATTAATAAAATATTTATTTTCTATTTTTATTCTTAAAAAAATCACAATTTTTAAAAATATTGACTTAATTAATTATATTTTTAAATTATAAGATTAATAAAATTTAATTAAAAAATTACATTATTAAAACATATAAATCATACATAGTTAAAAATGATCACACTTCCCATTATATCATAATTTTATATTACATTCTCTCAACTTGAATTGGAGACCAAATATAGCCTCTAGTATAGTGCTTATCATCTAGAGAATAATAATTAAGAAAGATAAACCAAATATGGAACTTTCAAACTCAACTACAAAATAAAGTTAGATTCATTTAGTATACAAAATATTACACAGCTTTCCAATGTAAAATTCGGTACATGTTATGGTATATTAAAAAAAAGGATTAGATGATGCATTTTCATTGTGCAATCCAAGTTACATTAATTATATTTTGCACCTCAATCATTCAACTATAGTCTTCACTCTTCAGCCAGCATGAGCATTGAGGTAACTCCACAGAATGGTTAAAGAAATCAACTATAAGTACAAAGAATGAACATGCATTTAGGATATTGTGATTTCCACATTCTTTCCAATTACAGATGACTCCTGATCAGATCCGTAATTATTACTATTAGTTTTGCTTTTAAATGATTTTTGGCTAAACACACGGCCAAAAAAAGCACTTCTTGAGCTTGAAATTGATCGAGGAACATTGGTTCCCTCGCTGCTATCATCCTTCTTGGAAAGATAATCAGATAAGTTCTTAATTAAATTGCCAAAGCGACGCTTAAACGTTGGATATCTTGAGATGGATTTGGTTATGCCTTGGAGTCTAATATGAAACATAGAAAAGTAAAACAACAAAACATAAGATATTGGGTCAAGCAGATTCAGTAAAAGTTATGTAATTTTACCTTCGAGCTAATGCATCAAGTTCAGCTCGTTTTCGCTCAGATTCGGGTGGTGTGCCAATATTTGAAGTTTTCAACCTCAGGGGATCACCACTCAACAGAACTAATTTACCTAGGTATTTCTCTTCTTCCTCAGAAAGGTTTTCTGCTTTGATCTGATCCTTCATAATCAATAGGGGGTTGAAAAACCAATCAAAGACGGTTTCTTTAGGTCTATTTGTGCTAGTTATCTCAGTTACATTGTCACCTATGAGAAAGAAGAACAAAAAGGAATTACTCCAAGTTCCTTTGGGTCTATTGAATAATAAAAAAGAAGAATGTTAGACAGAAAAGACGACTTTGAAGGGTGATTTTTGACTTACTTAACAATATACCCGCAGAATCGGCTTTAGCAGAGCGTAATAGTGTTTGGAGAATGGAATAAGCTGGTAAACCAATACTGATCACTCTGCTATCTTTACCAGATTTGGCATCTTCGATGTCTTGAACAGTTACTAGTCCTTCAGAAACCATGATTTCTCCATGATTTTTACATTCCTTGAATAAATTATCAAGTAGCTACATGACCCATTAAAAGGAATTGAAAAGGAAAAGGAAAAATTAGTGCCTAACCATGATATCATTTTTGGATTCATATTTTCTACTGAAAATATAATAATAAGGAAATGATGTGAATAGCTTGGGGACATAATTCTAAAGCCATTTTGCAAATAAGTATCGCATGAAAAGTAAATTTGCTCAATGTTTACCTCGAGCGATTTCAGCTCAATCATAGGATTATTTAACGAAACAGTGTGGGTGAAAGGATTTCGGAAAGAGCCAGGCCTTGAAATTGAAGCTGAATGAGAGTTGGTCCTGGACAGCTCAGATTTCTTCCGATAGTTAGGCCTGTCAATATCAAATTGTGTCAGTGTGCATAAACCCTGCAAAACCACGAATTATTATAAGCATTTGGTAGAACCTGGGAAAGCAGGATCCTTCTGGCATGTCAAGAATATCATTGCTATATTCATCATATATGGACAATGATGCAACAATGTAGCAAAGCCCTAGCCAAAAAGAAGACTCCTGTGATTCAAAACCACTACATCTAATTAATATGCGGTCACTGTCGAACAAGGGATTCCAAGCATCTCACCATCTTCCAGAGTTTCAAGAAAAGAAACCAACTGATAGTTGCTGAAAATAAGACTGCCTTTCATGCTTATAATTTGTCAAGGAAAAAGTTGCAAAATTTTATGTATGCAGATTATTTTTAACAGTTATAGCCATGGGAGTTACTAAAATCCACAATGATGGTATCAAAAGATACGCCAATAGCAACAAGTGTCACCACCTCAAAAAGAGGCAACATGTCTGTGTGTCAATACAACTAACATTTGAACATATTAACCAATTCAGGTGCTCTTATTTGCCTTTGTTTCTTAGTTATTTGAACATAAAGACCAAACAATTCAGCTCTTTAGAAATTTCAGAATATAAGAATCAAAAACTGCAGAGTGACCTGATATACAACCACCCCTGCAAAGGCACCAAGAAAAATACTGGCTACAATGGAGGCCAACACTGCCCCAACAACAGCCAACGGCCAAAGTAGGATAGCAAGACCTGCAAATGGTACACATATCGTTTCCAAGAAAGGGCCTTCTCGGCCTATTAGGTCATGAAACATACGATGCCAACCCTTGAAAAGCATGAAGGGGCTTTTGCAGATAGCAATGATCGAAATCATTGGATAATCAACCATGAAACCAAGCACTCCTGCTATAACAGCACCAGGGAGATAAAGCAATCTGCAACCAGGTAAAAGGTAATGAAAAGCTGAGGTTAATGAAGAATATTCATCACCAATGGACTGTGACAACCCATTGGAAAATTGTATAAAGCTAAATGGTAAGGTATTGACTGCACATGGCCAGGTCCAAATAAATAGAGGAAAAGTGAAAACTGAATGTTCCAGTTAGATGCAAAATTGAAATTGGCTCCTATATTCATTTCACGCCCTCGTCCCCCAATTATACTCATCTGCAACCCTAGCCCCACACACACATATATATATATTTATGCAGCTGCAAGACGTAAGAAATGATTTGTGAGGATTGGTATCTATAAACTACAAAGAGATGTATTCATGAGGCCAAGATGTATGATTTTCTTGGAGATTAAGGAATGGCTACCAGCAGTGAAACAGAACAAACTAGAGGTAGAAACGGAAAGCAAACCTGATCTCGTAGTATTTCACATCTGGAGGCCCTTGCTGTTGCAGGTCATCCATAACTGAGAAGTAAGAATGGAAACAAACATCTGTAAAATCCCTGACAATAGTCAAGCATCCTTGGACAGTGCTCCATGTTCCATCCTGCCCATGTCATAAAAGAGAAATCAGTTTTCTGCAAACGGAAGGCAAGTAAAGGATGATGATGGACAATATACAAATAATAATAACAAAATTTATACAAAGCATTGCTGAATACATACAGAGAAGCAATGGAAGAGTTTATCAGTCTTCCCTTCACCAACAGCTTCAAAAGTAGCAAATATTGGTGAAAGAAATCCATATGCTGCTCCACCTACAATGCTTCCAACAATGCCAACCACCAGCCACACAATCAACATAGCAGGAAGTACACATATGCACAGAATAAGCTTCAAAACCGGTCCTAGTCGTTTAGCTCTGCTTACAGAAATGGGGTATAAGGAAGAAAATATACGAAGAATACTCTTTTGTTGCTTTTAAAATCTTATGAGGACGTTACACTGTCACCTTAACTACTTTCAGCATTAGCTCCTCACATCAACAGCACCAAGAAGTAAAATAAATAAGAAAACAATTAAAAATCAAGGGTCAAGTAGATCACCTGACAACAGAATAATAGGTCCAGGAAATGTGTGCTGGCCAAAGACCCAGTATGATGGCCGAGTTTCCAACAGACATGATGAGGCATATCAAAGGGAAAAAGATGATTCCTGAAATAATATCATTGTAAGATCTTAGAATGCAAGCTGATACTGTCATTTTTCAAGTCAGAGTGATGTCATGTTATGATTGCATAACATGCTTGGACTATCTTCATCTCTAGGCAATATAAACAGGATAACTGAAATGCTTAAATGCCCATTAAAGAATTTTTGTTCAAGAAAGCACAAACCAGTGTGTAGAAAACATATTTCAACAGAAAGAAAAATTAGCAATCTATGCCGTATTTTGAATTAGCAGCTTAGTTCCTGATACAGAGGAGTTCAGAAAGAACATGATCACAGAAGTTAGATTTCTAAGGCTAAAAATTGTAAATACTATATATGATGTAATACATAGAAAACAAAAACAAAAACAAAAGGCATATTTATTCGGTCCCTGCAAAATTTATAATTTGATAATCAACTTTTCAATCATATGATACTTAAGTATAATTATAATGCCACTTAAGTCTAATGCCATTAATCAATTCAACAAAAATTGTAATTTTGAATTAAATTTTCAAATGTAGAAAAATGAATAGATTAGGATTATATGCAACTCAAAAAAAAAAAAAAGATCGACTGTTTCACAGAAGAAGCATAGGAAAAATGATAATTAAAGTTTACTACCTTTAACGAAAGTATATTTTAATTCCTTAATTATTATATGGGATAAAAGAGTCTGTTACTTTTCAATCATTCAATCATGTTATACTTAAGTATAATATCGTTAATCAATTCGAATTAAATTTCTCAAATATAGAAAAGTGAGGGATTAAATTGTGTCATTTGAAAAATTAGGTACCAAATTATGATATTATAGGTTAGGACCACATACATAAATAACCCAAAACAAAATAAAAAGATTGATTGTTTCATAAAAGAAACGTCGACAAAATTATATTTTAAGTCTGCTACCTTTAACGAAAATAGGGGATAACAAAAGTTCGTTATTTTTACAAAAAATATCGCAAAAATCCATTTTATAAATTAATAAACTTATGTTGTCCCGGTTTCAAAGTGGACAAATAGTGTAACATAAATCTATTACTTTACAAAAACTTTTGCAGCTTTTGTTTGTAAAGGTAGTAGAGTTGTGTTATCTAACTTAATAGATATGGGTATAAAATACATAAAAGATAACAAAATTGAACAATATATATATATGTGGATGAATAGTATAATTATCACTTAATTTCTTCAAATCAGAATTTTACGTTTCTCAGAGAAGGTTTAAGCAGTTCAAAACAAGGAAGTATTGACAAAAACCTTTAAAAATTCCAAGAAGCAGAAGCCCGTTGAAGTAGGGCAAGAAGCAAATGAAGTTCCATAAAGTAGCCAAAAATCCTTTTGGTGGCTCCATCTGCTAGAACCAAATCTGTCCAAATCACACCAAACCCATAAAACTTACGACTTCTCTGCAAACACCAGAAGCCTTATCTTTAGTAATTCAAACAACAAGTATCATAAACAACAATAAACCCATAACCTGAAATTCAATTTATAGCAAACCTATGTTAAAAAAATTACTTCAAATTGTACTTTTTTATTCTTCTTCTGCACCAACGAGCACGAGCCAAAATAAATTGATCAAAAAAATTATATAAAAAAGTGAGTTTCATTCCATTCCTCCCGTTGTTTATCCATTCAAAGATTTAAGTTTGAAATTAAAAAAAAATCTTGTCTTTTGGAGAGTCGATGAAGTTTGGAACAAAGTAAAAATACCAAAACATCATAATAGGTTTGAGTTTGAGAAATTATTAGAAGGTAGTTGAAAATCCGCTTAAAGACTTACACTGCATAATAAGGGAATCCTGGACAGAACAGTGACAGTCGAAGAAGAATCAGAGAAGAAAAATATTAGTTCGTCAAAGATTGCTCAGCCGGTTTTCCTTTATTTTCCCTTATTTTGCAAAAGAAATTGTTCTTTTTTCCCAAAAGAAATTGTGCTTACGGTGCATGTAAAAAGTCTATTTACAACGATTTTAATAACGTCGTAATGGTTATAAGTTAATCAAAAGTGTAACTAAATATAATAAAGAAATTATTATAAATAATTATAGTATCAGTCATAATATTATAATAAATTAATAAAAAGTGTATACGGTCATTTTTATGGGTAAACAGCTAAACATTAATCCCATTATTAATATGCACAAAAGATTATAAATTTATGTAATTTTTATAAAATAAGTATATTTAAAATTATAATTATTTAATTAAGCTTAAAAAATTATAAATTTTTTTAAAATGATTATTTTAATTATGTATTATAAATACTCATTTTTAATATCTTAAATAGACTAAAAATATTTATTTAATAAATTATAAAACTAAAGATATTTATTTTTTATAATAATTAAAAATATAATTAAATATAATAAATAATTATTATATCCTGATATTATAGAAAATTATTATAACTGAAAGTACGTATGTTCAGGTAAACACTTAAACATTAATCCCATTTTTAACATGTTCAAAAGATTATAAATTTAAGTAATTTTTATTAAATAAATATATTTAATGATATAATTATTTAATTAAATATTAAAAAAATATAATTTTTTAAAAATGATTACACTAATTCTATAATCATGAGTTAGGTAACAGCCTTGTTATTATAAAAAAATAATTATTTTGAGTCCTATAATTTATTAAATGAATACTTCTATTCAATTAAATATTTTAAAAATGAACATTATAAGATTATTGTGATATTTTTAAAAATTATGAAATTTTTAATACCTAATACAATAATTATAAAATTAAATAATTATAAGATCTATTTTTCTAATTTCCCTATTAATATTAGTTGAATTTTTTTAATTTTTTTATTTAAATTATTTTAAAATATTTTAATAAATTGTATTAGTTAAAAATTAATCTAAATTTTTTAAAGATAATTATGATAAAATTTACAGTTAACAAAGCTTTTGGTCATTTTTCTTTTACTTAAATAATTCATTAAAAAACTTTGTAATAATTCAAACATTAAATTGTAATAAAAAAATAAAATATATATATCAAATTAAAAATTATGCTTAATATTAATAATTACATGAACATTTGCTCGCTGTTTTATTCATAAAATAAAAATGTAATTAAAATGATAATGATAATAAAAGTTAATTTATAAAAACAAAATTATTATTATATTTATTTTATTAGTAAAATTAAAATAATAATAAATTTAAAAATAAAATTTATTTCATTGTAAATGAATTTTTTTTTTAAATAAACGTTTTTGAGATCTAAATAAATAAAAATGAGAATAAATAATAAATTATATTACATCTATATGTATAAAATAGTGCATTCCATTCATTTTAAGAGGTGTGATAGGAATGAATTTTTTATTTAATTTTATATTAATAATTAAATCAAATATAAAATACCAAAATTATTTCTCATTTTCATTTCCTGTATCGTAAACTAAACATAAAAATATAAGTGAAGCAACTTGCTAAGTTGGCTATATCAGTTGTATTCTCCTCCACCAATTCAATTCTTATATTAATTATGATGAGTATTTATATTTAATCTTATTGGTTGTTAAATTCTTATATTATGATGAATATTCCTATTTAACCTTATTGGTTGCCATATTAAATCATCATAAACTAATTTTTTGAATTTATCTTTATGAGATTTATATGTTTTGATTAATGGACCTTAAAGACATATGTTCTCTTTATAATATAAGTTTTCTTTATAAGCTATCTTTGATTTGAGAACAAATAATATTCTTTAGATATTACAACATGCTTATTTTTCGATCCCTTGAAACAAAAGTAAATTTTATTATCATTTTTTTGTTTGTACTAGTTTTGAAAGGTTATTGATACCAAATAGATTAATTTATTATATTAATTTTTAAAGTATAGTTATTATTATTATTTTTCACTCAATTTAACATGTTTGTAGATGTAAAATATGTTTATGATTTTAATTTTTTTAAACATTAAATAATGATGTGATATATATTATAATTAAGTAAATAAAAAAATAATGATTCAAAATTATTGATTAATTAAATATTTTTTTGATTGTTTAGTGAGAAACTGTATGTTGATTCGCCCAAAACAAAATATGTTCAGCAAAATAAAATAAAAAATCCCCTTAAAAAATTATGAAGCAGTTGTTTTACGGTAAAAATACTAGTAATTTCTCCAACAAATGATCAAATTATCAGATCACACGATGAAATAAAGACATTTTAGTTTGTGGTAATTATTTTTACCTAAACACTAAAGAAGAAAATATCCAACATATTATATGATATCTATATATTTTAAAAAATTATCAATAATATTGATAAATTATTGTTTAAATGTAATTATCGTTAAATTATCGTCTAAATATTTTTATTGATTAAAAATATCCTAAATATTATGAATATTTTTATTAAAATATTGAAAAAATATCAAAATTATCAATAAAATTTATTTTTATATTGTCAAGATTTATCTCTTTATAATAATTAACACAATTATATATCATACTTAAATATTTTAAACTTTTAAACTACTTATTCTATAATATTTTATAAAAAATATTTTTTATTATACAATATTTTAATTAATTGATCAAATTATTAATTAATATAAATATTATAAAAATATATGTATTAAATAAAAATTAATTTAAAATATAAATAATTGATTGTTTTAATATTTTTTATAATATTTCTATAATTTTGTAAAAAAAATTAAATTTTTATTAATAACAATATTTTCTTAAAAATTATATTTCATATCAACATTTTAAACCTAATTAAATACGCATTATAACCTTCAATTCAGTCCTTGAATACATGAAGCAATACAATTCTTACGGAAGCATTTGACATTCAAAGATTAAAGTCATAATTTGGCCATGAACACTCGTGTATTATAATAAAGAGTATTTGAACGAGGATTTAAAGTCAACTCTTAGTAAAAAATAAGATTTATAATAAATTATAAGTTATTTTCCTTATAAATCTATTTAAAATTTAAAGTTAAATTAAGTTAAAAATCAATTTTAAATTGACATAATATTTTAAAAAATAAAAAGAATATCAATTGATGTGTACAATTGACACTACACATGATACATAGTGTCAATCATTATACTTCGTTTGACATGTACAATCGATGTACAACTGAAATATAATGTAGTTTCAGTTATACACGTTAAATGACATGTAATGTAACGTTGATCTTAGTTAACAACTGATGCAACACGTGACATCGTGTCAGTTTTACAAGTCAATCGATGTAATGTTATATGTAGCGTTGGTCTTATGCGTCAACCAATGCTATATATGGCATCGCGTCAGTTGATGCGTAGGACTAACACTACATGCCACGTGTAGCATTAGTTTACACGTATGATTGACATTAACTAGTTTTATTTTCCCTTTTCTTCTTCTTCCCCCGATACAATTTTGATCCAAATTCATCACTTTTTTTTACTTAACATTCGATATTTTTTTACCCATTTTTCTACATTTTCTTACTTACCAAACATTTTTTTTCATTTTCTCACTTGTTTGATTCTTGTAAGTATCTCTATAAATTATTTTACACTTATTATTGATGTATTAAATAATATTCTAATAATGAATTTATTAATTATTTGAATTTTATATATTTATTTTTATATGATATTTTGATTAATAATTTATAAACTTAATATAATAAATTCTAAAATGCATTGGTAATTAATACATTTATATTTATTGGGTACATATTTAATAAGTCTAATACCATTAATAGAAAATGAACAAATCTTGGAGGTCAAAGTATATAATTGAGCACAACTATATTTCTAAAGTTGAAATTTTCTTAAAATTTACTCGTATAAATAATAATAATAAAATCAATATGATTCAATGCCTATGTAATAAATATAAAAATAAAAAATGATGTTAATGAGATTAAGTATCGACTTATTCGTAATAATATTCTTTTGAGTTATAAATGATGGTATTATTACAGAGAAAATATTGATGATACTTATAAGGAAGAGATAAATAAAAATGTGAATGAATTATATATATCTTATTAGGATAGACACTCCATACATAATTTATAGACAAAAAATATGTTTCATGCTACGATTAGGCATCTCTACTGGCGTTGCGTTTGTGTGGTTTACTCAATCAGTTCATATGCTTATATGGCGTCTACGTGGTAGCTTTTGATTGATCTTGTTTTAAAAATTTATAAAAGATCCATAAAAAATTCAAAAAATCCCCAAAAATTAAAAATTATATTTTCACTCTTTTTCACTAGAAATTTTAATGTTTAAATATTTTTAATCCTAAAAAAACTATTTATTGAATAAAATAATAAAATATTGAGTAAAAAAGTATACTAATAACTCAATTTTTATAGAGTTATTAATTTTACATTAACGATCAAATTGATACAAGATGATTTATTGTGTTAATGTCTCAAAGAGTTCTACATTATGATACTTTTGAAGATAATGACATATATGTTATCAAATATTATCTATTTTTCAAATAAATTATCTAGTATATTTGATAATTTAGTTGACAACATGATTATAGTTCATAGTTACACAAAAAAAAATATATAACATTTTATGTTATGACATTTTAATTTGATTATGTTAAGTTAGTCACATTTTATTTTAGACGTAAACGTTTAAATATGAACTAAAATGACAGTTCTTCATTTTCAAGGTTATTGGCTTTTTTTATATATATTTTCTCGGATATCCTATAAAATGTTAAAAAAATTATAAAAAATAAGATATTTAAAATTTATATTAATAAAAATAATATATTGGTATTATTAAATATGATTTAATTAAATAATTTTAAATAATTATAATTTAATTTAAACAATATGATTATAAATTTTAAGGTGTTATTTTTTGTTATTATTTATTTTATAAGAATAATATAACCTTGTCAACGAGGCCGCTTGCGTAACTTCCTTTGGTTCTTAATGGTTTCATAAAAAAGAATTATACATACCCTTTTGATTATACTCTAAATTGACTCTGGATATATGTAAAAAAGAGATTTTATATTTTAGATGGTGTCACTTTTATTTTAAAATAATAAATAGTTTTTTCTCAATTTAAAACTCATGTCGAATTCTTAACTTATTATTATTGATTTTTTTATACATATATAATAATACTATATAAATATATAGTGACTAAAAAACCTGTCTAAAACCTGTTAAAAATGATTAATAACTTATTAAGGATCCTAAATTATATAAAAATTATTTTTGGATCTTAAAATAAAATTATCACTCTCCAGTAATCTTATGTAGATTGAATTTTGATTGAAAAATAATACATATGTCTCAATGTTTTTGAGAAATTTTTAAATGTAATTTATCATATATTTTTATAAATATTAGTTGTTATTTGCGTCACACATCTAATACTTTTTTTATAAAAACAAATTATAAAAATAAACCTCTACTACTATTTATGAATGTCTTAATTATACGCGAGAATCTCTGAGCTGTAACTCAACTTCGTAAGAAAATTGCAAAGAGGCATCAGATAGGTAAAAGGAAAGGCTAGCCACGAAAAATTATAATCCATATATATACATATGGGGTCATCATTTTAAATATTTTTATTAAATAATTCCAAAATAAATATAATTTAATAATACACGTACTTTTTGTTATAATTAAATATTTTTTTAAAATTTTAAAAATTAATTATTAATTTAAAGTTATATATTTATTGATATATATATTTAAACAATTTAATTTAAATATCATTATTATTATTTTAAATTATTTATATATATATATATATATATATATATTTATATATTTGTTTGTCCAAACATACCATTAAATTAAATTAATTGATAGTAACAAACTTACTCCTAAATCTATGATAAATAATATCTAATATAAAAGTAACAAGTATTTGAGATTATTAGTATAATAATTTTTAAAATTAAGTAAATTTATAACTTATGAATATTGCAAAAAAGTAAAAAAAATTACTATTTTAAAAAATTCAAATCATAATCATTTGTAAAAAGAAAGAAGACACAATTAACTAGATTATTTAAAAATAAAATATTTTATATATTATAGTTATATTAAAATTATATCTAATATAATATTTTTATATCAAATATAATTATTTAAGTTTAATTATATTTATCAATAATATTAAATAATATTAGTTGTTATTTATTAAAATTTATAATGAATAGAATTTTTGTTAAAAAAAATATAAATAGTTGTTAGCTCGTAGGAGGTTGATTTCGCACTTGTACACTTTTGATTATTAATAAAAAATAATCCGCCGACCAATTGATGTCATTGTGTTTTGTCCCGTTAATCAAGCAAGGCGTGTTTTAACTTCCACTCCCATGTGCCTAGCTCCCACAAAATGAGGACTGTCCATATTATTCCCCACGTGTCGTCATCATATTGGTTCTATCTGCTCCTCTACTTTTACATTTTTGCAATTCTTTGAGAGCGGCTTGTATTCTAGTGAAACCTTGTTTAATTGTCCTATTAATCCACGCGCGCTTAAGTTTCACCTACTATTATATATATAAACTAGCCAAAACCAGCCAACCTCAAACAAGCACTTAATTTGCTCTTTTTTCTTCAACTTTTGAGTTCTAAGAGAGAAAAGACAAAAGAGACAAGTTAATTAAGCAGCTTACAAACATCGATCGGAGAAATTAGAAAAATATGATGAAGTTGAGGTCAAAGAAGTACTTCTCCAGAAGCAGTTCTAAGTTTTTTAGCAACAATAAGCAAGTTAACAGAGGAGAAAAGGATAATAATATTCAAAATGGAAGCACTTATCTTAATAGTACTAGTGAAATCAAATGGGAACTTCGACCCGGTGGCATGCTTGTTCAAAGAAGGGAGAGTAACCAAAGTGATGGAGAAGGTCTCATCACAATTAGAGTCATGACCACTATTTCTAAGTCTCATGACATCTCCATTGAATCTATTTCTACTTTTGGTAAGTACTTTGACCTTCAATCTCAAAATACAATTGAATTATATATACCCATACGTATAGATATAATTAAAAGAAATTAAAAAAAAACAACTAAATCTTTCTTTCTTATTAATTAATCTAGTATGATCATAGAAATTTTCATTATTTTTAATTGTAAAACTATGTCATATATAGGTAAAAAAATAACTATGCTATATGTAGAGCTTTATTACACCACTTAATGTCTTAAACTTTTAGGTATATATTTAGATATAATATAATTTAATTAAATTAATGATTCGAACACTCATGTTGATGTTATTGTGTGTCGTTATAATTTTCCTTATAGGAGAATTGAAGACGATATTATCTTTGCTAACGAGTTTGGAGCCGACAGAGCAAAGGCTATTGTTCAAAGGAAAGGAGAGAGATGATTGTGAATATTTACACATGGTTGGGGTTAGGGACAAGGACAAAGTGCTTTTGCTAGAAGATCCAGCTACGAAAGAGATGAAACTCTATGGCTTGGCACGATCCGGAGGCCTTGGCACGACTTGTGCTCGTACCATCAGCGTATGAAACTCAATGAATTAATTTTTTATATAATATTGTCCATTAATTAATCGCTAACCCATCAATTAGCATGAAGGATGATGCTTCCTCACTCGGCTTAATCAATTAGATCATTAGGGATCTTTCATGTATATTTTGTGTGGTAATAAAAAATGTGCAAGTTGATTGGAACTCATATCATTTTGTATGAAATGAATGTTGGTGATTCCAATTGTACTCTAATTAGTTAATTTGTAAGGTTTGTAATTGCTTCGGAGAAAGTAAAGCAATTATGTTAATTAATTGTTTCAGTAATTTTTCTCTCTCAAATTTTCTATTAATTGAAGCTATTAATCAATATTTTTAAAAAAAATTTATTACTCACACATTATATAAATAAAAATTATTCATTATTATTGAAATATGTATATATAATATAAGAAGTTATGTAAGTAAAAAGAATTGATAGCAAATATTTTTATCCATCTAGCTCCGATATTTGACAACTCACTTTGGTTATGTCCAACCTGGTAGAGAATATTGCTCTATTATAACATATTTTTTTGACTTAATATTACTTTTTGAGTTTTTATTTAAAAAAATGACTAAATTATTGAAAAAAGGACACTATCTCATGATATGAAATCTTATATTTTTGCCCTTATAGCCTTTTTTTTATTTTCTTACCATTTCATAACATTCATTCCAATTGCACATTTTGTTGCCTTCCATTTCTTCCTCTATTTTTACTTTAATTTTAGTGATCGTCTCTTCTTAGTATTGACAAGTACTGATAACAATCGTCTCTGACAAGTATCGATAACAATCGTCTCTAATCTGACTATGTGTGAGAAGATCTCTTGTCAACCACGAAGTCACCAATCTCTCATTCTCACCATATATTATCGTCGATTGATCTCGTAACCAAAAAAGATCATACCATCGTAGGTATTGCATCATTGACAATTGATCTCTTCATTCCTTGTCTATTGTTGCACAAAGTTGCAATACAATCTCTTTCATTTCAACCATTATGAGTGCTGAGTTGTGATGCTTTTCTTATTTAATATTCTACCTCAAGGTGGTTTGTTGGCACAATGATCAAAAAAATGATTTTTTGTACCACTTGAATGGATTCTTGTAATCTAACATCTGAAAACTTTGTGCAATGTTAGAGGTAGTTGGTTGAGTCAACTTTTAAAATCAGTTATCTTCCTTTACTTGATAGCCACCGATCATCGCCATTCTTACATTGCTTGGTTATTTTTTATATTAGAGATCAAACAACATATGAGGAGACATCTCAAATCCTCAAATGGATAAGAGCTATGTAAGAAGGAATTATAGCTCTAAAACATTATCAAACTTAGGAATTGGTGCATATAAAACTTATTTTGTGTAAATGAGTTCACAAGTTAAAGAATCTCCTTAATAAAGCTATAAAGAGATATAAAGCTCAATTGGTAGCTCAAAGATTCTACCAACAATATGGATTGGATTATGATGAGACGTTTAATCCAATGACAAAATCAACAACAATGTGTGTCATATTAGCACTCACAGTGTGTAAAGGTTGAAGGCTTAGGCAAATGGATGGTGTGAAGAATGCATTTTTGCATGGAGAGTTGGATCAATATCGAACAATCAAGAGGGTTTGAAAGTAAAAAGCACTCGAGTTTTGTGTGTAAGTTAAGAAAAACACTTTATAGGTTCAAATAGGCACTACAAGCATGGTACAAAAAAAATCTAGAGTTCTTAACTAGGAGTAGTTATGTTGTAGCAACTATTGATTCAAGCTTGTTCGTTAAGAATGAAAAAATAGGAATAACAATTATTATGGTGTATGTTGATGGCTAATCATCACAAGAGACGACGAAAAAGAAATTCATAGAGAAAAGAAAATTTATCAATATGTTTTCAAATTAAAGAGCTTAGAGAATTAAAACATTTTCTTTAGTTAGAAGTGGATTACACAGAGGATGGTTTATTCCTGTGTGAGCATAAATACATGTAGAATTTAATGTTAAAGTTTAGGATGTTGGAATGTAAGCCAATATTCACACTAATGAAAAACCAGCATCAATTTCTGTACATATGAAGGAAAGACTTGGAGGTTGAGACTATGTATCGACAATTGGTGGAAAGTCTTATTTATCTGACATTGAAGTGACCAAACATTTCTTATGTAGTAAAAGTTGTAAGTTGTTATATGCAAAAACCAAAGAAGACCCACTAAGAGATGGTACGATGTATATTAAGGTACGTAAAAGAAACTCTTAATCTTGGTTTCCTTTAC
Source organism: Hippophae gyantsensis (assembly GCA_030763125.1). Classification (NCBI taxonomy): domain Eukaryota; kingdom Viridiplantae; phylum Streptophyta; class Magnoliopsida; order Rosales; family Elaeagnaceae; genus Hippophae; species Hippophae gyantsensis. The sequence goes on from CM061031.1 coordinate 10,650,283, forward strand.
AAGAAGAATCAAAAATTTGTGGTGGTGGTTATATGATGCAGATTAAACAAAAGATTATGATACACATCGTTTCACCAATAGCTATGTTTTCAAGCTTACTGAAGAAGTAATCTCTTAGTGTAGCAAGATACAACTTACTGTGTCATTGTCAACCATAAAAGTAGCATATAAAACTACAATAGTGCTACTTCATGAGTGTACGTGGTTGATGCATATCCTTGAATACTTATACTAGACAATCGAGCATCCAATACGAATGTATTATGATAACTTATCAGTTATTCATTTAGCAAAAAAAGTATTATAAGGAGATATAAAGTTGAAATAGGTAAATATAAATGATCAAGTGATAGGTTTTTTTATTAAAGGATTTCGGACAATAAAGTTTGAGGAGTTATGATGTAGACTTAACATAGTGACCAAAGAAGAGATGTGAGAAAAAATCAAGGTTGAAGGAGAGTATTAAATATTAACACAACTTTTTCTCCATTATTTTAGAGAGTTCTAATCTAGAAAATTCAAACAACATCTTAAATATATGATTAGTTGACTTCTTCTATTACTTACTAAAAGATTCCATATATTAATTAATGTAGTAACAACCTACCATACCTATATATAAATAATGAGTCTTTAGTGAAAATTAAGAGTGATTATCATCTTTTTTAGAGTGAGGTAGTGTACTCACTTGTAAATATATTATGTGCTATAAATAAATGCAAGCTAATTTTATCACTTCAGATTTCAACATGGACATGGCTTCTATATTTATGTAAGAAAACTTGTCATACTGTGACAAATTTTTGTAAGCTTGTAGACTTCATTTCTGCATCTGCAACCGAGGCATATGGATAATTATACTTGTGGATTTACCAAATTGGATACTGATTGCAATATCAACTTATGAGCATCTTCTGTGGCACAATCTCATAAACTAACCAATGGGGATATAGTAAAAAGAAAGAATTGATTTGCTAAATAATTTATATTTTTACATGCGAATTTGCTCTCTATCAATTTATACCAAGCTCTTAGATCTTGAGATTTCGTATGTTTAATCTATAAAGTAGCTTCATTATATATACCAGTACAAGGGGTGAGTGAGAGTTTGTTTTAAATATTTGTCTTTCTTTTACTACTTCAGAATATCCTTAACATGTCAAAAGTAATGTTCGTATGTTTAAATATTACGTTTGTTTCAATAGATGTAAGATATATATGTGAATTGTCATATATCAACATATATATGTGTTGGCTGTTTTTACCAAGTTTTCCTTCAAATTAATTATTATGAACTTTAGTTTGCAAGATTATATGATGTTTATGCGACTAATGATTAACTATCTTACTAGCTTTTAATGTATTCATAGCATGATGAATATGTGGATTTTGTCATATAATAGTGAAATTCGTATTTGATAGTTTTCAACTTACAAAATAAGTACATTTTGCACTTTGTGAAATAAATGATTTTTTTAGTTTACAAAATAGCAAAATTCACATCCGTAGAATGGTAAATTTGTTTTTTTTATATAAAATTAAATTTTGTAATTTTTGAATTATTGAAATTTCATATATGCTAGATACGAATTAGACTTTAGTTTAAAAAAATTAATTTTCTTTCTTTTGAAAAATTAATTTAAAATATTGAATAATTAAATCTAATAAATTATTGATTAGTTTAAGATATAATAATAATTTCGATTATGAATCTAATTCAGAATTGAGATCTAACGGTGGTACAAGATTAATCATAAACTAGTTATTTATTAATATTATGTGATTTATATTTGTTAGATTAATCTAAATGATATATTAACTTCCATCTCATGAAAACAATAGGCAAGATTAACATTGTTACGGTGCTTTTGTTTACGAATTAATGAGTATAATAAGGATACCTATTTAACAATACATTTATGTAGCCATCTATTGACGTGGGATTTGTTAAAGAGTTTTATAGCTTTTTTACTACTTTCAACCACGTATTGATATTTTGCGTGCTCTAATGACAAAATGTTTTGTATGCACACAAATTTTTTATGATATTTTTTTTGATATTATGCATTCTCGATACTCATATGATTATAAAATCACACTAATTCTTAGAATTCATTTTGAAAATTTTATGTTATGACATTTGTTGAAACATTGAATTTAATTAGTTCATATATGTATTAACGTAAAGTTAATTAGGTCATCATTTCAAATAATTGAAAAGAACATAAAATCATTAATTTTAAAATATATTTAAATAATATTTTAAAATATATTTAAATAAGAGACGACAACAAGTATTTAATTACTTTTTTTAATAATAACACAAAATAATAATGAGTATTTACTTAAGAGCATATGAAATTATAGAAAAATTCATTTTCTAGAAATCTAAAATTGAGAAACAACTCAACAAAAAGATTAAAGTGCTATGTAGTAACTATTGCAATGGCAATGAGATACCCTTTGATAATTTTTGTGTAAAATGTATAATTATATATGAAATCATAATAACTTATTGGCCTTCCCAAGATAATTATACTAAATGAAAAAATTGTACCTTTAATGAGATGATAAAAATAAGGCTAATTATTTTTGTGTACTTGCCTCTAAACATGTGAGGAAAGCCATTTTGTAAGCCAATTATCTTTTATATAAGATACCTTGAAAAGAAGAAAAAGACAAGATCATATGAATTGTGAAAAATAAAGAAAAGCTTCTTACAAATTCTTACTGAAATAAGTTATTATAAGTAAAAATTGAATCTATTTATAAAATTATTTGTGAAGATTAGTGGACTTTCCTAGGAGATATAAATCACAAGAAGTTAAATGAATTTTCAAGATGAAATTGAAGATAAAGACCTAGAATTGCAAATTATAAAATTTTGAAATACATCAAATGGATGTAACAACAATCTTTTTAAATGAAAATTTAAAACAAAAAAATGTTTTTAAAGGCATGGTAGAGGAGTAGAGTTGCTACACCAATTCTTAAAAGATATTCTAAAAATTTATAAGTTTTAAAGCTTTGCATATATGTTAATAATATGCATCCATTATGATGATCAAGTGATAAGTATATATAATGGTAAGCCTAGACACAAGTGTTTACATCACAATATCATTAAGTAATTACTCTTAAATGAAGGTATTAGTATTAGTTATATGAAGTCAACAGATACGAATACAGATCTGCTAAGAAAATGGATAAAGAGAAAATTAGTTGAGAAATAATTGAGGAGAATGAGATTAAAACCCTTGAAGGAATAAGTTGACAACGATAACCTAATCTAATTGATTGAAGATCCCAAGATATAGATTTAAAAGGATAACATGTACCAGACTTAACTTGATCACTAAGAGTAATTTACCCTCCTAGCTATTCCTACGATGAATATTGATTCTTGCATATAAAAGGTTAAGTTATATACTTTTGATGATTCTTATGCATGAAGAATTCAAATATGGTAATGCATGTTTTTCTTTGTAGATTTCTTATAAATAAGAGATCATATTTGTGAAAGAAAAATGAGGTTACTTCGAAAGATAATTGTAGTGATCTCAATTCTTTAAAAAATTATTGTAAAAATTTGTGCATATTCATGGCTAAAATGGGCATAATAATTACAATGTACAAGGAAACATTGGGGATATATCATCATTTATATAAATAATAAAATGAATAAATATATTGTATTTACTGGTCAGTCAATAAAGTAAATATATTTTTATAAAATAAGATTAAGGAAGGATAACACCTACTTATTCTATGCAAGTTTCAAACCATCGAATTCTACTATCAAGTCAAAATATTTTTTGTCGTTTCCTTTGACTACTTTGTCCATTTTCATTTATGTGGAGATTTTTGAAAATTATCATAATATAAGTCAATTTTGGTATTTAATTTTGAGTTGGACACAATATCATACCAGTGGATTGATAAGTTTAAAATTATATTAAGATAAATGTGAAATTGACTTTCAAAATATCATCCATTGAGATTGAAAACTAGATAAACTATATAGATGTTGTTATTTAATTGACCCAAAAACAGAAAGGCCTAAACCCATATATTAAAACCCTTCCCCTCTTTCCCTTTATATAAATATAACTTTCTGCGTGAAGTTTAGTAACAGCCGTTGAAAAATAAAAAGAAACAGAGAGCAATGCAGCAGAGCAAAGGGAATATATGTGTAGAGTAGAGGGAATATATTTATTTCTTCACCAGCTCTTCTTCTTGACCGACCATATCATTTTCTTCACCCCTTAAAAGACAAGCTATCCATTATTGTTTCCATTGGTGGATTTTTCTCTCATTTGTACGGTAATATTTTGATTTAATAGCAAATTTGTTAATTTATCTTGCTATCTATTACCAGAAAATTAGAGGGGATATTTTGCGGGTTGATTTTGGATTTTGGTATAATTTGTAAAGCTCTGGAAATTGGTGTTTGTATCTCCATTTTGATTATTAGTGGATTTTCCTCGGTGTACCGTCGTCAGTGGAGTAGACTTTTCACATTGAAAAGTTGAACCACTTAAATCATTGTGTACCATTTAATTTCTTACTGCTTATTATTTTGCTGTTACCCATTATTATTAATTTGTGCAACCAAAATTGGACCCGATCTTCGCTTCCGTAAATGCTAATTTAATAACAAATTGGTATCAGAGCTATTGGGTTATTATGTTATCTATTGGAACTGATCAAGTTTGCTCTTTTGGATTTATTTTGAGCTTCTGGTTATCTTATTGGTTTCATATTTTCTGGGTTGTGCTTCTGTTTATTTAATATTGGGTTTTCTGTTATGACGGAAAAATATGAAATTGAGAAATTCAATGGTAGAAATGATTTCAGTCTTTGGCGTATGAAGATGCGAGCCGTATTAGTTAAAGAATGACTCGTTAAGACACTTGAAGGTAAGGATAAATTGCCAGAAAAATTGACTGATGAAGAAAATGATACACTAATGGAAAATGCTCTCAGTTCAATTCAGTTATCCTTGTCTGATGAGGTATTACGCGAAGTTGGTGATGAGGAATCTCCTGTTGGGTTATGGCTTAAATTGGAGAATTTGTATATGACCAAGCCTTTGACCAGTCGGTTATATTTGAAGCAGCGTTTGTATACATTCAGAATGTTAGAAGGTACACCTTTGCACGATCATCTTGATGAATTTACTAAAATTATTCGTGATTTGAAAAATGGTGGTGTTAAGATTGATGATGAGGATCAGGCCTTAGTTCTATTATGTTCTTTACCTCATTCATTTGAACATTTTGTTGATACCATGTTATATGGGCGAGACACTATTTCTTTGGAAGATGTCAAAGCAGCTTTGAATTCCAGAGAGTTGAAGAAAAAAGGTGTCTACAAGTAACAATGATAATAGCAGTGGTTTATTTGTCAGAGGTAGAAATCAAGAAAAAGGCACAAGAAATAATAGAGGCAAGTCTAGATCCAAATCTAGAAAAAGAAAAGATAAATGCAACTATTGTCGTCAGGAAGGGCACTGAAAAGTAAATTGTCCGAAACTCAAAGGTAAAGGAAAATCTGTCGCAACGTCTTCTGGTACTAATGATGTTGCTGGTGTTGCAGATAGTTCTGGTTCTGATGGTGAAAATGTTCTATCAGTATCTATTGGTTCTCCTGAAGATGTTTGGATTCTTGATTCGGGTTGCACTTACCATATGTGCCCCAGTAGAGATTGGTTTGCTACTTATCAGTCTATTGATGGGGGTGTTGTCTTGATGAGAAACAATATGTCCTACAAGGTTGTTGGTATTGGTACTATCCGAATTAAGATGCATGATGGTATTGTTAGGACTTTAAAAGATGTTCGCCATGTTCCAGATTTGAAAAAGAATTTGATATCTTTGGATACTCTTGATTCACAAGGCAACGGCGCCAAAAACTTGTTGCGTGTTTTTCAACACACGAACTCGTGCAAGCATACACGGTCACAAGTAATAAAGATTTGTAAGTAAAGATCGATCCCACGAGGATTTGTTACTATAGTTTGTCGAGTACTAAAATTGTATCTCTCTGATTTTATCCAAAACAATCGTTGGTTAACAAAAAGGTAATAAAAGAAAATAAAAGAAATCTAGGATTGCAATTTTTCACCAAACTAATCCACTCAAATCATGTTATTTTCTTTTGATTTATATTTTTAGTACATTTAATTTGTCAACCGAAAACTTCTTTTTTTTATTATTCATACATCTCTTTCGAGCTCCGTATAAACACACCTCGTTAAATTAATTTACTATATCTCTATGAAAATTAAATTTACCGAGATTCATTACGTTCTAAATTTTCAAATGGCCACACATACAATTAGGGTATATCTCTATCCTTCATCATACATGTCATTCTATTTACGAGCAATATACACACAAATGCCTTTCTCAAGTTTATTCATGTGCCACGGATCATTTTGATAAGATTCGTAAATAATCAAAAAGCATTAAGAACAAAATAAAACGAACAAATCGAACGTCTTATAAATCTATCAAAAATAATTAAAATCAAGCTTCATAAATTTAGATCAAATGCAACCCTAGAAAAATTAAATTACTTCATAATATTAAAATAAAAATTACAACAACTACAGAAAATTAAGAAGAAGTAGAAATAAAATTAAAACATCACTTAAAACAAATATTTGGCACACGCAAAACACAACAAAAGCCAAAAATGGCTTCTGCGTGTTTTGCCGTCCAACACACAAACACAATAAAAATTACAAACTGAAAAAACTAAAATACTCTAAAAACTTTCGAAATTAAAACTAAAACTCTACTCCAAAAACTCTACTCCAACCAAACTTTTTTACAACTAAAAATTATCTCCTATTTATAGCAAAAAAATACATCAATAAAATATTAAATTTAAATCTACGCGGGGGGACAAAAATGTGTGGCGAAAATAATAAATTAAACGCGTGGGGGACAAAAATTGTATCGAAAATAGGATCGAGGGACGCTGCGCGTTTCTGTTTTAATTTTCTTACATGCTGCCACGTGTCGCGTTCTGATTCGCGGACACAATTAGTGGGACACGTGGCAGCATCTCATTCGTTGAGGGGAAACGGGCGCACGATAAATGGTCGCACGGGAGCTAACGGCTACAACACGGGCTTGATCCAGCGCGGTCGCGCTCATTATAACATGCCGCGTGTCACAACCTGATTAGCTGAAAAATTGAGTGGGACACGTGTCATATCTTTATTGGAGGAAAATCGGGTTGCACGCAGAGATCAGCGCACGGGATTAGAGGCGCGCGAACGTGGGGGACAGCGTCTGCGCGGCGTCAGACGGGTGGGTCCCACGCTGCACGCCGGCCTGCGCGGCAGGTGGGCCCCACTCGGGCGCCGAGCCACGTGAAGGAATCTTCCCTGCATCCATTCGCTTTGGTCGGGTTTGATCTACACGCGCCAATCCTAACCGTTTATGATTTGATCGGACGGTCCACGTTGTACGCGTGGAAGATGACGTGTGCATTCTTCTCTCCTGCACGAATATTAAACTTTATTTAATTATATTTTGACCCACAAATTTAATTCAAATTACATTTTAAACTTTCTTGAATTACAGTTGACCCCTTTTCTAATATTAAATTAAATTTTTCAACTTTTAATAATTACAATTAAGCCCAAATTTAAATTTAATTTATATTTTCAACTTTTATAAATTGTAATTAAGAACTCTAATATTTGAAATTACATTTGTGGACAAAAATTTGAAATTAAGAACGTTTTCGATACAATTTATTTATTTTTCTTATAATATATAAAAAACAGTAAATACTAATTTATTAAACTAAAATTAACTAAAAATAGAGAGAACATAGCAATTATGATTAATAAAATAGGTGAAAATAACTATATAAAATACAGTTATCAACTAATGATGTTGCTGGTGTTGCAGATAGTTCTGGTTCTGATGGTGAAAATGTTCTATCAGTATCTATTGGTTCTCCTGAAGATGTTTGGATTCTTGATTCGGGTTGCACTTACCATATGTGCCCCAGTAGAGATTGGTTTGCTACTTATCAGTCTATTGATGGGGGTGTTGTCTTGATGAGAAACAATATGTCCTACAAGGTTGTTGGTATTGGTACTATCCGAATTAAGATGCATGATGGTATTGTTAGGACTTTAAAAGATGTTCGCCATGTTCCAGATTTGAAAAAGAATTTGATATCTTTGGATACTCTTGATTCACAAGGCTATAAGTATGTAGCTGAAGGTGAAGTTTTAAAAGTTAGTAAATGTGCTCTCATTGTTATTAAAGGACAATTGTCGCATGGTCTCTATATGCTTCAGGGTAGCACTATTATTGGCAGTGTATCAGTTTCATCCTCGTCAGATCAAGATTCAGACACTACTCGATTATGGCATATGCGGCTTGGGCATATGAGTGAGGCAGAGATGTCTATTTTGAGCAAACGGGATTTGCTTTGTGGTCAGAAAACTGGGAAGCTTTATTTCTGTGAGCATTGTGTCTATGGAAAGCATCGTAGGGTCAAGTTCAGTACAACCATCCATAAAACGAAAGGTACTGTTGATTATATTCATTCAGATCTTTGGGGTCCTTCTCGTGTTGTGTCTAAGGGTGGTGCCCGATATATGTTGACTTTTATTGATGACTTCTCTCGTCATGTATGGGTGTATTTTCTGAAGAATAAGAATGATGCGTTCTCAAAATTTGTAAAATTCAAGGCTTGTATAGAAAATCAAACAGGCAAGAAAATCAAGCATTTGAGAACTGATAATGGTTTGGAATTTTGTGACAGTCAGTTTAATGAGTTATGTGAAAGAAATGGCATAGTGAGACACCGCACTGTGCGTAATACACCATAGCAAAATGGAGTAGTAGAACATATGAATAGGACTCTCTTAGAAAGAGCTCGTTGTATGCTCTTTCAAGCTGACTTGGATAAATCCTCTTGGGCTGAAGCTTGTAACCATGCCTGCTATTTGGTGAATCGGTCTCCATCAACTGCAATTGAGTTGAAGACTCCGTTTGAGGTATTCTTTGGTACTTCTACTAATTATTCTGATTTGAAAGTTTTTGGTTGTCTTGCTTATGCTCATGTTAATGATGGTAAACTTGAGCCTAGGGTATTAAAATACATATTTTTGGGGTATCCTTCTAGGGTGAAGGGTTATAGATTATGGTGTGTTGAACCCAAGTCACCTAAATTTTTGATTAGCAGAGATGTTAAGTTTGATGAGTTTTCCATGTTGCAAAAGAAAAAAGAGCCTATTGTTGCAGATAAAGACCACGGTGTTAGTGAGCAGGTGGAGCTTGAGAGTGGAGCTCCTAGACAAGTGCAAGAGGACACTTTAGATCAGCCATCTGTGGATGAGATAGATGATTCTGCTCATGATGTAGCAGAAGAGCAACATGAGCAACCATATAGTATCGCTAAGGGTAAAGGAATAAGAGAGATTCGTCGCCCTCAGAGGCAATGGTCTGCACTTAGTTTCTTTTGCATTATCTGTGGCAGAGTCTATTGAGGTGTATGAACCTTCTAGTTATCATGAAGCTGTCACTTGTGATGAGTCTGTTCAGTGGTTGGTTGCTATGAATGAAGAGATTGAATCACTTCATAAGAATCATACTTGGGAATTGGTGAAACCGCCTAAGGGCCAGAAGATTGTTGGAAACAAATGGGTCTTCAAGAAAAAGGAAGGTATACCTGAGGTTGAAGCAGCTAGGTTCAAGGCACGTGTTGTTGCAAAGGGCTATTGTCAAAAGAACGGTATTGACTTCAATGAAGTATTTTCTCTTGTTGTGAAACATAGCTCTATTCGCGTGTTGCTTGCTATGGTTGCATTGTTTGACATGGAATTAGAACAACTTGATGTCAAGACAACCTTCTTACATGATGAGCTTGAAGAACAAATATATATGCATCAACCAGAGGGATTTGTTGTTCCAGGTAAGGAAGATCATGTTTGTTTATTGAAAAAGTCTTTATATGGGATAAAGCAATCTCCAAGGCAATGGTATAAGCGGTTTGATTCTTTTATGATTGATCATGGTTAGGAGTGATTATGATAGTTGTGTTTATCATAAAAGATTCCATGATGGTTCATCAGTTTATTTGTTGCTTTATGTTGATGACATGCTTATTGCTTCTAAGAATAAGTCTGAGATTTAGAAATTAAAGTCTCAACTTAATGGTGAATTTGAGATGAAAGATTTGGGTGCAGCGAAGAAAATTTTGGGCATGGAAATTTACAGGGATAGACAAGCGGGCAAGCTTTATTTGACTCAGAAAAGTTATATTGAAAAGGTTCTTGAACGTTTTGGCATGAAAGATTCTAAACCTGTGAGTACGCCGTTAGCTGCGCATTTCAGGCTTTCTTTGGATTTGTCACCACAGTCAGAAGAAGAAGAACGGTACATGTATCAGGTTCCATATGCTAGTGCCGTTGGCAGTTTGATGTACGCTATAGTTTGTACTCGTCCAAACATTTCACATGCAGTCAGTGTTGTCAGCAAATATATGGGTAATCCTGGTAAGGGTCATTGACAAGCAGTGAAATGGATACTTCGGTATTTGAGAGGTACATCTAATTTTGGTTTGGTATATGATGGGAGTTCTAATATTGGTTGCAGTGTTATTGGTTATGTGGACTCCGATTATGCTGGTGATTTGGATAGAAGAAGATCTCTGACAGATTATGTCTTCACTCTTTCTCATTGTGCCATTAGTTGGAAGGTTACTTTACAATCTACAGTTGCTTTGTCTACGACAGAGGCAGAATATATGGCAGCAGCAGAAGCAGTGAAAGAAGCCATTTGGCTTAGAGGTTTGGTTTGTGATTTGGGTTTATAACAGGATACTTTTGTTGTATTTTGTGATAGTCAGAGTGCGATACACTTGACTAAGAATACTATGTATCATGAAAGAACCAAACACATTGATGTCAGATATCACTTCGTTCGTGACATTGTCTCCCAGGGTGCTATTGTTGTCAATAAGATAGCCACTATAGATAATCCAGCTGATATGTTAACCAAACCAGTTCCATTTAACAAGTTCAAGCATTGCTTGGACTTGATTGGTATTTGCAAAAGATGATTACCCTTCGGGGCTTTGGACGACGGTTATTTGGTAATTCGAGGAATTTCATTTGAAGAATTTGTTTTCTATTTTGAGCCAAGGTGGAGATTTGTTATTTAATTGGCCCAAAAATAGAAAGGCCCAAACCCATATATTAAAACCCTTCCCCTCTTTCCCTTTATCTTGCTATCTATTACTAGAAAATTAGAGGGGATATTTTGTGGGTTGATTTTGGATTTTGGTATAATTTGTGAAGCTCTGAAAATTGGTGTTTGTATCTCCATTTTGATTATTAGTGGATTTTCCTCGGTGTGCCGTCGTCAGTGGAGTAGACTTTTTACATTGAAAAGTTGAACCACTTAAATTATTGTGTACCATTTAATTTCTTACTGCTTATTATTTTGCTGTTACCTATTATTATTAATTTGTGCAATCAAAATTGGAACTGATCTTCGCTTTCGCAAGTGTTAATTTAATAACATATGTGTGTTTGTTCGGTGTGTGCAAAGAAACATCTTTTATTGAGAAAATAAAAAAATAAATATAAAAAAACAACAGGAGTAGTACACCGCTAAAGTCTAAATTATATAGGGATTTAGTTCAAATTTGGTTTAAAATTTTCACTATCTTACGTTCTAATTCTAATTTAATTGTAAAAAAATATAATTATTATTCGAATTGTATTAGAATTAAATTACGTTATATGCGTAGTTATAAACTAACACCTTTTATCTTTTTAATTTAACACAAAAATTAGATTTATGAAAATCGTATAAGATAGTCCACGTGAATTTTATAGCCAAAAAGCGTCTTCTAAAACAGATCTTCTTTTACAAGTTTTCATTGAATCTTAGCTTTCAATGTGATACATAATGGGGTCATTTTTATTGGTTGAAATCAACTTCGTGTACTCGTTAATTGGTGATCTCCACGGTTGTAACACGAGAGACAGAAGTTTATATATTGATTTTAAAGAATGTGTTTTATTACTTTTATTATCAAGTATCTATTCGTTTTATATATACGATACTATTAATAATTTCGATCACGTTTGAATTCAAAACTTAGTATGTGTGGTTTGTAAAAATTGAACGAATCAAAATACAAAATTATAGATAATTATGGGCAATAATAACAATATAATCATTAAGCTCTAATTAAGTAATCATTAACCAATTAACGTATATATAGGTAATAACGTCATACGTACTCATTCATTATAAAATACCATTAGCAACAAAAAATAAAAAATTCAATATATATTACTAATTAAGTATGATCGAGTGCCCTATGTATATGGGAATTGATTAATACTCCAGCCAATAGATTAAAAAAAATAAAGCTAATTTTGTCTTATAAAGCAAAGACGCCGGCAACGGCTACGGCAACGGTGGCAACAACGGCAGAGAGCTCGAGAGAAGCTGCCCCATCGGCACTTGGTGGTGCTGACTCAGGAGCTGAATTAGCAGTTGGGGCATCACTAATCATAGGAGCCTCAGCAATGGGTGCTTCGGTGCTGGGGGTGGGTGGAGATGACACGTCAGCTTCCGGGGATGAAGCCGGGCTGCTAGAGTTAGACCCGGAGGGAGAAGATGGTACTGGCGTGGAGCTGTTAGAGCTAGATGGAGTACTACTGGAAGAAGGAGAGCTAGGTGGTGAGGATGACTTTGGTGCTGGAGAAGATGATGACGATGACGACGAAGGAGTAGGAGCTCTGGCTGAGCCGGAGCTGGATGATTTCGGTGATTGCGCTGGTGAAGAACTGTTTCCTGGTGAGCTAGTCTTATTTGGTGATGAAGCTGGAGATGAAGACGAAGACGATGGAGATAGTGATGGAGATTTTGATGGGCTACTGCTTGGTGAGGTAGAATTAGCCATCCCTCCTGCAATGGCTACAAAGAGAAGAAAAAGCATCACGATTTGGTTTTGGTATGACATTTTTCTAATTAATTTGATTTAGTTTTTTAATTAAGAGCTTTAATTGTTTCTTAATTAATCTTCCTTAATTAATTTGATAAGATAAAACTATTGTAATAGTAAGTAGATCTTGTTTAAGAAAATATTAATTGGAATGGCGAAGAGAAGGTGGTGAATATGGTGGAAATTTATATTGGTGATTAATAAGGTGACGAGAAAGAATAGGAGTGATTTGAGGTGGTTCATGGTTGGTTTTTCATTTGAGGAGTTAGAATAGTTGGAGACAGGATGTTGTTTTTTTTTTTTTTAGTTTGTTTTATAAGAAAAAAAAGAGAGGTGAAGAGACTTTTATTTGACCGTACTAGGCGGATTACGAAACATTTGGTACATGACCTACGGGTTTTGTTGTACTTTGCGGTTGAATTTTTATACTTATTTTAAATTTGTATATTATAATAATAAATTCAATTAAATTTCCCAATGTTTCAAATAAATAAATTCGTGTAAGTAAAATCATTAAGTTAAATTATATAATTAGATTCTAAATTTTAATTAAAATTGTATATAAGTTTATAAACTTTTAAAACTTATGTTTAGTTATCAAATTTTTAAAATTTTGACGATAAATTCATAAACTATTAAATTTTACGATTTATTTATTTAATTTTTTACACAATGAATCTAAAATTTTAATACATAAATATATAATTTAGTAGTTAAGTTAGAAATTATTAGTGAATTTTTCAATGTTTGGTGAATAAATTGAATAATTTAAAAGCTTAGTGATTTATTTATGAAATAATTAATTCAATTTTTTTAAATTCTTAAAATATATTTTAGAATTAATAAAAAAATATTTATTTAAGGTATTTGCTATGGCTATAAGAATTTAAATGAAGTAAATAAATACATAACAAATTAAAAGCTTATTTTACTTTTTCCTTCTCTTTCTTGCTGTTAATTTATTAAAATTTTCTTTATTTTCACACATTTTTCAAAATTTTCTCACGATAAAATTAATTAAATTGAGAAAAAGTATTTTAAATTTTTGTAATAATGTTTTAAATTACTTCTTGATGTAAAAAAGCATAATAATAATAATAATAATAAAGAAAAATAAGATACTTATAATTTAACTTATTTCATTTAATCTATAATGATTTATTATTTAGTCTAAATTCATTTGTACTTTTATAAATAAAACTACAATACGTGAGTTTTAAATCACTCAAATTATGTTTTGTGTTGATTTTAAATACTAATGCAAATGGTGACGCAAAACATGATTTTGTGTCGTGTTAAAACGACGAAAAACATAAACTGAATTCAAAACCGACGCATAACTAATATTTGAATTTCTTTGGTCAGTTTTTAAAATAGATATATACCAAACATTATTTTACAGGATGATTCTAATAAACTATTTTTTTTCAACTGCTTTTATCAAACACTTCATCTCTCCTATAAATACTTAATATATATGCATTGATTATTGTATTGTTACTAAGTCAAAATTATTGTGTGATTTGGTTTTTCTCCTAAAAATTAGAAATAAATAAGTGGATAAATTTATGTATTATTAGTTTTTTTTATTGGATTACACCAGGTAAGACTACAAAAGAACTTACCTTTTTCTTTCTAAATTGAGATCTCTTGTATGAAAAAATTATTGTTATTTTTAGAATACGTGATAATTTAATATTTTAAGTTAATAAAATTTAAAATTAATATAATTTTTTTAAAATATAAATACCTAATAAGAGATATAAAAAACAATTTAATTAATAAATAATATATTTTAAAAATAATAAATAAAAATATTTTCATAAATTAATATCTTAGATATTAAAAAATAGGGGTTTGAAGTCACCGAATCACATAACTACCGTGATAATAAGGAAAAATACACAATTAATTTTTAAATGTGAGTTTAAATCAATAATGTATAATTATTAAGAATTAAAAGTAAAAAAATCAAATTTAATTAAAAGATGAACAACAAAAATAGATATGTTTAAGTTAATTGTGTCTAGAGCCAAACATATAAAATAACCAAAATACTCATTTAATAAATTAAAAAGTTTGTTAAAATGATAAAAAATATTAATACTTAAAAACATTTATTCCCTTTTACGTAACAAAAAAACAAAACTAAATAATACATTTTACATGTAAAAAAAAAAATCAATTTACCTCACAATCATAAACAAAACAAAACTAAAACGGCAGCACACCTATATTTTTGAGGTCGTTGAGTACCATAAACCTCACATAAATCTTTTCGATCCCAAAGTATAATTATATGGCCTCAATGATCCAAACCCTAAGGATAGAAAACACCAATATATAACGCGACTTAAACCCTGAACCCTTATTCTTATACTGTTTCTCATTTTCATTTTTGCTTCTCAAGTCTCAATTGTTCTCTCCCCATCTTCTACTCTCCTACCCCCACAGGTAATGTGCTGCTTATTTTTCAAAATTTACTTCTATACTGTACTGTACTGTACTGTACTCTCAAGTCTCAATTGGTTTCCACTTGATTTTGTGTTTTAAATTATTAGGAGAGCTTATATCTTTTACTCTGTTACTGTACTGTTTTTGATGTTATTTATTTTGTGGGTTTCAACCCTTGAAGTTTTTCATTTAAAAAAAATGATTAAAAAAAATACACCTAATGTTCTGTACCGGCTTTTAGTTGATTAATGAAAACCAAGTAGGTCGAGTTCTGTTCTCATTTACAGGTTTAAGTTTCTGTTTTTATCAAGTTGCGTTAAACTTTAGCACATGACCTAGTTGTGAAAATGCTTACAAGGAGTAAGAAGGAAATGGATGGTGGTAAAGCTTTTTTGGGGTTGCTGGTGTCTATTAGTGCCCATTAATCCCACATATTTCCATCTTTATGTTCTGCTTTACGAGTTTTGTGAAATCATAAATGCAATTGAAAATATTTAACAATTTTGGAAGTAGGAAAAATGATTATGGAGTGAAAATTAATATAATAATTATTAGGAAGTTTTTGAGTTTGTTTATTGAAGTCTTATGAGCTATGACTAAGCAAGGGATGGGGGTAAGTTACAGGTTATGATTTTTTTTATTGCTCTTATTGCTAAGTTTAATGTCGGCATTATCTCCAAAGGAGATTCCTAAGTGCTACATGTTTGTATTGGTTATGGTTATTATAGCCAGATTTTATGTATAATAATGATTCATGGAGAGAGCATTATCTTAAATCGTTTCCTCTTATTCTTCTCCTTTGATTTATTGGTTTCTTCCTTTGATATTGCATTTCCTTTTGAGGTAAAACCCTTCCGGAATCCGAATTCTCTCTATTGGGTGTCTTGCATTTTGTTGATTGAAATTTCTTTTATTCTTCACTTTGGTTCAACATTTGTATTGAGCATGCATTTTTAAGTACCTGATCTGACATTGGTGGTGTTTTCCACCATCTTTTGTGGTTGTTTTGACATATGGATTTTCAAGTAGAGGTTACTTTTAAAAATGGCTTTCTGTAACAAACTGGGAGGTCTCTTGAGGCAGAGCATGTCTCAGAATGTACAAGCACCAATGACATCAATGCTTAATTCCATTCGTTCCATGTCTTCTACTAAGCTTTTTATTGGAGGTATTAGAACCTAGAAGTTATTTAAAGGTTTTCATAGTTGGAAAGTTTATATTTGTCTTCTATGATTTAACCAAGTATTGTTATGCTTTGAATGTTAGGTCTATCATATGATACTGATGACCAGTCTCTGAGGGAAGCATTTTCTTCTTTTGGTGATGTTGATGATGGTTCGTTTCATTCCTTGCTATGCTGATTTCATTTATCATCATCAATTATTCGTTTTGGTTCTAATGTTCTTGTTTTAGCACCTATTTTGTTTTTATTATCGGTTGCTTTGTTTTCCCCTGCAGCAAAAGTTATTATGGATAGAAATACTGGGAAATCTAGGGGTTTTGGTTTTGTTAACTATGCAAGCAATGAGTCTGCCACATCAGCGTTATCTGCAATGGATGGCCAGGTATTGAATGTAATATAATAAATTTATATATCTTTTGGATCTAGATGGAAACTGGTTTTGCTGATCTTGGTCAAATCTGTTTAGTTAAATTTCATTCTTGGCATATAAATTCTCTTTGAATTTGTTAAGCCTGTTTGTTATCGTTACAGTTAAATAATTGCTAAAGTTTCAGGATTTACAAGGGCGGAGTATTCACGTGAGCTATGCTCAGGAGTCCTCCGGTCCTCGTTTTGGTGGTGGTTATGGTGGAGGTGATAGGGGCTTTGGCAATGATGGCAATGGAAGATTTTAAGAGACCACTCTGGCTGCTTGTCTTCAGTCTTTATTTCCATTTTTATATAATTTAAGCTGTATGCTTGCTTGAACTCTGGATTTACATCTAGGTAACTGTTTTACAGTTTATTCCAGGTTAAATATTTCGTCAGCGATAGGTTTGATGATAGACATGTTCCTTTTAACTTGTACCAAATTTGCATGCATTCGAGTTACAAATGAGAGCTGTTGACTATTAGTGACTGATGCAGTAAAAGTTGTTTTGCATGGGAATTTAAGTGGTGAGGTATTTACAGAAGATGCATCATCTCTAAAGTTACGATGTGTTTTTAGTTTACCCGGAAGTAACGTCATAAGAACCCGTTAAACTGATAAGTCATTTAACTATGGTCCGTTGAATTCATTAGTTTGAAGTGGAAAATATCTTACCGTGACGTGGAGCCTTCCTACATTAGCGACACAATATTCTCTAAGCTAAACTTATTTTAAAAAAAAAATCTCTAAGCTAAACTAATTTCAGTGCTAGACAGATGATACTAATATAAAATTTGATGCAATTATTATAGTAGTTATTTATTTATCTCAAAGATTAGATAAATACACATGCAGTGCTAGGTATTACAATTAGGATACATAATAGTAGAGTACAAGTATAAATTAGTATATGATTATGGTTCGTTTAGTAGTGGACTTGGAGCTGGAGGATCAAGGGCTAATAGGAATTTGGTGACATGTAACATTTAAATCTTTTGAATTGTTGTTGAATTTTAATACAAAATATATCTCCATCAATATTTGTAAAATTAATTGGCTTGGAATAGCTTTATTGGTATCACGATTAGTGCACTATATGTATTAAACTGTGAGTTTAAATGTTAGATTAACCAACTCATTAAAACTATTCAAACCAGCACTATTTGCACACTTTTTCTTGTTTTTGAAACTTTAAAAAATATATCCTAAAAACCATTTTTTAATTTATTTTTATTTTTTTAGTTAACTTTACCTTTACTTAAGAGCTAATGAAAAAAAAAACAGAACTTTTTACCAAAAAAATATTCTTTTTGCTCTAAATGAATTAAAAATCAGAAAAATAATTTCAAACACGAGAAAATAAAACTAGTTACAAAAATAACCCTAAGTAAACTAATACTTTCTGCTTCATGCCATATATCGTTTATGCTAGAGATGGCTCATTAGATCAATCAAGGACAGACTAGCATTTTTTTCTTAAAACAGGGCAGACTGTTTTTTTAATAGGGATTAATGGAAAGCTAAAAGATATTTGTTATGACACAACATTTTATTTATATAAACAAAATACATAAACTAGCATCAAACAAATATAAAATAAAAATAAAAATTTATAATTTATACTTTATGCGTAAAGCTGTTAATATAATCCTTTGCTTGTTAGAAATTAGTTGAACTTATTTCATAAGTTTATAACAACCATGAAATAATGTTAATAAATAATAAAAATAAAAGAAGTTAAATTTTTGTGTTATTCATCTTTTATTAGCATGTTTCCATCTTATGATTTCTAAATTTATTTGGAATCTATTTTAGTTTTTCGCTTTTAATCTTTTTTTTAATTTGTTGCTTTGTATCGTGTTAATACAATAAACGTTTTTTTAAATAATAAAAAATAATACATTTAAAATTTGTAACCATAAAAGTAGTATATTTTATGTACATTTCATATATTTTTATTTTTAATAAAAGTTTGATACATCATTTTATTTTGACAACCATCAAATTAGATATCATTCAAATTAAACTACGATCATTTAAACCTATTTAATATTAAACATCGTTCAATTGGACATTTAAAAGTGATATTTTTATTGTCATATATTTTAGGAGTGTTATTATTTATATTTTTTTTAGAAATCAAATTATTATTTGATTTATACAACATTGATTTATAATCATTGTCTAATAGGAGTGTTATAATCACTATTCAATCCATCCGAGAAAAACCTAAAAAAAAAAGTTATATGGTTTTATGATCCCTTAAAAATCAAATTTCACCTATTCCACTTGTCTTTTCAAAAGAAAATATGACGATAACATTCTTATGCTTCTTTAATTATTTTGGTTGGTTGTAAAATCTACTTTCCCATATTCATTTGTTTTCTTTTTAAACAATATAGGCACAGCTTATGCATGAAAGGAGTGAACTATGTATGCCTCTTAATATTTGGCCCGGTTATCATTTATTTGAGTGTGAGAACTATATTATAACTAAAAGAAAAATGAGAAATATTATTAAAATTTATATTTATAAAAATAATATTTTTTTATCAATTTTATTATTAAAAAAAAAATCTAATATATTATTTAATATTAAACATCATTCAATTAAATTATTGTTATTTAAATATGTTTAATATTCATAGCATTTAATTAGATTTGTTTTGTTATAAGGTTTAAGACCGTTGTTTGTGTAATTTTTTAAGAATTAATTATTTTACATCATAAAAAGCACCGGGCTTTTAGCCCTCTGCTATACAAACCTGTCATTGAGATCGATTGTCTCCAAAGCATACCAGGTTGTTATAGCAGTGTGGTCTTACTTTACATCTTTAATTTCTGCTTCAACATCAACATTTGACGCAGAAGAATGCTTTTGTGTAACATTACGAAAGTTCAAGGAAAAAATATCTAATCATAAAATAGTTATTTTGCATAGACAACTAAACTAGACTTAAATGGCAAGGATGAAAGTTGGTCACAACAAGTTTTTAAAGACAACCTTTTTCTTGATCCATAGAAGTCACTGAAGACACCTGTCCGAAAGTCTCAGAGATGAGATAAATACACATACAATACTATGTATCATAATTAGCTAGGATACATACTGGTAGAGTACAAGTATAAATTAATATATGATTTTAATACGTTTCTTATTTTTATTGAAATTGGGAAGTAGTGGTGATGGAGCTGGAGCTGGAGCTGGAGCTGGAGTTGGAGGATCAAGGGTTAATAGGAATTTGGAGATGTGGGTAATGTATTGTGGATAAAACCGCAAATTATTATGAAGCCCTCCTTCAATCCATAACGGCTCGAATTTGTTCTTACACATCTTCCATAAAAGCTTCCCATGACTTATGTTAACTACTTCATCGCAAGTTCCCTACATATATATACACACATAATAATAATAATAAGTTACATATTGAGTTATTTTGTTTCTTATTTATTTATTTATCATAAAATATATATTTTATATAAAATAAATGATATTACGTACGGTAAATTATTTTGTTATTAATTATCACGATAAAATTATTATTTGATAGAATTATTAATTAACAAATAATTATTGTAATAATTTTGGTAACATCGATCACTATCTGAAAAATAACATTTATTTATGATCTGATATTATTCTGCACTTACATGGATTACGAGAACAGGACAGTTGACTTTTCCAATCTTCTCAATATTCTACGACCACCAATAACAAAAAAATAAAAATAAAAAAAATTAATGAACACCCAGAACATGTGTTTATATCTTTTAGTTATAGGGAAAAAAGAAAGAGATATATAAGGATAAAGAGAATGATAAAGTATACAAAAAAGTTTGTATTTGAAACATCCGGTTATAACGGGTGACGAAAATAATTAGGTTATTTTAGTATTATCATCATTTTATTTTTTGTATATTTTTTATCTAATATGTATCTTATTTAAAAATATTAATTTAATATAATTAATTATTTAGTTTAAAATTTAAAATTTGTTACTATATATATATGCGATATAAATTTTTTAAATAATAAATTAATTAATTATATAAAAATACATTCTAAATATCATTAATTAATTAATTGTTTAAAAATATAATCTGAATATCTCACTAAGTAAAATATATTCAATTAAATAAAAAATTAATATTTTTTTAAAGAAGAGTAATATTAAGATATCATATACAAAATGCGAGTAGAAAATTATATAAAAAATTATAATGATTCAAATAATATGTTATGATCGGATGTTTCAAATAATCGTTTTGAAATATACAATCATAACCTATTATAACATAAAAATATAACTCAAAAATATACTTTTTACAACAAAATTTTAACATTTGTTACAAAATTATAAAAAATAGCATTAAACTTAATAATTGTTGCAGTAATATAAATTCCTTTAGCTATATTATAATCGAAATAATATTATTGTAATGAATATTAAATTTGATAGTATTTTGAAAATAATATTACTGTAATGAATATTAAGTTTGATAGATAGTTTTACTTCAAAGATGTTTTATAAAAATGATAAAGTTTGGTGGTTAAAAATATTTATTTATCCAATATAAATATACATAAAAAAGAAGAAGGTGTATTACCTTGTAAATATCAAAATCGAAGTTAGAAGCTGAGGGTTTAAAAACCCTTAGACCAGAGAGAATGGGGCTGTGTAGAATAAGAGCTTTGATTTGAGGAAGCTTAGAAGCAAGTTCTATAGCTGGGCCACTTCCAATAGAATTACCATAGAGAATCATATCTTCTCTCTTTTTACCATATTTCTCTTGAAGACACCTAAATACTGCTTCTATATCTGCATATGTATTTTCCTCACTTGGCTGCAAAATTTCTCCAAAAATCAAACAATTAAAATATATATATATAATATACCAAGCAAAAAAGACACGTACAGATCAAAATATTGCAAGTGATTCTCTTTATTAATAACTATATATTCTTATAAAAAAAATAAAAAATCATGTACTTACCGATCCAGTTGATCGCCCAAATCCAGAATATTCGTAGCTGTATAAAAATTAATGTAAATTAATTACATAAGTTTATGAGCTTCAACTCCATATAAAAAATTAAAGAATTAAAAAAATATGTACGCAGTTGTGTCATAAATACAATTGATGGTGGCCAGCTTCATTGGCTATTAATTATTTTTAAAGATTTTGAGTGGTAATTTAAAGTACTTAAACTATCTAAAAGGTATATATTTAGTCAATATATAAGCATAAAGTTAAAAGATATTTTTTTCTCCACTTATTTTCCTTTTTCTCTCTTTCTCGTTCTAGAATGAAAAAAAGGAAAACAATAGAAGAACAAAAAAAAAAAAAAGATAAATAAAAAAATTAAAATCAATAAAATTCTCTCTCATTTTTTGTACATAAAAATTATATTTTACCAAATAATTTTTTTTTGTTTTTCATAAATATAAGTACTTTTAAGTTATCACTAAATAATTTGGACAATAATAAATACAAGATAATAATGAGTATCATTTATCTCTATTTATAAGAGTTAAATTTTTATAATTTCTAGTATATGAGTAATGATATATGTTGTGTTATAATAAGAATATTGAATCAAAAGGTTTACGTCGAGTATTGATTTTTGATAAAATTTTACTATGATTTAAAATATTCCAACAAGTATGAAAAAAATAATTTGTGTTGTTTGATTATTGCCATATTCTTGTCTGCTCGAGTTGAAGTAAATGTGATTAAATAATTTATTATTATTTTTGTACACATACTTTCAATTTTTTAAATGTTTGTAAAATTATTATATTTTTTGATATTATTATATTAGAGGTATAAGAGGAATAGAGAAATTAACGAAACATTTAAATATTTAGCATGAGGGATGTTTGTGAAACTAAATCAATATTTCAATACACATTATTTATATACATTTAGAGATATTTTTGATATTATATTCTATTTTATAGATGTTAATGAAATTTATCCATCAAAACAAAGTAATGTAAAAAAGGTATATCATTAAATAAAAATTAATGAAAATATTGCAAAAATATTAGATAGGTAAGAGCTAGAGAGATATAGATAATAATTAATGAAAATATTGCAAAAATATTAGATAGGTAAGAGCTAGAGAGATATAGATAATAATTAAAAAGAGAGGAAAAAAAATTACCCCATAACATTAACATGTAAGTTGGTGCTCAAATAGACTAGATGTTCATATATCTGGCCTAGGTCTTCAGCGTTTCCATGAGAATATATAAGTGTTTTGGTAACGTTTGTTGTGGGATAACGAACATATGTAGCAATAATTATTGTATCACATCGAGTATGCAATCGTAACACATCTACATTTTCTTGACTGGATGCGATCCAATGACTCTTTAAGAATAAATGATCAGTTTTATTATCCCGACACAACTCATAAGAGGGTGGTTTGGGTGGCCAAAAAGCCAATTTATTAGTCAAATGTGAAGCTAGCTGCCTAATCATTTCTCCTTAGAATATGGCTTAATAGAAATCAATAATTGATTAACTTTCTTAATATTGTTCTCGCTGTTTGCTCACTTTGAGTTTTGTTTAGGAATGTGTTTTCAACTATACTATTTATAGAGGTATGAAGAAATAGAGAACGGCAAAACTTCTACTATTGATCACTTGCATTGCTCGCATGTATGTCTACGAGGAATATGTGCTCAAAGCATATAATATGGTTCAAGGAATAAGAAAACTAAATATGATGCTTTTATATATATGTTTATAACTTATTACATTATGATTTAGGCCGGATATATGTTTCCTCTTTTAAGCCGAACGGGTTCTGTAATCATCAAATTGACATCTATTTAATACCCGTTAGAATCTGAGTATGGATTGGGAAGGAAAAAAAAAAACTAAGGTACTAAAATTTTTCAAGTTATTCGTGATAGAAAAATGTTAGGATTTTATAAATTTATATTAATTTTGTACCCAAATTACTTTTATAATGATACGTGATATAATAATTTAAAAAAATAATTTATTTTTTAAATAATTATATTATATGTTATAATATTAGCAATTTAAATAGAAAAATAAATATAAATTTATATAATATTAATAAATTAAAGAATATTTTTATATAAATTGAAATTCTAACATGAAATAAGAATTACTGATGATTCAACATAGCTGACGAGACATAGGGCTCAGAAACAAGTTGCACATTTTGAGGCATATTATCATAAACTAATTAAATGCATTTCTTTCTTTTTTACACATTCTTTCCTACATCCAAATTGTGTGTGAATCGAATATTAACTGATGAACGATAAGGCCTGCATTATTGTAGGATTTCAGCCACCTTGATATATTCCCACTAAATGGAATTTTTTATTTTTATTTTTATTTTTTATAAAACTACAAAATGGAATTAAATGCCCAATTAATCTTTGTTTATCTCTATTCAATTTCCTTCTAAATCGAATAATTTTATCCATTTTTTTACTGTTCAAATTCTTTAACATACAAATATTCCAAGCTAACATTGAGTTTGGACTGAACATAATAAAATTTAAATAACTTGAAAATGACTTACAATTTTCGTTCAAAACGCATCAATAAAATACTTTGAAATGAAAACTTATTATTCATATTCTTATCTTCAAGATTAAGCATGTGCTTAGTTTAGTAGGGATTCCCTTCCATTTATTGATTCATGATAAATCATCTCATTATAATCGGCAAATGATTTTCAATTTGTTTTTAATTTTTTGGGGAGAAGTTTTTTTTTTCTTTGATAGGATTGTTTTTTTTTAAATATAGGTACGTATGATTATTTATTTTTTAGAAAATAGAGTTTTTATTGGATTTTTTATTTTTATAATGGATAGATTTACTGTTAGAAAACTTTATTTTTTTGTTATAAATTCATTTAATAGAGTTTTGACATTTTAAAATTTATAGAATAATAAATTATGCTATAAATTTATTATTATTTAATCGTTGTATCCTGGTAGATAAGTTTTCGTCGTTCTCAAATACTCATGGTGAGTGAAAAAATTATCGTAAAGACACTATATGATACACAAACATCAATTATTATTTTTATTTTTTTTATTTAAATTATATATATATATATATATAATTTTAGTAAAATAATTTTATCCTTAAAATTATTTATCCCATTATTATTTCCTACACTTACAAAATTATTTTGTTTGTTTGATGAAACAAAATTTCCCTGCTCTAATATCTAATAAAACTGATTTAGATCGGGATTATAAGAATAGAACAAGTGGTAGAAAATAGAGATAATTAAAATATGAAGTTTAATTTTAATAATGTCTTATTTATAGGATTAAAATGATTAATATTAAATATTATATAAATTCTAATTCATGATAAATACCCAAATTCAAAACAATTATTTAAAATAAAATTATCTAGATAATTATGAAATTCCTATAATGTATCATTCTACAAAAACTCGATTCCTAACTAGTGGCTTGCACCAAAAAGCATCAAACCAAATTTTAAGAATAATATCAATTCTTCATTGATGCTTGATGAAGAAACAATTATTGAATAGCAAACATTGAACCTTTAAAATAGCCAAAGATAACAAAAAAGGTACCAGAATCTTCTGGTTAAGTAACAAACCATACTTGAAAATTCAATGATGTGTGGACAACTATCATCTAAATTAATGGTGTATAGGGAACCCTTTTTTGATATTGAGATGTACTATCATAATGGGACAAACTGTCACCAAATGATCAGTTGTAACCGATTTCGTTGGGCAAGTTTTCTCCTATTTTATAGATTGAGATTGA
Organism: Hippophae gyantsensis; assembly: GCA_030763125.1. Lineage (NCBI taxonomy): Eukaryota > Viridiplantae > Streptophyta > Magnoliopsida > Rosales > Elaeagnaceae > Hippophae > Hippophae gyantsensis. The sequence continues at coordinate 10,676,141 of CM061031.1, forward strand.
CGAGCTTTACGAAAATCACGCAAGCCAAACAGTATTTTTTACATCATATTTTGCGTTGTTTGTTGCATCTCGATCGACTAGAGTTTTTTTTTGCATCTTACACAGATTATGGTATAAAATACACTACTTCTTCATAAGAAGTTTGTTTAAATTCTTATGATTGCTTACTATCATATATAGAATTAGTATTATGATTGTAATAATATTATCTTATGTGAAATATGAATAATTATTATAACAAGTATACAAATGATCAAATTTATAGTGTAAGAAGAAAATTGGTATTGTACGTGAAATCATATGCATTGACTGGTTATGGGAAAACAAAAATTTGATTGGATTTTATTTCTTTAGCTAGTTTTTTTTTTTAATTTTAACAAAAATTATCTCCCATCACTCAAGTAAAGGTCTTAGTAAGACTTACTAACAAGCATCAATAGCAATCTAATACTCACTGCAATAGTATGGATTTGGTATTCAACTTCATGATTTATCTTATCACTATTCTTTCTCTTTCTCTCTCCTTCACAATCTCGTTTATCAATCAATCCTCCTTTAATTTTCTATGACAATATTAGTACAAGATATCTTACCATGCATCATCCTCTTCTACACTCATGAACTAAACATGTAAAATTGATTTGTACTACTTTGATAGAGAGAAAGTTGTAGCAAGTTGAATAGAAATCCAAGTCTAGAACAGGTTGCTAATATCCTAACAAAGCCTTCTTCTAGTCCTAGGTTCATTGAACTCAAAACGAAGCTCAATGTTCTTTGTAGACTATGAGCTTGTATGAAGATGTTAAGAGTGTAGAAGTTTATGAGTTTGTTACAATGTTGTTGGTGATTACTTTCTATAACAGACTTAAGTAAGGCTTACATAACAAGTATAAATAATAATGTGATACTCATTGTAATAGTAGACTTGGTATTCACCTTCATGATTTCTCTTATCTCTCTGCTTTCCATTTCTCACTTATTCATAATCTCGTTTATCAACATTTTTGCTATATATAAAAATCTAAATTAATAGTAAAATAATATTGAACCAAAATACATTTATATTTTAAAATAATGACATTGCTTTATATATATATATTAATTTAGAAAAAAATTAAGTTAAGCACCCCTAACTAAAAAGACTTCAATAATATTAAATAAATTTACTTTCATATCTAATCTTCTTTTTCTATTAAAGAGAATAGAAGGAATGTATTAAATAATATTTTTAACTAATAAAAAAAATATGCATTTCTTTTGTTGTCAAGACTTATGTCTTAATGGATGCATATTCATCTAATGGTCTTGTCTTTATATCCAATTTGAAGACAGTAGCAATACTTTAGTCGTAAGGTAAGGTAAGGTAGGTAAAGTGTTACAGAATCATCTTCGACTAGAAATGGAGACAGGCAGGCATCATTCGTCCGAAGAAAACAAGCACCTGCTTTAAGTAAATTCCAATCCGTATTAAATAATAAATAATAGCATAATATAAGAATGGTATAAATTTTCTTCTTCTTTTTTTTCCAAAATAAAAACTTTGATTAATATTCATTAGTTATGACGGACCTTTAACTAGACTTTTGACCGGAGTTGGTCGTAGTTGAATAGATGTTGACCAACCATTGGTCGGGCTAGATCAAGTGGACTTCATCAGGTTGAATCCAGATGAAGTCGATTTCATCTGGTTGAAATTGAATCCAAATGAAATAATAATCGTACGGTTGAAGTCGACTTCATCCAAATAAAATGCAAAATGAAAACTACATTATTTTGGGGGAAATTATTATTTTTGAAAATTGTGCTATTTTTGTGTGTGTCATAAAACTTCATTTTTATGACACATTTTATTTATATAAACAAAATACGAAAACTAGCATAAAAAAATATACAATAAAAATAAAAATTTATACTTTATACTTTATATGTAAATCTGTAAATATAATACTTTGCTTGTTAGAAAATTGATGATCTTATAAGTTTATAACCACCATGAAATAATGTGTTCATAAATAATAAAATTAAATTTTTGTGTTATTCATCTTTTATTAGTATGCTTCCATCTTCTAGTTTCTAAATTTAATTGAAATCTATTTTAGTTTGCGACTTTTATTCTTTCTTTTATTTTGTTGCTTTGCTTCGTGTTAATGCAACAGAAGGCTTTTTTTTAAATAGAAATTTATTTTTATTATTTCTGGAAAAAAATTATTTAATTTATTATTACCACAACATTGATATATAATCACTATTCAATCTATTGGAGGAAAAAAAAGTTATATGCTTTTATGACCTTCACAAATTCCACTTGTCTTCTTAAAAAATATGATAACATTCTTATGCATCATTAATTATTTTGATTGGTTGTAAAATCTATTTTCACATTTTCATTTGTTTCGTTTTAAAACAATATAAGCACAGCTTATGCATGAAGGGAGTAAACATGTATGTCTCTTAATATTTGGCTCGGCTATCATTTATTTGAGTGTGAGATACTATATTAAAACTAAAAGAAGAACGAGAAAACAACAAAAAGTAACATTGTTAAAACTTATAACTCCAAAAATAGCATCCTTTATATTAATCTCATACGTTTTTATTATTAAAAAAAAATCTGACACATCATTTCACATTAAACGTCGTTTAAATTAAATTATGATCATTTAAACTTGTTTAATGTTAAACACATCCTAATTAAATTCATTCAATATTATTGAAATGCTAATTTTGTTATCATAGGTTTTAAAGATATTATTTTTATAATTTTCTAAGAATTAATTATTTCGTACAATAAAAAAAAACAGGCTTTTAGCCCTCTACTATACAATCCCGTCATTGAGATCAATGGTCTCTAGAGCATACCAGGTGGTTATAGCTGAGTGGTCTTACTCTGCATCTTTAATTTCTGCTTCAACATCAACAATTGACGCAGAAGAATCCTTCTCTGTAACATTATGAAAGTTCAAGGAAAATATCCAATCACAAAATAGTTATTTAGCATAGACAACTAAACTAAACTTAAATGGCAAGGATGAGAGTCGGTTGCAACAAGTTTGTAAAGACAACCTTTTCTTGTTGCATAGAAGTCATTGAATGCCTGTCCGAACGTCTTAGACTGGTTGGAGAACTTAACAGGGTCCCTTACAAACTTATTATCCACCACTGAGAAATATTTCAGAATATTGATTTCTATTCAATGATATAAAAAATTGTTTAAAGAGCAGAAATTCAATCATGACGACCATAATTCGATAGAAATATCAGATTATGAATACTGCATAAATCCTTTAAAAATAAACACACAATTGTTATTGATGCGCTTTGGACATGAAGAACATTGATGAAAGGTAGTAAAAATAACAACTATGGAATTTGTGTATATCAGAATTTTTATTTTATGGAAGTTTTATTCTGTGATTATTCATAGAATTTAGAATTTGATCTTACCTGAGAAAGGTTGACTGCAGAAGGGACACAGCTGAACTTCGTCATTTATAGAAGATCTGTAAATGGTAACATTATTTTCCAAGTGAGGAAAACTAATTTAGGAAACAAATACATAGAAAAATAGAACTATTGGACATAAGTCGCACAACATAATATTTATCCAGATTTCAAGATTCTTACTTGAACATCTGAAAATCATTTCCGCAATTTGGACACTGCAGATACACCAAATAGAAAACAAATTCAACACAGCTAAAACATCAAAACAAAGAACTTCAAGCTAAAATAAAAACAGAACAAACAAAAACCAACACCATCACAATGTAGAATCATACCACAAAGACGATAAAAAACAACTTGGCAAATTTTTTTAACATCCCATGAAATGCATATTATTGATATTCGAGCTAACAAGTAAAAAGAAAATTGCAGTTTAATTCTCATCTTGATATGTCAAAAATATCAGTTTAAACATATACGAGAGTGAACCGGAACAGCAAGGAAATCGTTGAAATAGAGCAACAGAATAACTTGTGATATTGGCAAGAGACGTAATTCATTATCTACAATCACTTAGCTGCTTAAAAAAAAGTGAGATATTAGACAAGCAAGGAAAATTGAACCTAGAAGAAGCTTACGCTGTCTTGAACCATATCCCTTCCTGCCCACCAGAGAAAAGCACCCACACCAACTATTGGTACAAGCACTGCAATGAGCTGAATGTGAAAAGCATCAGGCATATCAGATGTAATAGTACAATGTTACACAGGCATGGTTACGTTTAACAGTTACAAAAATTATGTGGTGAAACATTTAACTGAAAGCTAATTGTGATTTATTTTACTGACAATCGTCTTATAATGACTAATCAACATTTCTAGATATAAAAAAATAAGATGAAGAATATCAAAGAGGGCCTCATTATATCAACAATTCCATTAATAACCTATTAATAGTTGTTACTCATCAGCATATTACAGGAAAAGGGGAAAAATATTTGCAACAAGACCCGGAAATTTGAAATATAACACTGGAGGAGCATATCGATTTTCTTTACCTTATAGTGTTGATATGGCGTTAAACAAACCTAAACAATATTTCTAATTCATACTAGATAAGGCGTTAAACATCTAATCAAGAATAGGAAGCTATAAGAATCAGGATGAGGCTAAAGCTAACAATATGTACATTTGAAACAAAAATGGTTTATCAAATACAAGTAAGGAATCAGATAAGTCAGCAGACTACTTCAAATTAAAAAGGCAAAACGAATTGCATTATTAAAAATTTAGTACTAATATCCAATACAAAACTTGCAAGACACAAGAAAGAAAGAGAGAATACCCAAATGGAAACAATTGCATCCAAAAGCCAACCAAGCTGTCCCGTGACTGAAAGATAAGTTAACCCGATAGCCAAAGCTATATTACCCAGAAGCCTAGCAGTAGCACCATCTTCTTTACCACCTCCACCACCATTAAACCCAAAACCGTTGTTAAACCTAACCAAAACCAGTTTCTTCTTCCTACTCCTCTTCCACTCCTCACCTCTTACCGAAATCCCGTTTTCTTCCAAATTCTCTCCAAAGAAAGGCCATCTCTGCCTAAACGCCGTGACCTTAAGTGATTTTTGATGTAAATAATCGACTTTTGGACTCGATAGATAGATGCAGTAAATGGATTTTTTATATATTCCGTCATGTATAGTTCTCGACTTGAAAGCTGGGACACTAATGGAGATTTGCAGAGCTGTTGCCATGCCAGAAATGGAAGTTTAGGGATATCTATAAAATCAGTCGGGACTCAGAAAAGGGGATTTTATCATTGTGGGCGGATGATTAGAAAGATTTGTTTGCAGCTCGTTTGTTTAAGTGTTGTAGAAACCAGAGAGCAGCCCTTCAATTTCCTTGGATGGATAGCCATAATTCCTAATACCCTGCCGTATACGACCACGTGTGATTGAAGGGACCAACCGTTGCTTAATCATTTTTCTTTCTTTCTTTATACAACGTTATTATATATATTTTTTAAAATAAATATGGGTTTAATAACCATTTTAATTTTTATATTATACAAATTTTAAAATTAAGCAGTATTAAAATTGATTTTTATGTTTATTATGTTAACAACATATCTATCAACTCAACCCTAAAAAAAATAATACACTATTAAAAGTAATAACACAAATACTTCTTAAATATACTTTATATCTAAATCAATTTTCTCAAATAAATTTAATTAAAATAATATAAAAGATTAAACAAGATATATTTTATAATTTTATTAGATAATTATATTTTTGAGAGAACATATATTCTCGATATGCTTTATGTTTAAATTTAAACATATATATAGAATGTTTAATTTAAATGAACATGGTGAAATTTTCCTCTAATATTAACCCCTAAGTTTTCTAAGTTATCTTTGGTGGGTTAGGTGATCTAGTTACTTCATTAAAGATGATAACGTAATTACATTGTGGGTAGAAAGTTTTAAATGTCAGACAAATGTATCCATTATCTCTCTATATAATTATATTCTTGATGTTTCAAGCTTTTCAATGATTATTTTCACGTATCAAATAGGTTTCAATTGAAAAAAAGTTATGATTGGTCAAATTTTTCAATAAAAAGTCAACAAAGATTTAAGAATTTTACAAATTTTGATTAATTTTGAAATATATCCTTTAAGTGGAACTCTTGAATCATGGGTCAAATGAATGATTATAGTTGAACTGGTTAACTTATATAAAGGTCAAGAATGTATTGATGTTATTTACCTCAATTCCATTCAATCAACTATTAGGTTATGATGTAAAATAACTAGTTTCGATTTTAACTTACTCTATCAATTGAGAAATACGTTTGAGATTTTAGATAATATTAGAATCCTTCTTCCCGTGCTCTGGTGTGAGAATTCCCATGTAGAGTGAAATCACCTCTTACGTAATTTCCTTCCACCTTCTAGAAAGCTCTAGTCTCTTGTTATGTTTTGTGGTAAGATTAAAGTAGAGAGATGACTTTGAAAGAGTTCATGTATTCGTATAATGTGTAGACAACCATTAGGGGAATGTTTGGAGTGAGATCTTATGGCAATTCAAAATTCATCAAGGACTTTTCATAGTTAAATAAAGGTTGACAATTATTATTGTTTATTACGAACGATGTTTGGTCTGTCATAAACTTGACCATACTTTCATTCAATTTTTTCATGGTGGTAACTTTTGTATGCTTGATCTTCACTCATGATTTTGCTTTTATGTTTAATTTAATTTTAAAAATTTTTGATTTTTTTAACACTTGGATAATATTTTTCAAAATCTGAAATTTATTCTTAAAAAAATATTATTTAAATTTTTTAAATAATTATAGAATATTAAATATATATCTTTAAAGATAAATAACTAAAATGTATATTTAGATTAATTATAAGAACATATGTATATATTTTAAAATATAATTAATTAAAGTGCTCATTTTTAACTCTTTTACTAAAATTATTGATAATTTTATCAATCTATAATGTTTTGATTTTTTTTCAAAATTTTAGTTAATAACAATAATATCTTCGTTATTTTTGCAAAATTTAAATTTTAATATTTTAACCATAATAATATTTAAAACTTAGTTTGTGCAATTAGATGTAAATCTGTAAAATGATTATATAAGTCAACATACATTATTACTGAATATTCATTTTTATCATTTACAACGCGCGCACAAAGAGAAAAAATCTATTAACAATAACGACTAAAAATAGTGATATACCTTCAAATGAGCATTTAAACGTGACATTCTTGTTTTAAAACCTAAAAATGTTTCTCAATTTAAAATGTTTAGCAAGTTGTTAACTCTGATTAACATGTTCCAGGTTTGTTTAGCCTCTATAGAATGGGGTCATAAATTGAGTTTGTAAACGAGAATAACACCCTTAAATGTCCTATTTGCATAGGATATCTTGGTTGTACCATTCTCAAATTATAATCCCAAATATGAATTTTAACTATTTAGAACCCCTTTGAAGTGAGAGATATGTAATAGTCGGTTAATGGAATAATCTGAAACAAAACTCTATTCACATTTCAAACGATTATAAGATATAATCTGAAACAAAACAGAGGGATTTGTAAAGGGACCTACGGAACAAAATTAACTAGGAAAAATCTTCTTTTTCTTTCTTTCTTTCTAAAAGTTATTAAATAAAAGAAATAATACACGACTGATATAACTTGGATGATACATGGCGATAGGGTGGGGAATCATATCACTTAAAAAAAGTTTTTATTTCTTCTAACTTTTAACAATTCTACAAGATACTCATTGTGCGTGTAAATATGGACATAATGAATATGTAAGTAGTTTATTGACCATTAGCCTCTTAAATTGCTGAATGAAGCTATAGCTGTTAAGACATGATATATCCATTTTTTTTTTTAAATTGTCTCCCTGATCATTCTTTCTTGTTTATTTTCAAACTTGATGAACCATCATGTTTATATGGTTCGACGTTGTATGCATACTGCTGAAAAGCAGAGAAGAAAACCATCTCCACGCATACCAACATGTTTTGAAGGGCCTCCTCAATATGCTCCACATCCATCCATTTATGATGAGATCGAATCACTCCTACCGATACTAGAATGTCGATCACAATTCTCTGCAAAACCAATCAAAGAAGTAGTTCCTACTGTGTTATACAATTAAAATAATTTCCTACATGTTCTAAAAATATTAGAAGATCAAATAAACTCAGGCTTCATTCTCAATTTTTCATTTCTTATTATTTGAATTTCCATGTAAACATTCTCGGAAAAAAGTAAGCATAGGCAAGATGAGGTCCTTAAAACACATTGCAATAGTATTGGAAGGAAACTTTGGTAGTGATGATACCATGACTAGTAAGCCACTTTTGCTGCTGACTCCTCACTAGCAGAAAACAAAGGTTATAAAGGAAAATATATATATACCCCAGGGCTAAAAGTCCTATAAATTTCACCAAAAGTGCACTATAGTCCTTTTTCTTTAAACATGTGCACTTAGGTCCCATCAATTATATAAAAGGTACACCACAAGTCCTTAAAGGAAGACTCCATGTAAGAAATGACTAAAGTGTTCTTTTAGTGAATTTATGAGACTATTCGACTACAGTGCCCAAAGGAAAAATGGAAATTCTTGATGGAGATCATATGCAAAATCAATCCTGATGGCTACATGTATCTTGCATGTCTAACAAAGTCTCAATTATGGCATAAAAATGAAATAACATACTAAGACTAGTGTTTCTAAGTCAATAGAAACACAAGCTAAAAGTTTAAAATTTTGATATGGCTGAAAATCAGAGGTTTATATGCTTTACCAGTTAAGGTTTTTATTTGTATAACAATCAACAGATTTTTTGCAAATAATCGAGTAGTTTTAGTTTAACATAGGAAAGGAAATCTAGTTACCTGCCAAAAGCTGAAAAAGACGATCCCTTTGATGCATAAAAACTTGGCAAGAGGTTTGTGTGGTGTCAACTCCTTGGAAAAAACATGATAGAAAACAACAAGAGAATACAAAGCCAGTGACACTGAAATGTTCAGAATAATCGTGAATGTCCAGCTGATCCAACTTGGATATGCTCCAAGAAGTTGAAAAACTAGGATTAAGATTGAGCATATGGGGCGAATCACAACAAACTGCCATGTCCAGTATTTCAGAAGCTTCAATGTATGATGGTTCAGACAAGCAGTCTGAGGCTGCACTCAATAGATAGAGTATGCCAGATATACGTATCAACATAGCAAAGTCAATAAAAAGCCTCATAAGTATTTTAAAAAGGTTATGAATGATAGTCCCATCAGTCCTCAACTAATATCTAAAACGAGAGTCATCATAAGCTTATCGATGATAGTCATTAACATATGAAACACTAGAAAGTCAAAAGAATTAGTTCTTTACCTGAAAAAGTGTCATTGGAAATGAATGGTGAATCTCTCTCCCTTTGATCTCATCGGGAACAATGTTTTTACTTGTGGATATGTTCAAGTAGCTGTACATCAAAGCAAAAAACTTGGCTATGACCTGCACATAATGAACTAAGAGAGTTATAAGCAACTTTAAGTTTACCTTGCTAAGGTCTACATTCTACATGTTTGACTTTATCTTGAAAGTTGAAACTAACACAAAGCTTCACCTAAAGATTCCTAACAAACTCACCATAGCCTCATAGCATTCCTTAACAGAATCCAAAAACATAAAGAACACTTTGCTTCCCTGAATATCTAGAAGACCAACAAAGGAGTCAATAGCATACAAGGGGGCCATAAGTATGATAATAATGACGGCCTTTTGTTCCTTCGTTTTGTTCCAGTAGTAAAGGTGCTCTGAAACAAGTTGTACAGAAAAATGCATGGTAAGCATCACACAGATCGTAGAACTCATAAGGGTGAGCTGTGCAGGACTGAAAATCATTGTATCAGATTACTGTTATTAAAGCACAAAGATACTCCACATCTATAACCTGCAAAAGAAAGTTAAAGCTTTTCAGCCTCAAAATTAATGGTTTCAATAATTATGTAATATACTGGTATAACACTAACAACATCTTCCTCAAAACCAATGAACTAAATATGACTTTTAAGTCTCATGCACAATGCTCACAACTAAAATCCAGTACAAACATGTCTAGCTCCCCAGATATCAAATAACGAAATGGAGACATCAAAATAGCTTAAGTTCTCATTTTAATGAGTGAAGTTGGACTGTCTGGGAAACTCAACAGCCTCATGGCTTGGTATCTAAACAAAAACTCTACTCTTCATCCTACCAAAAACCCATTAGAACAAAAGGTCTTTAATCCAGATAAACTGAAATTCAGAAAATTAAGCACCGTTTCAACTTATGGGTTCCCCGTAAACAATAAGTCAAAATTGCAGGTATTATTCTACGTACCAAACCAAATTTTCTACTGTAAAATATACAACAAAAAAGAGCATGCGACGAGACAACACAGATTAAACAAGAAAGATCTAAAGAACCAAAATTCCATTTCATCCCAAAAAAAGTTGAGAGAGAGAGAGAGAGAGAGAGAAAAACAGTAGACTAAATATATTTTCATAATGACAAAAGGAAAGTATAGAATCAATGCAAGTACACATTTTTTTATTGCGAAAACATTGTACAGATTTGGACCTATTTCTTTGGTCGCTGAGAATGTTAAATCAAAGAAAACAACATAGCATCATACCCAAAAAAAAATAAAATGCCTGAGACTCTCCGCCCTCGCCAAGCTTTAATTTTGCTGTTTTCTCTTCCTTTTCCCCGCGATTTTCTTGCGAATCAATCAGGCTGTGTCCTGAGTCCGGACGATTGATGTAGAAAGGTAAGAGTAGAGATGACAAATCATAAACTTGACAGTTTTAGATGTCGTTGAAATGTTTTTCATAGTACATTTCAATTTATAATAGAAATAATGTACCTTTGAAGAACTGCGGGGATAGCTCAGTTGGGAGAGCGTCAGACTGAAGATCTGAAGGTCGCGTGTTCGATCCACGCTCACCGCATAAAAGTTTTCATTCTTTTAATAATAATGTCTTTGATTGCTGGGGCACTGAAATCAGTGCCCTTGTCATAAGATACGCTCACGGTGACCATGACCAAATGTTCTTTTATTTTAATTAAGAAGTGCAATGCTTATTATATTTACCTTAAAAATTATCTACCAAAGATATTAGTGTATCTGTGTGAGTTGTAGCACTTCAACGACTCTTACACCCGTTTCAAATTTATGTTGTCTTATATGATAAATGCATCATCAAAATAATGATGGTGTATTGGCTATGTAATTCTCCCTCTAATAGTATTTAGGTATTTAGATAAGAAGAATACATTCCAGTTCAAGAAGATATTTTCATGAAAAAGAAATGTCAAATTGCTTAGCTTATAGTTTTTGGATTTGGTATAGAGTTGGTATATTATTATCTATCTTTGTAATGTTTCTTTGTTTTCACATTATGAAACTCTATTTTTGGAAGGGGAAAAAGTTATATGAAAAAATAGAGGAATATGGTTGATAATGTTAATTTACTCGACTTTTGACATCTGAAGAAATTTTTTAAAAGTAATTATTGGTAAAAAATGTCAAATATTATGATTGTATTTCTGTAATTTTCTGTTCTCATATTTCTATACAAATGTATAGTATTTGTATACAAAAGGAAACGGAAAGTAAACAAATTATAACAATATTAATTTTCATTATTATTCTTGTCTGCTGATTATCTGTCATAATTCTTGCATTGTTGTCTCCTTGTTGTCTGCCATATTACTTACATGCCAACACTCCCCCTCAAGGTGGTGCATATATGTCTTTTATGCCCAACTTGTCAAGTGAGTTGTAAAAGTTCTTTGCAGACACAGATTTTGTGAGTATATCAGCCAATTGATCTTCTGACTTAACAAATGGAAGCTTAATAATTTTTTCTTCAAGATTTTGTTTGATGAAGTTCCAATCCACTTCAACGTGCTTCGTGCGATCATGTTGAACTGGATTATGAGAGATGGCAATGGCTGCTTTGTTATCACAAAATAAGTTCATTTCAGAGTTAAGAGCAACACCAATCTCAGTTAGAAGTTTTTTCAACCACAGGAGCTCACATATTCCCTTGACCATTCCTCGAAATTCAGCTTCAGCACTAGATAAGGCAACTACCTTTTACTTCTTGCTCCTCCATGTAACAAGATTGCCCCCCACAAAAGTGAAGTACCCAGCAGTAGATTTCCTATCCTTCATATTCTCTGCCCAGTCTGAATCTGTATATCCAAGGACTTCCAATTGACCATTCTTTGAAAACATAAGTCCTTTCCCAAGGGAGGACTTTAAATAACGAAATATTCGCATGACCACATCCATATGGTCTTCACTTGGGCAGTGCATGAACTGACTCACGACACTCACAGCATAAGCAATATCAGGTCGAGTATGAGATAAATATATGAGTTTACCTACTAACCGTTGATATCTCTGTTTATCTGCTGGTACTTGGTCCACATATTCTTCGAGTTTATGATTTTGAACCATTGGAATATCGACAGGTTTACAATCTAGTAGTCTTGCCTCTGCCAGTAGGTCCAGAGTATATTTCCTTTGGGAAAGACATATGCCTTGTTTTGATCTTGTTACCTCAATACCTAAGAAGTATTTGAGCCCTCCCAAATTCTTCATTTTAAACTCATTTGACAGTTGTTTTTGAAGCTTAGAGATTTCTTCTTTGTCATCTCCTGTAATGATCATGTCGTCTACATAGACTATAAGAGCTGTTATCTTCCCTAATCGGTGTTTTAGGAAAAGAGTATGATCAGAGTTGCTTTGTTGGAACCCATATTTCTTCATTGCTGAACTCAACCTACCAAACCATGCTCGAGGTGAATTTTTTAGTCCATACAATGCTCGTTGTAATCTACATGCAGTTTCTTTTCCTGTTGTAACAGTATATCCTGGTGGGATATCCATATAAATCTCTTCCTCAAGATCACCATGAAGGAAGGCATTTTTTACGTCAAGTTGGTGCAATGGCCAATCTAAATTTTCCGCAAGAGATAACAAGACTCTAACGGTTTTTAGTTTAGCCACATGTGAGAAGGTTTCTTGATAATCTATCCCGTGTTTCTGTGTATATCCTTTTGCTACAAGTCTCGCCTTGTATCTATCAACTAACCCATCTGCTTTATATTTAATGGAGAAAATCCACTTGCATCCTACCATCTTCCTCCCTTGAGGCAACTCGCTTAACACCCATGTGTTATTCTTCTGTAATGCCTCAAATTCCTCTTTTATAGCTTGAGCCCATTTTGGATCAGATAAGGCTTCTTCAATGCTACTTGGAATTTGACACGATGAAAGTGTTTGTGCAAATGCCCTGATAGGTTCTGATAACCCTTGAGTAGATACATAATTTGCTATTTGATACTTGGATTGTCGTTCTTCTCTTTCTGGGGAGTATCGATTTGGAGGTTTGTCTCGATTGTGTCTGAAAGGTAAAACATTACCAATAGATGTATCTATAGCATTAGTTTGTAAAGGTGTGCTAGGATAGCTTACCTCAGGAGTATTCTCAGTAGGAGGATCATTGGGTACTAGGGAGTGGAGGGGTACATCAACCACTTCATCTTCTGGAGATTCAATTACTACTTCAGCTTCAGTTCTTGGAAGTTCAAACTCGGGTCTAGATACTGGCTCCTCCATATGATTGGCACGATCCGAGTATGTTGGACTAGTGTCTAATATTTCAACATCAAGCCAATTTCGTTCTTCACCATAACTCTCCTCCTGAAGAGTGGAATTGGATACCGGTGATGGGAAAAACCATTCTGATTCGAGGAAAGTGACATCCATGGTAATATAGGTTCTTTTAGTAATTGGATCATAGCATCGGTAACCCTTTTTTTGTATGCCATACCCCAAGAATACACATCGGACAGCACATGGATCCAACTTAGTTCGTTGATTTTTATGGAGGTGGACAAAAGCAACACATCCAAAAATTCGGGGCGAAAGCATCAAAATAGTAGGCAAGGGAAAATGATCAGTTAGCACCTTTAATGGAGTCTGAAATTGTAAGGTTTTTGTGGGCATACGATTCAGTAGATACACCGCTGTAGTAAAAGCATCACTCCAGTATTTATTAGGCATATGTGCACCGATTAGTAAGGCCCGAGCCGTTTCTAAAATATGCCGATTCTTCCTCTCCGCAGTCCCATTCTGTTGTGGGGTTTGTGAACACGAGGTTTCATGGAGAATACCATGGTTGTCCAAGTATGTCCGAAATTGTTGATTAATATACTCCCCTCCATTATCAGACCTAAGTATCTTAATTTTTTCAAAAAATTATGTCTGAACCATGGTGTGAAACAGGTGAAATGTAGCAAATACTTCATCTTTGTGTTTGAGAAGGTAAAGCCATGTCATTCGTGTACAATCATCAACAAAAATAACAAACCAACGATGACCCGATGACGTAATGACCGGGGAAGGTCCCCAAACATCAGAATGTACCAAAGCAAAATGAGTCATACTTTTATTCATGCTCATAGGATAATACGCCCTATGACTTTTTGCTAGGATACTAGTATCACATTTGAAATCTGAATGTGTGATATTTGAAAATAAACTGGGGAGTAGGTGCTTTAAATACCCGAATGATGGATGCCCAAATCTACGATGCCATAGCCAAATATGTCGTTCCTTGTTACCAGCAGTGTTTTGCATGTGATTGGCTCTTCCTGAATTGAGATCATCCACATAATATAGCCCCCCTCTCCTAGTACCACGCCCAATGATCTCCTTGGTGAGAATATCCTGTAGAAGGCAAAAAGTAGAATACATCAGTACTACACAGTTAAAATCTGAAGTGACCTGACTTACAGACATTAGTCAGTTTGACAGAGAGGGTACAAGTAAAGTATTAGATAATGATAATGAAGGAGATAAGGTCACTGTTCCAGCTCCTGTAACTGGATAAGTGACCCCATTTGCATTGGCAACTCGACTCCGTCTTGGCTGAGTTGTATTGGAGAGATCATTTGGGTCAAATGTCATGTGATCTGTAGCTCTAGAGTCTAGAATCCAATCCTCTTTATCACTACGAGTAGAGATGTGAAATGCTTTACTTGAAATACCTGGATCCTGGGAAGATTCGGCCTGAGAAGTAAGGGATAGTGAGGCATTATTGGTAGCCACAGCGGCTCGCCCAGTGGTGTCCCGTTTCTTCCGTGCTTGAAGATCATTCCACCATTCTGGATACCCATGTAGTTTGAAGCAGTTTTCACGGGTGTGTTTGGAGTTTCCGTAATGGCCACATTTCATGTCAAGAGATGGTGGATTCCCGTGGATTTCTTGCTACCCAAGGAAGTTCCTGTTTTTGGTGGCATTAGATTATGGTGTCCCTTGACCCCTTTAAAAACCATAACTGCTCCGGGTGTCCTATCTACACCTGTGATCATCACGATCTACCTGACATCTTCCCTACGGATGAATCCATAGGCTTGTTCCACCGTAGGAAATGGTTTGATCTGAAGCACATCACTTCGAGTTTTATCCAATCTATCATCAAGTCCATCGAGAAAGGTATACACTCGATCTTCCTGTACGATGGAGTTGTATTTTTGTATATCAATCGCACACTCCATTGGATTAGGACGACGAAAATCAATTTCACGCCACAACCCTTGAAGGTCATTGTAGTATTTTTCAATGGATCCACCCGCTTGCTTCGTACGAGTAACTTGACGGCGAAGATCATACATTTGAGACGTGTATGTCCCCCATCATAGTAAGTGGTAGCCACCGAATCCCAAACCTGTTTTGCAGTTGGGAATCAGATAAAATTTGCAATTAAGGAGGGGTCCATTGAATTGATCAACCATCCTTTGACAATGGCATTTTCAGTACGCCATCTCCTAAATGAGGGGTCGGTTTCAACAGGTTGAGGAAAGTCCCCATTAATATATCTTAGTTTATCTTTGTCAGAGATATACATCTCCACCACCTGGGACCACAATGCATAGTTGGATCCTCCCAACTTGATACTAATGGAAGCAGTCGACGCTTCAGTTGACGGAGGTTGTGAGCTGATTTGAGCTCTAGTTAGAACTTCTGTCATTTTCGCCGTCAAATCTTCCAATATGAAATTGGTAGTTAAATCTCTAGATTCTGCCATGAAATCTTAAATTTTTTTCCTTCCGTTTTTCCTTTTTTTTTTTTACACTTCGTTCGTACACTATAAATAGAAAAATTCGTAATCCTAAAAATTTTTACAAATGAGTGCAGCGTAGCTTCTTCTACGCGTTCCAAACCCTAAGAGAAATTCCAAACTCGCGCAGCTTCTTCTCAGCCAAATTCTCGCAGCCCTCTTCTTCTCCTCTTCTCTCAGATTCTTCGCAGCGGCGCTCTTCTTCGTAACGGCTCTTCTCCTCTCGCAAACTGCCTCTGTTACTGTTTTTTTCCTTCATTCTCTACTCGAAATATTAGTTTCAAGAATACAGCACCAGCACCTTTGTCGCTGGTACCACCACCTATTTTGTTACTCTCAGGAACTGCATCAACGGCTGCTTGTGAGTACTTGGTTTCCAAGGAACTGCATCAACGGCTGCTGTGAGTACTCGGTTTCCAAATGGGTTCAACCTTCTTTATATGGTTCTTCGCTGAGTTGGTGTTGCGAATCACTTGACTCCTTGTAAGTTGTATGCAGATATTTTTTTTTTGAAATGTAACCCGTAATCTTCTATTGAATTTCTGAAACAATAAAAGTTAAATAACTATCTTGCTTTCATTTCTGAGCTACACCAACTGATGACAATTAGGCAGAGTGAAACAGCTACATGAGTTGAATATGAACTCAACCACTGTTCGGTGTTTGAAGGTAAAACAGTGGAGGATCCTTCCGTCCAACACACAAAGTTACCGATGCTGAGGAGACGAACAGAGTAAAGTCAACCAGATCGGCCAAAAAAAAAACGAACAGAAACACCACTCCTGATCCCAGATCAGAAAGTGATCTGCCAAACCAGATTGGCCAAACAACAATATCGTGAGAACAGAAAATTACGTTGTAACAGGTAGCAACGTAATTTTTTATTTCTTTAGATAATCTGCTCTGATACCATGTCAAATATTATGATTGTATTTCTGTAATTTTCTGTTCTCATATTTCTATACAAATGTATAGTATTTGTATACAGAAGGAAACGAAAAGTAAACAAATTATAACAATATTAATTTCCATTATTATTTTTGTCTGCTGATTATTTGCCATAATTCCTGCATTGTTGTCTCCTTGTTGTCTGTCATATTACTCACATGCCAACAAAAAAGAGTGGTTAGCCATTATTGGCTTAACATTTCCTGTTTTAGTGGAAATTGTATCAAAATATTTTAATTTATTTTTTATAATCATTTTAATTTTTAATTCTTTGATTTTGTTCATTTTCTTTTTGAAAAAAGTAAAAATAGTTTGATAACCAATTTATTGTGTCAATTTTGAAAATTAGAATTTGAAAATGTGACAATTATTTGATAATCAAATTTTAGTTTTCAATTTTCAATTTTTTAAAATTTTAAAATTCAATTTCTAACATATTTTGATCAATTTTCATCAAATTTTGAATCTTTAATCATTTTGAAATTTTTTAGGTATGGTTGAATTATTAATTTTTAATGTGAAGACATAAAAAAATTAATTATAAAATTATTTTTTTAAATTTTAGAATTTCATTAAATTTAAAAATTAAGAATTAATAGATATTAAAAGTTACTGAAATTTTTTGCATGCAAATTAGAAAAAAAGCTATTAATTTAAAAAGTTGCTTAAAAATAATTAATTAACCTGAATATCTCTTTTTTTTATCTTAAATTCCTTAAAAAAAATGCTAATAAGAGATATTTTTGTATCAAATTTATATTCCTATCACTTATATCTTTACACATAATTAGATTATTTTTGAAAAATGAAAAATTTAATTATTTTTTTAGATAATTTTATTAGGTGATAGTGATAGATACAACACAGATAGTATGAAAGGAAAAATTATTATAAATTTATGTAAACATGACATTCTTAAATGATTGAATGTTATAATGAAATAATATTAGAACTTGATTTTGTCCAAATGGGTTTCACTTTCTTTAATTGCACATTTATTCTGTACAGAATATGAGAAAGTTTCTTTAAATGATTGAATGTTATAACTAAAATGGGTTTCACTTTTTTTAAATAATATTAGTTTATGTAACATAAAATATGAGAAAGTTTTAGTTATAACATGTTTTATGTTATTTGTTAATATTAGTCATTAATTCCGTTCTTATTTTTTATTTTTTATTTGTTAATAATGCTCTTGTTATATGCAAAATTATCCCCAAATAAAAGTAGTGGACATTAGTTTACCTTACAGCACCAAATTTGATTTTAAAGTCCTAATGATATTATATTTGGAATACAACAACTCACCACATGAGCCAATCACATTTTGCTACTATTATCAAAAGATTCTACTCTGTGTATACCATCTCATATAAAATTCCGCTTTCTAAGTTTGTACAACCATTTTGTTGCTAAATAAGAAGCCACTTGGATAATTTAATCTGTTTTAAGTTTCTCACAAATTGATCAATTTTCATACTTTAAATCTAAAATAAAAAACTCACTCCAGAATGCAAATAGAGGCGAACTAGAGTTATAAAGAATAGTGATAGTGTTCAAAATTGATAAAATGTTTGAATTTTTGATTGAACTTAACAGAAAAATCGACAACATGAGAGAGAGGATCCTTAACCATCAATCATTTCCGTCGAGGTGAAAGTATTCTCGAAGGTTCACCATGAGAAGAAGTAACAAACTTTCATGTTTTACAAGATAGGGGATGACTCAATTGGAGCTAGATTGAATAGGGTTACCTTAACCCTTATCACTCATGGTTTCTCAAATGGGTTTGTGGGCCATGAAAGAGTGGACATGATAGACCATGGCCCCCTAATTCAAGTGGGTTGAATGGATATGGCCCTAATTCAAGTGGGCTTGTGTAGAATAACTATGGGTTTGTTGAGTCAGAATTAAATAGAATGCTATCTTGTGGGCCTCAGATGGATAATGGACAAAATTAATAAAAAATACGTCTTTGGTGTGAACATTGTCGTAAAAATAGACACACAAAGAGCACTCATTAGGAACTACATGGAAAACCTTTGGATTGAAAATCAAGGAAAATTTATTAAAATCGAGATTATCAAGCCACTGTGGATCACTAAACTGATAAATCTCAAGAGGAAAAGAATTTCAACCCATAACAAATGAAGCAACTTTATAAAATGTTTTCTAAATTTCAAATATCGGGTCAGATTTTCACTTATGTTCTCTCTGGTTCACTAACTCATAAAGGTAATTTTCTAAAAGTGTTAAACACTACGTCCTAAATTAAAACTTACTGGGTCATTGACTCTAGTGCGTCAAATAATATGACTAATAATTGTTACATTTTTTCTTCATATTTATCTTGTGTTAAAAATCTTAAAGTGAAAGTTGTAGATGACACTCTTTCACTCATTATTGGGTAAAAAAGTATTAAAATTTCTAAATCTATAACTCTTGAATAATTCCTTCATGTCCCAATTCTATTGTGCAATTTATTATCTATTAATAAATTAATAACACATTTAAATTGATTTGCTAAATTTTTACCCTCGTCTTGTATATTTCATGACCTATTATTAGGAAGACGATTGAAAA
Organism: Hippophae gyantsensis; assembly: GCA_030763125.1. NCBI lineage: Eukaryota > Viridiplantae > Streptophyta > Magnoliopsida > Rosales > Elaeagnaceae > Hippophae > Hippophae gyantsensis. Next base: position 10,695,845 of record CM061031.1, read on the forward strand.
TACTAGAAAGTGTGAAGGATTCTATTACATTGAGGCTGTCAATGCGAATGAACAATGCCAAATTACAAATGGTAGTACTGCATCTTTCAATAGGAATAATGAAAAAAATTTAGCACTTTATATTGGGTCACCTTATTTTTAAGTATTTAAAACAGTTGTTTCCACCTATTATTAAAAATAAAGAATTGTCTCATTTACAATATAAATTGTGTGAACTTGTTAAACACCATCATACTTCATTCTCGAAATCCAAATATACACCATATAAGTCATTCATCATAATCGATAATGATTTATGAGAATCGTCTTGAATTTTGAACCATACCAATAAAAAATAGTTTATCACCTTTATTGATGATCATACTTACATATGTTGGGTTTATTTATTAAAAGATAAAATCAATATTCGTATTATGTTTATTAGTTTTCACTCAATGATTCAAACACAATTCTAAACACAAATTCAAATTTTGCGCACTTATAATAATAACGAATATTTTAATAATTCCATTGGAAATTATTTTTGACACAATGGAATAATCCACTAAACTTCGTGTGTTTACACTTCTCAACAAAATGGAGTTGTGGAATAAAAAAATTAACATCTACTGAAAGTTACATGTTTTCTAATGTTTACAACCAATATGGCAAAAATCTTATAGGGAGATATTATGTTAACATCTACTCATCTTATAAATAGAATGCCTAGTGATGTTCTTTCCTTTGAAACACCTCTCCACAAACTAAAAAAAAGTTTTCCTACTTCTTGTCTCATTTCGGATATTTTCCTAAAAGTGTTTGGGTGTACTACTTTTGTACATATTCATTCCCACAATCGAAGTAAATGATTCAAGAGCTCTCAAATGTGTTTCTATTGACTACTCTACTTCTCACAAAAGATATAAATATTATGATCCATCTACAAAGATGTGTCTTTACTAGCCTTGATGTCATATTCTTTGAAACCATATCGTATTACAACAAATCCTCTCTTTATGGAGAGAACTTGAGTAAAGATCGATTTTTTAATTGATATCTCCTTTCTCGTGAATATTATCCCAAATACTAGTCTTAAACATACTACACTATATCATCCTAATGTGCCATTTACAAATAGAAACTTGAACCCAGGGGTAGATGACACACAAAAAGACAAGAAGATACTTGTTTATTCAAGGAGATGAAAATCAAAGTATAAGGAGAAACTCACACTTGATACACTAAAAAAGTCTAACGAGGTGCTAAATCTAAGCAACCTTAAGTCTTCTTTTAATTCAGGTAATATTAACCCTATATTGATGATTTATCCATTGCTCTAAGAAAACAGAGTCAACCTTGTACTCTAGACCCTATATCAAAGTTTATATCGTATGAAAAAAGGAAAAATTAATAGGGTTGGTAGATAGAAACAGGACATATGGCACATGGATTTATTGGATGAATTAGTGTGTGATGCGTGACACAGTTGACTAGTCGTGGAGAGTGTGACATGGCATGATATGATTTATAGATACAAAATACGTGGTGTTCGGGTGGAAAGAATGGAAAAATAAGGTGACGACGTGTGGCGCAACATTTGACCGCACAGTGATACTCGAAATGAATGTCATGCTAACATGTGGCATAGCCTACATCACTATGTACATGCAGTGTTGACCAATTGGCCCTCTTCGCTTATGTGACATCCACGTGGCTTGCCTAGTCAACTCTCATGTTTACATGGCATTCACATGGTGTATTCTGATTGGTCTTGCATTAAAAAATTCAAAAATAATTTCAAAAATTATAGAATATTTTTACCCTTTTTCACTATAAAGTTCATATTTTAATATTTTTAATCCTAAAAATACTACTTATTGAATAAAATGAACAAATATTAAGCAAAAAAGTGCATTGATGACTCTACTTTCATAGTCATCAGGAAGTAAATCAAGTGACACCCTAATTGAAGTAGGAAAGAAATAAGATGAAGATGGAAAACTAGTTCAAAAAGATAGATATCATAGACTAGTTGGAAAGTTAATTTACCTATCATACACATTACCTAACATTGCATTTACATTTAGTTTGATAAGTCAACATATGCATTCTCCAATAGAAATTCACCTTGAGACGATATACAAAATTCTCAGATATTTCAAAAATTGCAAAGGAAAATGATTATTCTTAAAAAAACTATAGAAAGAAAAATAGAAGTGTATACAGATACAAATTGAACAGATTTAATAAATAATAGAAGATTTACTATTGGATATTGTACTTTTGTTTGGGGAAACTTAGTAACATGAAAAACTAAAAAACATGTAATAGCTTGAAGCATCATCGAAACTGAATTTTAAGCAATTGAACAAGAGATATGTGAAGAGGTATGGTTGAAGAAACTTTTGAAAGTACTACATATCAAAACAAAAGTTCCACTCAAAGCTATTACAACATTTTCCTCAACCTGGTTCAACATGATCAGACCAAACATGAAATAGATAGGTATTTTATCAAAGAAAAGATAAGAACAGATCATTTGCATGACCTACGTTCATATCTTCACCAAAGGACTTCCTCAGCAAAATTTCAATAATTTCATGTACAAATTGGACATAATTAATATTATCATCCAACTTTTAAAAATATGAAAATTGTGAATTATTAGGCATTTAGTATTCAAAATAAATAAATCAATTAGGGATATTATTTGTAAACGACTTGTTGTTAAGTATGGATATTAATAGGAATATTTTTATTTTAAATTCAATTATGATTATATTTTACTGTGTTATAAAAACCACCAATGTACATGTTATTTTGAATACAAAAATCAAAAACTATTTTACTTTCATTATATCTTCACAAGAGAAACGAACGTTTCAGCTTGCTCTCTGATTCGAAACTCCAAATCAATGCCCTACAGGAAGATCCAAAGACTATAAATGGATACAAGCATTGGGTATTCCCTTTGATTCTTACAGTTTCTAACTTGAGGCAACCCTAGCCGCATCATGGAATGAAAAATTTAATCACTTGAGGTTTTCCTACAATGGAGAAGAGATACTTCTCCCAGAAGATCATTTTGTAGAAAGTCATGACCTAACTCCCCCCAAAAGAGCTCTCAAAGAGAAAGAGTTGTCATGACCTTATAACCAACACTTTATTGGTTTCCCTGGTCGATGTGGGACTCCTCAACACCCCCCCTCACATCAAACGAGGACACCGCAAAGACCAATTGACCGTGAGGTTGAATGACCGAGGTTAACTGTGTTGAGCACATCAATTGAACCCAGAGACCTGTTTTGATACCATGTAGCTAAATAAATATTATGAAAACCTAAAAACTGAAATTACTCACAAAATAAAAAATGCAGAGTAGAGCAGTGCGGGCTAGACGGTTGGTGCACGGGCTGCCCAGACGGCATCGATAACTAGTGCGCGGACTGCTCAGACGACACCGATAGCTGGTGCGCGGACGACGTTGATAGCTGGTGCGCGGACGACACGGAGTGGACGGTTGGTATGCAGGCTTGACGATGCTGGTTGGACGACACTGACTGGACAACACGGACTGAAGGGCGCTGGCTGGATGACGCGGGCTGATCTGCAACGGACAGTCAAATCTACAACGGCGACGCAAACTGGACAGTGCGAGAAGATTAACAGCACTGCATAAAAATACCGACAACGGGGCTGCTACCCGAGAATTGGTATTTTTTTTTTCTTTCCTGCTCTGATACCAAGTAAAAAGTCATGACTTAACTCCCACCAAAAGAGCTCTCAAAGAGGAAGGGTTGTCATGACCTTATAACCAACACTTTATTGGCTTCCCTGGTCGATGTGGGACTCCTCAACACATTTATCATATTGGAATCTCAAGAAAACAACCTTAGAATAGAGAGAACATCAAGCAAGAACAATGTCACAATTACCATCCCATAAGTTGCTGAGATTGCAATCAATGTGGTATCTGTGACCAAAGAAGATGACAGAATCCACGACTATCAGATCCCTTCGGATGATTGTTTTGCTCATTTGGAAGTATAGTTTAAATTCTATAGTTTATCTTCAAAAGTTAAAGGAGTTATTGGAAGAGCTTAACAACCAGATTTTGTGAATCTAGCCAAGCCAGGAGTAGCAATGTCGAGTTGGTGGTGAAGACAAGTACAGAACAACATCTCTTGTCTCTACAGATTGCTCTTCTTGTGTTTTCAATCAAGATGAATCCAATTTCGAGGGAAAGGATTCTATGGTCATGGAATATAGCATGCTAGATTGCACTAATGGAGCTAGCAGTAATGAAATGGTTTGCAGGAAATGGGTTAACTGTTTTCAACTTTATACTACATTATAGTTTGTTGAATGTTTCAATATTAAAGTTTATGTCAAGACAAAAATTGGTTTATAAATGTAATATTTTCAAACTTCATCTCCCAATAAGTGTGTTAGAGACTTAGAGTTTAAGCTAGATCATGTTATTCCTATAGCATTTATGAATTTGGACCCTAAACTAGATATGGCAATTTGGCCTGAGATGTCAATGTCCTGTTCAAGTCGGGTCGAACATACCAATTTGAGCCACGAGTAGATCAACGCATGTCCTATTCTTTGGAAGGTCATGGTTCAGTTCGGAATTGAATTGCTTTAACATTCATGTTCAAAATATTTTTAAATTTTTTAAATAAATTATTTTCCAAAATGGATCAACAATTAAAGTGACTGACTTGCAGGTAATGCATGACCTAAACAGTAATCAAAACCACAAACAAGGGGTTCAAGTCAATTTTTCAATCCAGTTTGGTTCAAATCCGACCTGGATTGACCCGTTGTCCTACACTAAACAGATATTTTTTGAATTTGTTTTATTGTTTTACTCGGTCATATAGCAAGTCTGCTAAAACTGCATTTGCTAGTTAAATTTCTGGATGCTCACTGCTCCTGTACCCATTTGATATCTGCAATTGACCAAATGGGAGGATCTCTTGCTATTGAAGAGATATTTGTTATGATACTAATTTAGGAAGTTCCAATGAAAGAGATAACTTGGCAGAGTATAATGCCCATGACACTGTTTAGATTGTTGTCTGCAAAAACAGAATATTTTGTTGACTTGGACTAGTAGACATTGGGAATTCAACCTAGAAGCTATTTTGTAGATAAATCAATGAAGTTGATCAAGGATTTTTACCCAAAATGGGCTTTGCTTGCTTGTTTGTTGTACTCTTTGAAGATACACTGTACAAAATCACTAAATAAGAGTCATTGTGAAATGCTCGATTCTGGTATCCATATCCAGTAAATAAATCGATATTTCGTGAGGTTACAAGAATATATGAAATTATTGTCGTGGGGGAAAGAGAAGAAACTGCATTAAATAAGTAACGGTACAGCATAGAGGAAAAGATTGCAGGTTAGATAACAGAGATGAAAACCATGCTTTGTTTTCTATATTCGTATCGTGAACAATGAAAATGTAGTCGTTACAATCTATATATTGAAAAACACAAAAAGCTAAGACCCTAATAGATTTGTAGATTGCATTCATTTGTGATGGGACTAAACAAAACCCACCACAAATAATATTCCAGAATAAATTATGGACGAAAAAATGAAGTAACAAAACAGAAAATAGGAAGAAAGAAAAAAGTACCCTTCATTCTTTTGACTATTTCCAGCACTCATGAAGGCCAAGACAGTCAGCATAGTAAATGGAAATCAATTGGCCAACATCATCAATAAAAAGAATCCTATCATCTTATCTTCCACGAGGATTTACTAGCTGAGAGAACACAGCACTTGTTGTAGTATCTTCTCTGTCATCATCTGTACCAGAGTTGCCCCCATCAATCATGCTGACACTGTTATCAAAGGGTTCAAGTGGGGTCAACGGGATACCAGGAATATGGTTTGTGCTGTTATCTTCAGGTTCCATGAGCGCTGAGGTGGTTTCTTCAAGCTGAAGAGCATATTCAAGATTCCAAAGGACATCTCCCATTGATGGTCTGTCAACACCATACTCGGCAAGGCACTTTTCAGCAGTCTCACCAAACTTCTTGAGAGAAGCTGGATTTACCTTCCCCACCAGATTTGGGTCCATGATTTCATCTAGCATGCCCTTCTTTTGCCAGGTCATTGCCCATTCTGCTATATTAACTTGCTCTCGTGGAAGAACTGGATTTAGAGCTGGTCTAGTGCAAAGAACTTCCATGAGAACCACCCCAAATGAATATACATCTGATTTCTCTGTCAGCTGTTGCCTTCTAAAGTATTCAGGGTCAAGGTAACCAAAACTACCTTTAACAGCTGTACTCACATGAGTCTGATCAAGAGCAGGGCCTGTTTTTGAGAGGCCAAAGTCAGCAACTTTAGCTACAAAGCTTTCATCCAAAAGAATGTTTGTTGTCTTCACATCACGATGAATTATGCTCTGTGTTGCACCAGTATGAAGGTAATGGAGCCCTCTTGCCGCTCCGATGCATATATCAAGCCGTTGCTTCCAGGACAGAGGAGGCAGATCTGTTCCATACAGATGGCTCCTTAGAGGTCCATTAGCCATATATTCATAAACAAGAATCATTTCTGACCTTTCATCACAATAGCCAATAAGAGACACCAAGTGGCGATGACGGAGCTTGGATAGCATTTCAATCTCGGTTCTGAATTCAGCAATTCCCTGTTCAGATCTGGGATTTCCTCTTTTAACAGCTACTTTTGTCCCGTCATCAAGGGTTCCCTTATAGACCCTACCAAAACCTCCAACTCCAAGAAGTAGGCTCTCGTCAAACTTGTTTGTTGCATCCATGATTTCTTGGAACATGAATAGACGGCCGAGATTAGAAGAACCTAATGAAATGCAGCTTGCTGTAGCACTCTTTTGTGAAGTTGTGGACATTTTTGTCATGGTTTGAGAGTTACCATACAAGGGTAATGGAAGCCATGAATGCCCTTGCCCTTGATTAGTAGTACTACTCTTTGACTTTCGAGAAGCTAAGCAGCAGTAACAGATGCAACATAACGCAACAGCAGCTAGGCATCCAACAACAGATCCAACTATTATTGCCACCTTGTTAGTCTTGGAAGATGAAGTAGGGATGAGATGCTTGACCGGCAAAAGCCCATCCAAACTTCCAACTTCACTGCTAATCTTCATAATCTCCAGACCATTCAAAATTGCATTGGTTATGTCTGCGTCATTATCTGGACCAACACTAACAGTCAATACACCAGGATCTGCCGAGGAGTTTGCAACAAAATCTTTGTAAAAAGGGACACCCAAGTCACCGGTGAGTGTTGAGAGATCAAGACTCCCAATTGCATTATCAGTATTTATGTAAACATTGAAAACGAGATTGTTCAAAGCCCTGCTCACTATGTCACAGAAATGCAACCGAACAAAATACATGAAATTTGGATTGACAGAAAAGACCCATGTTATGTTAAAGTTGTTATCAGTAACGTTTGCATCTCCCATTGTTTCAGCAGTTGCATAAACCGAATTAGGTGCAGTCTCCGGTGTGATAGCATCTGGATACTTTATACTTGCAGGACTGACTGATTCATTCACGGCAGAGCTGTTCACATGAAGGTATTTCAAATCATTTTCCCAAGTTCTTCCAAGGGTATCATTCTGTGAAGTTAGCAAAGGACCCCCCATATTCAACCGGTAAACAGTTTCAAAGGCATGTTGAGAGAGACCACTGAAAGGAGAAGATGGATTCACAACCAATGCCTGATCAGGGAGTACCCGATCTGGTATGGATACAACTTCAATTGCATTAACAAATGCAACTTTGTTTGCTGAAATAAAAGTTAGGATTAAGGAATCCGAAGTCACATTGATTGCATACTCCTTGAACATATAAGAACCATTGAAGTTAGCGAAACTAAAGTTGTTAAAGAGCACAAAATCATCACTGACTACACTAAATGAGGCAGAGGACAAATTTTTCCAAAGAGGATAAAAATAAAGGCGGACCCAATGCCGGCCTTCTTGCTTGATTTCAAAATTGTATGTAGCCCCGGTGAAGATTCTAGCAGATTGGTAAATTGGAGTAGGGGAACTAGAATTGGAATTAGCGACTACTGAATTTCCACTTTTAAGTACAAGGGAAGAATGACCTGAATCAGGAACAAAAGTTCGACCTTGATAGATGACATTTCGAGAAGAGCCACAAGCAATTAAGTAGTTATCAACAGGGGTGAATGAGGCAGAGGAGTCATAGCTCATTTGTAGAAGAACAACCAGAACCAAAGGTATCCAGTATAATAATTTCATCATCTCCAAATTTGACGTATCAGATCCTGAAGTCTAATGAATCAATAGAATGCCAAATTCCCAATCTACAAAACAAACAACTCACAAGATAAAACTGCAAACAACCTAACAATATCTGGAAAACCCAAAGTTGCAACTTACTAAGCTTAAAATAAACAATCCACGGCAATTCCAGACCAATTTTGCAATAACTCGTGCAGAAAATATCAGAACTTCAGTAATTCAGATCTAAGCATGTGCCCAAAGTGGGACACCCATAATTACAAGAAATGCAGCAAACAAAAACATTTAACATTTGAATAGTGATACAAATACTGGTTCAAGTACTGCAACATTAACAAGACAAAAGAGTTGAGCTTTCTGAGAGCTCTTACCTCATCTATATCCAGAGAACAAAAATGGGCACATTCTGCTGCTGAGCGAATTGGGTCTGATTCATCTGAAACAAAAGAGGAATACCCTAAATAGATTTTACAATAAAACTCATCAAGTTGAGCTTTTTAGTGAGGCTACACTACACATCCACCCTTTCCAGGCTGTTCATTTGGCTGTCATTTAATTTTAAGGGGCAGAAGAAAATTACGGGACCCCACAAGACGAGAAAAGTAGGAAACTTCAAAAAAACAGAAATCATTGCCATAAAACCAGCTGTCTTTTAAGGAGAAGTAGGAGGAAAAAAAAAACAGTTGAAAATATTGTAGTTTGATTTCGATACTTGGAATCTTGTGCAAATTTTCAACTTTTTATATATAATATTACCGGCTGCTGGTTAATTTTGAATTGTATTTATTAACTTAAATTTTAATGTATTAGTTATTTTATTTTAAAAAAGATATAAAAAAATATTTAATAATTTTAAAATTATTTTTAAAAAAATTACGAAGAGCGTATCTATTTATACAAAATTTTCTTTAAAATATTTATTAATATTATTAAAAGTTATTATATAACTCTATTTTATAAATAAAATACTTGATAAATATATTTTTTAATTTAAAAAAATAAATAATATTTTTAGCTATATTATTTTTTAACTCTACATTTTGGTCAAGGTTTTATTTTACTTTAAGGTTTATATTATAAATACCATTGGGACGTGCCGTAATATCACGTATTTATATAATTATCACAATTATTCATCCCTAAAGTAATACAATATAAATGAGTGGATAATAAAAAATATTTAAATTTCCATTATATTTTATGTAAATTATACTATTTTTAGTTTAAAAATTAAAAAATAAATTTTTTGTATTATTAGAACTAACCCTCGTTCCTGTCCCTCCAGAACTCAATTTATCTCCTTAAAATGTATTGTAAAATTTTGACCGCAAGTCACTTAATACAATTTTTGTAATAATATATCTTACACAAAAAAATTTACCAAAATCATTAATTAAAATAAAAAACTAAATCTTATTATTCATAATTCCTAAGGAGGGTAGCATAAGACCGAGTTTGTACTTGAACATTTGATTTTCATAGTGGAAAGTTAGGTGGTCCGGTGGACCGGTGGTTTTCCTCTTAGGTCATAGTTGTGGCCTAGGTTGTTTCCACCTAAAAATATCGTGTGTTATTATTTTATTTCCGCACTTATTTTTACACACGATTACATGTCTGGCCGCTTTGTTTAGGTTATTAAATTATAAACTTGATAAAAATTAAGAATAACCTATTCACCCTCCTCTAGGTTAATCAGGTCCATATTTTATAAACTTTCAATTGGTATCAGAGCCGACACTAGACACACTTAGTGAGATTGATCGTAGGGACACACACACTTACTTATGGACCAAATGAAAGAAGGTGGGTCATCTGTTAGACCCCCACTCTTTGATGGGTTTAATTACCCTTACTGGAAGGCTCGCATGCAAGCCTTTCTCAGACAAGATGAAAAAGTCTGGGATGCTATTCTTGATGGTTGGGAACCACCTTCTGTAACGAAAGATGGTGTAACAATCATAAAGCCAAGAAGAGACTGACCACCGAAGAACGCACTTTAGTAGGGCAAACCAAAAGGTCTAAGCTCAATATTCGCCGCAGTGTCGATGGATGAGTTTCGTCGCATCTCCGACCGTGAGATCGCTAAAGATGCATGGAATGCACTTGCTCTTGCTCATGAAGGAACTTCCCAAGTAAAACAAACAAAATTGAGATTGCTAACATCTGAGTTTGATTCTATTAAAATGAGCAACAATGAAACTTTTGGTCAATTCTATGCCGCTTCGTGATATCACTAATGCTTGTTCTAACCTTGGTGAGAAAATTCCACAACCTATACAAGTGCGCAAACTTCTAAGCTCTTTAACGGTGACTATAAGATGAAAGTTACAGCGATAGAGGAAAGCAAGAATGTAGACACACTAAAAATTGATGAACTTGTCGGGTCAATCCAAACCTATGAGCTTTCTCTTGATCCACCCAAGAAAAATAAGGATGTGGCATTCAAAAGCTCCAAAAAGGATATCTCTGATAGTGATGATGATATGAATGATGAGTCACTAGTCTTGTTAGCACGAAAATTTAAGAAGTTCATGAAGAAGAAGGGTCAACAGAATAATCATTTCAACAAGGGACAATCCAGTCGTTCGAATGACCGAAAGTCAAGGGAAATCAAGTCTCCTAGCTTTGATGGTAAGAAAAGTAAGCCCACTAATCCTCAATGCTTTACTTGTGGGGGATTTGGTCATATTTCTACAGATTGTGCTAACAATAAAAAGAAATTTGGAAAAGCCTTTAATGCTACACTCAATGACACAGAAAGTGAGCAGGACAATGCTAGTAACTCAGAGGATGATGACACTAATTATTGTGCCTTCACCGCAACTGCCAATGCACATCACAATGACTCCGACCTTAGCTTGGATGAAGAAAATGAGGAAGTAAACTCTTCTCTCTTACTGTCTAAGTTATGTATCGAATTATGAGGAACTATTCATGGATTGTCTAGGTGCCAGGGAAGAGAGATAAATTGCTTGTGGAAGTAACTAAACTTAATGATATCATCAATGTTCACAAAACAAATTCCTCTAACCTAGAGAAAGATAAAAAGGAATTGTCTGATCATATTAATGCTTTGAATTTGAGACTTGTAGAAACCATTGAGGAAAACAAAAATCTCAAGCAAGAACTTAGTATTGCTAAAGAAACGATGAAGAATTTGACCATTGGTGCTGAAAAATTAACCAAAGTCCTAGACTATGGAAAGCCACATGGAGATAAGAGAGGTCTTGGATACATAGATGAACAATCAACACCTTCATCATCCAAAACTCAATTTGTAAAACCCACTATTGCTCAGGCAGGGAAGGTAGTTTTTGCACCCTATCATTCTAAGAAAATTCAATTTGTTCCCATCTGTCATCATTGTGGTAGGAAAGGACATATAAGACCTAAGTGTAGATTTCTTTATGCTTATGATTCTATCACGAATATAAATGTTTCTAAAACACGTCAAAAGAGTTCAAAATGTAAAGTTTTTACTACAAGAACTACACAAAAAGAGGAATATAAGAAACCAGTAAGTCAAATGTCCAAAATTAAAAAGGGATGGGTTAAGAAATCTGAGTTGCACTGCTTTGTGGCCCATATAGCATTTAAAGTTAAATCAAATACCGCTTGGTATTTTGATAGTGGATGCTCTAGACACATGACAGGGAATCGTTCTTTGTTTACAACCTTTAAGGAATACAATGAAGGGACGATTACCTTTGGTGATGGTAAAACATCTAGAATTATTGCAAAAGGCTCTGTTCAAATAGAGGGTATCCCTAAACTTGATGAAGTTTTATATGTGGAAGGACTTAAGGCAAACTTGATTAGCATAAGTCAAATATGTGATAGTGATTTTAATGTGCAATTTACAAACAATCACTGTATTGTAACAGATCAAAATGGTGAATGTGTGATTAAGGGAATCAGATCACATGACAATTGTTATTGTATTGATACATCACCCACAGTAACATGTAACCTAGCTAGCAATGACTCAACTATCTTGTGGCACGAAAAGCTAGGTCATATGAATTTTAAAGATCTGGTTAGATTAAGCAAAATTGAGACTGTGCGTGATTTACCTATTCTTTCAAAAATTGAAACACCTGTATGTGGACCATGTCAATTGGGTAAACAAACTAGGATTGCTCATAAGAAGATCAAGAGTATAAATACAAACAGAATATTGGAATTGATACATATTGACCTTATGGGTCCTATGAGAAAAGAAAGTATTGGAGGTAAGAAATATATCATAGTTGTAGTAGATGACTTTTCTCGCTACACGTGGGTAGACTTTCTTAGAGACAAGTCAGATGCTTTTGAGTTTTTCATCTCATATTGTACAAGAGTGCGAGGTTAGCCTTGGTGACAAAATAGTAACCATCAAGAGGCGAGAACAGACCATGGAAAAGAGTTTGAAAATACCAAGTATCTTGACACGTAAAGAACATGCTATCTTTCATGAACTCTCTGCTCCTATCACACCTCCACAAAAACGGGTAGTTGAAGGAAAAAACAGGATACTTCAAGAGATGGCAAGAGTAATGATGCATGCCAAGGAGTCTCCAAAAGGTTTTGAAATTTGAAGCTATAAACACTGCATGTCACATTATAAATCGTGTATATCTTCGCCCAGGTACAAACCAAACTCCCTATGAGATATGGAGAGGTAAAAAACCCAATCTGAAATTTATGCATGTTTTTGGAAGTAAATGCTACATACTTAGAGATCGTGAACAATTGGGTAAGTTTGATTCAAGAAGTGATGAAGGTATATTTCTTGGGTATTCTCTAAATAGTATAGCTTATAGAGTCTTCAACTGTAGAACTAATGTAGTTATGGAATCCATAAATGTTGTTATAGATGATAGAGGTAAGAAGATTACAAGTGAAGAAGTTGGAAATGAAGAAAATTTCACAACACCTCAATTAACAATGACCAGTGACACAATTGGAATAAAAGAAGAAGAGTTAGAGGAAAGAGAAGAAAATAAAGAAGAAGCATCAACCTCATCAATGATAAATCCAACTCGAACTTCAAAAAATCATCCTATTAAGAATATAATTGGAGATCCTAATGCAAGCATGGTAACAAGAAGAAGACAAATAAGTGAGGTAACCCATTTATGCTATATTTCTCAATTTGAACCAAAAAATGTGAATGAAGCCCTTAGGGATGAATTTTGAATAAATGCCATGCAGGATGAGTTAGCTCAATTTGAAAGAAATCATGTATGGGTATTAGTACCTAAGCCTAAAAACAAAAATGTTATTGGAACAAAATGGGTGTTCAAAAATAAATCTGATGAGCATGACATTGTTGTTAGAAATAAGGCTAGGTTAGTAGCTCAAGGCTACACGCAAGTAGAAGGAGTTGACTTTGATGAAACATTTGCACCCGTAGCTAGACTAGAGTCAGGATTTTACTTGCCATTTCCTGTCATATGAAGTTCAAATTATATCAAATGGATGTTAAGTCTGCCTTTTTGAATGGTTTTTTGAATGAGGAAGTGTACGTGGAACAACCAAAAGGATTTGTTGATCCGAAATTTCCAAATCATGTTTACAAACTCAAAAAGGCTCTTTATGGTTTAAAACAAGCTCCACGAGCATGGTATGAGAGACTTACCAACTATCTTTTGAACAAGGGATTTATTCGAGGGGGAGTTGATAAGACTTTATTCATTAAAAGGAGTAGTAACGAGATCTTTATTGCTCAAATTTATGTGGATGACATAGTTTTTGGATCCACATCTAGTACACTAGTGGATGATTTTGTGCACGTTATGACAAATGAATTTGAAATGTCCATGGTAGGTGAAATGAATTTCTTCCTTGGTTTACAAATCAAACAATCTCATAATAATATATTTATTTCTCAAACCAAGTACGCTTGTAACCTTGTTAAAAGATTTGGTCTTGAAACTAGCAAGCCATTACGAACTCTTTTAGGTACCAGCACAAAAATTACAAAGGATACTCAAGGTAAAAGTGTTGATCAAACCCTTTATAGGAGTATGATAGGTAGTTTACTTTACCTCACTGCAAGTAGACCTGACATATGTTTTAGTGTTGGTGTGTGTGCCCGTTATCAAGCTGACCCTAGGGAATCACACTTAGAGAATGTAAAGAGAATCATTAGGTATATCTCAGGAACAAGTAATTATGGTTTATATTTTACTACTGACACTACTTGTGAAGTAAGTGGTTTTACAGATGCCGATTGGGCAGGCAACCAGGATGATAGGAAGAGCACATCAGGTGGTTGTTTCTACATTGGAAACAACTTAGTATCATGGCATAGTAAAAAGCAGAACTCTATCTCACTCTCTACAGCTGAAGCGGAATACATTGCTGCAGGAAGCTCTTGCACACAAATGCTTTGGATGAAAAACATGCTCAAGGACTACGGTCAACCACAAGGTATGATGCCCTTATATTGTGATAACACTAGTGCTATATGTATTTCTAAGAACCCAGTTCAACATTCTAGAACTAAGCACATTGACATAAGGCATCACTTTATTCGAGAACTAGTTGAAGAGAAAATAGTAACACTTGAGTTTGTACCTACTGAGAGACAACTAGCTGATATATTCACTAAAGCCATAGACACTCAAAGATTTGAGTATCTCAGAAGTGCCTTGGGAATTTCTCCCTCAAATTGAATTTCAAATTTTATTACCCAAAAAAAAAAACATCCTTGTTTGCCCAACAGAGTATTCAACTTATTTAATATTTCCATACACATAATCTCATTTTTAGTGACTCAACTCATTTTGATATTTATTGTATAAATTATTCTACAATTTTGGCTTGTGCATACATATATATTCTTATACATGTGATGATCGATGTTGACATAAACTTTTTCACACACTCACGAACACACATATATGTTAAGCTTGAAGTTTATGAATTTTCTTGAAAGACTCTAGGACTTTAACTAATCTTGATTGTAAAATTGTGTTGAGTTCTACTTTTGCTTACTAAAATTTTACCGTATGGAGGCACCGAGTATTGAGAGGGCTACCTACTGTGATGTGTGAAGCTACCGCAATGAACGGAGAGGGCTACCTCACAACTAGTGTGAAAGTCATCGTGCTAGGTTTATGGCTCGTGCAAAAAAAAACAAAAAAAGGGAAAGATTATGCAAAAACTGATTGCTTATAAATCTTGTACTTGGAATGCACAAAAAGAAAGAGCTAATAGAGGTTAAAAAATATATATATATATATCATTTACCTCATTTATAGAAAAAAAAATTTAAGTCCTCTTTTAGTAAATATATTTTATTTTGTAAGATTGAAGACTCGATTATATTTTATATGATAGGTGATATTTTTTCTTTTGAGTCTTTCTTGATAGATCATAAATGAATTAATTGACATATTTATGAAGTTTAAACATGTATACTATTTTAAGTAAATGTCAATATGTCATTATATGTGCGAAGTGTGCGTGCGCACCTATTTTATTCTACTTATTTATTTATATGATAAATAATCAAAATTGGAGTTTAAAAAAAATGATGAGTTCTCAATTGGTTGTGTGCTTGTGTGTAATTAAATGAGTTTAATACCTTATGTGGCTATGTATGCAAATTTAAAAAAAAAATAATAATAAATAATAATAAAAAATCTTTTTCATTTATTACTTTTTTAATTGGTTTCTAAGTTAGAGAGTCATAGAACTTAGGGGGAGTTTAAAGCACATTGCACTTTTGCATTACTCTGATTTTACACTGTTATATCTTTAGGAGGAGTTTAGCTTCAATTCTTTGTCTAATGCTTTGTCCTTCTCGTATGTCAAAAAGGGGGAGAGAATATTTACTTCCATGTTTTTATTTTGTTATGCATATAAGGGGAGAACATATTTTTATTAAGCTTAATTGATATGAATGCATACTACATGACTATTATTTACACTTTGCTTATTTTTATGTAAACTGAACTAATGTACAATGAGGCTTTCATGCCAAGTTGTCCTATGCTTTGTCAATGTCTTTTCAGTTACTTATAATCTTAATAAGTTGCAGCGAAGATGGATTCACTGGACCATAGGATAGTTCCACTATGAAGTCTGGGACATCATTGTATTTTTATCTTATTCCTATAAGTGTCATGTAGTAAGTGAGAGGTTTTGCCACACGAAAATGCCAAAGGGGGAGTTTGTAAGGACTATGAGTGTTGGCTATTTTCGTGGACAAAATATTTATTTGTAAATTTGTTTTTAGGCCTGCTATCAAGTTTATCAAGAACAGCCGAACAAATATTCAAGTTCCAAATATCCGTACTTCAGGTATGTCTTTTATAATTACGACACATAGAATTTCATTTATATATTTAATAGTACATGTTCATAAATCTAAAATTATTTTTGGTGCTTAAATATTTTTTATGTGTCTTAATATTTTTAAGATGTGATTTAAAAATATAAATATTTTTTATTAAGGCTTTGAATGGGCTTTGGAAAAAATTAAGCCCAAAATGCATTTAAACCTAATATTATTAGGTATTATTATTATCAATAAATATTGAGACATTAGGTTTGCTGTACACTCGTGGAGAATAGAAAAAACTGCCGAAAAGAAAAATTGAAAAAGAAGAAAAAAAGAAACTCTAATCGGCGGAGGAAAGGAAGAATATATATATACTTAATATATATATATATATGTGATGGAGGCTAATATATACATATGCATATGATTCGGTCAGAGCACTTCAAAGACTTCATAAAGGTAATATAATATATATATATATTGCAGAATTCAGATTCATAAAAGCTATATATATATACATATTCGGTAGACTTTGGAATTATATATAATTAATATATATAAAAACTATATATATATACATATTCGGTAGACTTTGGAATTATATATAATTAATATATATTGAGTTTCTTAATTAATTTAATTCCTTTGGATTAAATATTTAAATATTTAGATTAAATAATTTTATGAGTAATCATGATTATTTGATTTGAGTATTAAATTTTAAGGAAATTATTTTTTATTGAATCTGTAATTAATCTTTTTGCCTTAGAATATTCTAGTTGATTTGATTTAAGTGATATATGTTTTGAATCATCTAGTTAGGATTATTCATTGTTAAATCCATTCTAGAACACACACGGGCACTTGTGTTTTTTGTGCTAACATTTTTTGCAGTTCATTTGTGAACGATCTGATTGGCGGGGAGCTTATTAGAACGTTGGTCTGAAAACCGCTCACGCTAATATTGGAAACTGTGAAAACAGAGCAGGGGCTTGTAAGTAAAGTACATTAGGGCATTATCACAGAAGGGTAGCATAAGACCGAGTTTGTACTTTAACATTTGATTTTCATAGTGGAAAGTTAGGTGGTCCGGTGGACCGGTGGTTTTCCTCTTAGGTCATAGTTGTGGCCTAGGTTGTTTCCACCTAAAAATATCGTGTGTTATTATTTTATTTCCGCACTTATTTTTACACACGATTACATGTCTGGCCGCTTTGTTTAGGTTATTAAATTATAAACTTGATAAAAATTAAGAATAACCTATTCACCCCTCTAGGTTAATCAGGTCCATATTTTATAAACTTTCAATAATTATTTTCATTATTTTATTTTTAGTTTTATGAGTTTAAGGAGAAAATGGAAATGAATTATTCTATTTTTGTACTTCTATTATCTTTTAAAATTATTATATATTTAAATTTTTTGTAAACATTCTCAAGTCAACCATCATCGAAGAAAGCTTTAACATCATCAGATTCACGAGGATACATATTAAGATATATTATAACTCAAAATAAATTTATGATAGAATTTTAAATCTTGAGTAAATTTATGATACAATGCAAAATCACAGGGGCCACGAAGAAATTTAACATGTTTTTTTTATGATTTAATCCTTTTATTCTTTAATTTTAATAAAATTTGTCCCAAAATTAAACTTTATGGATCAAAATTGACAAAGTGTTAGTCACATTAAAAATTAAATTAATACTATTTAAATAATACGAAAAATATTTCTTTTAAGTTATAATTTATTTTAATGTTTAAATAAAATAAAAAATAATTACTTAATAAACAAAATTTATATAAAAAGAGTTAAGACGTTTAATTTAAATTAATTTAATCCCTACGTTATTAACATTTAAGATTTAAATTAATAAAATTAAATAATAAATACATTAAATTAATTTAAAAATTTGTAAAATTAAAAACAAATATAGGTACTATTAACCTCATATATTATATTTGGAAAAAATATATTTATATTTATGGCTTAAATATATTTTATATCGTTTGAAATTGGTAATAAAAAATCATTAACATTTAAGTAGTTGCTAAAATATCTTATACGTGCGAGGATAGGCATAAATAAACACCCCTTATATTCATTATATTATGGCATTTATATTTTTAGGCTAACAACATTTGTTTTCTTAACATCATTACTGTTAACATCGTATTTGATGTGATGTTAAATATATAAATATTATTAACGAAAAAGATAAAATGATATAAATATCAACACAAACAAAGGTTAGAGTAATTTTTTTTTAAGACTTAAGCATCGAAATAGTTTCAAAAAAACTATCTATAATTAAAAAAACTCTTAAAATAAATTTTAATAACGGTGTCAAAAGTTTTAATATATTCTTAAAATTCATGTAAAAAGTTAAATTTTATTTTTATTAAAATATATCACTTATAATATAATTAAAATAAGAGATAAAATTAAATATAATTGATGACAATTATATTTTTAATTATTAATTTATCAGGAGTGAATTTAAGTTATCAAATAAAGTTTTGAAATGATTGTGAAAAATAAAATATAAAAAATATAAATTTTAAAAATAAATAATGAATTATAAGCGATCATTTGATCGTATTTCTCATTAATTTACGATTTAATCAATAATTTCGTAAATAAATTCATAGTTTAAATATGATGAAGTTAAACAATCAAAACACTATCATAAAATGAAACCGACATGCATAGGGAGCGGTGTACAACACAGGCCTGATGTGGTGCTCACTGGGTGGCTAGTGCTTTGCAAACGCGTTAGAAGAGAATGGCTTCAGCAGGATGAACGTGGATGCAACATGTGTCGTACTTAGAGAAGGGCTGGACTTTATTAAGTTAATCCATCTCATCTAGAAAATATATATCATAACTTCAAAAACAAAATCCTAAAAGATCTAAAAAACAAAAAAAATTATTTTTTTTAATAAATATAAAACAAATCATTTTAATACATTTTAACAATAAAATAAAAATAACCTAAATATATATATATAATAACACTTATCAATTATATTGTAATATTTATATTTTTTTCACCATATTTTTTTAACAAATTATGTCACGTGATATTAATTAAATAAAAATATATAATTATCACACAAAAATAAATTTTAAAACATTTTTACAATAACTTAAACACTTAAATTATTTTTATTATCCGTTCCGAAGGTTATTGACATAAACCATTTTTAAGTCTTCTTAGGGAGATAATTTTTTTTCTCCCTATACAAATATTCAAATAAATTATATTTTGATATTTTTATAAATCTAATTTTAACTCTCGAAATTGAAAATAGCTTAGTTTCAGGTACATTAAATTTAATTCTAATCAAATTCAAATAAATATCATTTTAAAAAAAATTATTACAATTACACACACCTTTTAAGACATCATATAAATGGAAAAATAAAACCCAACTTAACCTTATTTAATTTTTGTTGACATTTTTAAAAATAAATTTCAAAATACCACTAATATAATTAACAAACAGAATACATAAAAAAAATGAAAATCCAATAACTCATAATAGGTCATGCTCAAAATTAAGTTCCAAGGTTGACTTATCAAACAAAATGTATATGGTGTCAAACGGGACGATGGACTCAGAGGTGCAGCCCACTAATTTGCATGTTAGCATGTGCCCCACCTAGCTCAATTATTTTATATTTTTAAAATATATCTGTGTTTATATATTTAATTATTGTAATTAATACATTTATTTTATTATTTATATTTATATTATTTATAATAATTTAAATTATTAATAATTAAAATATTGATAATTATTTAAATTAAATTTATTTTTTTTCCTAGAAATTTATTTATCTTAATCATCATAAACATTATCTTTTTACATTTAATTATATTATATTAATTTTTATTAATTAAATAATAAATTAATAATAACTAAAATATTGATAATTTAAATATTAAAAGATTATAATTATTTTATTATTTTTAGAAATTTGTTTATCTTAATTAACATAAAAAATTATCATGGGTTAAATTAAGTTTTTCATTAATATAATGCAATCTCTAATTTTTTATTAAATATTATATTAATTTTTTATAAATATTTTTTTAGTATTTGGACAATATTTTCAAGTAAAACGCATTTATATTATTGATAATCAAAGCTTTTAAATATAGTAAATAATAGTAATATAAAATAACACGTGGAATGAATGTTGTTGGTGCGAGTTAAATCTCTCAAGTAACTCAAAAAGATTAATGCTATAGCTATTGATGCACTTCTCTTTGTGAAGAGTATAGAGAGATAAGAAGAAAGAATGATTTAATGTTGTATTGGTATGTTTAGAATGTACATAGAGAACCCTATTTATAGGGTTGTAACAAGTGTAGTACAAATGTAGTATAAGTGTAGTACAAGTGAAATAGTAAGTGTAGTACAAGTGAAATAGTGGAAGTGTAGTACAAGTGAAATAATACAAGTGAAATATAAGTGAATTACAATATCAAATATAACTTAACATCCCCCCTCAAACTCAAGGAGGAAGAGAAACAATCAACTTGAGTTTGGAAACTAATTCTTGAAATCTGCCTGGTAGATGAGATTTGGTGAAGATGTTAGTTGTTTGATCTGTGGAGGATATTGATTTGAGACAAACAGTGTCTTGAAGAACATGTTGACGAACAAAATGACAATCAATCTCGATATGTTTTGTTCGTTCATGAAATACATTATTGTGAGCAATCTGAATAGCACTCTGATTGTCACAATATAGGATAGTTGCAGTTGATTGGAGAACACCCATATCAACAAGTAACCAACGGAGCCAAAGAAGTTCTTGAGTGGTGTCAGCAACAGCACGATATTCAGATTCAGTGCTAGATCGAGAAGTGAGGGATTGTTTCTTGCTTCGCCAAGATATGAGAGAGTTTCCAAGAAAGAAACAATATCCAGTGGTAGAGCGACGATCAGTTGGGTCACCTGCCCAATCAGCATCAGAGTAGGCAGAAAGAAGAAGATTAGACTTGTTGGAGAAGTGGAGACCGTGAAACATGGTGCCTTTGATGTAGCGGAGAATGCGAAGAACCGCAGTATAATGGGTAGACCGTGGAGCAGACTCGAATTGACTAACCAAATGAACAACATAGGCAATGTCAGGACGAGTGACTATGAGATAAACAAGACTGCCTACTAGTTGTATGTATAGTGTGGCATCTGAGAGAATAGTACCATCTAATGGAGTAAGTTTGACATTGGTTTCTAGAGGTGTTGATGCAGTTTTGCAATCAGTAAGGCCAACCAGATTAAGAATATCAGAAGAGTACTTTGCTTGAGAGAGATAATATCCTTGAGAATCAGATGAGATTTCTAGGCCCAAGAAGTAGTGGAGACGACCAAGGTCTTTCATTTCAAATTGATGGCTTAGAAACTACTTGAGATCAATAATTCCATTAGAGTCATTTCCTGTTATGATCATATCATCTACATAAAGGAGTAGAAGTGTTACACCAGTGGGAGTCTTTCGAATAAAGAGACCGGAGTCATAAGAACTGGAAGTAAAGCCAAAGTTAGTAAGTGTAGAGCTGAATTTGGCAAACCAAGCCCGAGGAGCTTGTTTGAGGCCATAGAGAGCACGACGAAGTCTGCATACTTGATGAGATGAATGAGTGTATCCAGGAGGAGGTTTCATATAAACTTCCTCAGTTATGTCTCCATTGAGAAAAGCATTTTTGACATCCATTTGAAACATGTTCCAATTTCGGGCAGCAGCAACAACAATGATACTTCGAACAGAGGTGAGGCGAGCTACAGGTGCAAAAGTTTCTTCATAGTCGATCCCATATTCTTGTGTAAAACCCTTTGCAACCAGACGAGCTTTATATCGTTCCACAAACCCATCTGAATGAGTTTTGATTTTGAAAATCCACTTGCAACCAATCAGAGATTTATTATATGGAAGATCAATAAGATCCCATGTATGTGCTTTTGTTAATGCCTGTAATTCATCTGTCATAGCTTGTTGCCAATGAGGATTAGAACTAGCTTCTCTATAGTTTTGGGGTTCATGATGAGACAAAATAGTAGAGAAACATTGGTAATCACGAAGATGAAAAGGAAGACTACTTACACGAGTAGAACGACAAAGTGATGACTTTGGACAATCAGGTAGTTGGTCTTCAGAAGATGTTGTTATGGTAGGATCAGTAGAAGGAGCAGACACATCAGAAGAAGCCGTAGTAGACGATGGTGAGGGTAATGGAGCAATGTCAGGAGGAAATAAATCAATAGTTGGGTCATTAAAAAATGAGAGTGAGGTAGGAGATGAGACATGAAATGAGGAAATAGAAGAAAACATTTTATGTTCCCAAAAGATGACATGACGAGAGATGCGTAATCGTTTAGAGATAGGGTCCCAACAACGATAGCCTTTATGTTCTATTCCATACCCTAAGAAACAACAAAGACGAGTACGAGGTTCTAATTTATTGCGTTCATGAGGGTGAAGAAGAACAAAACAGGCACAACCAAACACTTTGAGCAGTTCATAAGATGGAGAAGTACTATAGAGACGCTCATAAGGGGATTGATTGTGAATAATAGGCATGGGAACACGATTGATGGTATAAACAGCCGTAAGAGCTGCTTCACCCCAAAAGCGTTCAGGACAAGAACTAGAAATGAGGAGAGTACGGACAGTATTAAGAATATGTCTGTGTTTTCGCTCAGCTCTTCCATTTTGTTGAGATGTGCCAGGATAAGAATATTGAGAAAGAGTCCCATTTTGTCGAAGAAAATTTAAAAAAATTGTTTCTTTATATTCCATAGCATTATCAGCTCTAAGTACTTTGATATTTTGAGAAAATTGGGTTTTAACCATTTGGGCAAAATCATAATAAATTTTAGGTAATTCAGATCTATGTTTCATGAGAAAAATCCATGTGAATCTTGAATAATCATCAATAAAAATGACAAAGTAAACACATCCCCCCATAGTAGGATGTGGGGATGGACCCCAAACATCAGAATGAATTAAGTCAAAAGGGGAGACAGAAGTAGAATCACTTTTATTAAAACATAAAGCAGGTTGTTTTCCCAATTGACAAGGTAAACAATTTACATTATCAGAAATAGAAACAGATCCTAATTTACCAGAGGATGCTAAGGGACGAAGACGTTCTATAGACATATGGCCTAGACGAGTATGCCATAGGTTGATAGGAGTAGTAGAAACAGCAACGGAAGTATGAGGAGAATTGGGTAGATGAAGGTTGATAAGTTCAAATAATCGTCCAACCTTACGGCCTATCCCAAGGATTTCTCCTGTCTGTGGATCCTGCACATGACAACCAGAAAAGGAAAAAGTAATAGTAAGACCAAGTTCACATAATTGACCAACAAAGATAAGATTTAGAGTAAGGTTGGGAATATGAAAGGTGTTAGAAAGTGATATAGAAGATGTGGAAACTTGACCTACAGCATTAACATGCATATGTGAACCATTGGTAATTTGAATTAAAGGTTTGGAGATGGAAGATTGTGTGGGAGAGAAGATATGAGTATCATGAGTCATATGATTACAACAAGTAGAATCAAAATACCATAAAGATTTACCTGATGTGAGAGACAAGGCAGTAGGAGGAGGATTACTAGATTGTGAGAGAACATGTTTAAGAAGACCTTCAAGTTCTTGAATAGAGAAGGTAAATTTGTCATGATTATCCTCAGAAACAGCAATAGTGATATATGAGTTACTATTTTTACCTGAAGCATGTTGAGAGGGATTCCGTGAGGAATACTGAGAGGGATTCCGTGAGGAATGCTGAGAGGGATTCAGTGAGGAATGCTGAGAGGGATTCCGTGAGGAATGTTGAGAGGGATTCCGAAAGTAATCTCTGTTAAAGTGTCCTGGACCATTCTTGTGACAATATATACATACCCGAATGGGACATGTAAGAAGCTCATGATTGGGGTTGTGACAGTAGGTGCAGCCTTGATGTTTGAAGTCTTCTTTAGAACCTCCTTTAGGGCGATAAGAGGGGGTGGCAAGAACAGAATCTGTATGATGAACTTTGAAAACCCCCATTCGAGTTTCTTCAGAGCGAAGCTCGGTCACAGCAGTATCTAAGGATGGAAAAGGACTCCGATGGAGTAAGGAAGCTCGAACAGGTTCAAATTGATCATGGAGAGCCATGAGAAAAATAACAAGACGCTAGTGATTACGGTAAGTTGCAAACATCTCAGCATCAATCTTGTTCGTCCAAGTTGGTTCAGAGAGAGCGAGTTGATCCCAAATAGTATGCATTTCAGAGAGAAATTGGTTAATGGTTTGATCAGCTCTTTGGCGTTTGGTATGAAGAGTTGTTAGAAGTTGATATTGGTTGGCCAAATCTGTTGTAGTGAAGCGAGCCTCAAGAAATTCCCAAACTTCTTTGGCAGTGTCAAAACGCCCAAATTCACCATGGATGGAGGGTAAGGTGGTGTTACGGAACCAGGTAATAATTTGATGATGTTTACTCTCCCAATCTTCAAGGCGGTCAGCAAATAAGGAGTTGTTTTCAGTGGTTTCTTGGATGGGTTTAGAGATATCACCAGTTATGAAACGCCATAGCTTGCGTCCTTTCAAGAAACTTTTCATTGCTTATGCCCAAGCTAGGTAGTTAGTATCATCAATGGTGGTATAGATTGGTTTTGGGACATCATTTTGATCCATTTTAACAAAATAATGGAGGAAATATAAAGCAAATATATAGAAACAATATAAAGGAGATATCCTTAAAAAATGAAAAGAGGAGTTGAAAACAAGCTTGGAACTGGGTTGAGGTGAGCCGGGTTTGAGTGAGCCGAGTTGAGGTGAGCTGGGTTGGAATGAGCCTAGTTGAGGTGAGCCGAGTTGGAGTGAACCGGGTTGAGAGTGAACCGGGTTAGGGTGAACCGGGTTGAGAGTGAACCGGGTTGGCTGTGATGGAGAGAGGCGAAATTTTGATAGAAATTTTAGAGGTATATGAGAGGCTCTGATACCATGTGAAGAGTATAGAAAGATAAGAAGAAAGAATGATTTAATATTGTATTGATGTGTTTAGAATGTACATAGAGAATCCTATTTATAGGGTTGTAACAAGTGTAGTACAAATATAGTACAAGTGTAGTACAAGTGAAATAGTAAGTGTAGTACAAATGTAGTATAAGTGAAATAGTGGAAGTATAGTACAAGTGAAATAATACAAGTGAAATATAAGTGAATTATAATATCAAATATAACTTAACACTCTTTTAACGATATAGTTAACGTGTATAAATATATTTATTATTTTTGTGTATAACAAGATTAAGGTTCTTAATTTTTATGGTGCAAATATTATGAAAATAATTTAATTAAAGATAATAAATATGTAGTGCAAACTGATCCGTTATTGATTGAATTAGTTTTTAATATTTAAAATTTCATAGAAACTGATCCAAACAAATATTATTTAATTTTATTTTAAACTTTATCAAATAAAACAAAAATATCACTGTTATGTTTATATTAGCATAATATATATTTTTTCAATCAAACCTTATTTTTTAATGCCTAACTATTTTCAACCCCAAATAAATAAATGAGTCATCTGTCTCAAGATGAGCCAAACTATACTCTCCCTATAACAAGATGCGGTTTGTTGTCTTTATTTGGTTCTCAACCTTTTAGAATAGTTGTTTATAGTCTAAACTTAGCTAATTATTAAAACATACGTAACTCATATCTTTTTGGGGTTGGCACTCCCGTGTGTCAAATGTGATGTCGGTATTTTATTTAAGTTTATGTGTATATTTTTTTTTTAACTTATTATTGATGGCATAACACATTTTTGTGTTTCTTTGATACACCGTAATTCTTTTACGTGTGATTTTTGGCAAGCTCATTGAGAACTTCTCAATGTTCTTTTATCTCGATGAAATAGTGTTTACTCTCATTCAAGTAATGGATAAGGGTGATCAATGAAGGATCTAAGATGTTAATTTTTTTTAAAGATTATGTTATTTTTTATTAATATATTCAAATCATTACATATATTAGATTTAAAATAGATAGTTACATTTTAAAAATAAATACAAATAAATAAAGAAATACGTAGATGATCATAATCCATGCAATTAAATCTTTAATAATTTTATATAAATTCTACAAAGAAAACCAAAGAATAAAACGTTATCGCTTCTCTTGTTATAAAATGAATTAAATAACAAAATGATTTTAATTGATCCCAAAACAACATCCTAAAAGTAAGACAAAAAAATTACTTATAAAAATATTTTATTTTAATATCTTAATTCAAGTGAAATATTTGTAATCATTTTAAATTATATTTGTATTTTTTTTTTAGGTTGGTGATATGTTTTCGACATTTCAAAGTAGATGAGAATATTTGTCAAAATTTAATATAAAAAAGCCAATAACTAGGGTATCAAATATTATATATGAATAATTAAAATAGTTTAAATTTAATATTTATTTTTTTTTTGTCATACATTACTATTATATTAATAATTCGAGTTTAAACAAAATAATATAAAATTTTATAATAAAAATCAATCTATTAATTTTTTTATCTTGCAAAAAAATAATGTAAGATATATATGTTAAATTTTAATATAAAAAAAACACTGCTTAAAAACAACTAAAAGGATATCATTACTTAAATTCAGATAAAAAATAATTTTTTTAATAATATAAAACATAAAAAGTATTAATATATTTGTTAAGATACTTATAAGTTACCCATCTCTATTCAATGAATAGAAGAACCTGAACTATAGTTTTAGATGAGCATATAGGAACAATATAATTAAATGAGAAAAGCTAACTACGCATATATATATATATATATATAACAGAATACCTTTTTCGATCGAACAATTTAGTATATATTACACAAAATACTTATAAATTACCTTTAAAATATAAATTATTTTATTAAAATAATGACATAAAATAATTATTGGTGTGTTTATAATTTATGTATTCCTAATATTTTATCAAGAAAACTTATACCAAGAAATTTTTAAACATGATATTTGAACTAAAAGTACATACATGATATATTTTAAAGATAAAAATATAAAAAATAATATCCTTAAACTTATAAAAAAATAACAATTTAATAACAATGAACGAATTTTAATTAGACAACGTTTAACGTTATAAAAATGTAAATGAACTTAGTTTGGTTTTTAAAATGAAATAATATGATAAACTTTTTTAAATAGTAAAAAATATATAAATTAGATATAAGATATATTATTTTATAGTTGTAAGTTTTAATAGTTCTATTTTTTTTTTCAAAAAAAATAATGAAAATAATATAGTTAAAACTTGTAACATCAAAAATAATAATTCTTAAGTTCAATTAATATATTTATAATATTAAAAAAATTATCACATTATTTTATTTAAAATTAAATTAATATTATTTAAATTTATTTAAAGTTAAACGGAATTCGATCAATATCGTTTAATATTATTAGAGTTATATTTTTATTATTATAAATTTTAAAAAGTTTTATTTTATAATTTAAAAAAAATATATATATATATATATATATATATATATTATAAGATATGATCAAATCCAATTAAATATTATTAGAGTTATATTTTTATTATTATAAATTTTAAAAAGTTTTATTTTATAATTTAAAAAAAAAATATATATATATATATATTATAAGATATGATCAAATCCAATTACCCACCTTCCACCGTCACCGTCACCGTCATTCACGTTGATTACATGAATAAAGCCAAACGGCTCTACTAGTTTGTCAAATCTGTGTATGCCAATGACTATTTTGTCTCCTCTTTGGATTTTTTCCCCTCTCTCGCTCTCATTCTTTCCATAAATTTATTCATTTATTTCTTTATTAACCCACACTCAAAATCAACCCAAAATAGCGATAAAAATAAATCACACATAGCAAAAGCAAGTTTTCTCACTCAGCAAATTTATTTATTTTTTTCAATTTTGCCTTTTCAATTTCGCAAGTCAAGTTTTATCACTTATAACTAAAAGTCAAACAAACCAATAATTATTTATGGGTGACAATCTGCAACCATTCAAAAGATTATCGATCACAATATTTAATTAACAACAATTTTATCAATACTAATAATAATATTAACGTATATATACTAATATATATCTAGTTTATTTATAACTATTATATAAAAACATCATGTATATTCCTTAACTCACAGAATATAATACAATCATTAAGTATTTCTAACATGGTATCAGAATCACTGCTATTATCTTTTTATTAACATTTTTGTCTTTTCTAGTATTATTTTACCCTTATAATTTTCACTATCACAACAGCCGTTGCAGCCACTCAACGTTAAACCTACGACATCTTTCAGTCGTTGTTTTTAGGTTTTGGGCCTACATTTACCGTTGTTAAGGAGTCCCACACCACACAAATTATTGTAATCACCGTCTTCACCGTGCATCTTGCTCCAATAACATTTTTACAAGTACTATAGTGATTGTCTCGCCCCAATATACACAACCGTGAAAGTCTCGCAACCATTGGAGTCTGCACGCTCCCTCGCGTGTAGCTCAAAGGAACTGCACATCTTCCTCACGCACTGCCAACTGAAACTAAATGTCGTTGTGCATCCTGCTCAGACAACCTTTTCTATAGATACCACTATAATCGGTTCGACCAGATCTACACAACCATGGAAGTCTCGCAATCATCGGAGGCCACACGTGTTGCCAACAAAAAATGCACGTCAGATCCACATGTCGCCAATAGAAACCGCACGTTAGATTCACACGCCTCACGCATCACACTCTGGTCTTGTGATGTCATTAGTGACACTTTTCTAGGGCTAACGTCATCATTACCTTTGCTGACATCACTGTTGACCGTACCATTGACCGTGGTGTTTTTGTTGTTGATCGTTGATCGTTGACCGTTGACCATTGACTCTGATAGTTGACCGTTGATACCATGTTAGAAATATTTAATGATTGTATTTTATTTTTTGAGTTAAGGAATATACATAGTGCGTTTATATAGGAGTTATAAGTAAACTATATATGTCTAAAGTAAATTAGATATACATTAATATGTAAATAGATATACGTTAACAGCCCCCCAACTTAAGATGGATGTGAGACCAATTTGAGGTTGTTAATCAAATTACGAGTATGTCCCTTAGGAAGTGTCTTAGTGAAGATATATGCAAATTGATCGTTGAAGAAGACGAGGAAAAGCTTGAGAGCACCATGGGTAAGATGAGGACGAATAAAATGACAATCAATCTCGATGTGTTTACTTCGTTCATGGAAGACATCATTATGAGCAATATGAATGACACTATGATTGTCACAATAAAGTGGAGTAGCAGAGGATGTTTATACACCTAAATCCTTAAGAAGACATCGTAGCCAAATAAGCTCAAATATGGTATCAACAAGAACACAATATTATGTTTTAGTATTGAAATGGGTCACGAAAGTTTGTTTCTTACTTCGCCAAGAAATCAAAGAAGAATGAAGGAGAAAGCAATAACCTGTAGTGAACCTACAATCAATATAATAAAAATAATCATTTTTAATAGGTTAGAAGTTAGTGAAATTACCAAGTCATTAAAATAGATTATTTTTAGAAATGACATTAACTTCATGAAATTTTGCTTAACATGATAGAATGGTGAAGAGAAGCATCTTTATCATTAAAAAAACTATTACTTTCAAAATTAAAGATCTAACATATCTTCTTTAATTATTATTTTTAACTTGGATGTGTTTTTTAATATATTTTATTATATTTTAATCATATTAGATTATTTATCTTAATTGATAGAGTTAGTAACAACTAATCTAATTTTTAAAAATTAACTCAATGTTACATAAGACTCACTCATTATTTGTGTTTATAAGTTCGAATTACATTAAAAAAATTAGTTTGTTAAAAAAATTAATAATATATAAAATCATAATTTTTATAAATTTATTATAATATTATTTAATTGATATAAGATTTTATCTTTTACTTCTATCATTACATATGGTTTTATAATAGATGATTAGATAACACGTGAATTATCATATAATATCTTTTTTCTTACTAAATATCACATGAATTGTCATTTAATTTTTTGTTTCTATATGTATTTTTCTCTTCTTGAGGGTGTACATACTCCAACAATACTAAAAATATTATCCACGTTCTTTCACAAACTTTTCTCTTTTTTACATTTTTATATAATAACATTAATTACACGACTTATATTGTTTTTGACAACTTGTATTAATTTTATTGACAGTTTATTGCTTTTGTGGCTTAAGCACACGTGCATTTAAGGGGAAATTTAACATTATTGTTGCCAGAGAAAAATACCTTATTTATAAATTTTGTTATGGATGAAACTAAACAAATTAACTTCACAAATAATTTATTACAACTTTTTTAAAAAAGAAACAAAAAAATATTTATGATAATTACATAAACAAACAGATGTTGCTTTTAAAAGTTGCTTATTTTAAATTTATGCATTACACAACCAAAATTGTAATACTTTTTATTTGTAACCATGATAAAATAACTGCACAAATAACTTCACTATTAATTTCAGCTATTAATAATTTCTTTAACAACTTACTAACCTAAATTTTCAAACACCAAAATATTTCATAAATTTTTTAAAGTTATTATATCTTACCAGATGGTTATTAATAATGATTATTATATTACATGATCTTCTATCTTAAACACCTTCTGGTTTGAGAGTCGCATTTTTTCCTCTGTTAGGGTTTCAAACCCTTTTTCTTTTTTCTTCCCCATAACCACCATCACCATCTTTTCATGTCTACTATTGTCTTCTCCTTTTTCCCATCTCTTCTTTTGTTTGTTTTGTGTCAATAAGGGTTCAAGCTGATGTCAATTGGTCTTATCTTCTTGGTTTCTCCTTTGCATTGGTCCGTGCAGGGTGCATCATGTTGAATTCAACAAACACTGCAACATAATTCAACAAACACTGCACCGACGCCAAACATTTTTTCCAATATATACGGTGCCTACCAAGCAGCTGTAAACCATGCAATTCAATCATGGTGGTTGGTGAAATAATAATTGATATTTGTCTATATAAACAATGTAAATTTCCGATACAAATTAAGAAAATATACTCAGAAAACATTGATTTTCTCTTCTGATTATTTCTTCAAATATTGATTTCTTCGTGGTATCAAAGCCAAGTCATTGCTTTATACAAATTTGAAACTCTTGTTCTCTAAAACAGAGATTTCTTTCTCTAAAAATATTTATTCTCGTGAAAAAAAATCTCATTTAAACACCCATCCAAATATTAATTACAAACACCATTTTTGAAGCGTTATTTCTCTCACCTAATTTTACCAGATTACTCTAAACACAATTTTGAACATTTTGGTAAAAATAGAGTAGAAGAAAAGTTCAGCACGCGCCCCCACGCGCTGCCTAAAGTTAAGGCACCATTTTTCACGCGCCACACGCGCCGTCACGCGTCGTCTGGAGGTTGAAGATGATGACATGTCATCCGGCTCGGCTCGGTTCGGCGCGGCTCGTTTCGGCGTGGCTCGGTTCGGCTCAGGTTGGTTTACCGGTGGTTCGGTCTGAACCCGGTTTTCTCGGTTTTTCACAATTTTCCTATTTTTGAGTGGTTCGATCCATTTTAATGATCTGAACCCATTTTTTTTCGGTTCTGGATTTCTAAAACCGGTTTGGTTCAGTTTTTCAAGTTTTTAAACCAATTTTGAACCGATTTTGTGGTTTTTTATCCGGTTTAGTATAAATATATATATATATATATTATAAAAAAAAACAGAAAAAAAAATTTAGTCCTAAAATTATTACACCATTTTCTAGTTTGGTTACCATAATATCATGACAGAGGGTATAATTTCATTACCTATGGAGCAATCAAATCCAGTTGTTGTACAATCGGTTCAATTTGAATGTGTGTTTAATGCTGAAATTGTTCTTACTGAGACTAATTATGATGTTTGGTCTCAAATAATGGAAATACATATTGCAGAGAGAGAAAAACTCTCTTATATTCATGACAAAAATTTGCAACCAGAAAAAACATCGAACAATTATAACAAGTGGTATGTAGAAAATCAAAAAGTGAAGAGATGGATCCTTATATCAATGAGTCCAGAAATCATGAAGCGATATTTATGCATACCTACTGCTCTTGAAATTTAGGGTGCTTTGGCAAAAGCATTCTATGATAGAAGTGACGAATTACAGGTATTTGTCTTAAACCAAAAAGCATTTACTTCCAGACAAAATGGAAAATCACTTTTAGAGTATTATGGAGAGTTGACTGAAATTTTCCAAGAGCTAGACCATCGTGATAAGGTGGTCATGAAAGACCCTAATGATCTAATATCATATCAAGAGTCTGTTGAAAGACTAAGGATACATATTTTTCTTGTTGGATTAGATGATGAATTTGAGCAGGTTCGTGGAGAAATTTTACGAAAAGAAACTATCCCAGATTTAAAAGGTTGTTATTCCTTGATTCGACGGGAGGTAGTACGTCAAATCTCATTGAAGGAAAAATCTGGAGACGTTGACGCTTCCGCCATGATATCTAAAAATCGTTCTTTTCCAATCAGCAAGAACGAAGGGTGACTGATAAATCATCATTTAAATGTACCCATTGTGATCAAAAGGGTCATACTAAAGAATGATGTTTTGAACTTGTGGGATATCCTGACTGGTGGGATCACAACCGTGACTCTCGGAAGAAAAATCCACGACAGATGTCTACTGCCACCATTGCTGAAACAACAAAAGATCATGTTGCAAACTCCTCTGCAAATGTTGGTAAGATACTTAAAGCTTTTTCTCCTGTTTTTAATAATACATGGATAATTGATTCAGGTGCAACTGATCATATGACATTCGATTCTAGACAAATCTCAAAACCATCCTCACACAAAACTGTTTGCACTACCAATGGTAACACAATCCCAGTCATTGGGGAAAGATCTTTATCTCTCACTAGTACTTTGAATTTAGACTCAGTACTAGTTGTTCCCTCTTTAGAGTATAACCTTATATCTATTTCTCAAATAACCACTGCTTTATCTTGTTTTGTTATTTTTTGGCCTGACTTTTGTGTGTTCAAGGACATTCAAACAAAGCAAACGATTGGTCGTGGTGTTAGGCAAGGAAACATGTATTATTTGGACTTGGATTCAACAAATCATACATTGGTAGCAACTGGATCTAAAAAGGATGAATCAAATATATGGCTATGGCATAGAAGATTGGGTCATGCTTCTTTTGGATATTTAAAGAAATTATTTCCAAGTTTTTTTTAGCTTCGATCTTTCTACTTTAAAATGTGATGTCTGTGAACTAGCAAAAAGTCATCGTTCCTCATTTCCTGTAACCTTAAATAAAAGTCCATTTCTGTTTATGGTTATACATTCTGATGTATGGGGTCCTTCCAAAGTCTCTACTTTGGGAGGATCACGTTGGTTTGTTACATTTATTGATGATTTTAGTAGAATGACTTGGGTCTGTTTAATGAAATCTAAAAGTGAGGTAAACGTATTGTTTAGAAAATTTCATAAAATGGTTCGTACTCAATATAAAACACATATTCAAGTTCTACGAAGTGACAATAGAGGAGAATATAAAAGTTCTGAGCTTCAAGAATATCTTAAAACAGAAGGGATTATTCATCAAGCTACTTGTGTTGATACACCTCAACAAAACGGAGTTGCAGAAAGAAAAAATCGACACTTGTTGGAAGTTGTCCGTGCCTCATTGATCGAAGCTAATATGTCATTATCTTATTAGGGAGAAGCAATTACTTCTGCTGTATATTTGATCAATCGGGTACCTTCTAGTCCCATTAACTTCCAAACACCACTACAAGCCATCACTGAAGCAATTGTTGCACCAAGTGTTCCCAATTTACCTTCTCATGTCTTTGGTTGTGTGGCATTTGTACACCTACATAAACAATAACGTAGCAAGTTGGATCCACGAGAAATACGTTGTGTTTTTATGGGATATGCCATACAACAAAAAGGGTATCGGTGTTATCATCCTCCTACAAAACAAATGATTACCACCATGGATGTTATTTTTCATGAAGATACAATGTATTTCTCATCTACACCTGAATTTCAGGGGGAGTATAACCATGCTAAAATTCAGACCCTTACATATAAATTGTTTCCTTATGAAGAAAGACAAATTATATGTGAGGAAAATACAAATAACTTAAATTCATATGGTAATAACTCTCAATATAGAAAAGACTCAAGGGAAATGGAATCAAGTCCTCATCAACTTCAAGATCATCAAGCAAGTTCCTTACTACCACAAAGTGAGTACGAGTTTCCTTCTCCACAAGTTGCTGATATACCTAACCAATTGTTTGCAGAGAATGTTCCAACTATTGAACCAGTCAGAAAAATACTTCCATCACGTCCTAACAGAGGTATTCCTAAAGCCATGTATGAACCTGAGATTTCTAGTAAAGTCAAATATCCCATGAGTAACTATATGTCTAAACATCGTTTGTCAAAATCAAACATATCATTTGTGAATCAATTATCTGTTGTATCTATTCCTAACGATTAATGCGGAAGCTTTAGCTGACCCAAAATGGAAAGATGCTATGAGTGAAGAACTAAGATCCTTAGAAATAAATAGAACTTGGGAACTTGTCGATCGTCCACCAACAAAGAAAATTGTTAGATGTCGATGGATTTTTTCAGTAAAGTATCAAGCAGATGGTATGATTGAACGCTATAAAGCAAGATTGGTGGCAAAAGGATACACTCAGACATATAGGATCGACTATACAGAAACATTTGCGCCTGTAGCCAAAATTAACACTGTTCGAGTCTTGGTATCTCTAGCTGCAAATTTAGATTGGCCATTATATCAGTTTGATGTAAAAAATGCCTTTCTACATGGAGATTTAATTGAAGAAGTCTACATGGATTTACCACCAGGAATCAAGAAATCCAAAATCCATGATGAAAAGGTGTGTAAATTAAAAAAATCATTGTATGGATTGAAACAATCCCCAAGAGCATGGTTTAGTAGGTTCACAAAATCAATGAAGGCATTTGGCTACAAGCAAAGCAATTCAGACCATACTTTATTTCTGAAAAAAGGGTATGGTAAGATCACTGCACTTATTGTATATGTTGATGATATGATAGTAACAGGAAATGATCTTGAAGAAAGGAAAGCTCTCCAAAGTTATTTGTCCAAGGAATTTAAAATGAAAGACCTTGGTTCCTTAAAATATTTTCTTGGGATTGAGGTTTCTCGATCAAAAGAAGGAATCTTCTTATCTCAAAGGAAGTATGCCTTAGATTTATTAAAAGAAACTGGTATGTCGGCATGTCAACCAGCTAATACACCAGTAGAGGAAGGATTAAAGTTATGTATCAAGGTTGATCAAGTTCCAACAAATAAAGAAAGATATCAAAAGCTTGTTGGAAGGTTGATGTATTTGGCACACACAAGACCAGATCTTGCCTATGTTTTAAGTATTGTCAGCCAATTTATGCATAATCTTGGAGAACAACATATGAATGCAGTTATTCGTATTTTGAGGTATTTAAAGTCTGCTCCTGGAAAAGGAGTATTGTTTACTAAAAACTTAGAGTTTCAAAGAATAGAAGTATATACTGATGCTGATTGGGCTGGATCAATAAATGATAGGCGATCTACATCAGGCTACTTCACCTTTGTAGGGGGAAACCTTGTAACATGGAGAAGTAAGAAACAACATGTTGTTGCCCGTTCAAGCGCAGAGGCTGAATACAGAGGCATGACACTTGGGCTTTGTGAGGCCTTGTGGTTACAATCTCTCTTGAAAGATTTGGGATATCCTTCTAAAGAATCAATTAAGTTATTTTGTGACAATAAAATAGCATGTGATATTGCTCATAATCCAGTTCAACACGATCGTACAAAACATGTTGAAGTTGATCGGTTCTTTATTAAAGAAAAGTTAGAAGAAAATTCATTGAAATTGCCAAAAATTAAGTCAGAAGATCAATTGGCTGACATCCTCACTAAAGCAGTCTCATATCGAGTATTCACAGAAGTTTCAGTCAAGTTGGGCATGAAAGACATCTATGCACCAACTTGAATCTATGCACCAACTTGAGGGGGAGTGTTGAATTCAACAAACACTGTAACACAATTCAACAAACACTGCAACACAATTCAACAAACACTGCACCGACGCCAAACATTTTTTCCAATATACACGGCGCCTACCAAGCAGTTGTAAACCATGCAATTCAATCATAGTGGTTGGTGAAATAGTAATTGATATTTGTCTATATAAACAATGTAAATTTCCGATACAAATTAAGAAAATATACTTAGAAAACATTGATTTTCTCTTCTGATTATTTCTTCAAATATTGATTTCTTCACGTCATTTCCATCGCTCGGCTTGGTATATCTTTCACTGTTGTTGCCTCCATCTGCAGCATGCTTGTGCGGTGGTTTCTGTGGTTGTTTGGGTGGGCTGCTTCTTTTACACTAGGGAGTTTTTGGGGTTTGTTAGGGTTCTGTTTCAAGTTTTTTTTTAGTTTGTTGGTTTCTTTCAAATAAGGCCGTTTTGGTGGATTGTTGTTTCCTGTTGGTTGTGGTTTTGTGTAATCTGGCCTGCAGTGCTGGGTTGTGTAGGAGTTTGCATATGTTCTGATTTTGTTTAAAATAGTTTGGGGATTCTAGTAATGTCTTTCTTGTTTATGGTTGCAGGCCAAGATGCTTGTGGAAATCTCCCATAGATTTGTGAGCGTTAAGTGTGTTCATGGTTTGAAGGTTAGCTGGGAATATTTAGGATTTAATTTTGAGTATAAATCACAGAGAGAGAGGGAGCTTTGTAAGCTCATTGTGGCCACCTTTGAATGATTTTACGAACATTCTCCTTGGGACATAATGATTATTTTGGAGAATTTTTGTTATGCGTTAATTTGTACTTTAAAATTGATTTTATATCCTTTAAATCTTGATCATTAATGAGATTTCTTCTTTGATAAAAAAAAAGATTATAATAACTGATTTTTTACTATAGGACTCTAAAATGTTTTGAAATAACCGTTAAAATAATTTATTCATTTGCTTCCTAACATATTTTAATTATTACAATTATAATTTTATCCATAACTTCTTTTCGGTGCACATAATTTAGTGACTAATGTTTTCAAATTTAAAAAATTTAATTTTCATTAAATTGATTTAATGATCTTATATTTAATCACTATGAAATTTGAGTTTTTTTCATTTGATTTCTAATCTATTTCAAAAAATATAATTTGATCATCAATTTTTTATTTATGTGATTGTTAAATAATTTTGACCAAAATGAAAATTTTGGATTAAGTTTATGAAATTTAAAAATTATGAATTAAATTATAGAAATTAAAATATTAGAGAACAAATTATAATATCATATAGAAATAAAGACCAAATGAATAAATAAGTCAAAAAATAATGGAAAAACATGGTTAGTATCCTTGTAATTATACTCATTTTTACTATAAAGAAAAAATTTAATTCAAACATTACAAGTTGAATATTGGTTGATTGGATTTAGGTGAAGTTTATTATCCTATTATTTTTATTATTATAATTTTAATACGTAATATAAGATAAATTAAAAAAATGATCATATCAAACTATTATATCTATCTACATATGCAGAATTCGTGATGTATGGATGAATGGTATTTTATTTCGTTCTTTCATTTTTTTTTATCTTAAAACTAGTTAATATTAAATTTTTTTGGTAACAAATAAATTTTTATAAATAATTATTTTGATAATTTTATACTTTTATGATATGTTAATTCATTATGAATAAATAATATTTCTGTTTCATTAATCATTTTCTTTTAGAAATAATATTTTCTATTATGTAAAAGTGGTGATGTATGAATAAATAGTATTTTGATCATTCTTTTCATATTTTATTTTTTTATTTTTTTGCACTAATAAATACAAAAATTCTTGTATAATAAATACACTTTTTATAATTAATTGTTTTGGTGGTTTTATGTTTTATTAAATGCTAACTTTTATATTACAACTGTTAGAAACTAAAACTTAACTTTACCCAATAAAATTTGATTGAATTAAAGGTTGTTTAAATTTATAAGTAAAACTGTTATCGAACTTATAGCTGATGTGGAACTGAAGGAAACTTAACAAAAATAATTGAATAATTGTTTAAATTTTATTAATAATGATAATTCATCATGCTTATCAATTTAATGAATAAATCGAGTACGATGAATTCATTAATGATAGAATAATATTTGTATTTAAGTAATCATTTTATTTTAGAAATAATATTTTCTGTTATATAAAAGTCGCGATGCATGTATAAATAATATTTTGGTTATTCTCTCATATATTTTCTTAACATCAATAAATACTAATTTTTATAAATAATTATTTTAATAGTTTTATTCTTTCATTGTATGTTAACTTTGTATTATTTTTTCTTGAATAATTGTTTCGATTTCATTAATGATGATGTTCATGCTTATCATTCAATAAATAATTCTAATCTAATCAATTCATTAATAATTGAATAATATTTATATTTAATTAATTATTTTTTAAATAATATTTTCTATTATCTATTACTATATATAAAAAGCATAAATAACCCCTAAACAGTACATTGGTTATTATCTCGTTCTATTATTTGTTCATTTTTTTAATACATAAGTAAATATTAAAATACCTTTAAAATAAATGCATTTTTTTATAAATAATTGTTTTCTTAATTTTATTATGTACTGCTTTGATTATTTATTCATTTTTTTTAGTTTCTATTTTTTTCAAATACTCTAATAAATATGAAAATACACTTATACCTCTTTCATTTTTAGGTTAGTTTTTTTATTGTTCATCGATTATTTTATGATTTTTTTTGTACATTAATAAATATCAAAATATCTCTATATATTTATTAAATTTAAAAAATTACGTTTAAAGATATTTTTAAAAAATAAAGAATGAAAAAAAAATATCAATTATTATTTAATAATCAATAATATTATATACTTATCAAATTTAAATAATATAACATTTTTTATATATTTGTTAAAAATATTATCAATATTTTAAATTAAATATTTATATAAAATGTAAAATAAAAAATAAATATATTGTTTAATAAATTATTTATAGGTAATTTTATTAATATATTCATATTTTATATATTGATTCATACGTAAGATTAATGCAAAAGTAGTTGATATTTAAAGTGTCCTTGAAATTTTTTTTTTCTAATGTATTTTTAATTGTTTTAATCAATAACGTGACTACTTTTTTCGTAGCAAATCTCCTTAAACACGGGGCCTGAGGAGCAACAAAAGTCAGCATCATATGCTATGCCCTGCATGACTTTGCTGTCATGCAATTGCAACGTGGGTGACGTTATTAATTCTGTTTGCTGAAATTTTCTGTCTTATTTTCCAACCTCCGATGAGATGTCATTTGTACTAAAATAAGCTCGTAGGACCCAATTACCTTATCAATTGTGAATAGGCTGACTTCATTTACCACTTGGGCTTCAGCTAGATGCTCATCTTCATTATTAAGCCCAGTATAAACGTTAAGGGTCGGTTTAAAACAAATATAAATTTAATTTTTTTCATTCAAAAATCAACCGATAAATCTAAGTTTATATTTTTTTTAGAGATTAATTAGTCCAAAATTTATATAAATAATTTGATAAGTTAAATTATAAATTTCAAAAATAATAAAACCGATCTAACCTACTTTTTTAATACATTGATTTTTAAGTATTTTTTTTATATATTTATATATTATATATTTTTTATTATTAAATTATAATTATGTTAAATTTTTATCTAAATTATACGTAAAAATAAAAATATAATTAAAACATAGATGACAATGTTATTCAAAGAATATCAAACTCTAATATTTTAGAGTAAATATTAATAAGTTTTTTTGAGAAAGTTTAACTTATCGTGAATCACTCTTTAAAGTAAATGTTAGTCCTTTTAATATCAATGAACATATTTTATTTTATTTTGTTTTCCTTATTATTATTTTTAATTAGAGAAGGTTTTATATAGTTTTAAATTTTTTAAACTAACTGTTCTTGATCTTATAACTTGACTTAAAAGTTAATTTTGGAGTCATAAATCGACTAAGATTTTTAATTTTTTAAAATAGTTAAGATAAAATTGACTTGTAGAATGATCTAATAACAAATCTAACCATCATTTTCCCCCGCTAATTAAATTTATACTTAATTGCTCTTTCTAAGAATTATTGACAAGCAATATAGGTTTTTTTTTTATTAATTTTTAAAAACTATCATAAATTTATATCAAAACTCATTGTTTATACTCAATAACATAATATAAAGACTACAATATTTTTACTAAATAAATTTCATAAACAAAAATAGGCTTAAACTCAACAAATCTACGATAACCACCACTTGTAGAGTTCTAACAACCATCGTAAGAAACATTGGTAAGTTCTATTCACTATCTTCAACAACCTTGTCATAGTTCTACCGATCATCGTCAGGTACTTTATACTAAATCATTTCTCTCGTGTATAAATGAGGGTGTTTGAGAGTAGTGTAACCTTCTATGGCCAAAAAATAAGTAGATACCAATTTTTTTCTTTTAAATAGTGTTGTGTAAATTAGTTTACGTGGTATGATATGAGAGGTCATAGTTAGCAAATAACTTGCAAGTTAATCCATTAAATATTGAGTTAACAGATAAACATTAATATCGGATAAATATCCGACATGATAAATAACTGGTACATAATCTCTTAATTATTTGACAAGTAAATAATTATGAAAAGATAACTCCAACATTAAGATAAGTCTTGTTATATATATATATATATATATATATATATATCATCTTGTATATACATTTGTCATATATTTTTTTCATAACATAATTTGAATATTACTTTATCATAGACAGACACTTCTAAACTTTCACTCCCTAAACCTCTATTCATCTCTCTAAATCAAAGAAAAGACATTAGTATCACTATTATAATATTGATATATAGCTTCATTTTTAACTATAATCATAGATCTATAATCACTTTATAAAAATCAAGATCTAAGTAAGAAAAATCATAAACTTTTACATATAATATCAATTTTTAACTGTAATTATAAACATATAATTTGGTCACGATCTTTCAAAAGACTGACTATAGGCAACATTTGGTCACAGTCTTATAAAAGACAGTGACTATACACATATCATTTAATCATGACCTTATGAAAGACCCTTGACTTATTATATGTTTACAGTCACGATTATAATGTTAAAACATAACTATATCTTAATATTTGATCTTGATTACCCGAAAATCATGACCTTTTATCTTTATATTTGGTCACAGTTATACAAAAATCGTGATCTTTTATCTTTATATTTGACCTAGATTATACTAAAATCCTGATATTTTATCTTGATTTACATTACAATCCTGACTATCTTTATATTTGATCTCGATTTACACCAAAATCATAACTATATACATCTCAATTAATCATATTATACTAATTTTTTTATAATCAATAAATTTAAATACCTATTTTTTAATAAGAATTACAATAATAAAAATCAATATTATATTAAAATTAAGAATACAATTATATTTGAAAATTTATGCATAAAAACTTAACAAAACTTATTAACTAATTAAAGTATTTCAAAATATTAAATATATGCTTAAAGTTTATCAATAATAATATTAATCAAATTGTATCTATCTAAATCAATCTAATAAAAAAGTAATTACAAGTGTATAGATGATCTAATTAGTTAACTATCATTGTAAAAATTGATTCGTGAACTCTATTGTTAATTCCACATTCATCAATTTCATCATTAATGTGAGTTACTTCGTTACCAAGATATAATGTATATGTATTTTAAATTATTATTAACAGTTATTTTGATAAAGAAAAAATTAAAATCAAAATTTGAACTATGAAAAAAAATAAAAAAATAATTTCAATTATTACTAAATCAATTATGAAAGCAAGTAGATTAATAACCACAAGTTATGAGTTATTTTTGTCTTATATTAAATATTAGAATAAAAATTAATTGTAAGCTTAATATTTCGATGTTAAGTTTAACGGAAAAAAAATTTGTGTATATAATCTAATTAAAAAGAAGCCAAGATAGCGGTGGCTCATATTTTCTAAGAAGCCAACCAAAAGTAGAAGAGGCACACTGTATGAGTGCAAATCATGACATGTTCACCGACTGTCTACGAACATTCTACGAACTTTTAGCTTCAATTCTAGCTGATCAACCCCTACCTCCTATTGAGAATATATGTACTTTAGCTCTTGAAGGAAGCAAAAAGGATAAAAGCTTCAGTTCAGCTTATCGAGATGGTATGAAAAAGTTGAATTCAATTCTGTAACAGTTTCGTCTGTTGACAATAATTTCAACTTATGGAAATGGAAGACTTATGAAGGAATAGAAAATCAAGAGATCCTTTTATCCAAAGTGAATCAAAAGAGAGAAAACACAATTCAAGATCTTTCTCTACCCGAAAAGATACTGAGTGGTGATAATAACAATGGCTTTACTGAAAACCAGTTTCAAAATGACATTTGACAGTGGCCTAAGTATAGAAAATGTATATTTGTAAAACCTAATAGTGAAGCTATATATAAATTTAGAGTTCTGTTTTAATTATCTAACAGATTCTGGGGGTATTGGCATTCTAAAATCAGAGGAGAAGACATTCTAAAAGTAGAAGAATAGAAAAACAATATTAATTGTTATGATTGGGAAAGAAAAAACTCAATCCCGTCACTATTGAAAAAGAAATGACTTATTTCATTAATTTTTCATAATACAGGTTTCTATGAAAATACAAGACTAATTAACAGGTAGTGAAGCAAGACAGGCTTTGTAACTCTATTATGCCAAATATAGCTAGAACCATCTGGACTTCAGATAAACTATTACCTTTTGTGGGATATAAGCATTAAAAATCCTCCGAGGGCAATAGAATCTCAAGATTTAAGCCAGATATGTTAAGAACATACAAAGAAAGCCTTCAAATGGTTGAAGAGTTCTGCAGTATAAAAGCAATATGTCAGTAAACTTTCGAAGCAGAGATCAAAGATAAAAGATTGTCAAACAGAAGAGATTGATAGATGCAGTTTTGTTACAAGTTATGAGAAAACCTATCTTAGTTGTAAGAATTGCAGGTTTTCTAAAGTTGTTTATTCCTAGAGAACACCATAAAGAAAGTCCCTTTACTGTATACTCTCTTCATTGCATTTGATGAGATAAATTCAATAACTATGTACATCATTTTGAGAAACATACACACCGGAGTCCAAAAGTTTCAAACTTCAAGCTGACAGGAGATTAGTTTACCAAAATGAAAGAAAATCATTAAAAAGGAGGGGGAAATAAAAAGCATTAAAAAAGAGACTAATAGTAGCTAAATTGTGCTTTTCAAAAACAGAGAAACAGACTTACTTGACCTCACTTGGAACAAAATACCAAAAATGTTGTTTTTTAAGGACCATGCATTTTCACCATACAAAAACAATGTAATATACCTTGTATACTAAAAGGTATGAGATATTATTTAAATGAAGGATACATAACCTCGTTAAGGGTGTCCTTGAGCCTAACATTAGTATTCTTAATATCAGATGTCACTCTATTCACCTACAAAAACATCAAAATAACACCAGTATTTTTATCCATAATGGGAACAGAGCTCATTGACAATGCTAGACGAAAAAGTACTAACCTTTTCATCCATTTCATCCAATAAGGGCACTTGCTTATCCAATTCCTGAATATATTTAAAACATTAGTTAATTTTCGTATAACCTAATAGCCTAGCTAAAAGAGTTATGCATGCACCTTCACAAACCTCATTCATATCACGGGACAACTTTTTCGGTATATCTAACTCTTCTGAGATAATACCAAGACCTTCATCTTGCACACAATTACATTAAATAAACTTCAGAGAAGTTTGAGTCTAAGAGCTACTGCCTTGCCTTGTTGAAGTAATTTTCCATTTCTATATGCAAAAAAAGCAAGTAATATTTTATTTATCCTCTTGGTTAAGAAAAATCTAAAAGCAATTGACAGCCTCGAGGATCTTACAT
The DNA here is from genome assembly GCA_030763125.1 of Hippophae gyantsensis. Classification (NCBI taxonomy): domain Eukaryota; kingdom Viridiplantae; phylum Streptophyta; class Magnoliopsida; order Rosales; family Elaeagnaceae; genus Hippophae; species Hippophae gyantsensis. Next base: position 10,740,599 of record CM061031.1, read on the forward strand.
TTCTTGGTGGTTGGCTGGAAGTAGAGGCTGGCGGAAGGCTGAAAACTGGTGGTCGAATTGAGGTCCGCTGACGGCTGAAAACTCAGAATGATATGAAACGTGTATGAAAACTGTAAAAAAGAAAAAAAAAGCTGAGAGGGAGGGAATAAACGCGAGAAGGAGGGAAGAAATGCAAGAAGGAAGAGTGAAAAAAGAAATGACCGAGAGGGAAATTTAGCGTGAAGAAGTGGGAAAAATGATACTATAACTAAAAAATTGTAAAATAATTTTTTTAATGAATAATACTTATAATATATTATTTTATTTTAATTTTAAAAAATAATATTTAATTATTTTAATTATTCGAGGATTATTTAATCATGATTATAAATTTATTTATTTTAAATTAATTTTAATAATTTATCTTATATTCACGATTATTAATAAAAATTAAGGTTATATATATAACAAAAATATTTTAAATAAATATCGGTATATTTTTTGATAAAATAAAAAAATAAAACATCAATAAGACTTATAGTTTAAATTTCAAACTTGGAATTATGTTAATTAATTATCACAACTATTATGGTTTTGAATTAAGAAACAAATTAGTAAACATCTAGGTGGTATAAATGAAAACACTTCTTCAATGAAAACATTTCTTGTTTGGATTATAATTAAAACCCTAACTTCTTGGTCTTTAAAAGATATTGTTAAATTTTTGAGATCAAATATCATTATTTTAATAATGTCTCTTCCTTCTTATCACTACTCGAATTTAATTAAGATCGAATGATAAAAAACTGTCACATCCTATGGTACTCAGAGGTCTTAATGATGTGTTTTTTGTTTTAAAATTTATAGAAAGAAAAGATGCATACAATTATTAGTATTAACAAAAATTAATATCAATATATAATAATTTTAAAACGTTCATAAAATATATTAGAGAACTTGAGCCTAATTTAACCTCGAAAATACGCTTATAAGATGAGGATTGTCTAGACTTACAAGACACCTCTTGGTATAAAACTTGATTGATGTGGGATTTAAGAAATCTTAACAGTCCCTCACCACATCGGTGAGATTGAGTATTAAGGTGAGAGCTCAGATCGTTGCAAGAAGAACACACCATGACCTAAGCATCGACCAAGTCACCAGTTTTGATAATATGTTAAAAAACTTGAACTTAATTCAACGCTTGCAAAGTAAATGTTATTTAGACTTATAAGATGACTCTTGATATAGATCCTAACTGATGTATAACATAAGAAATCTCAACAAGATACATTCATTATCCTGTTAACAAAAACACTTAAAACAAATTTTATTGCACTTTTTTATAAAATAAAAAAAATAAAATATCTATAAGACTTATAGTTTAAAGTTTAAATAACTAATTAGCACAAATATTATGCTTTTGAATTAGGAAACAAATTAGTAATCTTTATATATTGCTCGTAAAACATTTTTAATTAACGTGAAAAAATCTGATGACTCTATCTGTAATGTAACTGACCTCAGCTCCATATACATGCTCAACAAAGCAGAGTTTGACGATGTAATAAAAAAAAGATTAATTCCGACTGGTTAATTAATGTGTAATTCCCCAAACATTATATTAGACTGTACACATAGTTCGTTATTAGTTTGCTATAGCTATTATAAACAGTTAGTTACTCAGTACACGTGTAGGACTAAGATTACTTCTAGATAGTAAGTAGTACTCACAGTACACAGCTTGTAAAATTTTGTATTGAGAATTTAACTCATTTTGTTTTTCTTATCTGATGAAATAACTCATTTTGTATTGAAAATTTTATGAGCTCGTTAAATTATAAATATTTTATTTATATAATATATAAAACTAATATTTATGAATAAGTGATAAATATATAAAAATATTATTTACACTTTTCTTACTAAATTAATGTTCTAAATATGTTAATTTTTTAACAATTTTTAACATTGTATCAGAAACTTGACTTCTTATATTCAAGACACTTTAATATTATTTTTTAAATTGTAAATATTTGATATATATGATATATAAAATCAATAATTATAAATATTTGATATATATAGAACTCCTTGGATAATTTTTAAGATATATGCATGATCGGTAATTAATTAGAGAGGGAAAGAAGCAAAACACTCAACGGTTAGTTTTAAACTGTTCATCTATAAGATTTAAGTATGGATCCACAAGAAGTACACATTATAGCTCTCCAAGATTTCCAATAAAACGGGACATAACAAAACCTTGTTGCTGTTTTCATATCAGCAACTTTTGCCCCTCCGCCGCACCTCGAACACGTTCCGGCCACTGGCTTTGTCTGCTGCACCTTCCTTGTTTGGTCCACCAGAAAGCAAAAACACACCATTGAAATTTGAAAAATATATCACAAAAATGATGAACACCTTTTTATTTCTTGGTTGATCGGATGTAATGGTACTTGTGTCATGATAATGATAAAGTGTGCAGTGTGATTGATATATATAATTAACCCATTAGTTAAAGATCCAACACTTAAGGAATGAGATTCACCCTTTGATGCGTGACACATGTAGCAGGTCATTCAACAAGTAAGGTGTTGTTTGTGTTCATGAAATTGGAAAGTATGAACTGCATAACAATCACGACTAACGTGTGGTATGAATGGAGTGATTTCCAAGTCAATATATGGAAAGTTGACTTTTGCAAGCTTACATATCCTTTTCTATAATAGAAAATGCTTTTTAAGGAGAAATGTTTACTGCATCAATTACGGTAAAAAAAAATCTCTTAATTTATTATTTTATATTTATTTGTACATAAATAATCCATGTTCACATAAAAATTAATAAAATATTTTTAAAATTAATAAAATATAACACATATCTATTGAACTCGTTCATACACAATTTTTTCCCTTTTCAGAGTATATTTGTATTACTTTTTTACCCTAATTTTTTCTCATTAAAATTAAATATTCTATTAATATTTTGAGTTACAATTAATTTTTAGCAACATTCATATATAATGATTAATAAAAAATTAATATATTCGTTGGGATAAAATACAAATAAAATTACTCTATTTTTATAATAACTTGATATGTTATAATATAATTGATAATTTATTAGTTAATTGTTTCAAAATTATTTCAATATATCAACTTTTTAATTTAACATTTAATTTAATATTAACATGACACTTAATAGATAAAACAATTTTATTTAACTTTCTTCATTTACTTTCCATTGTTTATTTTTTTACCAAAATTAATTATCTCAAAATGTCACAAAAAATTTATTTTTAATATTTGTTGATTATCATAATTTTTTATTTTAATATTTGGTTAATTTTTATTTTTTTGAAAAAAAAAATTCTATATTTAAATAACTTTATATTAAAATATTATTGTTGTTGATTTTTTTTTATAATTCATTTTTATCTATGTTAGTGGCTTGTATTTTATTGTGTTTTAAAGCAAGTAACATAAAAAATGTTCTAATAAAAAATTATTAAAATGATATAATTTTTCTTTAACTAATAACTTTTTTCTCAAAATTAATGACTAAATAGCACCTTTCTAATTTGGTAAATTAAACGATATCAATTTTAAAATCTAGGAAATTTCTACTACCCCTCTTCCTATTTTATATTTAATTCAAGAGAATGTGAGTCCAAAATTCAAAAGTCGCATTAGTCGATTGATTGAGGTTGTTGATCGATTAAGCTTTGATCAACTCTTGTCGAGTCCTTCTCGAGTTATTTCTACATTTACCTAATCGATTGGTTTTTGTTCGACTTTAATCGAATATTCTTAGGTCAAATTTCTTAACAAATCTTGATTGACGATTAAGGGACTTGATTGATCAAGGAAGCAATCAACATGATTTAAAATTCCTTTTTTAACTTGACTCATATGTAAAATTACATAATATCCTTATTTTAATTAATGTTGTGTTTGGTTAGAGGGAATGAAAATGAATTAGAATTGATTCCTTTTATTTGTGTGTTTGGTTGGGCTGAAAAATGAGTCAGAAATGGAATTGTGATTCTATAGAATGGAATTATGATTCTTTAGAATGGAATCGATTCCTAAAGGAGAAGAATTACAATTCCTTCTCCCCTTTAGGAATCATGATTTCATTCCCATCTTAATTTTTTCCCCAATTTTACCCCCACCTCAAATATAACCCTAAACTCAAATCCCAAAACCTTAAACCCTAAACTCTAAACTCTAAACCCTAAATCTCAAATCCCAAAACCATAAACCCTAAACCCCAAATCCCAAAACCTTAAACCCTAAACTCTAAAACCTAAATCCAAAAACCCTAAATCTTAAACCCCAAATCTCAAATCCCTAAACCCTAAAACTCAAATCCCAAATCCCAAAACCCTAAACCCTAAACCCGAAATCCTTAAACCCTAAACCCTAAACCCCAAATCCTAAAACCCTAAACCCCAAATCCCAAATCCTAAAACCCTAAACCCTATTTAAAAAAATAATAATTTTAACCCTAAACCTTAACCCACAAATATAACCCTAAATCCTAAACCCCAAATCTAGAATCCCTAAACCCTAAATCTCAAATCTCAAACCTTAAAACCCTAAACCCTATTTAGAAAAATAATAATTTTAATAATATATTTTCTTTTAAATGATATTATTTAAATTTTGTTGAATATAAAGGTATTAAGGTAATTTATAGTTTTTTTCATTCTATTCCATTGGCAAACCAAATACTGTAATACTGATTCTTTCTTTGATTTCAGTGGTCAAATCAAACAATATTATTTCTTTTTCATTCCATTCCATTCCTATTCTCATTCCAATTTTGATTCCATTCTGTGAACTAAACGCCACCTAAATGCTTTAAAACCTCATGAAAATATTTTAATCTCTTCTATTGAAATCTAGATTTAGGGTGTCAAAACTAATATATATATGCAAATCTTAGCTTTCTTTAAGAACCGATAAAATATATATCTTTTGAGAATCATAGTCGTCTTTTACAAGCTTCATCATTCTGAAACTGCTCTTGTCAAAATAAGTTCTAAGTATTTTTAATTGCTATTTGATACATAAATTACTTCTAAATTATTGCTTAATATATCTGTTATAGAAATTTTAGTTTCAAGCTTGTTGATCTATGTTTTGAACTAAGATTATGATTTTTTTATTGAAATCCGTTTAAAACACACACAGATACTTATATTTTTTGTACTAATCTTGTTCGCATGTTGATTTGTGAACATATATTCGATTTATGAGGAGTTAATCAGAATGCTGGTCAGAATTCGTTCATACTAATCTTGAAGGTTATGAAAATAGAGCAAAAATCACTACTATAAAAAGGGGCATTAAATTCGTTCATACCAATTTAAAGTCGGTTCGTTGAACCGACTTTAAACGGTGAACCGACTTTAATTTTTTTTTAAATTTATTCATTTTCTATACTCAAATAAAAACCTGTATTCAAGCAGAAAAAAAAAACTAAAATCAGTTTAACAAATAGTTCAAATAATACAAATATTTGAAAAATAAAATATTAATTAATAGCAGAAAAATTATCATGGTTTTGTTCTATTTTATTCAAGATCATCATATTCTCCTCCTTATATTATAATACAAACCTACATATATAATACAAAAAATTATACACATAAATAATAACACATAATAACAGAAAAAAATATGAATAATAAGTGTGTAAAATTAATAAAAATACTTACAAAAGTAAATGAAGTGATAAAATGAAGGAAGGGAAGAAAAAATGGTGTTTTGTAAGTGAGAAATGGGTATAAATTTTTTGAGTATTTTGCTCAAAAAAATAGGGGATCTAAAAGATTAGTTAGAGATGAAGAAAACCCATTAACTAGTGCTGGAAATGGTAGTCGTAGGTGGCCGGAAAATGAGAAAGAGTGGAGGAGGTTTTGGGTTTTTGAGAGTTATGTAACACTGAAAATAGTTTCTATCTAGGAAGAAAGAAGAGAAAAAAATTTATCCACGTGGATAGCATCGGTTCCACGTGTCAACCGACGCTATGTTACATGGGTAGCGTCGGTTCCACGTGTCAACCGACGCTATGCTACGTGGATAGCGTCGATTGACACGTGGAACCGACACTACGTCCACGCATAGTGTCGGTTCCACACGTCAACCGATGTTACATCCTACGTAGATAGTGTCGGTTCTACACCGAACCGACTTTAAACCAATTTAAAGTCGGTTTTTGAAAAAAATCGACTTTACGTATCGACTTAAATACCCATTTTTGTAGTAGTGAATTAGTAAGTGAAGTACATTCGAGAATTATCTTAAGAAGGATAGTATAAAATCGAATTTGTACTTGTTTTCATAGTGGATAAATTAGGTGATTTGATAGACCGTTGGTTTTTCTTTTATGTTATGGTTGTAACTTGGGTTGTTTCGACTTAAAAATCTCGTTTGTTATTTTTAGTATTTACACTTTATTATTTACATTACATGTTTGACCACTGTGATTAGGTTACAGATTTATAATATGATAAAATGGAAAATACCTATTCATATTACATAAGGCAGATATTTTATAGTTGTTTTAATTAAGTGCTATAAATATCATGGAAGTATTTTAATCTCTTCTATTGAGATCTAGATTTAAGGAATCAAAATTATATATTTTTTGAGAGTCATTATCGTCTTTTCTATGCTTCATCATTCAGAAACTATTCTTCTCAAATTCAATTCTAGGTATTTTTAATTGTTATTTGATATACAAATCAATGTTAGATTACTACTTAATTATATGTTATAGGAATCTTAGTTTCATTCTTGTTGATTTATATTTTGAATTAGGATTAGGATTTGTTTTTTATTGAAATTCGTCTAGAACACACACAAATATTTGTATTTTTGTACTAACTTTGTTCGTAGGTTGATCCGTGAACGTATTTGATTTGTGGAGAGTTAATTAGAATGTTGGCCAAAATTCGTTCATACTAATCTTGAAGGCTATAAAAATAGATCAGGAATTAATACATGAAGTACATTAGGGAATTATCCTAAGAATGATAGCATAAAATTAAGTTTGTATTTGTTTTCATAGTGAATAAATTAGATGATCTGATATAACGTTGGTTTTTCTTTTAGGTCATGGTTGTAGCGTGGATCATTTCGACTAAAAATCTCATTTGTTATTTTTAATATTTGCATTTTATTATTTACATGCGATTACATATTTGTCTATTGTGATTAGGTTACGAATTTATAATTTGATAAAATTAAAAATACCTATTCACGTTACATAAGGCAGGTATTTTATAATTGTTCAATTGTTCGATTTTTTAATGTTTATTTCATTCCTCGGTGTAAATAACCCAAAATTGGTTCACAATCAACAACATCTCTACCATCCAAAGTAACGATGAGTCGAAGAACATCATGCATTGATGGGTGATGAGGGCCCAAACTTACTATCATGAGGTCATCTTCACTGTCCAAAGTAACGATGAGTCGAATAACATCATGCATTAATAGGTGATGGAAGCCCAAACTTACTATCATGAGGTCTTTTCTTTTAACCGGTATATATAGGTTTTTTCCCGATTCATTCTTCACTCCCTCTGAGCCTATTTAGTCCATTTTAAAATTTCAAGTTTGAATGTTATCTCACTAAACTAAAATTTAACTTTGTTCTAACGTTAATGGTTTTTGCTCTAAGAATAGCAATCATCAATTTAAATTGGTTTGATACTAAGTAATTTTTGCCATAAAAATATCAGTTTTTCTCTAATGAAACTGGAGCTCTGTCACAAACTATAGGAAAAACATTTAGTGCAAATAAAATTCTTAAAAGGTAGAAGATGCGCTATTGGTAAAGAGAACACCACATTAACACCAATAACTAGATCTGATAATGTTTGTTCACTAATATAAACCCAAAACATAATCTTAAAAATCCATTAAACGTTTAATTAGTTTATGTTGAGCAATGTTGTAGTTTTGAAGTGATGAGGTTGTTGATATGTGAAGGCCGTTGATTCAAGGGAGTATGTAAAGACTAAACTCTTATTGTGTGTTCTGCTGCAGCCTATGGTTTATAGTCTAGTCTATCTCTACTCTATAGTTTCTAGACTTGTACTGCATTCTTTAGTATAAAGCTTGTACTCAGTTTTTCTCTGTCATATTTCTCACATAAACTTCCATATGCAAGTTTTCTTCTTCCAGCTTTAGTCTTTATTGTTTCTCAATTTAATATTAAGATTCCACAATATATCATCATCATTAACATTGTTGTTATCTAAGAACAATTTTAATTGATAACTAGGACAAACTTTTAACTATCATTTCAAATCTATTATAAATTATGGAATACATGATTTACAAATAACAAAATTTCTAAATTTCTAAATCAAAAAAGAGCAACACAACCTATATATATAATTTAGTCAAGTTAAGCATTTAATATTTAGAATGTACAAACACATACAAAACGAATCTGTACGGATGTGACAATGAACAAGAACTGAAAATTCAACAGCCACATTCGCAACTCCAAAGTGCAGCAGCTCACTAAAATTGACTCCAATTTTAGGATAACATTAATAATCTAAATGCATTAACTTGTGTCAATAATCTGGTTCTAATCCTCTGTAGTTAAAAACTTATGCACAATATATATGATCATTTCAAATCTTCAATCTTTAACAAGAAATTCGATTAATTTGACACAACAAACACAATAATATGATATGACTGCAAAAGAAAAATAATTAAGACATTAAAATAAGAAAAAATTAACAATTAAGTATAACTTTTCTGTTGCTTTGACACTCCACTGACAATAAACACAGAAAATTCATCACATGCATGGATCAAAAACATCATCCTCTCCATAACCATGGTATTTAAACGATATAATTAATACATGTGAAGCCATAACAACAAGATGATTACACTTTGGACAACATCTGTCGTCTCTAATGAGCTCTAAATTTTGATACACCTATCCTTTAAGAAACTAGCGCAATAAATTTAAATATCATTATTGATATTTTTGATTTGGTTTTCAGTCTTACTTTTTTTTAGCATCACATTTTATATAGCCACGTATTAAATAATTTTTCAATTTGATTTTTAGGTTTTATCCCATTTTGTTTATTTTAAAGATAAACAGTTTACATAAACTTTTATCTATTTTAATTACATAAAGATGCTTGTATTATTATTATTTTTTTAAAAAATACTCAAATTTTAGTCAATTTTACACTAAGGTGTCTATACTTTTGTTTAGGCATCCAAACTTTGGTCTATTTTATACATAAATACTCATATTCTTATTTTGTTTACACCTAAGTACAAAACTCTTATTTTGTGTCAACTAATTAGCTAATATGATAGTACTTATGTATAAACAAAATAAGAGTATGAATATCTAAATGTAAAATGGATCAAAATTTAGGTATTTTTCTGTAGAAAAAATAGTTCAAACAACTTTGTGTAAAATTGATCAAAGTTTGGATACTTTAAAAACTATTTATCCTTATTTTGAATATATGTTTATATACGCACCCTCGTACACAACATTTTTCCATTGTCATTTAATGTTTAATAATGAAAAAATATCATTGAATTATAAAATTGTTAAATATCCTTATCTCACATCGACTATTAACAAAATATCAATGCTGTTTATAAGCTTGAACAATCATTAACTTAATGAGATCTTATTAGGTTGAGTTAGACCTGAATTTCTAACATGGTATCAAAGCTGGGTCTAGTCTCTATGTGCTTGGACCTTGAGCTCTACCACAATCTCACCGTGATGCTAATGTCCACCTTTGTCCATCATGTGGAGAGAGGCTATTAAGTATCCTTGTCTCACATCGACTAGGAACAAAGCAGCAAAAGCTGCTTATAAGCTTGAACAATCCTTAACTTAATGAGATCTTATTAAGTTGAGTTAAGCTTGAGTTTCTAACATGGTATCAAAGTTGAATCTAGTCTCTATGTGTTTGGACTTTGGCTTTACCACAGTCTCACCGTGGCGCTAATGTCCACCTTTGTTCGCCGTGTGGAGGGAGACTGTTAAATATCCTTCTCCCACATCGACTAGGAACAAAGCAATAATGTTACTTATAAGCTTGAGTAATTATTAACTTAATGAGATCTTATTAGGTTGAGTTAGACTTGAATTTCTAACAAAAATAACTTATAATTTTATTTCACTTTATTATTATTAGTATTAAAAAAAAGAGTACTAAAGTTTTATTTTTTATTAAATAATTAAAAATTATATAAGTAAGATTCAAATTTAGTCGTAAAATTGGAGAGATCATTTAGATTACAAGTCAATCCGTAACCATAATTAAGATTACAATTATTTATTAATTAAAAAATCACAATTGCTCTTAACATATAGCTTAATCTTCTAACTAAAATGGAAATTGGTTGTTATTCGCATAGCACTTCAACCAGTATACTATATGCGATATCTAAAATGAAGAAAAAATGCTACTTTAATGAGCCGATCTTCTTTACTATCTAATATATGCATGTTTCATTATCATTCAATCACACCCGTTATATTAAGATACTAAAAAGGTATAAAAAAATTTAAACTTGAAGAAAAATAGTAAAATAATTGTGAATTTGTGTTAGTATGGATAGAGTCAATTATATATGTACTCGATTATCAAAGCATTTAATATCTAATTTAAACTATATAGAAAAATGGAGTAGAAACAAAATAAGTAGGAGAGACAAAAAAAAAATGTATAAAAATAAAAGATAATGATTAATAGTGATTGTTTTAAAGTATATATATAGTAACTTGTTAACATGAATTCTCTTTACATTATATATATTAACTCTTTTTTCTTGTATTTTTTTTTATCACATTATTTTTTTTTCTTGCTAAAACATTTGTATCTTATTTTAATAAATTTATGCGTTGTGATTTTCTTAATAAATCCAACCTATAGAGAATTTGAACTCCTCCCCTTTAGGAAAGAGAGCCAATGTGTAACCCATTTGATTTGAAGGTCTACTTATTATTAATATAAAATGATATTCTAAAAAATTATATTGAAATAAAATCTCAATTGCTAAACCTAGTTATAAGTAAAACTAAGAAAGGGTAAGAAAATTTATGTTGAATTTTAGGATAATTTTTGGGATATATTGTTAGTTTCCACTTTCAATGGGGAAGGCTGGGGTACCTTATATATATATATATATATATACGTTTAAATGCTCTAAGTAGCAATGTCTCAGAAAAAGCACTTATGCAGATGCCATGGGGAAGGTAATGAAAGGGGCCTCCCGTAAAAGTTAATAAAATTGCCATTTCTAGTCTTTTTAATCGCACGTGATAAATATAAGACAAATGATCCTAAAGTACCGATAAGGCCAACAACAAGAAGATGATACCAATCTCCATAGCGCAATACAGGGTGTTACTAAACGATTATTCACACACACACACCAAAAAAAATAAAAAATTATTAACAGCTAACAGATTTCATTATCATAAAAGTCTATTGAAAACCCACGTTATAGGCTACCGAATCAAATTATGTCAAAAAAAATATGTTAGCTTATATATCATATGGATATATAGTTACTTTGTATACATTATGTAAATTTGTATTTAGAGCTACGTTATGGATTGAAGGCCAATATTTTGCCCAAAATCATTTATTAACTTCTAGTATATTTATAAATCATATTTCTTTCATTTTTGTAAAACTTAAATGCAATTCATTAAAAAAAACACAATTAAAATCACTTTAAATTTTACAAATTAAATATATTAATAACTTTTTTAAATTGGTGTAATTTAGTCATCTTATTTTTATACATTAGATATTTTAGTCATTTTAAGCAAACAGTTATAATTTAAATTTTGTTAACAATTTTTTTTTTACTTTTTTTTAATATTTATTTTTGAGACATTTTTCTCTTCAAACATACCTCCTACTACTAGTAAGATTTAATTCAATTCAACATGAGTTTTTCCAACAAAAAAAATCCTAAAAACTAAAATTACCAAAACATTCAAAATACAACAATAATGTGACTAAAATGTAGTAATTTTAAAAAATATGTAGCTAATGTATTCAATTTGTAAAAATAAAATTATTTAAATGTCATATTACTTATTCATTATATAGGAAACAACTACAACTATTTTTATAATATTTGAGAATTATAAAATTAATGACTACTCTCATTTTACAACAAAACTAATTTTTTAATGTATAATTGCATTTTATTTCTCCTTAAATTTATAAATTATAAAGATTATATTTCTTGAATTATTTTGATTTTAAAAAATAAAATAATTTTTTTTAATTTAAACCATAATTACAAGAATATTAAAAAAATTACACAACTAAATGTGATTTTAAGTAACATTAACGATGATTGTATTTTTACCATATATTCTATTTTCCTTTCAAATTATTTTAATTTATAATATTTTAACTATAAAATACTACTTTTTACTGATTTATTATTTCAATGTTCTTTTCATGAAAAAGATAGAATCTATTAAATATATATTGAGAGGTTCTATAATTTATACAATTATTAATAATTAATAGCAACGATTTATTTTATATTAAAAATATAGATTAATATTATTGTTGAATTTTAAATAAATATGAATTATATCTATATTAGTTTTTGAGTGTTTTATACAACTTAACTCATATAGTCTCTTTTTCTCATATTAAAAAAACTGAATCCTCTATTGTTTTTGCTTCTTACTAAAGGTAGAGTTTCTTATTGCAATAGCTCTCTCCAATAGATGATTCATTTTATTTTAATTATTTTAATAAATACAAATTATAAATATTATAATTTGTACATTACTCCTGAATTTTAATCTAGTATGATTTTTTTTTCACCTAGATTTCAATCTACTAGTGATATTAAACATGTTTTATTATGTTTTGATTTGTTTTAGTTTTATTTTTAGATCTAGATATTATATTTTTTGTTTAGATATTTTTATAATTCAAAGTTTAAAAAAACTCAAAATATAAATGATCAAATTAGGTTGAAGATCTATCATGTTATCAACAAGAAGAGTAATACATGTTTAGAGAACTAAAATAATCAAAAAAAAAAAACACTCAAACTGTACTACATATAATTTTTATCAACTCTTATAATGATTTAATATATTTCTATTTTATTGCTTTAATTATTCTTATATTCTTTGTTTAAATGAATTAAATATATATTTTTTTAAAATAACTCCATAAATAAAACTTGAACCCTAGAATTTCAACAAGTTTAAATGAGCTTTAAGTTGTTGAATTACAACTCTTTGTCTTTAATTTATAGATATTATATTTAATATTTATTCAATAAAAAACACACAATCTATTTTTCCTTTGAATGAATAAATATAATTTTTTCTTCAAAAAAAATCCAAAATAAAACTTGAATTCTAAAATTTCAAAATATTTAAATGAATTACATGTTGTTGAATTACAACTCTTCTCTAATTTATAGATTTAATATTTAATATTTAGTGTACAAAAACATGCACAACTTAGGTTGCATACGCCACTATATACATATCATATGTATATGATATGCATAATCGAAATTATTTTAAGATTGACTTGAATATGTACATGCTACATGTATATGTATATGCTATTTAAGTACAGATTCGAAATTCCTAACCATAAAAAGAAAAGGGGGGGGGGGGGGAGGGAAAGATTGCATAATATCAATCATACTACTTACGTATCAATTGAAGAAACAACCTTCATATGAAGCATACGCGTTAAAATGGTAGGGGAGCAATCGCTGAATTTGATAATGCATCAGGATGAATGTTAGTATTTTTACGGCTTAAAAAGAACAGTCTTTTCTCTGTCATGTATACCGTATTGTACAAGGTGTTACAAAGCTCTATATACAAAGAACAGGATGTCGCATGCGGCATGACATTTGATGCGCCATAAGACTCAGACAATGCTAAACTTCTAAACTTTGTTCATATTCATAGGATCTAAGGGGGAGGAAAAAACCCACAACTCTTACAAATTTCTAGATTTTCAAAACAAAACGATATGGCTAAATCTATCTTCCTATGATTGTCCACTGAACAATACTCCTGGTAACATATAGTGGAAACTACAATGACCGAACTGTCTTCAGTAAAGGGGGAAAAACCAGGGAGAAAATTATGCTGGAATACAAAAGGAGGAGCTAAGAGCTGGAGGCAAGACACAAACCAGGTGGGGACCAGCTGGATTACAGCTTATATTGGATTCATCAACATCCGGCAACCCAAATTGGGGGGGTCGTACATAACCTGCCACAAGAGGTACGCATAGTATCGAGATTACTATCCTTGAGCCTGCAAGTCATAAAAAATGTGATTACCATGCAATGTAAGCAAGAAACACGATCGTTGAAGATATCATGCAAATGATTACCTTGATTGGCAGAGAGGAAGACGTGACCCCTTTTCCTTCCTGCAATCATCCAGTTTTCTTTACTTGCATTGACTTCATACAACACCTCATCCTGCTATGCGTAACAAATATGTTAGGCTCGATAGTAGGAATAACATGATCAAGATTCCCGGTAGAAAAATTCTAAAGCAGACAAGCAAATATTTAAGAAACGAGACAAGTATGAGAGACTAAACCTCTAAAGAAAATGGGTCTTGGCAAGTGAAAAAACTTAAAAGGGGTAAGCATTTTTACTGTCTTAAAATGAAATTTCCTAAATTCAAAATGGTTCTAAAAAATTAAGATGGCAATGACATTCATTAAGCCTAACATTGACAATTTTCTGATGGTTGTTTTTTACAGTAAAAGAAGTACAAGATACAGTCTCTTAAAAATTGAACTTACGCATCAACAAAAGAAATATCTTGTACTGTTTATGACTTACCTTCTGCGGTGTATCTTCATTTGTCTCAAAATCTTTCAACCTTTCAACTCTCCATTTCATGGAAACAAGCTCCCCAACTCTTATACTGCTAGAAGGCAAAGGAAGAAAACCTACAGCCAGAAATGGATCAAGGACAGGCCTCTGCAATACAAGAGCACTTCGAAAAATTAAATCCTGTTTTTCATCCTTTTTTGCTGAATTTCCTACAGTCACAGGTGGGTGGGCTCCTGTGGTTCTGTCACCAGAAATTCCATATCTAACATTTAGTATACTATCTGATTGTAGAGCCTTTGTTTCATCTGTATATAACCAAAGGAAATGTCGGTTACTCACATGAAATACAGGACATCATTAATTATAAAATACAAGCATGGGATGGAAACAATCAAAATTATATATAGCAATGTTTCAAACGTAGTCATATTTATATTGACGAACTATTACATTTTGACATCAATCTTTATAGGGTCCGTTTGGAAGTACTTTTCCTTTTGGTTAAAGTACTTTTAAATGTATTTTTTGTAATTTTAAGAAAAGTAAGTAACACTTTAAACAGAAATAGTTTTGAATGTTTGTTCTCATCTTAAAATAATTACTAAAGTGTTACTTAAAACTACTTCTAACATTTTCATCTCAAACACTTGAATGTTTCTCTTAAAACCACTTCTAAGAGAAGCATATCCAAATGAGACATAATATTGAAACAACCTTCGACAAAAGGGGAATCATACACTGAAAAACTTTTCTGAATTCCAATTTTAAACCACTTCTAAGGGAAGCATATCCAAACGAGACATAATATTGAAACAACCTTTGACAAAAGGGGAATCATACACCGACAAACTTTTAATTCCAATATGAAAACCCATAAATTTCCAAACAGATGGAAACCCAGAAATTTCCTAACCATCTTCTAGCACTTCATATTGACATTAAAGCATTGTATACCAAGTAGCAATATAGAAACCCAGAATTTTTCCAAGCTAAGTATCGATACCTGCAAAATTTGTCTTTCCTAAGCATACAGTGAACAATATTCCTGCCCTGGAATTAGGGGAGATGACAAGTGGAAAGAAGCCTGAAGTTGGTCTTCCATTACCACGACCAGCATGAACAAATCCATCTTGAAGGTCAAGCCAGCTATCATGGATGGTTAAAGTGGCCTTAACTTCAGAATGCAATATAACCTGCAAGTAAATTAACCAATCTGATTGCTAGTGGTTCATTGAAAAGAGAACATCATAGTTACAATGACCAAGCCGTTAACTGTGTGAGTTAATGTCTAATAACATCTAATATTAAAATTAGAGGTCATCCTTCTAGATTGGAGTTATAAGTAGATCGAAGGTGAATGTTTGAGAATCTTAGACTTATGTGTCATGCAAGCTTCGATTGTAAGAGGTGTCATGCTTCCCTAGAAAAAGGAAAAAAGAAGAAGAGGTAGTATTATGCAAGATAGTTATCAAAACTGACAGTACATGTGTCGACATGAAAACAAGTATAATTTTTCAGAATAGATATATGATAACTGACACCATCTCTTGGAAACTTAGAATAAATACAGCATTAGTGTCTTTCTCAAGTACATAATATTAAAAGATATAGTTTTACGATGTACAACTAAGATCCTGCAAAATGTAAATGCAAGGTTGTTCAGCAAGATGATGAGCAAAGTAGAAGTATTAACATTTGAAAACAAGAATACTTGAAAACATTTTAAAATAATAATAATAATAAAGAATGGCAATAGGGTTCTTGATGAAGGAAAATAATGCCATCTTAAGTAGAGGATTGCAAAATATTTGAAATTCCTATTTCATCGGAAAAATCATGTAATTTTTTCCATTGGTTGCAAAGGATTTTCATCAAATATTGAAGGGTTAAAACCCAAATATAACATATAAGAGAGATGGTACCTAACTCTTCTCTAACATGGTATCAAAGTGTAAGATCTTGGGTTTGAACCTCCTCAACTCTAAAGTTTTGACAAATATTAAATAGGCCTCTTTATTTCACTTTTACCATACAATTCTATCTCCACTTGATGGGCCCTTAAAATTATTTAATATCTACTTAGTCGATGAAATTCTATCTAACCCACTTGATGGGCTTCAAAACTATATACTCAACCCACAAATGAAACCCCATCACACTCTCGTTTACCTAGCCTATAAGTGAAAGTCTAGGGAGAATGTTAAAAAATAAGTGTCCATCAAGTGAAGGAGAGTGTGGAGAACTAAATATAACATATAAGAGAGATAATTAGTCCATCTCCTGAGCTTTTAAAAGAACTGGTACCTGACTCTGCTCCAACACTGAACTTGACATTAAAATGATTTTCAAAACTCATAAGAGGAATACCTGAAGAAGCAGCGTACCATCATCACATTTATCTGTAAGTCGTGTGCTGACGTGGAAGGGGTCAGTAAAATGCACAGCTAGGGTACTGTGAATCAAACCAAGTGACCATTCAGACAACCAAACAACCAGGATAAACTGCTAAAATCTTTTGATATAATTAACAATAAAAGGTACAATGTCTGCAAGAAATTTTGGAAGAACGATAGAAAATATTGCCTGTCAAACAGCTGGTTATGTGATACTCCAAATTCAAGTTTCAGAGCTACAGTCCTCATTCCATCAACAATACTTGTTCTATCAGGAATGGCTGCCCATAAAAACAGAATGAGTTAAATACAACACGATACAATAACTCAAAGTTAACCCAATAGATTAATATTTTAATATTATTTGACTCATTAAACACGATACAAACACGACCCAAATGAATTTAATAAGTCATATTTGGTTGCAATAATATTTTTTTTTGTTGATTTTTTTAACTTGGTTTTTTTCCGAGCCCATAATTCTCAATAAAAGTATCCAAGTTTTCATTTTTCTAATTTATATCAGTTATAAGTATCCTTGCATAATTTTGGAAAGATATAAAGGTATTAGGGTTTATTATGTGAAATGTGTCAATTTAGTCTATTTAATTATGGGTGGATCAATTTAGTACTCTAATTTATGAAAATAAAACATTTTAGTGTAAAAGGTGCACTTTAGTCCTGGAACTAAAGTGCTCATTTTTAATAATTATGAAACTAAATGTATTCACTTTTTATAATAACAAAATTTATACTATCTGACCCAAGAAAAAAGGGACTAAATTGACTCATTTAACAAAAAAATGGGACCATTGCTACCCCACTCATTTTGTAAACATACCTATCAGTTTACCTTCTAATGATTCCTTTTGTTATTAAAAGCATTTAATTAGAGCATACTGCTCCTTAGTTCCTTGTTTGGTTGATTCAGTTTAGTTTCTTTGCCAAATATATCTGTTTTACTGATTATAAGTTCAGGAGCACATGTTAAATTGGATTTTTGATATTTTTAGTACTGTTAGAGATGTTAATTGTGGATTAGGTGTATATTAGGTGTCTTATCACTAGTTGAATATATTAGTTGTATATTAAGTGTATGTCACCTAAGAGTGTCTCTAGCTTTGTATATAAATATGTAGTGTCTTTGAATGGAAATGAATAAGAGTTAATTCTGAGTTTTACATGATATTAGAGCATTTGGGTTACAAAATTTTGAATTTTTTTTCCGGTTCAAATTAGGGTCTGATTTTGGGTAAATACAAATTAGGATTTAGTGCATTTTTGAGTTCCAATTCGGAACACCCTTTTGGAGTGCAAATTTTTTCTCACCGCCAGCACAAGGAGGAAGCTCAGCCACCGACCGGCCAAACCCTGAAGTCTGATCACCAGACGAGTCACGAGTGAGCTACACGCGCCACCGTTACTTTCTGCCATCTTTCCACGCACCGACGCGTGACAACACGTCCCTATAGTAGTCTTCTCCGGTCGACCTCGTGTTGCTCTCTGGTATTCCCCTGCATCATCTGTGGTGGTTTGGCACTCATCACTTATGATTGTTTAGGTTTGGTTTCTTCTAATTTTGTGTTCTTGTTCCCTACGTGTTTGGTCGTTACTGTTGTTGGATTTTGTTTGTTCGTTTGTTCGCTGCCTTGTCGTTTGTAGGAGTTATGACTGAAAAGAAATCTAATGTTGTGACGGATATGGTGCCTGTGATGTCTAAAATCACGAACCATAAGCTCAATGGCTCGAATTATTTGACTTGGAGCAAGACTATTCGAATTTATTTGAGAAGTATCGACAAAGATACTCATTTGACTAATGATCCTCCTAAAGATGATTCAAAGCAGACATGGCTTAGAGAAAATGCCCGCTTATTTATGCAGATTCGAAATTCTATTGAGAGCAATGTAATTGACTTGATCAATCATTGTGAATTCATTAAAGAATTGATGGATTATTTGGATTTCTTACCGTGTAGACAAACAAGATCAGTCACTCACAAATTATTTTATTGAATTTAAAAGGACTTATGAGAAGCTTAATAGTTTGATGCCTTTTAACCCTGATGTGAAGGTTCAGCAAAGCCAACAGGAACAAAAGGCGGTCATGAGTTTTCTTGCTGGTCTTCCCTCTGCTTTTGAGACTGCTAAGTCCCAAGTTCTTTCTAGTTCTGAGATCTCCTCTTTATAAGAGGTGTTTAGTCGAGTACTTCGTACAGAAGGCACTCCACCTCCACCTGCTCAATTAAATGGTGCTTTGGTCAGTCAAAATAATAATTATGAGCATGGGCAGTCAACTTAATAGAAACAAAGGAGACAGCTCGCAAGGGTTTGAAACTCTACCACAGGACCTAGGAGGTATTGTGTGTCACTATTGTCACAAATCAGGACATACGAAACATGACTGTAGAAAGCTTCAGTACAAGCATCAGAAAGGTCACTCGACTCATATCGCATCCACTTATGATATTTTTGACAAATCGATTCTTATCTTTGCAGATGAATTTACCAAGTTCTCACAGTATTAAGAATCACTAAGGTCTTCATCACCTTCTGTCACTGCTATTGTTGATTCAGGTAAATCAAATGCGTGTCTCTTTTCCTCATCTTCCAAATGGGTTACTGATTCTGGTGCCACAGATCATATGACAGGTAATTCTAGTCTCTTTTCTACTCTTCAGTCACACACTTCTACCTCTACTGTTACCTTAGCCGATGGGTCATCATCTCGTGTTCTTGGATCTAGCATAATTACTCCCACTCCTTTGCTTCCTTTGTCGTCTGTCTTACATTTACCTAACTTATCCTTTAATTTGATCTCTATAAGTCAGCTTACTCGCAATCTTAACTGTTGCATCTCATTTTTTCCTGATCGTTGCTTATTTCAAGATCTTATGACGAAGAAGACTATTGGTAAAAGACATGAGTCTGGAGGCCTCTATATTCTTGACACACCAATACCGAAATCTGTCGCTTGCTCTGGTGTAACCTCTCCCTTCGAGGCACATTGTAGACTGGGTCATCCATCTATTCCTTTACTTCAAAAACTTTGTCCTCAGTTTAATAAGGTGTCTTCATTAGATTGTGAGTCTTGTCAATTTGCAAAACATCATCGTCTTAGTTCAAATCCAAGAGTTAATAAATGTGCTAGTGTTCCTTTTGAATTAGTTCATTCTGATGTTTGGGGTCATTGTCCTATTTTGTCTAAACCTAGATTTAAGTATTTTGTTATTTTGTAGATGATTATTCTCATGTAACTTGGTTATATTTAATGAAGAATCGTCCTAAATTGTTTTCTATTTTTTGTGCATTTTGTGTTGAGATTAAAACTCAATTTAATGTTTTAATTCGTACTTTGCAAAGTGATAATGCCAAAGAATATACATCAACTTTGTTTCAATCTTATATGGTTCAAAATGGCATGCTTCATGAAACTTCGTGTGTTGATACTCCATCTCAAAATGGAGTGGCCGAACGTAAGAACAGACATCTTCTCGAAATTACACATGCCTTATTATTTCAAATGGATGTTTCTAAACCTTTTTGGGCCGATGTAGTTTCAACAACATGTTTTCTTATTAATCGCATGCCCTCATCTGTTCTTCATGGTGAGATTCCTTACAAAATTTTGTTTCCTAATAAGTCACTATTTTCGATTGACCCTAGGATATTTGATAGCACTTGTTTTGTTCAAGATGTTCGTCTGCATGTTACTAAATTAGATCCCAAGTCTTTGAAGTGTATCTTCCTTGGTTATTCTCATCTCCAGAAAGGTTATAGATGTTATTGTTCTAGTCTTAACAAATATCTTGTCTCAATTGATGTTACCTTTATGGAAGACACACCCTATTTTTCGTCTTCTCCTCCTCCTGCATGTCAGGGAAAAGATGATGATTTGTTAGTCTATTCTATCACATAATTTAAACCTGTCTCTGATCCAATTCCTGTTAGACCTCCTATAACTCAAGTCTACTCCAGACATAGACCTTCTGATTCATGTCCTGCACCTGCTCTTTCGTCATCAGATCTAGTCCTGAACGATGATCTTCCTATTGCATTACGCAAAGGTAAACGTCAATGTACTTATCCTATTTCTTCTTTTGTTTCTTATAACTGCTTGTCGTCTTCCTCTTGCTCTTTTATTGCCTCTCTTGATTCTATTTCTCTCCCTAAAACTGTTCACTAAGCCATATCTCATCCTGGTTGGCATCATGCAATGATCGAGGAAATGAATGCGTTGGATGACAATAGTACTTGGGACTTGGTCGATTTACCTTCGAGGAAACGGGCTATCGGATGCAAATGGGTGTTCACAGTTAAGGTTAATCCGGATGGGTCAGTTGCTTGATTAAAGACCCGTCTTGTTGCTAAGGGATATGCTCAAACTTATGGAGTGGACTATTCTGACACTTTCTCTCCTGTTGCTAAATTGACCTCTGTTCGGTTGTTTATTTCTATGGCAACTACTCACCATTGGCCTTTGTATCAACTAGATATCAAGAATGTTTTTCTTTGTGGTGATCTTCAAGAGGAGGTGTTTATGGAGCAACCTCCTAGTTTTGTTGCTCAGGGGGAGTCTAGGCAAGTTTGTCGTCTCCCCAAATCTTTGTATGGTTTGAAACAGAGTCCTCGTGCTTGGTTTGAAAAATTTAGTCAAGCTATAGAAACGTTTGGTATGATGAAAAACAAGTTTGACCATTCTGTGTTTTACATACTCAGTTTCACACGAAGGATTTGGGGATACTAAAGTATTTTTTGGGTGTTAAAGTCACAAGGAGTAAGAAAGGTATCTTTCTATCTCAGAGAAAATATGTCCTGGACTTATTAACTAAGAAAGGAAAATTAGGAGCAAAACCTTGTAGTACTCCAATGACTCCGAACATCCACCTTACAGGAGATGGGGAACTCTTTAAAGATTTTGAGAGATATCGAAGAGTGGTTGAAAAGCTAAATTATCTTACCTTGACTCGTCCAAATATTGCATATTCGGTCAGTATTGTTAGCTAATTTATGTCATCCCCAACAGTTCATCATTAGGCAACGTTAGAGAAAATTTTGTGTTACTTGAAAGGAGCACTTGAACGTGATATCTTGTATGCAAATTATGGACACACTCAAATTAAATGTTTTTCAGATACAAATTGGACAGGTTCCAAAGTGGATAGAAGATCCACATCAAGCTATTGTATTTTCATTGGAGAAAATTTGGTCTCATGGAAAAACAAGAAGCAGAATGTTGTGTCATGATCGAGTGTAGAGACAGAATATAGGGGTATGGCACAATCTACGTCTGAGATAATATGGATATATCAGCTCTTGGATGAAGTAGGTCTTAAAACTTCAGTACCAGCGAAATTGTGGTGTGATAACCAAGCTGCCCTTCATATTGCTTCTAATCCTGTGTTTCATGAGCGAACTAAACACATTGAAATTGATTGTCATTTTGTTCACGAGAAAATTCAATAAGGTTTGATTTCTACAAGAAATATGAAGATTGGAGAACAAATATGAGATATCTTCACGAAAACTTTAAGTAGGATTCGCGTTGATTATCTTTGTAACAAGTTGGGCATGATTAATATCTATGTTCTAACTTGAGGGGGAGTGTTAGAGATGTTAATTGTGTATTAGGTATCTATCACTAGTTGAATATATTAGTTATATATTAGATGTATGTCACCTAAGAGTGTCCCTAGCTTTGTATATAAATATGTAGTGTCTTTGAATGGAAATGAATAAGAGTGAATTCTGAGTTTTACAAGTAATATGTTGACAAATAAACAGTATAGCTCTTCTGAATAGACAAGCAAACTGAATTGGGATTTTGACTAAAAATGACTCAACTGTACTTGCAGTTATTCACGGTTTCCTTCTCACCAAGCTTAACATTGTCGTAAACTTATATGTTGTCATGCTCAATCCTTGTCGTTTTCAGTTTTCTTTTCAAAATTCCAACCTGATAAAAATCATATTGCCTACTTCCTTGATTTGCAGTCACCAACACTAGAAACTAATATGGTACTGTTCTCATCATTCTTCTATGAGCTTTTAATTTACTGTGAATTTTTATTATATAAACAATCCTGTATTCGTAGCATTAATAGAAAAATATGTTTTTATTGGCAGTTGTGTGCTTTTCTTTGTTCTATATAGGAGTTGAGCATTATGAACAAAATATAAGTGAGATCTAGTATTGTCAATCAAGTTTGTTGTTTTACTTGAAAATCTATCTTATATGCAAAACAGATGAAAAGTCATAAAGAAATCTAATGAAGTTAATAAATGTATTAAATTTGCAACTTAATAGTTATTTACTTTTTACTTGACTATCAGGCAGCTTAATAACAAATATCAGACAAGTTAACTCAAACTTGATCGTTATTTCTGCATTTAGAATAAAACAATTAAATTATTATCCATATAACCAGACCACGGACAAGTAAATTCAGAGTCAAAAGGGAAAAGTATAAAAATATCGATGTCCACAATGAACATTCAAAATAGAGGAAAAAATATCAATGAACATTCAAAATAGAGGAAAAAATATAGAATTGTATTTAGCATCTAATCATAAACCTAAGTAGGCATTCATTTAATGAAGCAAAATGTTCTGTATATATGAACTGAAAATAACACTTGATATCAATTTAAGAAATTCTGGCATGATTAATCAGAAATACAATAAATAGAGCAACCAAATCAAAATGAAATAACAAAAGGGTAGACAAACAGCTCAAAATGAAATCAATGCCTCAAAAATTCCAAGTAAATCAAAATGAACATTAAACAAACCTTTCTAATCTTGTGTAGCAACTCTTTCAGTCTCTAATTATCATGCACAGAACAAGGCTTTATTTGTTATCATGTGGTTTTAAAATAATTCCATTCTTTGAGTCTCAAGTAATGTTTTTAAGATTGTGTTCAATCCTTACAGTAGGATAAAAAGGTTTGTTTTAAAAGCTAGCAGTAGAGACTCAAATAATGGAATTATTTTAAAACCAAATAATCAAAAATAAAGCCTTGTTCTGTGCATGATAATTAGAGACTGAAAGAGTTGCTACCCAAGATTAGAAAGGTTTATTTGATGTTCATTTTGCTTTGCTTGGAATACCTGAAGCATTGATTTCATTTTGATCTGCTTGTCTACCCTTAAGTTATTTCATTTTGATATGGTTGTTCTGTCTATTGTATTTCTGATTAATCATGCCAGAATTTCTTAAATTAACATCCAAGTGTTATTTTCAGTTCATATATAATGAATGCCTTTACACTTGGGTCTATGATTAGATGCTAAATACTATTATATAATTTTTCCTCTCTTTTGAATGTTCATTATGGTCATCAATATTTTTATACTTTTCCCGTTTGACTCTGAATGTACTTGTCTGCTGTCTGATTATATTTAATTCAATTGTTTTATGCTAAATGCAGAAATAACGATCACGTGAGTTAATCTGTCTGATATTTGTTATTAAGTTGTCTGCTGTCTGATAGTCAAGTAATAAGTAAGTAGCTATTAAGTAGCAAATTTAATATATTTATTAACTCATTAGATTTCTTTATAACTTTTCATCTGTTTTGCATATAAGATAGATTTTCAAGTAAATGTAGATATATATATGCTTTATTAACTCTACCTGAAGAAGATCCTCTTGCCAGCTTGTCACTGATAGCACAAACTGGAAACCACAGTGTGGATGTAATATTGCTAGCCCAATCTGGAAACTCCATTTTACCATCATGGAGACTCAGCTGCTCCAAATGTTTAGTAGCATTCACGGGGCTATTTTTCAGAGCATCATCTTTATTAGTAATGTCAGATGAACTTTTTGATAAATCTGGGCAACTCTCCATCTCAATAGCATGTGACTCTTCAATTCTGAGACCCGGACCAGTATCAATATGCAATACAGCACCCTTGAGCGAGTAGTTAATGGGCCTTACTGTAACTCCAACCCACTGAGTTTCATTTATAAGCAAAGCAGATGAAATAGCTGCTGCAAGATCAACCAGAGGTCTTGGTTTGAAAACCTAAGAAACAAGAGGGTAGTCAGATGCTGGAACAGCATGTAAAGGCAACCTTTTTCCTCACATCTCATAGTGCTTTGGGTTAAATTGCCTGACATCTTAAATGAGAATAAAAACATGAAGCTAATGATCTATTTATATACATAAATTGATTGTACCTTAAGAATAGGTCTAGTAGGTTTTTCATAACTCATAAAGTCATCAGTGTCTGCAGGACCACCCTTGGAAAAGCTATGAGACCTGAACCCCAAGTGCCCAATCTGCCCAGTAAGAACCCCCAACACATAGGAACCCGGTTTTTGAGGTGGTAGATCAAAGGTAATAGTATTACGACCAGGCTTTAGTACAATTGCAGTAGAGCTCCTTAGGTCCTGAAAAATCACATTAAATTTTAATGCTTGTATGACCAACTAATTTCAGAGATCGTTGTGAGATATGTCTAAAATTAAATGCAAAAACAGATACCTTCACACCCTCATCAGCATTAAATGTAGCCATCAGTGTAAGACTGAGCGAGTCGAGAGTTATATCATCAGGAAAGCCACTCCAGACAGTTACGGATAGAGTACCGGGGTCACCATCACATAATTCTAATGGGGACCCGGGATTGCCAGAAAATGTAATTAATAATGATACATCTAGAGGCACAGGTTGCTTCATTTCACTGTGTGCAAGTCGAACAACCTCTGACTGAAAAGCTTCACGTTCCTTAGTCAAGAACAAGCCTTTATCTAGAGAAAGCAATCTTACGCAAGATGCTAGATAGCCAGCTTGATCATTAAGTATCTTTTGACACTCTGCCAAACTAGGCAGAACATCAGCTAATAAATCTTGCCATCCTTCACCCGAATAGAGGGCACAAACCTTCTCATATGACTTCGCAGCTAGGTCAAAGTTTCCATGCTTGAAGCAGGCAACTGCTATTTCTCCATCAAGAACAACTCCATGTCTTTTCCACCAGGAGCGATGATAATTTTCAGCAGCCCCTTTTGTTAGTTCCAAATATTTTTTCTGCCAAAACCATGATATGAAATTAAGCAGAGAAACTAAACGCATGTGCAATAGGTATGCTGGTTGGAAAGGAAGTGGAGAGAATTATATCCACTAGTTAATTGTAACTGCATACAAGTATGAAGGATGCAATCAAAATTGCCAGGACCTCTGTAAGAATAAAATGAAAACTACATAATATGGATATTCTCAGTCAAGTATATAACTGCTTGAGCAGCCTCATATAGATACCTCAAACTCTTCAAGAGATGAGAAAAAACTCCAAAGCTTGGTATTAGATATTGTACTTCGCAAAGCATGCTCAGCAGCAACATAAATCTCTGCAAGTCTCATAGGTCGACTAATTGAGCTATCGATATTCATTGGCGAGGAATTAGTACGAGACATATTACTTGCATGCATTTTTTGTAAAGGGGATGCCCTTGAGGCTGCATCTAATTTCAATCTGTCAATGCATAAGGCAGGAGCATTACAACTTAAAAAATCTTCAGTAAAATCTAAAAAAGTATCGATGCATTTCCAGGAAAATGCTGAAACTGTATGGACTTCAGTTGCTTAGTTTTCATTACCCATCAGTGAAACTTGGACCGCCATCCAACACTTCAGATATATTTCCAGCTGAAAGAGAAGCTCTTCGCCGATTAGCCTCACGCAGAAGTACAGAAGGCTCAAGAGGCAATTGCTTCTTCTGAATACCAAAGTGCTTCACAGCAGGAGCTGCTTGGAGAATTATCTACAACGAGATTATCAAACAAAAAAAATAAAATAAAGCCCAGTAATGATATTTTGATATGTAAACCCAAGGTACAATAGCATATTACAAGAAACAGGAAATAAAAATCAAATAGTTCAATAAGCGATGCGAGACATAATAGGAGGAGCTGGATTGTTGGAAAATAGGTAGGAAGAAAAGAAACAGAAATTAAGAATGAAGAGAGATAAGCAACTTCTAGTAAAAGTGTAGATTTTCGGAATCACTCCCAGTACCTTGGGGCGTGTTTGGTATAAAATAACAATAAGATAGGACTAAAATTAGCCAGTCAGGTGTTTGGCATGACTAGGACAAGATAACAAATAATGCGTGTACAACTACTAACAGCTTTAAATAAACTCACTCAGGAGGGGTGGGTTTATACCAGATGGCTTTTTGTCTTAATAAAATAAACCTTGTTTATTACTATTTTATTTTCTTCTTTTTTTTCCTTCGTTTTTTCTCCGACTTCTTAATACAAAGTTGCGTTATATGTTACGGTTTAGTTTGGTCTAATTCAATCTGGCACGCTAAACACACCTTTAGCAACTAGGCCCTTAGCATCACACCCTAGGCTTGTGTTGCATCTCACAAATCTTGAGAAATAGTTGTTAGCTAAATGTTGTGAACTTCCGTTCATCATGCTCAAAATATACAGATATTTAATAGAGTAAATATCACAAACATCCGCAAGGTATGTACAAATACCAAAGGGGTCCTAATAATTTGTCTTTGTATCTCACAACTACTCGAGGTATCATATTATCTCATAAAAGTCCTAATTTTGGCAAGCTCCTATCAGAAAAGAATAAAATAAAGAAAAATAATTTAATGACATATATCAAAAAAAGAATAAAGCAGAATTTTAAGTAAAAGTAAATCTTTGATAAAAATAAAACGGTACTTATTAAATGGATATAAAAGTACAAAGAAAATAGAAGAAATAAATAATAAACAATCAAAATAAAACAAAAAATTTAAGAATGTGCTTTCATAAAAAAATAACAATCAAACAATAAGAAAAAACACAATTTTCTTTAAAAAAATTCATTTTTAGAACTACGGTACAAAATTCTATTAAATTATTGAAGAAAATAAATTTTTAGAAGTAACAACCTAAAAAGGGTAATATGAATAATCTCAAAGAAAAATAAAGCAGTAGAAAAAATCCCAAGCCAATACCATCACCTACTTAAGAGCAAAACAATGAGAATAAGGGAGCTATGGGCAAATAATTTCAACATGATTTTGATAAAATGGGAAAGATTAATTGAAGAAAGACAAAGTAGAGTTATGAGAATGATAAAGAGAGTAATACTTGGTGGGGGAAGGTGAGGGTGTGGGGTGATGGAATGGACTTTACTGACCTCTTTGCTAACTGAGAAAACCTTGTTATATATATTTTCCCATATTTAATACATGGGCCAGAAAGGTGCAGGAATCAAGAGATACATGAACCAATATAAATAATCTTAAAATTCCCCTAAATTTAAGAACACAATATTAAATGAAAACTAAGCATCTCATCTCAGCTAGTATTTGGACTTGGGTTTTACTCTTTCAGAGTCATCTAATCCATCTAAATTCACTGATAACATTGCACCCGAAAATGAGTTTGTTATACCTTCCTGCTCCATTCTACCATCCATAGTAGAAGACTTGAACATAAGGGGAGATTTAGAAAAATAAAAAAGGATGATTGTTTATTCACGGAGGCCGAAATCAAAGAACATAGAGAACTTCACACTAGAGGCACTAAGAGAATCAGAATCAGTAATAAATCCAACTCTACATAAATCCACCTTAATAACAAGTGATCTCAAGTCATCAAAAACTTTTGAGTTATGTATTGCACTTAGAAAACCAATCCGATCCTGTACACTTCATCTCATATCTAGATTTGTCTCATATAATACTATATCTCCCAAGTTTTATGTTTTTACCACTAATCTTGATAAAATATAGATTCTAAGATATATTCATGAGGTCCTTAAAATTCCAAAATGGAGAGACGTTATTATAGAAGTAATAAGGGAATAGAAAAAAATGGAACTTAGAATGCGATGAAACTATCAAAAGAAAAGGTACTAGTTAGCCGTATGTGAGTTTTTACGTTAAAATACAAGTTGGATGAAACAATAGAATAGAACAGTACAAGGCCCGTTTAGTTGTAAAAAGGTTTACACAAAACCTATGGAATTGACCATCTGCAACCTTTGCACTTGAAACAAAACTAAATACAATGAAGGTTCTGTCACTAGCAATGAATTTGGGTTGGCTGGATTGGCCTCTCCAACCACTACACATTAGAAATGTCTTTTTAAATAAAGAATTAGAAGAAGTTTACATAAGTATGCTACCAAGATTCTACAAAGAAGGTGAAAATGTGGTGTGTAAATTAAAGAAATCAATGTATGGTCTCAAACAATCACCTAGGCTCGATAGATTTGCAAAAGTGATGAAGAAACAAGGATTCCAACAAGGACAATCAAATCACACAATGTTCTTTCGATACACTAAAAATGGGAGAAAAACAATCTTGATAGTCTATGTTGATGAAATAATCTAGATTGGAGGAAATGGAGAGACTAAAAGAAAACTTAGCGACAAAACCTAAGACATATGCTATAGTTTTTAGGAATGGAGGTGGAAACTTCAAAAGGAGGAATAAGTGTCTCTACTTTTGTTCTCGATCTTCTCACTAAGACTAGAATGCTTAGGTGTAAACCAAGAGACACTCCAATCGAGATCGAAAAATTTCGAAAAGCTAGAAGAGCTTGTGGAGAGAGACAAGTACTAAAGATTAGTGAAAAAATTGATTTATCTATCCTACACCATAATGACATTGCATTTGTAGTTAGTGTGATGAGCCAAAACATGCATTTCCCAAAAAAGCTCATTTTGAAGTTGTTTATCTATCACCGAACAGAAGTTTGTTTTTTAAGAAAAATGAAAACAAAAGAATAAAAGCCTTTACTAACAATGACTGTGCTGGCTCAGTAGAAGATCCACTATTGAATATTGTATCTTTATATTAGGGAATTTAGTGACTTAGAGTAAGAAGCAAGACGTGATGGCCGAAAGCAAAGCTGAATTTAGGGTTGTGGAACAAGGGTTATATAAGATATTATGGTTGAAAAAACTCTTAAATGAATTCCATGTTACAGTAAAGTCTCTAGTTAAACTTTACTACGATAACAAAGTAGCCATCAATATTTCTCTTATTTCAATTCAATATGACGGAACCAAATATGTGAAAATAGCAATTCTTTCATATTCATTAAAATGTAACCATACTCATTTCTCTATAAACTAGAGGAACATACCTTCTCTTTCTCTAAAACCTCAGATGAAGCATCTGGTGGAACTGTTGGCCAAACTGCTGGCTTGGGCCATGGCAGCATGCTGAGCAAAGCACTGTTAAAATTTCAACAGAAGATTTTGAGGCTATGATAAGTAGAAGAATCAACAAAACAAGGTATCTATACCCATTTGGAAAACAGGAATATAAAATCTCAATAACAAAACCATGGTTGCTACTAGAAAACTATGACAGCCAAACTAAAAGGACTATAGTCAAAGATTCAATTCATACCTGTTAGCAGGGCTTCTTTCTATATTTGTACCATATCCAATTAAATATGCAAGCCTCATGAACTGCCAAAACCATACAACATTATAGATTCTTTCATCGCAGCAAAAACTTGAACAGAGAAATAACACATAATTAAATTCAGTAAAAAGCCACTGTCTTAAAAATCATGTCCCTAATCCAGCTCGTTTGCAAATACAAAAACAAATAACAGTACGCAATTTACATTGCAATTTCTTGAAGATGTTTTGTCATGAATGAACTTGAAAGCATCATTACCTTAACCCTGCATAGTGAATAAAGGTCACCCAGAAAGCGGTAGAAGTCCTTTTCTATGTCAGTTGCAACAAGTCCCTCACTATAATGTGAAGCAGTTGCATTAATCAAATCCATGCAAGCAGTTATCACCCAAACTTCACGCATGCAAAAAGGCAGAATACTCTGAAAGCAGGACCAAAAAGATTGAATGGCAACGGTGTGGTTAAGAGATCAACAGAGAAAGAGAAATCAAAAAATTGGAATTGATCATATTAACCTGGATCTCAACATTATTAATGATATTATATCTGTGATATGCTTGCATAAAATAAAAATTCTGTACCTCATGCAAAGTCAATTCCTTTGCAAAGCTTAAAATGAAAGAGTAACCCCTTGAGGCAACCTCAAATGGGCGTTTCAGCTCAAATAAAAGCTGCAATGAAACATAAATCTATAATTAAAAAAAAACCAACATAGTCTTGGTAAATTGGATTGGCAACCAATTTCCTGCCTGAATGAAAAAAATTGTTTTAACTGATGAAATGTCGACATATTAATTGAAGCACATCAAGGGGAATTTACTGCATAAAATACAAACTGCCCTATCTGTTTCTCTCTTTCCTTCTCTCTCTCCCCCTCTCCAGTGTTACTGACTTGTTATCAATATTACCAAGAAGCTGATATGAGTGTTACTGACTTGTTATCAATATTACCAAGAAGCTGATATGAGTGTTACTGACTTGTTATCAATATTACCAAGAAGCTGATATGAGTGTTACTGACTTGTTATCAATATTACCAAGAAGCTGATATGAGTGTGAGAGAGAAAGAAAGAGAGAATTTCCTGAATGGTTACAGGCTCTCTTTTTTATGTGGCATAATAATATTCATATTCC
Organism: Hippophae gyantsensis; assembly: GCA_030763125.1. NCBI lineage: Eukaryota > Viridiplantae > Streptophyta > Magnoliopsida > Rosales > Elaeagnaceae > Hippophae > Hippophae gyantsensis. The sequence continues at coordinate 10,772,403 of CM061031.1, forward strand.
ATTGCCTGAGTATAAATATTCATATTCCATTGGCTCAGTATAAATATTCATACTTGTAAGGACCATGAGTGTTAGCTATTGTCGTAGACAAAATATTTACATGTAAATTTGTTTTTAGACCTGTTATCAAGTCTATCAAGAAAAACCGAACAAATGTTCGAGTTTCAGATAATCGTACTTCAGGTATATCTTTTATAACTACAACACATAAGATTACATTTATACATTTAATAATACATGTTCATAAATCTAAAATTATTTTAATGCTTAAATATTTTTTTGTGTCTTAATATTTTTAAGATGTGATTTAAAAATATTTTTTTATTAAGACTTTGAATGGGCCTTGAATAATGAAGCCCAAAATATTCTAACTCTAATGCTAATAGGTTATGTTTATCACTTATATATGTACATAGGGTAGGGTTAGGGTTAAAAGGATATGTTGAAATAATTTGAGTGAAAAAAAAACCCAAAATCGGCCGAACTATTAAAAGAAAAAAAGGGCAACCAGAGTTTGAAAATCCGAGATAGAAAGTCTTCACCATCACCAGCCATTAAGTCTTAGTGAAAATGCCGAATGCCTCTTAATTAATATTAAAGGATCATCTCGACTTCATATAAATAAAGGCATCCATATTTTAATATTTGTCTCCATCAGACCCACATCATTGTTTCCAATTGCATGTTGTCATCTCCTCAACCACCAGTCACGAAAAATAAAGTTCAATATTTTGTCGATGGTTAATATCATATAAGGGATTCAAGTTCTAACTTAGAACCAATTTTTATTGCAATTTATGAAAGGTAGGCAAAGGTGATAAATTAATTTATGGTATTTAATTATCTTTATTTTCATAATTCATAATCAAGTTGGTTCATATTTTTCATCTTTATATAGCTTCTTCTTGATTAGATTTTTATATGTTTAAATTAAATAATTTTATATGTGATCATGATTATTTGATTTGATTATTAAATTTTAAAGAAACTATTTTTATTTGAAGGATTGTATTGTCCCACATCGACTAGGCGTTCAACTGTAGTGCAGTTTATAAGTGTGGGCAACCCTTAACTCAATGAGATCTTATTGGGTTGAGTTAGGCCTTGAGCTTGTATAACACTTATAATATATATATATATATATATATAATTAATAATAATTTTTTTCTTTCATTGTAATGGGTAAACTCCCTTCATATTCATTTTGGGGACTGCTACTGAAGACCAATAATCAAATTAAACTAAATAATTTAAAAACTTGATATATAGTTACCCCTAAATTAAAAATATATATAAAATAAATTGTTTTTATTATCTAATAAAAAAATGTAACTAGCTATAGTTTAGTTTATTTTCACATAAAATAATGTTAACAACTTATACAAGATGCAAATCGAACTTAAATTACTGTACAAAAAAAAGATTCAGCCAAAGAAATCTATTTAACCAAAAATTTGTCAAAACTAATGAGCTGCTTATTTAAGCTTACAAGGAGAGAGGCAGAGAGAGAAAAAGCAAAGAGGAGGGAGAGATAAAGAGCAGAGAGGGAGAGAGAGAGAAAGAGCAGGGAGGTAGGGAGAGAAAAAGAGAGAGAGAGAAAAGAGGGGCTGCTGTTATTCAATCCATTCTTACACCGAATGGAAAGTAATTGAAACTTAACCATAATTCCTCATGTAATATAACTAATAAAGCACACAGAGAAAACTTTTTCAGCAGCACTATTATTAATTATTAGCTGATATGACATAAGGAATAGAATTAGCGCATAGTTTTACACACCTTGGCTTGACAGGCAAAGAGATACTGTCTAAATTCAAATTCCCTAAATGAATCATCTTGAACAATCTGTGACAGTGGCTTTTTCCTAGGATTCAATAAAGCTGCTTGATCATCGCCGTGATCAATCCCTCCAAATTCCTTCTGTTTTCCATTTAAATTAACTGCATGACATGAGAATGCATCCTATGAAGATAATATATTGATTACAGTGGATAGATGATCATAAATAATGAAATTCATCAAAAACAAAAAAAATATTGTGCTCTGATCTCTAATAAGAAGAAAAAAAAGGAGAGAATAGAGAAGAATTGTTTCTTATAAGAAAGAAAGAGAGAAGAGTTGCATAATTACCAAGACAATAATTTATCGTCATTAAATTCTCACAAAATAATTCTAAACAAAAATCTGTGGATAACTTTATTGACAACAGGAGATGAATCATTGACCTTAATGACAATGAAATAATTGAGCTTGTCCTATCAAAAAAAGGCAATGAAATAATTTATCTTGGTCGTATTAGAAGTGGCATAGAAGGCAAACTTAGAAGGATAAAACCTATTATGATTAGTTTTAGTACTAAAAACTAATCACATTAACAAAATGTAATAAAACAAGTAAAATTAGACACAATAGTCAAACAAAACTCATTTAGGATGATGATGTTCACTCTTATGATGGCAACACTATAAGTGCAGGGCTCAGAACTTGTATATTTCAAGCAAAAACTGATCAGCAGGACAAGACGTGAAATACATACCTGTTTCCAAATAGCAAAGCTCTAGTTCATCATATTCACGTAAAGCATCTTCATTAAGTTGGGCCATCTCAAATATAAAAGCCAAGCTTTCCTGCAACAGAGGCTAGTGTCTCAAAACTCCATCTAGAATAGAGAAAGAAGGAAATCATAAAAATTTGGGTGTACCACATGATAAAGAGACATAAGTCCTACTTATGTGATGTGGCATTAAGCAAAGAAGAATAGAGTGGAAGAGAAGAAGATAAGGGATTAGGAAGGAGAGAGAACAATAGAGAGATAAACCGAGTTGATTCATTCAACTTTCATAAGCCAAGTCTGCCTATTACAAAGCAAATAATTTATTTATAAGCAACAGAGGAAAGCCTAATATACAGTGAGCTCAAACACGAAAATAAACAACAATTAACAAAAAAGCCTAAAAATATCACAAATTTGAAAACAACATAAATATTACTATCCCTCTTTGCATTGTGCTCCCGAACTCGGCTATGGCAAGAAGACCAAAACAAAAAGAATTTGTGAGCGGCCACCATCAAAGTCCATTCCCTTTCATTAAAGCCCACAACAGGAGACCATAAATAACCTTCAAGGACAAGATTTTTCTTAGGTGGTGGAGCTTTGGACTTGCTTCCAAGAAATAGGGTTTAGGAAAATGGAAAGCTGTGTGACTCTTGGCATGACAAGTGTGGCACTGAAATGGGACCCACATGAGGAAAAACAGGCTCCTTTGGGTTGGAGGAACCGGTATTGGACAAGTTGAAACTTTCGGATGCATTAAGGTAGGGGCCGCAAGGATGCGGAAACAAGGTTTGGAATATAAGAACTTCCCAACCTTCAGGGCTTTGTGGAAGCTTTTTTATAGATGACAGAAAGTGCATTGTAATTTCCCTCTTAAGATCAGGCTTTACACCATTAAGAAGCCTGGTAAATGGTAATGGTTACCCAAGATTCTTCCCAATGGTCACAATGAAGTGTTCACTCCTCAAAACAACGAGACATGTACTCCTTGACACTAAAGATGACTTCTTTCAATTCTCAAATTAAGCAATTCATCCATTGATTGGCTCTTATGGTAGACAGGCAAATACTTTTCTTTTAGTTTATGCTTCATCTTAGTCCAAAGTGTAATGAGAGAAATACTTGAATACTCATACTGGCATTAGTTATAGTGCCAATAAAGTTTAGCATGACCTACTAACTTCATCTTAGCAATGTAAAAACGCAGAGCATCATGCTACTAACTTCATCTTAGCAATGTAAAAACACTGAGCATCATGCTACTGACTTCATCTTAGCAATGTAAGAGCACTGAGCATATGCTACTAACTTCATCTTAGCAATGTAAACACACTGAGCATCATACATTCCATAGAAATAAAAAATAAAAAATAAAAAATAAAAAGTACAAAGGGAAAGATAAAATGAGAAGAGATAATGAAGCACATAGAATAATGGAGAGAAATAATTCTGATTAAACTTTAATAAGCCGAGTCCCAAATGTGCCAATTACAACGCAAATGGCAAAACAGGAAAACCTAATGGGCCTGATATGCTAACGAGCTTCAACATCATCAAACATAGTTAAAGGGAGAATATGAAAGCTGAAAAGAAAATTCATCATATATATATAGGGACTCTATGATATTGAAACCTCTAATTGGACACAAAACTAATACAAAACTAATACGGAAACTAAATATAATATAACTTATTTTCAATCAAACAAGAATATACACAAATGCCTAAAAATAAAAAAATTTCAAAATAACACAAGTATTATTATCCATATTTACATCATTACGCCTCCTTGTCAGTGTAACAGGGGTAATGGGGAGTTCTTTTCATCAATTCCAAAAATAAGTAAGCCACATAAACAATTCCTAAAGAAGCTCTATAAAAAAAAATTGAAAAGAAGAGCAACCGAAAAAAGAACTGAAACTTTATAATCAACAGTTCAGCAATAAGGGAACTACTCTTTGCAGCAAGCGATCTCTGAAGCAGATATTTTGTTTCCAGATATTGAGAGAAAGGAAGAACCTTTAGAATAAAAAAATTGCAGAAGTTCCAAACTGGCATGAATCTCTGTTCACTGAGCTTTCGAATCTCATCCTCATAAAACTGTATGCGCCTATCCAGTGTATTTCTTACAGACTCTACGATCTTGGATTCAAAGTCTTCCCAAAAATTAGCTTCAGGGCAATGCATATCAAACTTGCAACACCTAAAAAATGTACATTAAACCATTATATGATTTAAAATATACTTCAAATTTTGATTTATATGTTATTAATTTCCGATACCCAATAAAACATTTAAGTAAAAGGTAATGTTGTATATGCATATGTATGTTTTTTTTTGTAATTAATGCAAATTATATAATAGTATAAATTCCAAAAATAAAATATAACATAATTGGGAAAAGGAGGCCCACTGAGTAATCCGGTTATACTATAAAATGTGCATGTTAGAAAAGACCCAAAAGGAAAGAGATTAAAAGGAACAAATCTACCTTTCTCTCTTTTTGGTGTTAAAATCAACTTCAAGTCTTGCAAATACTTTTTT